>CM039728.1:54736240-55336240 GCA_022539455.1 Dendrobium nobile | reverse complement strand
ATCTATTGCTTTATCGATTTCTGCTTTATTGATTGATCGGATTTACTGTATCGTACGATTTCATTGATTTCATTGATTGATTATCGAGCATTGATTACTGAGCATTGATATAGACATTGATAGATATAGACACTGCATTGATAGCATGAACATGGATATCGTACTACTGCTTATTTGCTTATAGATTCTATTGCCTATAGATTTTATAGATTCACTGTTGCTACTGTTCTACACCGTATGGATTGTTTTATAGATCGCTCTTCTCGATTGACTTCATTGATTAGATCGTACTGATTTGACCGTATCGATTTGATTGACGACATTGATTGATTGAATTGATTTATCGATTTGCCTGCCGCTGCATTGACTGGTTTTATTGACTATTGATTTTCGTACCGCATTGACTATTGATTCATTGATTTCCGCTGCATAGACTCATTGACCATTGACTGATTCGGATTGATAGATTGACATGCATATTGATAGCATCGCCTTGCTTTGATTTCAGTTGTAGGCTTTGGTGACCTGCTGGGCTATTGTAGCTCATTATATGTGGTTTAAAAATTTCAGGTCCGAGCAAGGCAACTGGAATGGAGTTCGATCAGAACGATCAGACGAATCCTTTCGCTACACGGATCTTGGGTTGTTACAATTGGTATCAGAGCAAGTGTAGTGAAAGGATTTGATTGATAGTTTGATAGAATGAATCCATTCTATTCATTTTGCATACATAGTGATTGACATTTGATTGATTGCATTGTGTGTTCTGTATGGATTTCGACGAGTTTTGATTTAGATTTGGTTTTCGATCGATTTGTTTTGCATTGTCGTTTTTGCTTCGTACCTGTAGGGAAATGTCGGGACGACATTTTTCTAAGGTGGGGAGATTGTAATATCTCGTTCCCTTACTGTTCCTCTCTGATTTGGATTTTCCTCCCAGAATCGGCCAGGACGAAGTTTGGATCGTCCAGGCCGATCAATGCATTGAACAGCTGATTTCTGGTGTGTTTTCTGGAAGGATTTCTGCACAGATCGTCCAGGCCGATCGTGAGATCGTCCAGGACGATAGTACTGTAGAAATGATCGGCCAGACAATAGCCCTGGGTGAGATCCAGGACGATCCAGGACGATCAGGATTTGGTCTGATCGTCCCGGGACGATGTGAATATCGGCCTGGCCGATCAGTGTATAGATATAAGAAAATCAGCTCGTTTTGAGGAGAGAGAAAATCATTTTATAAAAACGAAAATATCTGAGGAGAGAGAAAGAGAAAGGGAAAAAGAGAAAAGCTTGGTTTTGGAGGCCGCGGATCGCTTTTCGTCCGACGCTGCTGTTGGGAAAAGTGAAGATCTCGTGGTAAGGACTCCGAACCCTGTTTCTGTTTTCAGAGATGTTGTGTTTTGACCTAGTTGTGATCCGTTTTGTGTTTTCGTAGTCGACTTTTCGACATGGTTTTGATTTGACACAACTTTCACCGCACAACTTTTAGTATGTTATAGATATGATTATTGTACACGATTTGACTGTATTCTACGAAGATTTTACCGGTCGGAATTGATTCTACGCGCTTTTAATCGAATAGAAAATAATCGGGACCTGATTTGATTTGGATTCTATAGATCGATAGTATTGTATTGATGTTATAGATATTCTATTGTAATTTGGAAAGATTTGGATATTGTGTCTTTTTGCAGGATTTTTGTGTAAATTTGACCGACTGCCGTTACGCTGCCCGATTTTTGTACGATTCCTGAATTGTCTGAAATTGATAGATTGAACTGATATGCATTGATTATTGATATGATTGCTTTAATATCGACTATTGAATTGTTTATTGATTGAATTGACTATTGATACTGATCGCAAGTGGAACCTGGTTGAACATTGGTAGAAGATTGATTGATACCTGTACAGGATGGTGGGCCGACGGGCTTTCCTTTAAACATTGATTATTGATTATTGAAGGGAGACATAAGGAGTTTATTGATATGCCGACGGGCGAAAAGAGTGACGACTCTTATTGATAGAACCAATGTACGGATCTACAACAGCAATATAGAATCTACAACAGCAACATAGCCAGTAGTTTGCACTTGTTCAGTATATAGTATTGAAATGCATGTTTACTGTATTGACTCACGGATCTATTGCTTTATCGATTTCTGCTTTATTGATTGATCGGATTTACTGTATCGTACGATTTCATTGATTTCATTGATTGATTATCGAGCATTGATTACTGAGCATTGATATAGACATTGATAGATATAGACACTGCATTGATAGCATGAACATGGATATCGTACTACTGCTTATTTGCTTATAGATTCTATTGCCTATAGATTTTATAGATTCACTGTTGCTACTGTTCTACACCGTATGGATTGTTTTATAGATCGCTCTTCTCGATTGACTTCATTGATTAGATCGTACTGATTTGACCGTATCGATTTGATTGACGACATTGATTGATTGAATTGATTTATCGATTTGCCTGCCGCTGCATTGACTGGTTTTATTGACTATTGATTTTCGTACCGCATTGACTATTGATTCATTGATTTCCGCTGCATAGACTCATTGACCATTGACTGATTCGGATTGATAGATTGACATGCATATTGATAGCATCGCCTTGCTTTGATTTCAGTTGTAGGCTTTGGTGACCTGCTGGGCTATTGTAGCTCATTATATGTGGTTTAAAAATTTCAGGTCCGAGCAAGGCAACTGGAATGGAGTTCGATCAGAACGATCAGACGAATCCTTTCGCTACACGGATCTTGGGTTGTTACATATATGATATCAAACTGCAACAGTATCACTGCCCATCTCGCCAAACGACCTGTCAACGCTGGCCTTGTCATCAAGAATTTCAGCGGATCGATCTTTGATATCAAGGTGATTTTGTGAGATAGCATATAATGGCGGAGCTTCTGAACTGCGAAAATCAGGGCCAAGCAATGCTTCTCGATTGGAGAGTAGTGGATTTCTGCTCCTATCAACCTCCGGCTGATATAGTAGAGCGCATTTTCTTTGCCTTCTTCATTATGCTGGGCCAATAATGCTCCGAGGGACTCTTCTAGTGCTGCTGTATACAGTATAAGAGGCTTCCCCGGGATTGGCGCCGCTAGAATAGGAGGACTTAACAGATATCTTTTAATGCTGTCAAACGCTTCTTGGCACTCTTCGTCCCATTTGAATCGGACATCTTTCTTCATCAGCTTTGAAAATGGTTGGCACCTACCCGATAGATTCGATATGAATCTCCGAATGAAAGCCAGTTGACCTTGCAGGGAACGGAGTTGTCGGAGGCTCTTTGGAGGTGGCATCTCCATGATTGCTTTGATCTTGTTGGGGTCGACTTCGATGCCTCGATGTCGAATAACGTACCCCAAGAATTTTCCTGATGATACCCCAAATGCACACTTGAGAGGGTTCATCTTCAGATCGTATTTTCTGATTCTCTCGAACACAATTCTCAAATCATCAATGTGGTCTTTTTGGTTCGTGCTTTTAATGACCAAGTCATCTACATAGCATTCAACCTTTTGATGAATCAAATCATCAAATATACGAGTCATCGCCCGTTGATAAGTAGCACCAGCATTTTTCAGACCGAATGGCATAACTGTGAAGCAGAATATGCCTATGGGTGTTCTGAATGATGTATGTCTTTCATCTTCAGGTGCCATTTTGATTTGATTGTAGCCTGACGATCCGTCTATGAATGAGAACATGTCGTAGTTTGAAGTATTATCAACTAGAAGTTCTGATACTGGGAGTGGAAAGTCATCTTTCGGGCACGCCTTATTGAGATCCCTGAAATCGATGCATATACGAATTTGACCATTCTTCTTCTTTACAGGGACGATATTGGCAATCCAGTCAGCATATTTTTCTTCTCGGATGAAGCCTGCTTCTATAAGCTTCTTCGTTTCTGCAATCACATGTTCTTCAATCTCCAATCTCATTCTCCTTGGAGCTTGTTTGATAGGCGCTGCATCGGATTTGATGGCTAATCTGTGAACTACCACTTCAGGGGATAAGCTGGACATCTCAGCATATGTCCAGGCAAAGCAGTCCCTGAATTCATAGAGAAGCTCTTTTATTTCTTCTATTTGTTCTTCTGGTAGAAGAGAGCTGATGAAAGTTGGGCGAGGGTCTTCCTCAGTTCCCAAGTTGACTTCCGTCAGCTCATCCATAGTAGCAGCTTGTCCACCATCTTCCAGTTCTTCTGGTGCAGGCTCAGCTTCTACGGGTTTATCATCATAAGCTTTGGCTTCATATACCTTATCTTCATCATTATCAGATTTGATTTCCTCACAAGTGACTGTTCGACAATTCTCTTTCTGGAGGAATTTTCGTTTGATGAACCCGATGCCTTTATATGCATCTATATCCTTTCGTCGTAGCGGACGTGGATTCCTCCCATACCAGAGGCCCAAACTTGTACGGAGCTGTCGTTTGGTAGTAGGAATATTGATTTGCTTTCGTAGCATTCTTTGAATATTTTTGGTATTGAACTTGGGTAGCCTTGTAGGAAATAATTCCTCGGAGTCGACGAGCATGCAATTCCAATCATGATTCTCCTCTTCGCGTATTCCCGTGGAATACAATACATTTCCAGGTGCAGTCCCTTTCTTTAGAGGAGGCAGATAAAGAGTGGAAAGTTCTTCAATTTTATGCACCTCGCGTGGAATGATTTCTTTGAAGTGTTGCAAGGGAACACGTGTGACTACGAGTATGCTATCTGAAATTGACAGACTGCCTATTCTTCTGGAGAACACACTCTGCACTAAGTTCATGTAGATTGAGTCGTAGTCATGATCATCATTTGAGTATTCAACCTCCCGGCTCCTTTTGGAAGCAGACTGGCTTAATTTTCTGGATTTTGTAGGGGCGACATCACTTTCATCTGTGTCACTCCCAAGGTGAGGCACATGTTTCCTTTCTTTAGGAATGCTCGGCGCTTTGGGAATAGTCGGCACTGCCTTCTTTCTTCCCACCTGCTTCTTCTCACCTTCTTGCTTGGATTTCTTTGCAGCCTTAGAATTTGATGCTTTAGCCTCAAGAGAACTTGACGACTTTTGCTTCTTTGGCATGAAGTACTTAGCATCTTCATAAACTGTTACTTCATGTACCGCAAATGGCTGAATATCACCAGAAATTCTGAATTCTTCTCCTTCTCTGAGATACTTCATGCACTGGTGTAATGTTGAAGGGACAACGCCGTATTCATGCAGCCAGGGGCGACCTAATAATGCCTTGAACGAAGTGTCCGCATCAATTACATGGAATTTGGCTTCCGTATGGAGTTCCCCAAATACAAGAGGAAGCATAAACGAACCAAGAGTTTTCTGCCCTTTTTCATTGAAGCTGTGTACCATCAACTTGTCTTGCCCAAGATGTTCCACATCGAGGCACAGTGATCTCAGTGCTTTAAGACTCATGAGGTTCACAGAAGATCCAGGATCGATCAAAATTCGACTGATCATCATATCGTCGCTCTCTGCCGTAACATACAAAGGGCGATTGTGATCTGCCGTTCCAAGCATCATATCATCCTCAGCAAAGGTGATGAGGGGCTCATTCCGAGCTTGTAAGACTTCCGTCAAATTGCGTTCAGCAAAATATGCCTCATATCTTTCGGGATCCCTGAGAGCTCGGATCAAAGTCTCTCGAAGGTCTTTAGACATCAAGAGAGCATCATATATGCTGAGTTGCGCTGGGATCTTCCTCAAATGGGATAAGATATTGTAATCTATCCCCTTAACAGAAGTATCATTTTTCTTGGGATCTTTAGGGATAATATCTTCACTGATAACTATCTCTTTTCACTTATCTTTATTAGGGGTCCCTTTCTTTGGTGGAGGCGGCAGTACCTTGCCACTTCTCAATTGTACTTGGGCCACCTCATCTGATTCAGACTTGTTTGATGAAGCATTCTCTTCAGAGTCAGCCATTGTTGTGTCTGGAGATTCATCTGTAGACTCGGAATCGTCTCCCAACTTCACTTGTTTCATTTGCGATTCTATGCTTGGGTCTGAATCTTCATCATCTGTAAAACACAACTCATCTGAACTGAATTCCATCGATGATACCATTAAACAGGATTTAGGGGCCGCTTCTTCAGCGTATTTCTCCCTATCTGATATCTCTGATGTTGTTGAGATGACTCGGCATATCTCCGTAGGAAGAGATTCGGCTTCAGCTTCTTCTTCCTTTTCATTTATTTTAAGCTCTTTCATAAAATCACCGAGCTTAATAGGCCTCCTGACAGTTTGGTAATATTCACTCAGACTATCAATAGCCTTTTGAGTTGCAGTCTTCCTTACCATAGGCTTCTTCAGCTTGGCTTTCCTCTTTGAAGACTTTGACTTTGACTTTCCAGATTTTGATGAGCTAGCTTGGCCAGGTTGTTGTTTAGAGGTGGATGCTTGTAACACAGGCAACCATTTTAAGTTCAGTACTGGCTCAGTAGGAGACTTCCACTTGACACCCGGAACTCTTTCCAGCTGTTTCAACATTTTAGTTGTCTTCTTGGAGACCACAGTCTCCCATTGTTTCTCTTGGACAGGTTCTTGCATTTTTCCTTTAGGCGGGAGTACGGAAGAGGACGTGACTACCCGGATGGATTCTTTTCTGGGACGAACTAACACATTATCTGATAATGTTAATTCTCCCCTTTTGTACATCTTTTCCAACCAATCTTTGAAGACATAACAATCTTCAATTGGATGGCTAACTACCCGATGATATGGACAGTAGTTTGGGTCGCCACTATGTTTGGACTCTTCAGGTCTTTTGCATTCTGGCAATTCTAGACCGTTCTTGAGTGCTTGTCGAAATAGTTTAGCGACACTCTCCCTTTTAAATGAATATTCTTTATTCATTTTCTCCTTCAAAGAAGGGAACGTTCTATCACCAGTTCCCGTAGTCTGCCTCTGGCGCTCTCCTCCACTAGGAAAGGCTCGAGGTTTGTCGTTTCCTCCAAGAACTAGTTTTGGTTGAGGATTTGGATTGTAAGCCTGTTTTGACTTTTCTTCGTATTGCATTGGCTGCTTTCTTTTATCCACATTATACACTACCCGTTTACCTTTATCAGGTCTGGGAGGGAATGCAGAGTATACCTCATTCCTCCTAGCATCAGGAGCTTTAGCCTTCTTGAGTCTGTCAGCGATATTTTCTGACTTTGACAAATTCAACTTTTCAAACTTAGCCACCCTGTCCAGCAGATCTTGGAAGGTCGTGATAGAAGCCATGCATAAGAAAGGTTGCATTTTATCATCAATATTCCCCATCAACAATTGGACTGCATGCTCTTCTTCCAGTTGTTGCTCGCACTTCATGCTGAGATTGCGCCAGCGTGTTATATATTTCGTCACTGACTCATCCTTTCTCCTTTTATCCAGGGCGAGATCAGCGATAGTAGTCTTCTCTATTGCACTGGCAAATCTTTTCACGAACAAGGCCTCTAGCTCCGCAAAGGTCTTTAGTGAATCATTCGGCAATTCAGCGTACCATTCAAAAGCAGTTCCACTCAAGCTGCTCACGAATTGCCTGAATAACAGGGCATCATTACCTCCTGTATTTCCACAGGTTGCTTTGAACTGCGCCAGGTGTTGTCTGGGATTCTTATTTCCATCGAAGATGTTGAACTTCGGCACAGAATATCCCTTTGGATATGGCACCTGATCGTACTCTGCTGGGTACGGGCGACCTTTTCCTACTAGCTTCTCTGCCTGTTCTGCTGCTATAATAGCTTTGATCTTTTCACTAATTAAGCCTTCCAGCTGTGATGCAGTTACAGGTTCAGAAGCACTTGCCACATTTTGTGGGGTACGCTGGCGGGTAGGATCATCATTCTTATCGCCGCCTTCAGGTACACCTTTCACTCCTGAGGCTTGAGGCGCTTGAGGATTTTGAGAATTAGCGGCTTGGTTGACGGGCTGAGCCGGTGCAGGACCTATAGAAGTGGTCTTCTGCATCATCTCCATCATGGCCGTCATCTGAGTCATCATCTCAGTCATTTTATCATTCAACTGAGAGATTTCTCTATCTTTCCTTCGCATCTGTCGCCTCATTTGATTTCTCATTTCAGCGAGTGTGATGTCTTCGCCAGCGAAGGGGTTTTCTCCGACCTCTTCTTCTTCCTCATCTCCTTCTTCTGAGGAGCGAGCACTTCGACTGGCAATGTATCTAGCCCTGTGGCGACGTCGATAAACACGTACGCGTGGCTGTGATTGCTGGTAATCTTCACCACCATCATCATCTTCATCTTCAACATCAACGTGGCTGACCATATGAACCACTTCGAGCTCCATAGTATCTTCATCATCATATTCTTCTTCATCATTTTGCACCTGAATTTCTGAGCGACGGCGCCACTGAATTTCAGGTTCTTGATTTGGGATGACTATTTCTTCAACCCGTGGACTACGATCAAAGTGAAATTCCTCTTTGGTTGTAGTAGGAGAATGACGGGATCTCCTGAAAGACTCTCCAGGATGTCGACCGTCATTATAATTGTCGTCATTATGGGCCTTCTTTTGGACCCATTTCTGACGAGTTCTGTTGGCAGGTGCGGATCTCCGGTAGACTGTTCCGGATGTCACGCCTGATCTATCTTTTTCTTCAAAGATCTTTTCCTTTCGAGGCTTCGGCCTCCAAACTTGTTTGCCCTTCCACCGGGACCTTTCGGCGACGGATCCCCGAACATATGGTTCAGGTGTCACGCCCCGATGCTCACCGCATGGAGCTTGTTGTCGGTAATCCCTTCTTTCAACTATCACAGCAGATGATAGTCTATCTCTTGGAGAAGTTCTTCGGGCCTCAACGATTAATGGCCTCTGAAACTTCTTTTTCATTAAGCCCCTCTCCTTAACTGTCTTCAGTACACGGTGTACCCGGGCAGACAAACGTTCGGGCTCTCTTATCTTCTGAGGAGTTGGAGCTTCAGGTCGACGCTCCCAGAATGATTTCTTGAGCTCACCAGAAGAGCTATTTCTTTTGATCCACTTCAAGTTAGAAAACCTATTCTGAGTGGGAATATTGACTTCTGGTTCTTGTGCTGGCAAATTGGAGGGGTGGATTGGTACAGGTAATTGCTGAGCTCGCAGCTCTACATTTCGCTTCCTCCTTTGCCTTCTAGTAAGCCTTCCTCCAGATGAGGAAGCCTCAGCATCATACCTTCCAGATGCAACAGTCTCTCTGGGCAGGTTAGTGGTGTTGGAAGTCACCACAGAAACTTTCCTTCCATTGACAACCCTTTTTCCAGTAAGGGTCTCAGGTTGGGACAATCTCTCAAACACAGAAGTTCTTCCTTGGGCAGTATTCCTGGCAGTAGCCCTTGCAGAATAGAATCTTTCAGAAGACTCTTCAGAATTTATGCCGTACACAGGGACGGCTGCAGCCCTTGCAGTAACTGCTGAGAATTCGAGCCCACCAAAGTGGATGGTGGCTCCAGTATTTCCAATTTCTATGACAGCATTTGCCAGTTGAATTCTGGCTCCTCGTCCCAGTTGTACGGTCATCGGTGTGTCCTGCATTTCCATTCTGTAAAAATGAAAGGCAGGGGTTAGTAATCAGAATTGATACATCACCCCGCACTCTCATAAAAAAGAAATAATGCAGAACAGATAACAGAAGCAAGAAAATTAGCATAGAATTAAAAATCCTGCTGAATAAATTTCCATTGATCTTATTTAAAAGATTCATTTTCGGGACCTTTCAGTGATGGATCTTTGGACATAAAAAACAAATGTCACATCCTGATATTCACCGTATAAAGCTCAATATCATCATTACTTTTCTTAGCTGCTACTATAGCATATAAGTGACTAGCCAGAGATGGAAAGAGAAACCATTCCCCAGCGGAGTCGCCAGAAATCTGTGGGCTCCGAAAATTCGGCCCCGGCCTCCCCGCCGCACGATTTCTTTTTTGTTTTGTTCATTCGCCGAGGGAGTTTTAACTGATAAGTTCCGAGGTAAATTTTGGAAGGCAGATGGGTTTGTAGATAAGACACTACCCAGAGATTTCGCCCTCATTTTGTGAGGACTTTATAATCTGAGTTCTGGTTTCCTATAGGCGCAAGCCCCTATAGTTAATTACCCCTCTCAATCATGAGAGAGAACTTTCAATTAAGGCTAGTCGTCAATCAGATACGTAGATGATACGTTATCTGGCATATAGTAGCAGCAATGGGTTTGGAAATTGGGAATTTGAGAGATTTGATATTTAAAACAGAAATTGCACCATCTGGCACTTAAAGCGGATGGTGGGGGAATGGATGATGGGCCCGATCAAGATCCCATGGTTCCGTCGTCCCGGGCCATCGTGGACCCTGGTCTACTTAGTCAGAGGAGGTAGTCGACCCAACCTGACAGAAGGATCCTTGTCGGCAGCCATGGGTTGCTTCGTCCAAGGGGACCTTGTTGTAATATCAAGATCTGCTCCAGTATCGTCCAGGACGATCTGGGATCGTCCTGGGACGATCAGTGGAATTCAGCTCCAGTTTTAGTCCAGTTTTGCTCCAGGTGATTTTCTGCATGCATCGTCCAGGCCGATTGGAGACATCGGCCAGGCCGATCGGCACTGTAGAAAATATCGTCCATGCAATAGCCCTGAAGGGAGACCAGGCCGATCCTTTTGGTCGGATCGTCCCGGGACGATGCTGCGATCGTCCGGGCCGATCTGTGTATTATAAAGCTGATTTCAAGTCATTTTGAGGAGAGAGAAAATCATTAAAAACGAAAATATCAGCCGAGGAGAGAGAAAGTCGTGGACTTTTGTGCAAAAGTGGATTTTCGGACGACGCGGAGCCGTTTTCGATCGAAGTGACTGTTGAGGAAATTGCTGTGCTCGAGGTAAGGCACATTCTACCTTTCTCAATTCTCAGAACCGTCGTGTTTGGCGGTATATTCTGTCCGGATTTTGTTTCCGTTAGCGATTTTCGTCCGTATCTTTTGATCGGTTCAGTTTTTACCGCGTAACTTTCTGTATATTGTTGACGTGCCGAGTGTGCACATTTTGGTTATTTTCTGAAGATTTTCGTCCGGGTATTTTTGATTCGACTGTGTTTTTAGTCGACCGGATTTTTCTGTGAAATTGGAATTTATCTGTGCAGTAGAATAAAGGTTCTGAAATGTTGATATCTATATTCTGTGCGAATTCGGTAAATTTTCTTTGCAGGAATTTTTGTGTAAATTCCGTATACTGCCGTTGTGCTGCCCGATTTTTGGGTAATTTCTGAATTGTCCGTATTTCTTCTGAATTGAAATGCTATGTGTATAAGCTATAAAAAGGGAGCTATAAGGGGCCTGGATCCTATGAGATTCAGTTAGTGAAACGGGAAATCTGAAATGAGCTCAATCTGAAATCTGATATCTGTTCTGTTCCGGATCCGATGAATTCTGTTTTGGTGCTATAAGCACATCTGTTTTGGTGCCGTGAGCACAAAGGGAGACATAAGGGGCCTGAATCCTATGAGATTCAGTCAGTGTCTGGGAAGGGAGGCATAAGGGGCCGGAATCCGTAGAGATTCCGTCAGTGTCAGGGCATTTAGCTATATGTATCTGTACTACTTTCTGTATCTGTTCTGTTCTGTACGAAATTGTGATTATGATATGATATGATCCGTACGATTCTGATTTCTGTTTCTGACTCTGTTGATTTGTTCTGTTCTGATACGATCTGTACGACTCTGATGTGATCTGATATCTGTCCGTAAGTTTTGATTTCCGATTCTGTTCCGACTTCTGATCTGATTTCTGTCTGATAAGTTTGGTTTTGTTTTCTGAGGATTTAGATTGGTGGTTTGTTGCTTTGCTGAGCTGTTGAGCTCACCCTTGCTTTCTGGTGGTTTTCAGGTTCTGGGAAGGGCAAGGAAGTTCAGGACTAGGTTTCAGAGTCTGATCAGATTAGGTACTTTTGTACTTTTGATTTTTGTACAGTCATGGCTTTCCTGTTCTGTCTTTCTTTCTGTTGAAAGCCATGTACTGTTCTGTAGATGATTATTTTGAGGAAATGAAAAGATAGATGTTTTGTTCCGCTGCATTTGATGTTTTTAGTAGCTCTGTTGTTCTGTGCGCTTCTGTTGAGTTAAGAATTTGGAAGATCAGTTCAGTAACCTAATCCAAAGCCAGATCCTGGTTAGCTATTCTCCGTCGCGATCCGGCGCGGGCGGGATCCGTCTCGTCTCGGGTCGGGTCGTGACAAACTTTTTGGTATCAGAGCACTGGTTTTGGAAACAGGTTGGATTGTAAAACAGAGCTCTAGGAAGTGATCAGTGAGTCTGTCTGGGAGGTAATTTTGGGTCGTTTGGCTTTTTATTGTGTTATTTTGTGTTGTTTTGTGATAGTTTTCCGGATTTTCTGGATTTTTCTGTATGGATCAGCCAGACCCAGACATGACAGACGGTCAGAGTGACGATCAGGCAGCACCAGTGGGGAGTACAGCCCCAGTGGTCGGTGCTGATACGCTTTCACAGTTTGCTTCACTTGTTGCTCAGATGATGAGCGAGACTCAGAGCAGAGCTTCGACTGTTAGATCTGAGGACATTGATCGACACCTGCAGTTATTTTTGAGGTTGAAGCCTCCGAGGTTTGAGGGCGCTGTTGAGCCCAGAGCAGCCAAGGAGTGGCTGAGGAGATTGGAGAAGACTTTTGACGGGATGCAGTGTCCTGCAGACAGGAAAGTTCCGTTAGCTGTTTTTCTGTTGGACGGAGAGGCTGAGCACTGGTGGGATGGCCAGCAAGCAGCCAGATTTCAGGGCAGATTGAACTCTTTGATTACTTGGGAAGAGTTTTCTGAGGCTTGTTCAGGGGAGCAAGACGGTGATGCAGTACGAGGCTGAGTTTACTGCATTAGCCAGGTACGCTCCGCAGCTGGTTAGCACGTCTGCCGAGAGCTGCTACAGATTTCTGAGAGGCTTACGAGACACTTTGAGGCAGCCTCTGATACCGTTCCGGATTACTGATTTCTCTGAGCTTGTGGAGCGAGCTCGTCTGATTGAGAATGACATGACGGCTACTCAGCAGCGGTGGACTGCGAGTAGGAAGAGGTTTGGAGGAGAGACATCTGGCAGTGGTTCCTCTGGGAAGAGGAGATTTGTTCCTGGATCTGGATCTGGAGATTCCAGGAAGAGCGGAGGATCGTCTGGTACTGCTACCAGTACGACTAGTTCTGGATCTGTCAGTACGGCACCTGTGTGCCAGAGTTGTGGACGGCGACACCATGGCCAGTGCTACAGGATAGCTGGTCTTTGTTTCAGATGTGCTCAGCCGGGACATAGGATTGCAGAATGTCCGCAGATGGGATTTGATCAGCGTTCTGAGTTCCGATCTGAGGGCTTTGTCAGACCTGCCGGTTCAGCAGCAGGAAGACCGAGGACTGTTCCTCCACGCCCTGAAGGATTTGCTGGTAGAGGTGGTGGTTCTAGTTCTGCACCACGGAGACCACCTACGATTCAGAGGGAGCAGAGTAGTTCTGTTGCTTCAGCTCCTGTTCCAGTTCAGCCACGAGTTTACAGTCTGAGTCAGCAGGAGGCTCGTGATGCTCCGGATGTTGTGACAGGTACGGTTTACATTTCTGATCAGCCCTGTCGTGTTTTGTTTGACTCTGGAGCGAGTCATTCTTTTCTGTCCGAGCATTGTTTTGAGATTTTACATTTGGATTCGATGGTTTTACCGGTTTCTTTGTCTGTGATTTTACCGGCTGGGAATCCATTGATTGCTCGACAGTTTTGTTTGTGTGAGATCGAGATTTCTGGCAAGAAGTGGAAATCGAGTTTGATTCGATTGCCGATTTCTTCGTATGATGTGATTCTGGGCATGGATTGGCTGAGTCAGTATGAGGCTCAGATTGACTGTCTGAAGAAGCAAGTGAGTTTGCTTGTGGCTGGAGAGAGAGTTGTATTTCAGGGATTACGAGGTGTTCTCTCCAGTCTGGTTTCTGTGTTGGAGGTAAGCAGGATGTGGAAGAAGGGATGTCCGGTATTTTTGGCTTCGGTGCGGGATCTGAACCTGGAGGTTGGTTCTGTTTCTGAGATCCCTGTGGTACGGGAATTTGCTGATGTTTTTCCTGAGGAGTTGGTTGGTTTAGCTCCGGATAGAGATGTGGAGTTCTCTATCGATGTTTTTCCGGGTACAGCTCCTATATCGAAAGCTCCGTACAGGATGGCACCGAAAGAACTTTCTGAGTTGAAAGTTCAGCTTCAGGAGTTGGTTGACAGAGGTTTTGTACGTCCTAGTGTTTCGCCCTGGGGAGCACCTGTTCTGTTTGTGAAGAAGAAGGACGGTACACTCCGTATGTGTATTGATTACAGAGATTTGAACAAGGTCACGATCAAGAACAAGTATCCTTTGCCTCGGATAGACGACTTGTTTGATCAGCTTTCCGGATCTTCGGTATTTTCGAAGAATGATTTGAGATCCGGATACTATCAGGTGAAGGTGAAGGAAGCTGATGTGGTGAAGACTGCTTTCAGTACTCGGTACGGGCACTACGAGTTTTTGGTTATGCCTTTTGGGGTAACCAATGCGCCTGCGATTTTCATGGATCTGATGAACCGAGTATTCAGGGAGTATTTGGATCAGTTTGTGATCGTCTTCATTGACGATATTCTGGTATATTCTGCATCTGAGGATGAGCATGCCAGACATTTGAGGATTGTGTTGGAGACTTTGAGGAGGCATCAGCTGTATGCCAAGTTCTCCAAGTGTGAATTCTGGCTGAAGAGCATTTCATTTTTGGGGCACGTGGTTAGCGGAGAAGGCATTTCTGTAGATCCCCAGAAGATTCAGGCTGTTGCTGATTGGCCAAGGCCGACTACGGTATTTGAGGTACGTAGTTTCTTGGGCATGGCCGGGTATTATAGGAAGTTTGTGAAAGGATTTTCACAGATTTCGACTCCTCTGACGAGACTGACTCAGAAGTCAGTACCTTTTGTTTGGACACCGGAGTGTGAAGCTAGTTTTCAGAGATTGAAGGAGTGTTTGACTTCAGCTCCAGTGTTGGCACTTCCGTCAGGTACGGAGGGTTTTCAGGTGTTCAGTGATGCTTCACTGAAAGGATTGGGTTGTGTTCTGATGCAGCATGGTCAGGTAATTGCTTATGCTTCGAGACAGTTGAAACCACATGAGAAGAATTACCCGACGCATGATCTGGAGTTAGCTGCAGTTGTTTTTGCTTTGAAGATTTGGCGTCATTACTTGTATGGCGTCAGATGTGAGATCTTTACTGATCATAAGAGCCTGAAGTACATTTTTACTCAGAAGGATCTGAATCTGAGACAGAGGAGGTGGCTCGAGTTGATCAAGGACTACGATTTGACTATTCAGTATCAGCCTGGGAAGGCGAATGTGGTAGCGGACGCTCTGAGCAGGAAGTCTTCTGGATTCTCAGGTATTCAGCTTACCTGTGATGACTTTCTGATTCGTGATTTGGAGAGATTGCAGTTGGAGGTGGTTTCCTCCAATGATTTGGAGTTGGCTCAGATGAGTATTCAGTCTTCTTTGGAAGCACGGATTCAAGAAGCCCAGAAGTCAGATTCTGACTATTCGAAGTTGATAGCTCAGATTGGATCTGGTAAGACTCCTGAACTTCGAATTTCTGATTCTGGTGCTATTTTCTGTAAGAACAGGTTGTGGGTACCTGTGTTTGGAGACTTGAGGCAGGAGATTCTGTACGAATCTCATCATTCTGGCTACACTGTTCATCCAGGTAGTGGTAAGATGTACGCTGACATGAAGCTTTTGTTTTGGTGGCCTGGGATGAAGAAGGATGTAGCAGAGTTTGTGTCGAGATGCGAAGCCTGTCAGTTGGTGAAGGCAGAGCATCAGCGACCAGGTGGACTGTTGCAGTCGTTGCCTATCCCTGAGTGGAAATGGGAGGAGGTAACGATGGATTTTGCGATGGGTTTTCCTCGATCTAGACAAGGACATGATGCCATTTGGGTGGTTGTAGATCGATTGACGAAGTCAGCCCATTTTCTTCCGATTAGACAGACGGATTCAGTTGATCGCTTGGCACAGATTTATGTGAAGGAGATAGTCAGATTGCACGGTGTGCCTCGTGTGATCGTATCTGATCGAGATGGACGTTTTACTTCCAGACTTTGGAAAGGCATTCAGCAAGGCTTGGGTACGAAACTGCATTTCAGTACAGCCTTTCATCCTCAGACCGACGGACAGTCTGAGAGGACGATTCAGGTACTGGAAGATCTGTTGAGGCTTTGTGTTCTGGACTTTAGCGGAAGTTGGGAGGATCATATTCCGCTGATTGAATTTGCTTATAACAACAGTTTTCAGTCCAGTATCGGTATGGCACCGTACGAGGCTCTGTATGGCAGGAAGTGTCGTACTCCTTTGACTCTGACGGAGGTCGGAGATAGACAGGCTTTGGGGGCCACTTTTGCTGATGAAACTGCTCAGAAGATCAATTTGATAAGAGAAAGATTGAAAGCCGCTCAAGATCGACAGCAGAAGTATTACAATCAGAAGCACAGATTTGTTGAATTTCAGGTCGGTGACTTTGTGTATGTCAAAGTCAGCCCGATGAAGGGTGTGAGCAGATTTGGTCATGTGAGTAAGCTTAGTCCAAGGTATGTTGGACCATTTGAGATTTTGGAGAGAATTGGAAAATCTGTTTATCGCCTATTGCTTTCTGATTCTATGCCTGATGTGCATAATGTGTTTCACGTATCCACTCTGAGGAAGTGGGTTTCAGACTCTGGGAAGAAGTTGTCAGCTGATGAGGTGGAGATTCAGGAGAATCTGGCGTACAAGGAAGAGCCAGAGCTTATTTTGGCGTACGACGTCCGAAAGTTAAGAAATAAAGAGATTCCGATGGTTAAAGTCCAGTTGAAGCACCGGACTGCACGAGAAGCAACTTGGGAGAAGGAGTCTGATATGAGACGGTCGTACCCGTACTTGTTTTGACTGAGTTTGGACTGGATAATGTCGAGGACGACATTTTTCTGAGTTGGGGAGATTGTAATATCAAGATCTGCTCCAGTATCGTCCAGGACGATCTGGGATCGTCCTGGGACGATCAGTGGAATTCAGCTCCAGTTTTAGTCCAGTTTTGCTCCAGGTGATTTTCTGCATGCATCGTCCAGGCCGATTGGAGACATCGGCCAGGCCGATCGGCACTGTAGAAAATATCGTCCATGCAATAGCCCTGAAGGGAGACCAGGCCGATCCTTTTGGTCGGATCGTCCCGGGACGATGCTGCGATCGTCCGGGCCGATCTGTGTATTATAAAGCTGATTTCAAGTCATTTTGAGGAGAGAGAAAATCATTAAAAACGAAAATATCAGCCGAGGAGAGAGAAAGTCGTGGACTTTTGTGCAAAAGTGGATTTTCGGACGACGCGGAGCCGTTTTCGATCGAAGTGACTGTTGAGGAAATTGCTGTGCTCGAGGTAAGGCACATTCTACCTTTCTCAATTCTCAGAACCGTCGTGTTTGGCGGTATATTCTGTCCGGATTTTGTTTCCGTTAGCGATTTTCGTCCGTATCTTTTGATCGGTTCAGTTTTTACCGCGTAACTTTCTGTATATTGTTGACGTGCCGAGTGTGCACATTTTGGTTATTTTCTGAAGATTTTCGTCCGGGTATTTTTGATTCGACTGTGTTTTTAGTCGACCGGATTTTTCTGTGAAATTGGAATTTATCTGTGCAGTAGAATAAAGGTTCTGAAATGTTGATATCTATATTCTGTGCGAATTCGGTAAATTTTCTTTGCAGGAATTTTTGTGTAAATTCCGTATACTGCCGTTGTGCTGCCCGATTTTTGGGTAATTTCTGAATTGTCCGTATTTCTTCTGAATTGAAATGCTATGTGTATAAGCTATAAAAAGGGAGCTATAAGGGGCCTGGATCCTATGAGATTCAGTTAGTGAAACGGGAAATCTGAAATGAGCTCAATCTGAAATCTGATATCTGTTCTGTTCCGGATCCGATGAATTCTGTTTTGGTGCTATAAGCACATCTGTTTTGGTGCCGTGAGCACAAAGGGAGACATAAGGGGCCTGAATCCTATGAGATTCAGTCAGTGTCTGGGAAGGGAGGCATAAGGGGCCGGAATCCGTAGAGATTCCGTCAGTGTCAGGGCATTTAGCTATATGTATCTGTACTACTTTCTGTATCTGTTCTGTTCTGTACGAAATTGTGATTATGATATGATATGATCCGTACGATTCTGATTTCTGTTTCTGACTCTGTTGATTTGTTCTGTTCTGATACGATCTGTACGACTCTGATGTGATCTGATATCTGTCCGTAAGTTTTGATTTCCGATTCTGTTCCGACTTCTGATCTGATTTCTGTCTGATAAGTTTGGTTTTGTTTTCTGAGGATTTAGATTGGTGGTTTGTTGCTTTGCTGAGCTGTTGAGCTCACCCTTGCTTTCTGGTGGTTTTCAGGTTCTGGGAAGGGCAAGGAAGTTCAGGACTAGGTTTCAGAGTCTGATCAGATTAGGTACTTTTGTACTTTTGATTTTTGTACAGTCATGGCTTTCCTGTTCTGTCTTTCTTTCTGTTGAAAGCCATGTACTGTTCTGTAGATGATTATTTTGAGGAAATGAAAAGATAGATGTTTTGTTCCGCTGCATTTGATGTTTTTAGTAGCTCTGTTGTTCTGTGCGCTTCTGTTGAGTTAAGAATTTGGAAGATCAGTTCAGTAACCTAATCCAAAGCCAGATCCTGGTTAGCTATTCTCCGTCGCGATCCGGCGCGGGCGGGATCCGTCTCGTCTCGGGTCGGGTCGTGACACTTGTAGACCTGGGGTGAGTGTTTGTCTAAGGGGACAAATTTGAATCCACCTTAGCTTACAGAGGGCTTTGTGCCCTATCGATCATATCCTATTGACTCATATCTCAAGGATTTGATGCCAATAAGGAGCGTATCGGCGCTGGCCATAACCGGTATATCGTGGTGCCATTTGGCGGCAAAACCACTCGGTTCAGAGGACCCCGGGTCGTCGTAACCGTTTATCCTGCGGTGCCATTTGGCGGCTAACCGCTGGTTAGAGGACACGTACCACGTCCTTACTGGCAGGAGATTGTTTGAGAATGGATCCTAGTGATATTTTCGACTAGGCATTTCGCTCTTTGTGAGCTAGAGTAATATTTCAAATTTGTCCACCCCGGCAAACTGTTGCGGAGGGTGGATGGATTTGCTTTAAGTAGTTGGATAGTTGATTTCAATTTAAATATCTTTGGACTTTGAGATTTGAACTTTTTGGATTTTTCTGGAATTTTGGGTGGAGCTTTGGAATATTTGAAATGGACTTTGGATATTTGGGAGATATTTGATTGGGAACCCCTCCGGTTGAGATCTGCATTCAACACGACCATCATCGGGGTGTTCGGGGGGGCATTCCCTTTATAGATTGAACCTTGTCAACTCGGTCGAGGCTGTCGACAGAGGACCGGGTTTCGTAGGCTTTATGCCATTGTTCATAAACTTTCTTTATTTAAGGCCTTGAAGGCCTAATATGAATGTATAAGATAAATATTCCGGTCGACTTCATGACCGCATATTTATCTGATGATTTGAACCCTGTCTACTCCTATTTATGCTTAGGAGGATCCGGTTTCGTAGGCCTCGTGCCTTATGTTAGTGAATTCTTTTGATTGTAGGCCTTGAAGGCCTAATATGAATGTATTGAAACAAATACATCGGTCGCCACAACCGTATATTTGTTTGGAGGTTCGAACCCTGTCGACTTCTGTTGATCCGTATAGAAGGATCAGGTTCGAACCTGAATTCACTTATTGACCCGCGCAGTATCCCTAAACGTCACGTGTGTACCAATAACACGCTCGCCGGGGCCCATGCGGGTTGTATGATTGCTTTTACCCCTTTGTGTACCTATGTGTATACAATTTATAGTGCACGTGCAGGGGTATTTTGGAAGTATTTATAGACGCCTTCTGTCCGCTAATACAAATGTTGCGGATTCGGTGGCATGACGTTGTAGTTGTAGACGCCTTCTGTCTGCTTGTACGAATGTTGCAGATCCGGTGGCGATTTGGTCTTGATGTTAACCACCTCCCCCTTTCTCATTCACTGGGGAGGGCTCTCTCGGACTTTGGGGTTAATGACCGCTGATATGGAAAGAACTCCTTTAAAGATCTTCGGTGTATTGGACTTGCTATTTCCGGTGTTTGTGGACACCCGAACTGTTCTCTTCTTTATTATAGAACCAAAAAGAGACTTTGGAACACCAGGAAGTTTGGTTCTAATTTGTTCAAACATTTCCCCCCTTTCTGCTCGGGGGTATCCTTTTTCGTACATCGGGTTGTCTTTGTACCCGGCATGCTTGAAGATCTTGACCACCAATGTCATAGGTGATATCTGTACTTGTGTCCACAGTGATTCATTGTTCTTTCAATACACTATTGTTATCCACAAGTTGCTTGTGTTCGCCGACAGAGGACTATTGTATCTACTGCGACCTCCTAAAAGTATTCGTAGGAGAGTCATTGCTCTTGCATTTCACCCACCTTTCACCAATCTCAGGTTGGTGTTAATTGTACTTGTGCCCACAGTGGCTCGTTATGTCTACGAGGTACCCACTGTTGTTATCCACAAGTAATTTGTACTCATTTGTAGGGATTCGTACTTGTGTCCACAGTGGTTCGATATGCTTACGATATGCCCACTGTTGTTATCCACAAGTATCCATTTTGCAGGGGACCGCTGCATCTACTACGACCTCCTGAAAGTATTTTGTAGAAGATCTATTGTTCTTGTATCACACCCACCTTTTCACCAATCTCAGGTGGTTGTTGATTGTGCTTGTGCCCATAGTGGCTCGTTGTGTCTACGAGGTACCCACTATTGTTATCCATAAGTTGCTTGTTTTTGTTTGCAAGCCCCATTGCATCCGCTACGACCTCCTAGGAGTATTCGTAGGAGGGCCGTTGTCGTTTTCATCATATCCACCTTTCACCAATCTCATGTGGTTTTGATGTATTTGTACTTGTTTGTGAGGACGGGTCTTCCATTATCGGCCTCCAGTATTGCCATCTCAATCAACAGGCATTTATAGGGATTGTCGTAGGATTTCATGCATTGAAGCCTTGTAACGTACTTTGTGTCACTTTTGACCGTACGCATGTTCTTGTTTGAACTCCCTTGCATAGGATTCAAGCCTTGTCCTTGTATGTGTTTGAATCCAAGTCTGAGTTCCAACGTACAAGTTCAAGCCTTTGCTCAAAATTTTGTTCATCTCATTTGATATCCAAATCAAATATGAAACTGAGTTCCTTGTTATTCTTAGAAGTTTGGGTTCTTCATTGTTCATGTTGAGCTTGGATCCAGCTTGAATTCAGAGTATAAGTTTGAATGGTCTTTTATTCATCCCATTTTCAAATTGAGTTCAAGTCTGAGTTCACTCGAGCTTGAGTTCTATATTCGGATCCCCTGATGTTGCACAGTTCGAGTTCCAAAAACAAGTTCAAGTGCTTGTCCAGAGTCTTCTGAAGTCTTTGCAAGTTCAATTTCAAATTCATATTGAATTGGTTTTGAGTTTCAATTGCATTTATCCAAGTTTGATTTGAGTTCAGTTCCAATTTGACTTGATTTTTATTTGAATTTGATTTTTAGAAATCCAATTTTGTTCTGGTCCTTTGCTCGTGTTCAATCAGGTTCAAAAGTCCAGAAATCTAAGTCCACAGCTGTTCATTTGAGCCCCGGTTCTATGCTTTTAGTTCAAGTACGAGTCCTTTGTATTGTTGCTCAAGCGAGGTCTTTATATTGTTCAAGTCTTTGTATATTTCAGTGAAAATTTCGGCAGCACCCCGGCATATCCCCGTTTGGGGGAAAATAGGGGAGCTGGGCCTTCCCACCACGCTACTAGAGCGTGTATGGTAGGTGTCCTTGGACACCGCGGCCGTACAAAATTTCATCCCACCACGCTACAAGAGCGTGTATGGGGCCTTCAGCAGTACCCGTACCAGAACAGCAGTGACTCCCCACCATGCTACAAGAGCGTGTATAGGGCTCTCCCGCCTCGTCGTATGCGTCGCACCGGGCTCCCTCTTACCGTGCTACAAGAGCGCGTATAGGTGGTTCTCTGGTCCGCTGCAAACGTCGAGAATGGGATTTGGAACATCATACCTCTCGTAGCAGTGTCGGCGGTGTTGGTGTTGAGGTCGAGGCCGAGGACCGTCCCCACCACGCTACAAGAGCGTGCATAGGGCTTACCCGCCTCGTCGTATGCTTCGCACCGGGCTCCCTCCTACCGTGCTACAAGAGCGCGTATAGGTGGTTCCCCGGTCCGCTGCAAACGTTGAGGACGGGTTTTAAGTCAGAAATTTATACCTTGAAGTCCGGCGGTGGCTCGAGGATTGAGGCAAGAGGAGCATTTTTTTTTAATAATTAATTATAATTAATAATAGCTAAAATAATTAATTCTAATTAAATTTAATTAATTATAATTAATTATGATTAACATTTATTAATTATAATTATATTAAAAAAACATAATTAACTTAATTAATTATAATCAATTATAATTAATAATGATTAATTTAATTAGAATAACTAATTATAATTAAAATCGATTAATTATAATTATTTATTTCATTAATTAATTATCATTTAAAAATAATAATAAATTCTAATTAAATTAAGTAATTATAATTAATTATAATTAAACAAAGTTAATTATAACTAATTACATTTATAATTAATAATAATTATAATAATTATAATTATAATTATAATTAAATTACAAAAATCCCTCTCCCTCTCACTATCTCTCTGTTCAGCGGGTTCACAGGATTTGGCCGTGGAAGCATGCGCAAGGGAGGAGGTCACGGCCAGCAAGCTCACGTTCTTGCTTCTGATTAAAATGTCCAACTTCCGATCCAGCAGAAAGGGAAAGTCGTACATGGAGCGAAGTCGAACAGCCAAGGAGGAGTCGGAGGAGCGACAGAATTTGGTCGGAGAAGTGCGTGAGCAGGGAGAAAGTTACCTTCACTTCCAGCGAGCTCCTCTGCTTGCTTCCGATCAAAATGTCGTAACTTCCGGACCTACAGGAGGGAGAGCCGTCGGGGGAGAAGAGGCGCACGAAGGGTAGAAAGTTAACTTCACGGCCGAGCGAGCTCCTGTTCTTACTCCCGATCAAAATGTCGTACCTTCCGGTCCGACTGGGAGGAAAAGTCGGCGAAGGAGCGCAGTCGAACAGCCAGAGGGAGCCGGAGATGCGATTGAAAGGGAGAAAGTTAACTTCACAGCCAGCGGGTCCTGTTCTTGCTTCCGATCAAAATGTCGATCTTCTGATCCGACTGGAAGGGAAATCCGTCGAAGGAGCAAAGCCGAACTGCCACGAAGGAGCCGAAGGACTGACGAGCTCCCGTTGTTGCTTCCGATCCTAATGTCGTAACTTCCGATCTCACAAGAAGCAAAGAATGAGAGCGGGAGAGGAGAGATCAGAGCGGGCTCGGGGGAATGAGCGGAAGAGAGACCGAGAGAGGGAGAGGTTTTTGCCTCTTTTCCTTTTCATTTTAACGACACAGGGTCGTGGGAGAAATGACGACAACGTGCGAGCGACGTGCGGAGTTCGGCGCCGGACAGGTACGTTAAATCTTTTTTTTTTTTTTTGCTTATGTTTGTAGGTCAACAACCAGATATCACGTATTCTCTACGTATATGTTTTGACGACTAGCCTTAATCGAAAGTCCTCTCTCATTATCGGGAGGGGTAATTAACTATAGGGGCTTGCGCCTATAGGAAACCAGAACTCAAATCTAAAGTACTCGCAAAATGAAGGCGAAATCTCTAGGTAGTGTATTATTTCAAAACCAAAATGCCTTCTGAAAATTTATCCTATAACCTAATTCGCTAAAAATCCCCCGAAAGAGGGGAGGCCGGGGCACGAATTTTTGAAGCCCATAGATGAAAAAAAAAAATTACAAATTCTGGTACAATGCAGTAAGATACAAGCACCTTGTAACAGCAAAAAAAGGCCAACAATCTCACAAAATTTAACATAGAATTTTATCATCATCTAACAAAATTATGATAAACATTAAGGCATATGGCCTCAATAAAGTTGTGGATTGCATTCTGAGTGCAGCACAGGAACTACTTCAGCCAAAGAAGTGAGAAATATAATGAAATGAGAGAAATGAGTGAACAATTAGGTAAACACCTTGGCAATGAAAAATATTGTAAGACATGAATGTCTTCTAATATGAATAGAACTATCCTGTCAGTTCCAGTTTCATTGAATCAAAAGCAATAATAATTCAAAGCAACCAGAATAAACTAAATATTGACCAAAACTAAAGTTTCCAAAAGCTATAAGTTGAACTAACCAGGATAGGTGCCACAGCATAGCCTACGATCATCAATATGTTGCACATCTAAGCCAATAAACCAAGAACCTAATGAAACGTCCTCATTTGCATACTTGTGTAGAACATGTCTAAAAAATTAAGAACCAAAATTCCGTGAATTCCAGATTAGTATGAGAAGATGAACAAACAAATTTGAAAACTAAAAATAACAAATTTAAAAACTAGTTTCTTGGATGAATTGATCCAGTATGACAAATAAATAGATGAACTTAAATTAGCAAAAATCAACCAGAAGTAAGCTAAAAAAGTGGCTTACTGGTTTATGGATATGTAGTTTGCCAAATCCTTTGAAATAGCATATAGCTGACCAGTGGCATGACGGAAATACTTGTTACCTGCTTCGCCGAATTTCCAATGCTCAGGTTCATGATACCTCACTCCCCTAGCAGATGAAAGATCAAAATGAACTCAGTATTGATTGTCATATCAATATATGTATCATTTAATTATACTTACTTCTGCGCCAAGACTGGACCCGACTTCATGCAACCAATATACACCCTCGGCTTCGAGCGAAGCCTTGCTAAAGTATTTCCCAAAGTTGCTGCAATAAAGTGATGATAGAAGACTAACATGAGCATAAAATGGAAAAGCCCAAAGAGGAGAACAAAGGTGCACCTTGTTGAAAAAAAAAAAAAAATTTAAAACTTGGCAAATTTAACTTGTCTAAAGCTCCAGTTAAAAAGGAACCAGGGATGAAGCGAATTGGACAATTGTAAGATACCCACAACTTCAGATGTTTGGAGTCTAGGAAGAGAGCATAAGCATCTTTGTTTAAAAATCTTTGCTTGATGCCCTAATCTCTCAAAGAGGGAGTGTATTTATAGACTCCTAAGATCAATTAACACACTTAATAATGACTCATAACTCTAACTATCTAAAACCCACTAAATACCCACTACATTATTTATTCAGAGCATTACCCATGCTTTCACAACAACCTTGCCATCAAGTTCGAACAAATAGCAACTAGATTGGGTGGAGTCAGCAGTCTTCAAGGCCTATGAACTTTGGTGGGACTTTGATGGGTCTGGGTGGAGGTTTGCAGATCTGATAGGAGTAGAGGCATGTGGTGTGGATTTCGGCGATGAGTCAGAAGGATTCGGAGAGGTAGATTTAGAATGAATGGTTGTAGGAGGCTACAAGTGATGCAGAGGGGACATTGATGATAGGATAAGAGGTGAGGGGTTCTGGAAGCAAATGACGGTGGATTTAGTGACTAGGGAAGGGCCGAGGTGGACATTTGAGTGACCAAATCTAGGTTGGCAAGATGATTTCATGGTTAAATATGGGTGGATTGAGGTGGATTGACGTGAAGATGATTTCATGGTTGAATGGAGTTTTTTATTATCGTTTTTTTTTTTTTTTTGTAGATATGCCAAATCTAACTTGTCACGGATGAAAATGAAGGCGAAGATTAGGGAGGAGACAAGTGCAAGGCGACGATAGAGATCAATAAAAACACCATTGTTGCAAACCCAAACATAAACTGATAGAAAAAAGTTTAAAAATATTTCATTAAAAAGATAACTAAGAAATTGTAGCTTTGTAAAGGGTGAAGGGATTGGGGCTCACAACTTTGTTTTTTTTTTTTTTATGGTTGTTTCCACTTTTTTTTGGCCCTAATCTACCAAAGAGAATAAATTTATAGACTCCTAAGACCCATTAAGGCACCTAATAACAACCCATAACTCTAATACCCATTAAATTATTTAGTCCTAACATAAAGTATGTTTTTGACAATTTGGAACATAAATAATTCATGTAACTTCGTGATTATGATAACAGCCCATCATTTTGTATGTAAATGGTAGAATTAGAAATTATTTTAACTTTTGTTTTACTGCACATCCCTTCTAATTGGGTATAAAATTTCAAAGATGGATAATTCATGACCTTTTGAAATTTGAAGCAAAACCAAAAAAAAAAAAAATGCATGTTGCTTTCAATAGCATGAACATGTGATTCAATATAAAAGAAAAGATCATATTAGGGAGTGTGAAGCAAAAAATGATCAAAATTGGAAAAGATATACAAGAGACCAAATCTATTTTCAATCGAAAAATTTAAGCCCTAAATGGGAGGCAGCCACTTTATATTTCAACAATAAAGTATTCTTCAACAATCACTTGTAGGACTAATCCAATATTCTCACATGTCTTACTCACCCTCACATAAGAGCCCTCCACATCAACATTACTACTCAATTTGAAGCTTTTCAACAACATCAAATATCATGCTAGGGGTGTCAATTTCGGGTTACGGGTTGAAACCGAAACTGACCTGGCACTATTCGGGTTCGGGTCGAACCAACCCGGTTTTGCAAACGGGTCGATTTTCTAAACCCGAACCCGACTCGCTTCGGGTTTGGGTCAACCCGCGGACGTGACATGGCCTCAGGACGCCGGTGACGCGGAACTACTGGACGCGGACGCGGACATGGACATGGTGCGAAACTGCCGGACGCGGGCAACGTAGAACTACCGCGGACGCCGGCAAGGCGGCGACTAACACAGGACCCGACTATCTCGAGATGTGATGCGACCTGGCCTCGGGACGCAACGCAATGTGACGCGTCCGAACAGACGGGCGCTGGACAGGCGGGGCAGCCGGGAAGCAGGCAGGGGTTTGTGTGCATTCCGGGTCATTTCGGGTTATTCCCGGGTTCCTGGGTCAACCCGACCCAATTTTTCAAACGGGTCAGTTTTCAGGACCCGAACCCCTGAAATTTTCGGGTCGGATTTGAGTCGGGTTTTCGGGTCTGGTCCAATATTGACAGGTCTATATCATGCATCAAGAGCCCACTCAACTACATTGTGGAGTTATGGGAGTCACCCATTCTTAAATTTTGCTCAACCATCCTAGAAGTCAGTAAAAAACTCATGGAAGTCACAAACTACATGAACCCCTAGGTCCCAACTAAAGCATCAACTTTATCCACTCAATTGGAGTGAAGTAAACGAGAATTAGAGTTGGGCTAGATAAACTAGTGGTCAAACCCATTTTCAACCTAAAAATTTAAACCTACGAGTAAAATCCAATGATGGACCAGCTGATTTGATTGAGAGGGAATTAGGAAGGTTCTTAATCAAAGGGGATTATTTAAGAATGTTTAAATTACAAGTGAGAGAGAATTATTTAGGGCAAAAGAACTAATTTAAATTCAAAATTTAAGAGGAAATTATTTAGAAAAAAGAATGAGGAATTAAGGGGGGATTGTTTAGGAAAGTTTTAATTACAATTGAAAGGGAATTAGTTAGGAAAATAAATGGAGAAAAAATTTGTCCAACCAAGAAGGAATGATAAAGAAGTTATTGGATCTTCACATCAAAAGGCATTATCAACATCAATGGTATTCAATTTCTATCAAGCAGAACTGTCAACAAAGCATGAACAAATTTGTTAGAGTAGTTGAATCAGATGCAAATTATTGTTTAATAAATCCTGCTTATACCGAGAAAGATTCCAAATCGTATGTAATTTCTCAATCTCAATTGAACAAGAATTCAATGACCTCACCTATGAAAAATCTGGTTCCTACCAGCTCAACATCACCAATTACATTGACAACTGATATGGAGGTGATTTTGGAGTCACTTTCAAAGAGGGAAAATGGTGAATGAATGAGATTTTTCGTGGAGCTGCAGAATTTGAAAAGAGAAGAAGGGGAGAAGATAGAAGCACCATACATGGTTCAACCACTCCTACAATAGTATCAAGAGATGTTCCAGCCAGTTCAAGCATTGCCTCCTCTGCATGAACATGAGCATGCTATCATCTTGAAGGAAGTAGTCTCACATATCAATGTTTGTCCGTATTGTTATCCCCAAATCCAAAATGATGAGATCGAGAAATTGATCAGGGAGATGCTGGAGGTAGGGATTATTCAACCCATTGTCAATCCATTTTTCAGTCCAGTGCCATTAGTCAAGTGCTTCAGCAGTAGTTTCTTTCGTTCCACCTTGAGGATAAGGTGTCACTTTGGAAGAAGAGTCTTGATGGACCGGTCGATTTGATTGGGAGGGAATTAAGAAGTTTTCTAATTAAATGAGAGCTATTTAGGAAGATTCTTAATCATAGGGGAATTGTTTATGAATGTTTAAATTAGAATTGGAAG
The DNA here is from genome assembly GCA_022539455.1 of Dendrobium nobile. Lineage (NCBI taxonomy): Eukaryota > Viridiplantae > Streptophyta > Magnoliopsida > Asparagales > Orchidaceae > Dendrobium > Dendrobium nobile. The sequence continues at coordinate 55,307,751 of CM039728.1, read as the reverse complement.
TGAATTATTTAGGGCAAGAGATCTAATTTGAATTGCAAATCTAAGAGGGAATTATTTAGGGAAAAGGAGGAGAAATTAAGGGGGGATTGTTTAGAAAATTTTTAATTACCAATTGGAGAGAATTAATTAGAGAAATAAATGTAATTTGAATTCAAAACTGAGAGGGAATTATTTAGTGAAAGGAAGCTGATTTGGGAGGGAATTATGAGAGCCTATTTAAGGTTAACAATAGGGTGATTTCAGAATTATGTTTTGGAATTTGCTGAATTTAGTTTATTCTTATATTATTTGGGCCCTAGCCGGCGATTAGGGATTTGGGAGAGCCGGATCTTTCTCTCCAATTGAAGATCCAATTGTATCTTGTATTTTTTTTAAAGTTCTTTCAATAAAAATTATTTTGGGGCATTCTTCTTCTCAAATTTTTATGTTTTATTTGTTGATTTCTATGAAAAGTGCATCCCCTTCCTATCATCCAACCACTTTAATATTTCAATACCCATATGTTTTTCAAATATCCAATATAGGATTATAATAGCTTGTAGATCCTCAATAGATGTTGCGGTATGAACAATACTGATTATATTAGGTGTACAACTTGAACTAGGCTTACCTATATTTACATGTATGTCATCATCAACCTTTACATAAAATTCAGCATCCCACATAGAGACGGCAGTAACAAAGTATGCTTTAGTCTTGGCTGATAATTCAAGGTACCCTTCAACATGATCCTAAAGACCACAGAAAAAAAACAAGATTAAGTACAATTGTTCAAATGGAGTTAACAACAGTTCAGTTCGCAGAAGAGCCTGCACAATTTAAGTTCAAAGCATGAAATATAGTTTCGGCCACAGCTGATTTGTTTCGGTGCTTGGGATCAGCTTTGGTCGACGCCTAGTCAAAACAAACTTAAATATCAATTATACCAATTTCAGCGATTTCAACCAAGTTTTAGAAGAAAGAATGCCGAAATTAGATCAAACAATCGAAATTGTGAAAATTTAGCTGACACTACAATAACAATTGAAGATATTTAAATCATAAAGGTACATTGGAAAAGTAGTTGAGGCATATATTTCCATGAAATTTTGTTGAATTGCCAGTTCTATATTTAATTAGTGAGAAGTCAACCTTGGCAATCCAGATTAAAAGAGTATTTGCACTGAAGTGCTTCAAATTAGAAGTTACATGAGAGCACGTTGACAGCTTTAAATGCAACCAATTGCCACCTACTGCCCAAGCATTATAGAAATTTATAAACATAAAAAATCAAACACAATATGCCTATTTTAATGTCATATACAAAATTCCTTCTTAGTAATTATGATATGAAAAGCAAAAAGAAAGGAATTTACCAGCCTCATGAAATCTCCATGCTTCATATCCTCTGCTTCAATAGCTTTATCAAGAATTCCACCCGAGGTGGCACTATTGTATTTCAGAAAAAAAAAAAAGCTTAAAACAAGCAATTAATAACCATGAATAAGAAAAAGCTCAATAGACAAACCTACTATCACATCTATGATTTCTTAAACTCATTAGTAAACAATATTTCTCGCCATGAAGCTGTAGATAGGAGGAAATGATATTCATTGACATATAAAATAAAGGAAAACTTAAGCCAGCTGATGCACACCTGTGACCAATAACAAATCGAATGACAATGCCTTTTTCTTCCTCTAGCTTCTTTCTTTTTTCACCTATTTTGTTCCAAAAAAAGGCAAAACAAATTCATAATCAAATTTTAAGATAAAAGAGTTTGAGAATGATAGAATAAACCTTTTTTTGGGTGAAATGGGAAGTGGAAATCTTCACAGAACCTAAGGGATATACCTTGTGGCATCCATGTAGCGCGAACTGAATCTCTTCGCTTACGACTGCTAAATGCTGTATTTATTCCAACAACCATCAAATATTTTCTTTTCTTCAAAGATTCAGTAGGTTTTGCAGTTTCTGAGGCTGGAGAACCATTAAGAATTGATTCTTGTGCAGCTTTTGCAGCAGCTAATTCCATTTGTAAATTTGAAATTGTTTTATCCAGAGTTCTGCTTGCAATCAAGTTGCATATAGTGAAAAAATTTGTAAATAATTATCTTGGGAGCAGTAACTTCTTGAATGATAAAATTCAAGGTAATCTCAATGAGTCTGAACATGTGTAAGAAGATGAACATACTGTATGGCATGGTGGGTTTTTGAAACTTCACCTATGATGTCATTGGACTCTTGTTTTTTAATCTGATAAGAAAAGGAATTTGAATTTTAGTATCTGAGAAAAAAAGCAAAACACATGTCAATAGATTGTAAGTTGTTAGACTGGTCCACTGGAATCGCAAAACAGGCGGAGATTCCGCCAGAACGAGCGGCCCGACCGCTCATATAGAGCGTTTTAGGAAGGATTTTTGGGGGTTTCAGAGAGAAATTTGAATGTAGGGATTGTTTAGGGAATTCCTTTGGATTTGTATGCATTAAATAGATGTTTTTTCCTAGGGTTTGGGCATCTTGAATTTGGCTGAAATTTGAGATCTAGTAGATTTAGGTTTTCTTTGGGCTCTAGTGGCGTCTAGAGATTTGGGAGAGATCGATCTTCCTCTCGAATTGAGGATCAATTGTATCTTTGTTGTTTTCTTCTTCTACTAGTAAAATACAAGTTTTTCCTACGCATTTCTCTCAGTTTTCTACAGTTTTTCCGCTGTTTTTATTGTTTTCCTGCTCCGGACAGCAGTATTTCGTGGAGATTTGCTGTAAAGGTGAATAGGAAATACTTGATTTCAAGTGTTTCCTATCAAATTGGTATTAGAGCATCGATTTGGGACCATCGGCGGCTGAAAACCTGAAATTTCAGCGGGTTTTTGGCATTCGGAGGAAGATTTCTTGTGATTCGTAGAAAGAAAAATGGCTGGAAAGAAAATCGAAGTCCTAGAAGGCGAATTTGGCCAATTAAAAGCAGATTTGGAGGAAAAATTCCTTGAAATCACCGCCAACAATGAAAGGTTGGAAGGGAGGTTCGCGGCGATGGAAGAGATGATGAAGAAATTACTTGAGATGAAGACGAATCCGACAGCGTCGGAAGCAAGAGAGACTATCGGCGACCAGGGCGTAGGAGGAAATCCAAACCCGCTTCGGGGGAGGAGGAATCCGGCAGTAGAGATCCTTGAGGGAGAGGACGACATGCCACCTCTAGAGCCACTTTCTAGAGAGGAGATGAGCATGGGAAATGATCGTCGAGGTGCTGATTTTCAGCGTCGAGGTGCTGATTTTTAGCGTCAAGGTGCTGATTTTCAGCGTCAAGGTGCTGATTTTGAAGGCAGGAGGGGGGAATATGAGGGAAGTGCAGATTTTGGCGAAAGAAGAGAAGAATATCAGCGTCGAGGTGCTGAATTTCAGCGTCGAGGTGCTGATTTTGAAAGGGGAAGAGGAGAATATGATGACGGATTCGGATACCAACGTCGGAGGGAGGACCGGGACACTTGGGTAGCACCTCATCTTCGAGGAATGGGAGGTTATGGAGAGTACCGGGGTAACGGAATGGATCCGAAGGTGAGGAAGTTGAAGATACCCGTCTTTGAGAGGGAAGATGGCCATGGCTGGATATACAAGGTGGAGCGTTACTTAGCTGTCAACGGGTTGACAGACGATGAGAAGCTGACGGCGGCAGGATTGTGTCTGGAAGGAAAGGCTTTGGCATGGTATCAGTGGCATGATAGGAGGGAGTCTATTAGGAACTGGAGGGAATTCAAAAACTGCATAATAGAACGTTTCCAAACCGACCGAGGAGGAGATTTCTATGAGCAGTTCTTTGCTCTGATGCAGGAGGGATCAGTAGAAGACTACCGTGAGCGGTTCGAGCACCTGGCTAGTAGGGTGGAGCGTTTATCAGATAGCGTATTGGAGGGGAACTTCATGAAGGGGTTGAAGGCAGAGATCCGAGCGGCAGTTAAAGTTCTGATGCCTAGTGACTTGGAGGAGACAATAAAGTTGGCACAGCTGGTAGAAAATCAGAATAATCTGGAGAAGGGAGCTAGGAGCAGCAGCTCAGGAGGCTCTTACAAGACTACGACCACTCTTTTAGCATCAACGGGGCCTACATCAGTCAACAATAATGAGATCACCAAGGAGAAGCCAGTAGGAGGAGGGAGTGGGGATAACTTCAAGAAGCTCACTGAGACAGAATTACAGGAGAAGAGGGCAAAAGGGCTTTGTATCAGATGTGACGAGAGGTATACGCCGGGGCACAGGTGTAAGGACCGAACTCTTCAAGTTCTTACTGTTTGTGATGAAGAAGGAATGGAGGGTGTCGTCTTTCCACCTCGCGGACAAGGTGGATCTTTGGGAGGGGAGTATTGTTAGACTGGTCCACTAGACCGGTCCAGCCGGTCCAGGCGAGACCGATTAGGGGGCGAAATCGCAAAACAGGCGGAGATTCCGCCAGAACGAGCGGCATGACCGCTCATATAGAGCGTTTTAGGAAGGATTTTGGGGGGGTTTCAAAGAGAAATTTGAATGTATGGACTGTTTAAGGAATTCCTTTGGATTTGTATGCATTAAATAGATGTTTTTTCCTAGGGTTTGGGCATCTTGAATTTGGCTGAAATTTGAGATCTCGTAGATTTAGGTTTTCTTTGGGCTCTAGCGGCGTCTAGAGATTTGGGAGAGATCGATCCTCCTCTCGAATTGAGGATCAATTGTATCTTTGTTGTTTTCTTCTTCTACTAGTAAAATACAAGTTTTTCCTACGCATTTCTCTCAGTTTTCTACAGTTTTTCCGCTGTTTTTACTGTTTTCCTGCTCCGGACAGCAGTATTTCGTGGAGATTTGCTGTAAAGGTGAATAGAAAATACTTGATTTCAAGTGTTTCCTATCATAAGTATCATCATTATCATAAGCCCTATCTCAACTATTACAGACCGAAACATTCGCGGTGGTACGTGAGCTTCGAAAATTCGCACCTGGCCTCTCTGCACTTCTTTATTAACGGGGAGACCTTTAACGGATTTAGGTTCCGGGGTAAACTTTCATAAGACAAATTAGGTTTTAGAAAAGACGCTACCCAAAAATTTTGCCCTCATTTTATGATATGATTTCTGGTTTCCCATAGACACATGCCCCTACAAAAAATTACCTCTCTCGAAAACGAGAGAGAACTTTTGATTAAGGCTAGTCGTTTAAATATGCCGCAATAATTACCTAGCGTATAATAACAGCGATTTTAGAGTTTGAATTTGGTTTTGAATTTTGAAGTTTATGACTTGAAATCTATCACTATATAATTAAAGCGGGTGATGAGAGAATGATGACAGGCCCGATCAAGATCCCATAGTTTCGTTGTCCTAAGCTGTCATGATCCCTAGTCAACTTAGTTAGAGGAGGTAATCAACTCAACCTAATAAAAAGAATCTTATCAACAGTTTGGGTTGCTTCATCCAAAAATATCTTGTAAATCTGGGGTGTTTGTTTGTCTACGATGGGGAATTTAAATCAACTTTAGCTAACAGAGAGTTTTGTATCTTATAGAGTGCACCATATAATTCATTACTCAAGGAGCTTTTAAACATTAGGGAACATATGAGTTTTCGTCGTAACCTTAATATAGTGGTGCAGTTTTGCGGTAAAATCACCCAGTCATAGGGCACATGCCACGTCCCTGCTGGCGAGAAATCAATTGAGAATGAATTATAGTAATACATTCGACAAGACAACTTCTCTTTATGCGAAGAAGTTATTCTTAAATTCATCATCATTGCCAAACAGTTGCGGAGTGCGGATGAATTTTAGTATTAATTTTTTATGATGGAATTCATTTGAAGCATTTAAACTCCTAGTAAGATTTGAATTTAGGTTTTGAATTAATGACTTTAGAATTTTGAGGCAGTCTTGAAAATTAAATAGCTCTCTCTGATTAAAATCTCTCTAGTCAACACAGCTATCATAGAGGTGTTTAAGCACTTTTAGCGAATCCATGAATCATTCTACAATCTCATGTTTAAGAGTTTGGTGTAAAGATCATAGCGCATGCGGAAGCAGTTCCGAGTTTAAGTAGGCATTACTTATTGTCATCAAATTTACCAATTTAGATTTGATCTTCTAAATATGGATGAAAAGATAGAAGGCACACACATTTAAAGTGTCAAATTATTTGGCACTCTTTTATGAGATGAATTGATAAGGCAGCTCTATTAATTACTTAAATTCTTCCTGGTCATCATTTGTAAATCTTCTTAATGTCTATTACACGTTGCATGCAACGTAGCTCCAAATGGTGTGTCCATAAGACCTATATTACTTGATATAATAAATCAAATCAATATGTAATTCAATGGGGCTCAATTCACTATTTCATTGGCCTCATCTGTTGGCATAATCCCTTCTGCTATTCCAAAGCAAGCATCATTGATAATCCAAGGTCTTCCCGTCAAAGAAACAATGATGTATTCTCTATTAAGCCAAAAAAAAAAAAAAACATCAGCTTGTTAGCTTGTATAGAAGGGCTGGTATTCCAACGTGCTCTTGTACAAAATGCTTAAGTGTGAAAGGTGATAGGTCTTTCTCAAAGTTGTCAATTCTGCAAAAGTATGTTATTTTCTTTTTAAATTTTTGATATTTTCCAAGTGATTGCCCGCCCATGTCAAAATCCTATTCCAAGTTGTCAGTCATTATAGAAGATTGCCCTCAAGTAGAATGGTTTGAAATCTCTTCTTGTTTAGAATCTCTTATATGCAACATGGAGCGATAAAAATATAGTTGAGGCTTCTTTAATTTGTGTAAGGTAGTAGAGCTAGGGATTTGATTGGTGCTTGTAGAATTTGTTATTGGAGAGAAATCATGTCTGGTTTATGGTTTAGAGTTTTATGTTAGGTTCAAAATACATGAGCCAAGTTTTGGCTCACATCATTTGTCTTCAGCCTTACATTTTCCTTTCACAATATCCAAATTGTTTTCCAAAGTTAGGTTAACAACTGTTTCTTGAGATTTTATGAGGCACACATGTTCAATACCAAGAATAGTTTTTTTTTTGCCTTTACTTATTTATTTATTTATTTATTTATTTATTTATTTATTATTATTATTATTATTATTATTATTATTATATCAATTGAAATGACATAATTTTTTAAAAATCATTTACAATGACAAAAATTTGTTTGAAATTAATAATGTGGGGGACTTTTGTCACTTAAAATTTCGACAACCTTCCGGCATCCTACCTGCTACGTAGAGGGTGTTAGGTAGGTACTTGTCTTTGTTCATCCCAGCATGATCAACCATCGTAACTCACCCCAACATTAAAAGAAGAAATTAAGTTGCCCTTATAAACAGGAAAAAAAAAAGTTTGATCGTCTATTCTAAATATGCTTATAGAAGATGATATTGATAACAATAAGAAGATCACAAAGTTTATGGTGATTTGAACAAAGCAATGATAACAGAGTCTCTTAATGCTAACAAAACCTAAAACTAATTAACAATTGCATCAATCACCATACTTACAGACTTAATATTACAATCGCTGGAAACTAGATTCATCTTAATCTCTTCTGTTCCAGTTCGCCTGATGATGTCTTTTGGTTCAGGCATTGTCCACATTCTGTAAGAAGTTTCAGCAGCAGTAACAATACAGCAGGATATAGCCAAGAAAAGCATAACATCAATCAAAACTACACAAACATAGATTATTTCAATCATTTACGCATACAAAATAAACAGATGTCACACAAGCTGCTTCCTGAGACTGCTCAAGAGCAGAAATTCATAAAACATGTACGATAGCTGTAAAGCTGAATAGATTTCTCTTTTTTTTTTCAACTAACCATTAACACAGCTCAACTAGATCGCTATGTTTAACCAAATACAGATCTGTTAAATATTAAAAATCTGCAAATCACATAGAAAAAGGTGCGGGTTAAAGCCATGCCTTGGAACCAACATATCAATCAAATCTTCCCAGAATCAGCGAAGTTCATAGATGACATTGGAGCAAGCCTAATAAACATGCAAGAGCATAACACTAAAGATTTGATAGGATAAAGAAAACTGAGGAGAACGAACGACCAAGAAGAACACAGATTGAGGATTGATGATGATTTTAAGAGTGTAATTTTCATGGATTTGGCTTCTTTACCACTTTATATCCCTCAAACATCAAAACAAATCCTCAAGATTGGCTTATGGAGCTACAGTTAATATCTTCTTCAACAGATTCCTAGAAAAATTCCTGCCACTTTATTCAAGAAAAAATCCATCAACAAAGAGCTTGTACAATGTAAAAACCTAATAGACCTTTCACATTCAAAAACAGCGCATTGAGAGCAAAAATCTACAGTGAAAATTCTTAATTCCGGCCGAGAAAAAGAATCAGCTGTAAAACTAAATCAAATGCATTTCAAAGTTTGATATAAAAGAAATAGCTGTCTTATATCTTTACATTCGCAAGGACTCTAAAAATTCCCTAAAGCACCAAAGCAAGCAAAAAAAATCCAGATTCAAAACCTCATCCCAAATTTATGCAAACCAGTAATCAACCAAGCAGCGCCTGCAAATAGGGGTAAAAAGATACCTATTTGTGAAGAGCAGCCCAGCGCAGAAGCTTCCAAGGCAAAGAAGAAAAGTCCATTTTTTGGAAACCATACTCCTCGGTGAAACCTCTCCTCCTATTCCTCTACTCTTCAAGCTCATGATTCTTACTCTTCTCTCAAACTATCCTCTGAAAAATCCCTAAAGCTAAAGTTTTTCTGCCGCTGGAAACTTCTAAGAGGAGGAAGAGATGATCTTTCCCTGCCAAAACTCTGTCTTTTCTGGTTGCTGCATATTTCTTCTCTTTCAAAGGAAGAAAAAAATGCGAAATGAAAGTAACACGCCAGCTATGAGACTGTTGAAGAGGGAAGGGAAGACTTCAAAAGGAACCTTCAGACATAAGAGCTTTAACTGATCCCATTTGTCTTAAGAAATCCTAACAAATGCATCAATTTTTCAAAATGCCCTTATGATGGGGCAGTTAATTACAGAATCCATGACCGTTTGACCTTTGCCTAAGCAATCAAACTGTGCATGTGGAGCATGTGGCATGGGACAATGCTGAAATGAACTGGAGCCTCATCCTCTATTCAATGTTGATGGGATCTGTGAAGCAATTATTCCGAACAGTACCCTTGGTTCATAATAGAATCGTCGCATATATATAGTTGTTCTAAATTTTTATTATATTTTTAAGGTTTAGCATATTAAGATTTTTTTATTACTTCTTAAATCAATGTTTTAGTTAAAAAATTTTAAATTTCTATTTAAAAAACAGTAAAAAAAAATCTTCTCAAATGAAATCTGAATATGAGTAATAATTCTTAATCAATTGGTCATGCCTCTATTCATCGTGAGTTTTTTATCATGTATCATATTAATGTTTGGTTTAAATTTTTAAATAAATATCTGAGAGTTGATCCATACAATAAATTTTATGTGTAATTGTGGAAAGTTTTGAAAAAATAGAAGAGAGTTAAGAGAGGTCACATTCTTGCTTCCTTTTATATCTATTTTTTTTTTCTTTACTAATTAAGAGAGTTAAGAGAAGCACTTACCTTTTATTTTTTTTTCTTTTTGGTATGATATATATCATTCATGTACTTACTATGTTGCACCGATACATCGAATATATGTCAGACACGGATATACGTCCGACGCAGCACCAATATGTGTCGGATAAGGCAAATCCTTATCCAATTAAAATAATATTTAATTTTGAAAGGACATGCGTATCGGATACGCGTGTCCCATTGAAAAATGAAAAAAAAAATTCTAAAAAAGATGAAGCTTATTTTGTATTTACTTCGGCGGTTGCGAGCGAGGTTCTATCATTTCCGAACCCGCAAGACGTGGCGTCAGGGATTCTTCGTTTCTATGACCACGAGCGTGCACCTAGGGTTTATGTTCAGTAGAAGTTCAAAGACAAACCACCGAATAAGCTAAAACTATCATTCATTCTATTGAATAGCTGAAACTTCATGTGCTAGACAATTATGTTTATATTTATGTTGTTATACAAGATATTTAATGCTTACATAAAATAGAAATGATTAACTAATTTGTATTGTATTCAATATTTCAATTGAAGTGATTGGAGATGATTGGGACTCATGACCTCCAAACTTTATTGTATTAAATGTTGAGGTCCAATTATAAAATTTCAATTATTTAATCCAATATATTCATCAAAATAAATAAATATTCTGAAATGAAATCCCTCTAAAAATATAAGTTAATAAAAAAAGTGATTAAAAAATAAGTTCATCTAAAACAAATTAAATTACTGTATAATGATAACTGCAACGCGAATCTGCACCTTGAAAGTAAAAGAGCAATGGAACATTCAGAATTCCTGCCAAGTGCTTTTGCCTGTCTTCTTCTTCTTCTTCTTCTTCTTCTTCTTCACGTGAAGTCCTTCTCAGTTCTAATTACTCAGCAGCAAAATAAAGATGAACAGTTAGTATATAGAAATGGCTTTGGAAAATTTCCACCGTCCATCAAAAATAGATATTAAATGATCTCTATAGTTAGAACCCATTAATGATTCCGAGAAAAACAAAGTAACAAATCCCCTTTCAACAGCTCTTTATGAACTTAATACGAGTAAGGCTTCTTTGGGATAGTTTTTGGCCATTGATGTTTTACTATTTAAAAAAAAAAAATTATATGGGAAAGCTATTTTAGAAAGCAATAAGAAAATTATCCAAAACAAAAACTGAGGTTTCGTTTGGGGGTGCTTTCTTACTGCTTCTTAAATTAAAAATTTTTGTACTAAAAAAAGTGTTTTAAAAAGCAATAAGAAAGCTATTCCAAACAAAACCTGAATTTTACTTTAGTAACGTGTTTTTTCAGTTGCAAAAATCAATTGCAGCGGTTTAAGAATTGCTATAAATTCATTGTATTTAACATTGGCTAGAAAGAGAGAAATTATTTTATGTGGAGGACGGACACAGAATGCCTTCCGGAGATCAATCAGAATGAGACACGTCAGCGGTACCGAGTCGCGGTACTGAGCAGTAGTGAGCCACAATATTAAGCATAGGAGTGACGTGGAGCATTTTGGTTGACCTCCTAACAGGGTTCGACGTCCGCACAAAATAATTAATCCTAGAAAGGAGTCTCTCAACAATTTGGGAATCGCTACTATATATTTAACTTTTGCAGCGGTTAAAATCAATAGTTTTATCTGCCGCTATTCTGTAATTCTACAACGGACGGTTCCGCGTATTGTAAAATTATCTCTTTCTTCCACTATGCTCTTCTCGCTCTCTCTTTTACTTTTTTTTAAAAAATTATCATAATTTTACATAAAATATGATTTTTTTTTTTAAATTAATTAGTTTATAATTTCATGAAATTATAGCAAAATGAGTGGATGAAAGATAATAAGGACTTAAAATATATTTTTTCTATAATTTTTAAAAAATAATTTATTTTTTTCTTTCTTTTTTTCATTTTGTTATCTATTTATATCTTGGAATAAATAGATGCTTTGCTTGGCTACTACTCCCCAAAGCACCATATGGCCAGACCAGCCATGTGCATGGGCACCGAAGGCTGTGTCCTCTTGAGCCATAAAGATATATGAGAAGCTTTTAATAAGAAAAAAATATAAAGAATATATGCTTATACAAATATTGAAAGATTCTAAGAATAGTTTTTATTATTATTAGAAATAAATAGAATTAATTTGTAAAATATTTATTTTTATATAAATCTCTTTATTATGTCACATTCCATCCTAAATAACTAAGATAGTGAATCAATTGGTAAAATAGTTTAGCTAATCAACTAATTTTTAAATAATTTTAAATTAATTAATTTTTTCTATTAATTAGAGTAATTACAATTTATAAAAAAACCATTTTGAGGAATAATTAGTGTTGCGTCCAAAAGTATTCGCGGCGGTGGAGAAAATAAAGTTTATCGTCTTAGCGTTGTACGAAAATCCGGCACGCAATCAGATAAGTAGATAGGGTCTAGCATTTATGAGACACCAAGATTTTTACGTGAAAAACCCCTAAAAAGGGGGAAAAACCACGGGGTCTAGCCCAGTTTGAACAAATCCACTAGTATTTGCAGTCGATTACAAATGAGGTCCTTCCTCGGGAGAAGGCCTTAACTTGATGTACATCTTATAGAGTACATTACATGACGTAAATACAGAGAGTCACTATTGACATGTTCGTTTGGTCGGCAGGGCCGTAATCGGTAGGAGACCTGGTGTCACGACCCGACCCGAGACGAGACAGATCCCGCCCGCGCCGGATCGCGACGGAGGAAATAGCTAACCAGGATCTGGCTTTAGATTAGGTTACTGAACTGATCTTCCAAATTCTTAACTCAACAGAAGCACACAGAACAACAGAGCTACTAAAAACATCAAATGCAGCGGAACAAAACATCTATCTGAATTCATTTCCTCAAAATAATCATCTACAGAACAGCACATGGCTTTCAACAGAAAGAAAGACAGAACAGGAAAGCCATGACTGTACAAAAATCAAAAGTACAAAAGTACCTAATCTGATCAGACTCTGAAATCTAATCCTGGACTTCCTTGCCCTTCCCAGAACCTGAAAACCATCAGAAAGCAAGGGTGAGCTCAACAGCTCAGCAAAGCAACAAACCACCAATCTAAATTCTCAGAAAACAAAACCAAACTTATCAGACAGAAATCAGATCAGAAGTCGGAACAGAATCGAAAATCAGAACTTACGGACAGATATCAAATCACATCAGAGTCGTACAGATCGTATCAGAACAGAACAAATCAACAGAGTCAGAAACAGAAATCAGAATCGTACGGATCATATCATGTCATAATCACAATTTCGTACAGAACAGAACAGATACAGAAAGTAGTACAGATACATATAGCTAAATGCCCTGACACTGACGGAATCTCTACGGATTCCGGCCCCTTATGCCTCCCTTCCCAGACACTGACTGAATCTCATAGGATCCAGGCCCCTTATGTCTCCCTTTGTGCTCACGGCACCAAAACAGATGTGCTTATAGCACCAAAACAGAATTCATCGGATCCGGAACAGAACAGATATCAGATTTCAGATTGAGCTCATTTCAGATTTCCCGTTTCACTAACTGAATCTCATAGGATTCAGGCCCCTTATAACTCCCTTTGTATAGCTTATACACATAGCATTTCAATTCAGAAGAAATCCGGACAATTCAGGAATTACTCAAAAATCGGGCAGCACAACGGCAGTATACGGAATTTACACAAAAATTCCTGCAAAGAAAATTTACCGAATTCGCACAGAATACAGATATCAACATTTCAGAACCTTTATTCTACTGCACAGATAAATTCCAATTTCACAGAAAAATCCGGTCGACTAAAAACACAGTCGAATCAAAAATACCCGGACGAAAATCTTCAGAAAATAACCAAAATGTGCACACTCGGCACGTCAACAATATACAGAAAGTTACGCGGTAAAAACTGAACCGTCCAAAAGATACGGACGAAAATCGCTAACGGAAACAAAATCCGGACAGAATATACCGCCAAACACGACGGAACTGAAAATTGAGAAAGGCGGAATGTGCCTTACCTCGAGCACAGCAATTTCCTCAACAGTCACTTCGATCGAAAACGGCTCCGCGTCGTCCGAAAATCCACTTTTCCAAAATCCACTCGACTTTCTCTCTCCTCAGAAAAATCAGATATTTATTTTTGATTTTCTCTCTCTTCAAAACGACTGAAATCAGCTTTATAATACACAGATCGGCCCGGCCGATCGCAGCATCGTCCCGGGACGATCCGACCAAAAGGATCGGCCTGGTCTCCCTTCAGGGCTATTGCATGGACGATATTTTCTACAGTGCCAATCGGCCTGGCCGATGTCTCCAATCGGCCTGGACGATGCATGCAGAAAATCACCTGGAGCAAAACTGGGCAAAATCTGGAGCTGATTTCCACTGATCGTCCCAGGACGATCCCAGATCGTCCTGGACGATACTGGAGCAGATCTTGATATTACACCTGGGGTCTGGACGACCGTTGTCTGGTGATGTAGGTCGTAAAGACTATAGTCTGCAGGCGACGTAAGTCAGAAGGACCGTAGTCGGCGGGCGACGGAGGTCAGAAATACTGTAGTCGGTTGGCGATAGAGGTCGGAAAGACTGTAGTCAGCGGGCGACGTAAGTAAGGAGGATCGTAGTCGACAGACTACGGGTGTTGGAAAGGCTGTAGTCGGTGGGCGACGTAAGTCAGAAGGACCATAGTCGGCGGGCGACGGAGGTCAGAAAGACTGTAGTTGCCTTGCAAGGGAGGTTGGAAAGACTGTGTCTGACGGTGAAGGTCAGAAGAACAGCGTCAGGTAAAAGTCCAACCATGGAAGGAAATCCATCTTCGCATAGACGTCTAGAGGAGTCCGGTAACCTGTAGAAGTCCGGCGTCGGGTAAAAACTTGGCGGAGAGTGAAGGTTAGACGTCGGGTAGAAGTCCGACGTCTGTTGGTGGCAGAGGAGAACTCCGGCTTCACTTGGGCGGAGTTTTGGCGTTAAGAGGGAACTCTGTTGTTAATTGGGAAGGATTTCAGCATCACGTGGAAGTTGTGCAGAATTCCTGCGTTTCCTGAAAATCCGGCAGAGTTCCGGCGTCTTCAAGTGGCGGGAAGAGCTCCGGCGGTGGTCGAGGAGGAGCTTCTTCCTTCTCCTCCTTCTCTTCTTCTTCTCTCTCTTCACCTTCCCCCCCTTCTTGTGAAGAATGAGGGCTTTATTTATAGTTTTTCTGGAGTGGCATGACTTGTAAATAGGCGTGAGATCAGGGGCGAATTGGGAGTGGTTTAAATGGACGGCCGATATCGAATCCTTTGATCATGCACCGTTCATTGGACATTTGGAGGCCTTAATGATGTCGGAATTTGGCGATCTTGGGCTCGTTGGATTTGTCTCGGCGAGCTGCTCGATTCGAGTATAAGCTCGTTAAAATCGGAGACCGTTTGGTAACTCAAATTGCGGTTTGAACCTTCCAACAGCGCTTCGGGTTCTTGATTCGGACCCATTTGGGCTCGGATTGGGTCGAATTTGGTGTCGCTGGGTTTGTATTTCCGAGACACTCAGTTTGACTATAAGTTTGCTGAAATCGAAGTTCTGGTGCTCCCGGATTTAATTTTTGAAGTTTCCAACTTGACTTTTGCCTCGAGATTCGTGCCCGATCAAGATAATTTTACATGACGTATCAATTAGTAATAATGTAACCTTTTTTATCATAAGGCTATTGAAAAGTGAAATAAATAATTAGTCCTTAATTTTAATGTAAATTAATAACTAAGAAATAAACTAATAGCATAATTATTGTTAATTAATGAACGTTTATTTAGAATATATAATAACCCTAATCCAAATTAATTTTATGAAATTTATTATTTAAATTTTTTGGTAGTCTCTAATGAACTACTTTAATTATTCTTGATATAATACACAAATTTACTATGATCATAAAGCATCATTGATATAAATTTATGATCTCAAAGCATTTTAATTATCATCATAATTAAGTCCCCCAACAATATAATAACCTTATTAAATAAACTATATATTTGGAATCTTCTTGAAATTTTTTTATAATTATGCCACTAAAAATAATAATTTTGCTGTTATTCCTCTTGTGAAGTATAATCCCACAACAACAACAAAAAAAGTACAATAAAGAAGAAAAAAACATCAAAATTTAACATAAAAAAACTTGAAAGTGGGAAACAACCATGGAGCTAGCACACCACATTAAGAAATTCACTATTCTTGTGGACTAAAAATTTCGTAGCGGAAGAGCGGAAATACTTTTGTCTTAGTGATGTATGAAAATCTCAGAACACAAACAGATGATAAAAAAAATACCAAGATTTTTACATGAAAAATTCTGAGAAAGGGAAAAATCACGGGGCTCTTATATTGGTATTTACATAAATTACAAAAGTCAATATGTCATTTATTCAAAGGACAGAGAGAATACAGTGTATTGTATAGTTTTGTTAATCTTCAGACATGTATTCTTGGTGCAAGGATCTCATGAAATAGTTGGGCATGTTTAGTAACGTGACCAAACTTTATCTAGTAGAGTGGATGGGTCATAACCCTCAACTAGGGGCCTATGGTCTATTGCTGGTGATTGCTTAGATCTTTCTTGATTGATTCTCTTTGTGTAGTAGTCAAGAAGGTGTATTGGAGATCGTGCTCTCATTTTCTTAACCTCCCTCCTCTGAGTAATAGGAGTAGGGTGGAAAACATTTCCACCACGGATGGGGTAGGTGTAAGGAGCAACGAATTCTCGACTGGCCTCAAATTTAACTTGTTTCAAGGCTCCTACCACAGTAGTCTTTTTGGCCTTAGCAACCTTCTTTTTGACCCTTTTAAGGTATTTCTTCCACTTTTTTTTGCTGGCAATAGGGGTGTTAGAACTTGACCCAATCTCAGATTGAAATGGTAATTATTCCATTGTTAATGGTTCTTGGTTCTTATCCTCATGAGTAGAGGGCATAATGGTCGAAGGGGCGACAATTGTAATATCAAAAATCTGCTCCAGGATCGTCCAGGACGATCTGGATCGTCCAGGACGATCTGGATCGTCCTGGGACGATCAGTTGAAAATTTGCTCCAGAATGTGCCCAATTTGATCCAGGTGATTTTCTGTACACATCGTCCAGGCCGATTGAGGACATCGTCCAGGCCGATCGGCACTGTAGAAAATGTCGGCCTGAGAATAGTTCTGGGAACCGTCCAGGACGATCCAATTTGGTCTGATCGTCCTGGGACGATCTGGCGATCGGCTGGGCCGATCTGTGTATTATAAAGCTGATTTCAGTCGTTTTGAAGAGAGAGAAAATCAAAATAAATATCTGATTTTTCCTGAGGAGAGAGAAAGTCGAAAAGGATTTTGGAAAAGTTGATTTTCGGACGACGCGGAGCCGTTTTCGTCCGAGGAGATTGTTCGAGAAATTGCTGTATGCAAGGTAAGGCACATTCCGCCTTTCTCAATTTTCAGAACCGTCGTGTTTGGCGGTATTTTCTGTCCGGATTTCGTTTCCGTTAATGATTTTCGTCCGTATCTTTTGATTGGTTCAATTTTTACCGCGTAACTTTCTGTATATCGTCGACGTGCCGAGTGTGCACATTTTGATTATTTTCTGAAGATTTTTGTCCGGGTATTTTTTATTCGACGGTGTTTTTCGTCGACTGGATTTTTCTGTATATTCTAAAATTATCTGTGCAGTAGAATAAATGTTCTGAAATGTGATTATCTATATTCTGTGCGAATTTGGTGAATTTTGATTTTCAGGAAAAATTATGTAAATTCCGTATACTGCCATTGTGCTGCCCGATTTTTGTCTGATTTCTGATTTGCCCGGATTTATTCTGAATTGAAATGCTATCTGTATAAGCTATAAAAAGGGAGTTATAAGGGGTCTGGATCCTATGAGATTCAGTTAGTGTCTGGGAAATCTGAAATGAGCTCAAATCTGAAATCTGAAATTTGTTCTGTTCCGGATCCGAGGAAATCTGTTTAGGTGCTATAAGCACTATATATGTATTCTGGTGCGATAAGCACATCTGTTCTGGTGCCGTGAGCACAAAGGGAGGCATAAGGGGCCTGGATCCTATGAGATTCAGTCAGTGTCAGGGAATTTAGCTATGAATTATATATCTGATATCTGGTATCTAAATTGATACGACTTCTGTTTCCGTACGGTTCTGTTTGATCTGTTCTGTTCCGATTTCTGATCTGATTCTGATTTGATATATATCTGTTTCAGTTCCGATTTGATTTTGATCTGATATATGTCCGTATCCGATTCTGATTTGATATGTCCGTATCTGTTCTGATTTGATCTACTTTGTTATGATATCTATCCGACTCCGTTTTGGCTTCTGATTTGGATTTGGGTCTGATGTGTTTGGTTTTGGATTCTGAGAGTTTTGATTGGAGGTTTGTCGCTTTGCTGAGCTGTTGAGCTCACTCTTGCTTTCTGGTGGTTTTCAAGTTCTGGGAAAGGGAAGGAGGTCTTGGACTAGAGTTCAGAGTCCGATCTGTGATAGGTACTTTTGTACTTTTTGATTTTGTACAGTCATGGCTCTTTCTGTTTTATTTTCTGTAAGCCATGCACTGTATTTGTAGATGATTGTTTTGAGGAAAAGAAAGAAAAATATAAATGATTTGTTCCGCTGCATTTGATGTTCTATAGTAGCTCTGTGTGTTTGTTTTGTGTATAACATTTTGGAAGATTCAGTTCAGTAACCAATTCCAAAGCCAGATCCTGGTTAGTCTGTTTAAGCTGGTCGCGATCCGGCTCGGGCGGGATCCATCCCCGTCGGGTCGGGTCGTGACAACAATGACCTCCATTATAAAGATGGGGGAGTCAACTCCTGACCCTAAAGTAATCTCGACTAAGGGGACATCCCTTTGTATTCCAGCAGAGAGATCAATCATTTCTTCTCCGTTGACTGATAACTTGAAGTTTTGAAATTTTATTCCAAATTGGATTGAGTTGCCAGAGGTAATTCCTTCTACTGTCAAGTTTCTATCCAGGGAGAAGATGAGTTTTCCAGCCATTTGAGTATTTAAGTATCCTGGAATTAAGAAAAAGTGGTTTGAGTTAGTCAATTTTGGATTAAAATTTGAAATTTAAGCATGATTAATTTTCTCAAAATCTTGAACCTCAGTATGTTAAGTTTTCACCCAATAAGAGAGTTTACAAAATTGATTGAGAATATTCAAGAAACCTGGCTTAACTCCTTTGCTCTACCAATTAACTTGGAGGCAAAATGTCAAAGCCTGGCTTGGATAGAGGTTTCCTCACTCACCTCTCTATTTGATAGGTCTTTTCTTTTTGATGTTGGCCACACTCACCCAAGAAAGAAATGGGTAGAGGGACCAACGGAAGAAAGGTAGTTAAGACTACCCATGAGACAAAATTTTGCCAATATTAAAGATGGAGAGAGAGATTTAGTCCCATCGGGCGTGCCATTCTTTTTGTTGGTGGAATTTTGAAAACAGGTTTTGAAAATATTAGTTTTCTTTGGGACCTCAAATTAAATTTTATAATCGAATTGTCTCGTTAGAAAAAGTATAACACCTCAAGAGGTGAAAATAAAATTTCATAACGGTATTCAAATTTAGAATTATGAAATTCATCTTAAATATTGTGACCGGATGCTAAAGAGAACTTCATATGGCCTCAAAGGGTCAAAATGAGATTCTACTGAATATCCAGTCACAATATTCAAGAAGTGTGATCGTTGATTTCACATCCAAAGCCTTATCAAAGAAAAGTGTATCTCCCCGAAGGGAGAAAATACCATTCGATGATAATTCTTTGATTGTGATAATAACGATCACTAGTATTTTACGTTTTCCAAAATAAATCCAATTGAACTTTGAAAAATCAATTTTAAAATCAGGTGTGTGTGGTTCTAAATCTCTTACGAGCGCAAGCCCTCGTAGTTAATTACATCATAGGGAGATAAAATCCTCTACGAAAACTCTCGATTAAAATAGTGACAAAATTTTGTTAGATTTCCTAGGAGTGATATCAAAAAGAGATGAATTTTGGAAACTCAAAAGGGAATGGATCAAAATTGAGCAGTTATTAACGGAGTTAGAGGAGAGGTAGGGGACACTTTGAGATTTCAGAACCATCCGGAAGTGTCCCAACTTAGTCTAAGTGTAGGGCTTTATGTTTTAGGATCGAAATGAAGCTTTAATTAGAGTTGAGTATTTTATTAGAAATTTGGGATTATATTCCCGAAATTTGGGGTCCTATAATCAAAGATCTGCCCCGGATCCTAAATCTATTTTGGACACTGGACCACAGTCGTCCAATCCTAACTAATGCAGTGCAAGGTCTGGACTTACCCCGGCCTGGATTGGGGAGCCAGCTAACCACCTAATCGATTTAAAAGAGATGAGTCCGATCTTTTATGAAAGAGTGGTAGGGACGTTGTATTTAAGGTTTTGGAGAGTTGGGGCCGACATCTAGAAATTCCCTAATTGGCCCCTTTGACTTATGTTGGGTGCAAAATGCTAAAGACTGATGCAATTAAAGTTTTAACTCTTTTAATTTGTATCTAATGCAATGCATGCTAGTCAACGACTTCAAATCAAGTATGCTTGAAAGTTAAAAACAAACTTAGAAAATAATTTTTTTAGAAGACTGGACTTCCCCAGGCACGGCACCTCGTCCTCATAGGTCAGACTATCATGTATTGCATTATAGTTTCTACACCTTCTCCTCTACAGATGAACTGACCCGGCGCCCGTGCGCCCGCTGCCCAGCTCGCTGCGCGCCCTCGCCCGCAGTTGCGCTGCCCTCGCTCGCGTCCGCCCCGCTTGCCTCCGCCCCCGCCGTCCGCCTGTCGCCGTTCCGGCACCGGCAGAACCCAAAACCGGGTCGGGTCGGGTCAACACGGCAACCAGCCGGGTCGGGTCCGGGTTCGGATTTCCGACCCGTTTGTCTACCCGGGTCGGGTTAGGGTTAACCCGTTTGAACCCAGGTCAGTTCCGAGTTCGACCCGAACCCGACCCGTGACCCGAAATTGACACCCCTAATGTTTAGCAAGAATATTATTTTTAAGTCTGCTAATTTAGTTCTTTATTTAATATTTTAGTAACTGAATATTTTATGAAAAATAAAAATTGAAAGTTGAATCTATCCAAATAGTTTTCATTTAATATTTTTACCAGCAGATATTGATAAAAAAATAAAATTATATATTTTTTCTATCCATCTAACTATCTATTCATATTTTAAGTAATACAAATCATTTTTAAAGTGCACATAACATAAAATAATTGATGCAATAGAATAAAATATGCTATCATGAAGCAAATAAAAAATCATAAAATAAAATATTTTATCAAATTTATTAACAAATTATTTTTTAAAAAAATAACCAACAAACATTCGAATTTAAATAAACAGTGGACAAGTACTTTCCTTGCTCCCATTATTGGATGAAGAGTTGACTGATAACCACCAAAATAAAATAAAGCTAATGATATAATATTTGTTTATTAACCAACTCCAAGTTTCCTAAGAGAGCTTCTAAAAAATTTCATTGAAGGGAACAAAGTACTGTTAGTTCAGTGTGGAATTTGGTTGGATCAATCAATTGAGTTGTACTGTTACCTCAAATCTTAATTTTGTAGGTAGAGCTTGGCAATGAGCTCTCTTAAGAGTCGCAAGGGGGCAACACACTCCTTGTTAGGGGGTTCAGAGGCAAAGGCCTTCAAAAAAATTTATGTTCGCACATCATACAACACGACGGCGCTCTCTCCTCGAGTCGGAGGAGAGTACATCGTTGTGATGTTTTAGGTGACAACACCACAACACTACAAAAGTAGAATAAAAAATAAAGAGTGGAGCATTGCGATGCTCTAAACTTCAACTCCACAGCTCTACAAACCTAACTAAGTAGTTTTCATCCCTCTTCATATTCCACTTGAAGAATTACTTCCTGTAGTGTAATATAAGTGCGTCTTTTTATCTATTATGTGAGTAGAATAGTGTATGAAGTGAAGAGATGCAAAAGGGAGGGTGAGAAGAGATATCTATACAATTTCTTCTAATATTTAAAGTTGACATATCACAAAAAATAGCCTTGATCGGGCAAAAATCTCGAAGCATATCCATGCAATATATTTTCAAAAGTAAAATAGGAATCATTTAAGCTCTAATTTCAACAAACTTATAGTTGAATTGAACATCTCGACAAGATGAACTCAACAACCCCAAAATTAGTTCAATCCGAGCCAAAATGAGCCCAAATCAAGTGTGATGCCCCAAGATCTAACTTGGAAAGAATGTCAATCAATTTCACAACAATTTACCAGAGTTATCTATAAACCTTCAGTAAGCAATCTATCAAACATCTATAAAATTTAAACATCAATATTCAAGTCGCTTCACATCTCAAAACATCATATACAATACTCAGGAACTAAACTATCAATACAAGTAGAGAAATCTATCCTGTCCTGAGTACAAAAGAATCATCTATCGATCAAAAGAAACTAAAACCTGTCGATCTGGATCAATTCCTATCTCCTGCTCCCGAGCCCTGACCTGAAAATATCAACCACATATAATGAGCTTTACAAAGCCCAGCAGGTCACCTAATACCTATAACTGAAATCAAAGCACGGCGATGCTATCGATATGCATGTCAGTCAATCACAGTCAATCAATCTATATCAGTCAATGGTCAATGAGTCTATGCAGTGGAAATCAAATCAGTAATCGATGCAATCCGAAAATCAATAGTCAATAAAACCAGTCAATGCAGCGGCAGGCAAATCAATCATTTCAATTCAATCAATCAATCAATATCCGTCAATCAAATCAATACGGTCAAATCAATACGATTTATTTAATGAAATCAATCGAGGAAAGCAATACGAAACAATGAATCTATACGACAGTCAATACGGTGCAGAACAGTAGCAACAGCGAGTCTATAAAATCTATAGGCAGCAATATCAATGAATCGGTAGGCAGTAGTCCAAATCCACGCTATCAATGCAGTATCTATATCTATCAATGTCTATATCAATGCTCAGTAGTATCTATGTTCAATAGTCAATCGATGAAATCAGTGAAATCGTACGATACAGTAATTCTGATCAAATCAATAAAGTAGAAATCGATAAAGCAATAGATCCGTGAGTCAATACAGTAAACATGCATTTCAATACTATATACTGAACAAGTACAAACTACTGGCTATGTTG
Source organism: Dendrobium nobile (assembly GCA_022539455.1). Classification (NCBI taxonomy): domain Eukaryota; kingdom Viridiplantae; phylum Streptophyta; class Magnoliopsida; order Asparagales; family Orchidaceae; genus Dendrobium; species Dendrobium nobile. The sequence continues at coordinate 55,284,986 of CM039728.1, read as the reverse complement.
CTGTTGTAGATTCTATATTGCTGTTGTAGATTCGTACATTGGTTCTATCAATAAGAGTCGTCACTCTTTTCGCCCGTCGGCATATCAATAAACTCCTTATGTCTCCCTTCAATAATCAATAATCAATGTTTAAAGGAAAGCCCGTCGGCCCACCATCCTGTACAGGTATCAATATCAATCTCCAACCAATGTTCAACCAGGTTCCACTTGCGATCAGTATCAATAGTCAATTCAATCAATAAGCAATTCAATAGTCAATATTAAAGCAATCATATCAATAATCATATTCATATCGATTCAATCTATCAATTCCAGACAATTCAGAAATCATACGAAAATCGGGCAGAGTAACGGCAGTCTATCGAATTTACACAAAAATCCTGCAAAAGACACAAATTCCAAATCTTTTCAAATTACAGACGAAGATCCACGGCATCAATACAAGACTATCAATCTATAGAGTCCAAATCAAATCAAGTCCTGATAATTTTCTATTCAATTAAAATCGCGTAGAATCAATTCCGACCGGTAAAATCATCGCAGAAAACATTCAAATCGTGTGTAATAATCATATCTATAACATATCAGAAGTTGTGCGGTGAAAGTTGTGTCAATCTCAAATCACGTCAAAAGTTCGACTACGAAAACACAAAACAGATCTCAACTCGGTCAAAACACAACATCTTTGAAAACAGAAACAGGGTTCGGAGTCCTTACTACGAGATCTTCACTTTTCCCAACAGCAGCGTCGGACGAAAAGCGCTCCGCGGTCTCCGAAAACCAGCTTTCCTCTTTTTCCTTTTTCTCTTTCTCTCTCCTCAGATATTTCTCTCTCTTCAAAATATCTCATTTCTATATATATCCACACTGATCGTCCTGGACGATCGAGCTTCGTACCGGACGATCCATGAAGAGAAGAATTTCGTCCAGACGAAAAATTACATATCGTCCCTGGCGAAGGGTTCACTGACTTATTTTCGTCCAAACGATCCTGATTTCGTCCAGACGAACCATACAGCCAAACATGATTTTTCTACACAACCTGCACCGATCGTCCCGGACGATCCAACTTCGTCCAGACGAACCTGAAGCAAAAACTGATATTACATCAAGGGTCCAAAACATTCTTGGAGGATTTGAAACATTAATTAGATAACCAAATGATTTTCGAATTGACATGCTTATAGTCAAATCGAGCGGTTCGACGAGATGATTCCAGCGAGCCCAAGATCGTTTAATTCCAACATTATTAAGGCTCATAAATGCTTTATGATGAAATGAATCACTATTAGACATCCAATGTAACACTCATGTTATGCCCTTGATTTAAATTACATATTATATTTAAAATTAAAAAAAAAGTTATGCCCATGATTTTCTCTACATTTACAAGCTATGTTACTCTAAAAAATTATAAATAGCCTCCTCATTCTTCACATGTGGAGAGATGAAGATAAGAGAAAAGTTGAGAGTTCTCTTGCCACTAATCACCACCGACGTTCTTCTTGACCATTGATGTTAATTCTTCCCAACCACCAATGTTCTTCCCAACCACTAATGTTATTCCAGACTACCGATCGTTATTGGATTTATACCTGTTCATTGGCTGCTATCGGATTTTTCCCAACAATGTTCTTCCGGACCACTGAACGTTGTTGGACTTCTGCCAGTTTGTTGGCCACCGCCAAATTTCTCCCCAACCATTGACCGTTATAGAACTTCTGCTCATTCTTGGACCTGTAATACTTAATGGAGTTCTTAAAATATATTTTGAGAACTTACTCACATCTGCGATTCAGGTTCCCGATACATACAAGAACTTTCTTTATGATTAAATTCTCTAACTTTTACAAGAACTCTTAACATGCATTATGAGTTCTCTAACACTTACAAGAACTCACATCATAATTTATGTAAAAGAAATTGAAACATAAAACTTGAATTTACATAAGTCTTAAATCCTCAAGATCTTAAACAAGATGATTTTAATAATCTTTAATCGAAAAAACATACCTTGATTCATTTTGAATTCGTCGAATTTCGAACTACGGTTTCTTTCCCTTCTCCCTTCACTTTCTTCTTTCATGAGTTAGTCCTCTATGGAGCAAGATAACTCCTCTTTATGAGAGAGAGATGACCAGTAGTTATTTCCTGTGGATTTGTCATAATAACTGCTCATAGGAGTTATTTTACAATAACCGCTTATAGGAGTTATTTTACAATAACTGTTCATAGGAGTTATTTTACAATAACTGCTCATAGGAGTTATTTTACAATAACTGCTCATAAGAATTATTTGATCAAACGGTTCATAAACGAATGATCAAATTATATTTTCTTGGTCAATAGGATTTAAACAAAAATAATTAAATTTCGATAATTCAAATATATGGGCCACATAATGGTTTATATAATTAAATATATATTCTTAAATAATTATTGCGATGTCTTGCATAATTAATATATTTAATTATTCTAATATGACCATCATGAGATCCTTACACCAAGAATACATGTCTGAAGATTAACAAAACTATACAATACACTGTATTCTCTCTGTCCTTTGAATAAATGACAAATTGACTTTTGTAATCTATTTAAATACTAATATAAGAACTGGGTTAAGCCCCTTGATTTTTCCCTTTCTCAGAATATTTCATGTAAAAATAGTGGTATTTTTTTTATCATCTGTTTTTGTTCTGAGATTTTCATACATCGCTAAGACAAAAGTATTTCCGCTCTTCCGCTACGAAATTTTTAGTCCACAACAATAGTGAATTTCTTAATGTGGTGTGCTAGCTCCATGGTTGTTTCCCACTTTCAAGTTTTTTTATGTTAAATTTTGATGTTTTTTCTTCTTTATTGTACTTTTTGTTTGTTGTTGTTGTGGGATTATATTTCACAAGAGGAATAGCAGCAAAATTATTATTTAGTGGCATAATTATAAAAAAATTTCAAGAAGATTCCAAATATATAATTTATTTAATAAGGTTATTATATTGTTGGGGGACTTAATTATGATGATAATTAAAATGCTTTGAGATCATCAATTTATATCAATGATGCTTTATGATCATATTAAATTTGTGTATTATATCAAGAATAATTAAAGTAGTTCATTAGAGACTACCAAAAAATTTAAATAATAAATTTCATAAAATTAATTTGTATTAGGGTTATTATATATTCTAAATAAACATTAATTAATTAACAATAATTATGCAATTACTTTATTTCTTAGTTTTTAATTTACATTAAAATTAAGGACTAATTATTTATTTCACTTTTCAATAACCTTATGATAAAAAAGGTTATATTATTACTAATTATTCCTCAAAATGGTTTTTTATAAATAATAATTACTCTAATTAATGAAAAAATTAATTAATTTTAAATTATTTAAAAATTAGTTGATTAACTAAACTATTTTACCAATTGATTATACTATCTTAGTTATGTAGGAAGGAATGTGACATAATAAAGAGATTGATATAAAAATAAATATTATACAAATTAATTCTATTTATTTCTAATAATAATAAAAACTATTCATAGAATATTTCAATATTTGTATAAGCATATATTCTTTATAATATTTTTATTATTAAAAGCTTCTCATATCTCATATATCTTTATGGCTCAAGAGGACACAGCCTTCGGTGCCCATGCACATGGTTGGTCTGGCCATATGGTGCTTTGGGGAGTAGTTGCCAAGCAAAGCATCTATTTATTTCAAGATATAAATAGATAACAAAATGAAAAAAGAAAAAAATTAAATTATTTTTAAAAAAATTATAGAAAAAAATATATTTTAAGTCCTTATTATCTTTCATCCACTCATTTTGCTAAAATTTCATGACCTTATAAACTAATTAATTAAAAAAAATCATATTTTATGTAAAATTATGATTATTTATTTTAAAAGTAAAAGAGAGAGCGAGAGGAGCATAGTGGAAGAAAGAGATAATTTTACAATACGAGGAACCGTCTGTTGTAGAATTACAGAATAGCAGTTGATAAAACTGTTGCTTTTATCCGCTGTAGAAGCTAAATATATGGTAGTGGTTCCCAAATTGTTGAGTCTCTTTTCTAGGGTTAATTATTTTGTGTGGATGCTGAACGTCGTTCGGAGGCTAACCAAAATACTCCACGTCACTCCTATGCTCGATATTGTGGCTCAGTACTGCTCGGTACCATTGACGTCACATATTTTGGTTGTCTCCGGACGACATTCTGTGTCTGTCCTTCGCATAAAATAATTTCTCTCTTTCTAGCCAATGTCAAATGTAGCAAATTTATAGCAATTCTTAAACCATTGCAATCGATTTTTCAAGTTTCGTTTGAAATAGCTTTTTTATTGCTTTCTAAAACAGTTTTTTTAGTACAAAAAATTTTAATTTAAGAAGCAGTAAGAAAGCACCCTCAAACGAAGCCTCAGTTTTTGTTTTGGATAATTTTCTTATTGCTTTCTAAAACAGCTTTTACATATAATTTTTTTTTTAAATAGTAAAACATCAATGGCCAAAAACTATCCCAAAGAAAGCCTTACTTGTATTAAGTTCATAAAGAGCCGTTGAAAGGGGATTTGTTACTTTGTTTTTTCGGAATCATTAATGGGTTCTAACTATAGAGATCATTTAATATCTATTTTTGATGGACGGTGGAAATTTTCCAAAGCCATTTCTATATACTAACTGTTCATCTTTATTTTGTTGCTGAGTAATTAGAACTGAGAAGGACTTCACGTGAAGAAGAAGAAGAAGAAGAAGAAGAAGAAGACAGGCAAAAGCACTTGGCAGGAATTCTGAATGTTCCATTGCTCTTTTACTTTCAAGGTGCAGATTCGCGTTGCAGTTATCATTATACAGTAATTTAATTTGTTTTAGATGAACTTATTTTTTAATCACTTTTTTTATTAACTTATATTTTTAGAGGGATTTAATTTCAGAATATTTATTAATTTTGATGCAAATATTGGATTAAATAATTGGACCTCAACATTTAATACAATAAAATTTAGAGGTCATGAGTCCCAATCATCTCCAATCACTTCAACTGAATACAATACAAATTAATTAATCATTTCTATTTTATATAAGCATTATATTTCTAGTACAACAACAAAATCATAAACATAAATTGTCTAGCACATGAATGAATGATAGTTTTAGATTCTTTTGTGGTTTGTCTTTGAACTTCTACTGAACATAAGTCCTAGATGCATGCTCGTGGTCGTAGAAACGAAGAATCCCTGACGCTATGTCTTGTGGTTCGGAAATGAGAGAACATCGCTCTCAGCCGCCGAAGTAAATACAAAATAAGCTTCATTTTTTTAGATTTTTTTTTTCATTTTTCAATGGGACATGCATATCCGATACGCATGTCCTTTCAAAATTAAATATTATTTTAATTGGATAAGGATTTGCCTTATCCAACACATATTGGTGCTGCGTCGGACGTATATCCATGTCCGACACATATTCGATGTATCGGTGCAACATAGTAAGTACATGAATGATATATATCATACCAAAAAGAAAAAAATTAAAGGTAAGTGCTTCTTAATTAGTAAAGAAAAAAACAAAAATATAGATATAAAAGGAAGCAAGAATGTGACCTCTCTTAACTTTCCACAATTACACATAAAATTTATTGTATGGATCAACTCTCAAATATTTATTTAAAAATTTAAACCAAACATTAATATGATACATGATAAAAAACTCACGATGAATAGAGGCATGACCAATTGATTAAGAATTATTACTCATATTTAGATTTCATTTGAGAAGATTTTTTTTTACTGTTTTTTAAAGAGAAATTTAAAATTTTTTAACTAAAATATTGATTTAAGAAGTAATAAAAAAATCTTAATATGCTAAACCTTAAAAATATAATAAAAATTTAGAACAACTCTATATGTGATGATTCTATTATGAACCAAGGGTACTGTTCAGAATAATTGCTTCACAGATCCCATCAACATTGAATATAGGATGAGGCTCCAGTTCATTTCAGCATTGTCCCATGCCACATGCTCCACATGCACAGTTTGATTGCTTAGGCAAAGGTCAAACGGTCATGGATTCTTGTAATTAACTGCCCCATCATAAGGGCATTTTGACAATTTGATGCATTTGTTAGGATTTCTTAAGACAAATGAGATCAGTTAAAGCTCTTATAGTCTGAAGGTTCCTTTTGAAGTCTTCCCCTTCCAGTCTCATAGCAGGCGTGTTACTTTCATTTCGCATTTATTTCTTCCTTTCAAAGAGAAGAAATATGCAGCAACCAGAAAAGACAGAGTTTTGGCAGGGAAATATCATCTCTTCCTCCTATTAGAAGTTTCCAGCGGCAGAAAAACTTTAGCTTTGGTTCCAAATTTATGCGCGCAATTAGGGATTTTTCAGAGGATAGTTTCAGAGAAGAGTAGGAATCATGAGCTTGAAGAGTAGAGGAATAGGAGGAGAGGTTTCACCGAGGAGTATGGTTTCCAAAAAATGGACCTTTCTTCTTTGCCTTGGAAGCTTCTGCGCTGGGCTGCTCTTCACAAATAGGTATCTTTTTACCCCTTTTTTGCGGGCGCTGCTTGTTTGATTACTGGTTTGCATAAATTTGGGATGAGGTTTTGAATCTGGATTTTTTTTTTGCTTGCTTTGGTGCTTTAGGGAATTTTTAGAGTCCTTGCGAATGTAAAGATATAAGACAGCTATTTCTTTTATATCAAACTTTGAAATGCATTTGATTTAGTTTTACAGCTGATTCTATTTCTCGGCCGGAATTAAGAATTTTCACTGTAAGTTTTTGCTCTCAATGCGCTGTTTTTGAATGTGAAAGGTCTATTAAGTTTTTACGTTGTACAAGCTCTTTGTTGATGGATTTTTTCTTGAATAAAGTGGCAGGAATTTTTCTAGGAATCTGTTGAAGAAGATATTAACTGTAGCTCCATAAGCCAATCTTGAGGATTTGTTTTGATGTTTGAGGGATATAAAGTGGTAAAGAAGCCAAATCCATGAAAATTACACTCTTAAAATCATCATCAATCCTCAATCTGTGTTCTTCTTGGTCGTTCGTTCTCCTCAGTTTTATTTATCCTATCAAATCTTTAGTGTTATGCTCTTGCATGTTTATTAGGCTTGCTCCAATGTCATCTATGAACTTCGCTGATTCTGGGAAGATTTGATTGATATGTTGGTTCCAAGGCATGGCTTTAACCCGCACCTTTTTATATGTGATTTGCAGATTTTTAATATTTAACAGATCTGTATTTGGTTAAACATGACGATCTAGTTGAGCTGTGTTAATGGTTAGTTGAAAACAAAAAGAGAAATCTATTCAGCTTTACAGCTATCGTACATGTTTTATGAATTTCTGCTCTTGAACAGTCATAGGAAGCAGCTTGTGTGACATCTGTTTATTTTGTATGCGTAAAGGATTGAAATAATCTATGTTTGTGTTGTTTTGATTGATATTATGCTTTTCTTGGCTATATCCTGCTGTATTGTTACTGCTGCTGAAACTTCTTACAGAATGTGGACAATGCCTGAACCAAAAGACATCATCAGGCGAACTGGAACAGAAGAGATTAAGATGAATCTAGTTTCCAGCGATTGTAATATTAAGTCTGTAAGTATGGTGATTGATGCAATTGTTAATCAGTTTTAGGTTTTGTTAGCATTAAGAGACTCTGTTATCATTGCTTTGTTCAAATCACCATAAACTTTGTGATCTTCTTATTGTTATCAATATCATCTTCTATAAGCATATTTAGAATAGACGATCAAACTTTTTTTTCCTGTTTATAAGGGCAACTTAATTTCTCCTTTTAATGTTGGGGTGAGTTACGATGGTTGATCATGCTGGGATGAACAAAGACAAGTACCTACCTAACACCCTCTACGTAGCAGGTAGGATGCCGGAAGGTTGTCGAAATTTTAAGTGACAAAAGTCCCCCACATTATTAATTTCAAACAAATTTTTGTCATTGTAAATGATTTTTAAAAAATTATGTCATTTCAATTGATATAATAATAATAATAATAATAAATAAATAAATAAGTAAAGGCAAAAAAAAACTATTCTTGGTATTGAACATGTGTGCCTCATAAAATCTCAAGAAACAGTTGTTAACCTAACTTTGGAAAACAATTTGGATATTGTGAAAGGAAAATATAAGGCTGAAGACAAATGATGTGAGCCAAAACTTGGCTCATGTATTTTGAACCTAACATAAAACTCTAAACCATAAACCAGACATGATTTCTCTCCAATAACAAATTCTACAAGCACCAATCAAATCCCTAGCTCTACTACCTTACACAAATTAAAGAAGCCTCAACTAGATTTTTATCGCTCCATGTTGCATATAAGAGATTCTAAACAAGAAGAGATTTCAAACCATTCTACTTGAGGGCAATCTTCTATAATGATTGACAACTTGGAATAGGATTTTGACATGGGCGGGCAATCACTTGGAAAATATCAAAATTTTAAAAAGAAAATAACATACTTTTGCAGAATTGACAACTTTGAGAAAGACCTATCACCTTTCACACTTAAGCATTTTGTACAAGAGCACGTTGGAATACCATGCTTAGCTATTATCCGCCCTTCTATATCGCATGAGTTTTGTACTAGAGGATTCATCCTACTAGAAGAGAAACACCAAGCTAACAAGCTGATGTTTTTTTTTTTTTTTTGGCTTAATAGAGAATACATCATTGTTTCTTTGACGGGAAGACCTTGTATTATCAATGATGCTTGCTTTGGAATAGCAGAAGGGATTATGCCAACAGATGAGGCCAATGAAATAGTGAATTGAGCCCATTGAATTACTTATTGATTTGATTTATTATATCAAGTAATCTAGGTCTTATGGACACACCATTTGGAGCTACGGTGAATGCAACGTGTAATAGACATTAAGAAGATTTACAAATGATGACCAGGAAGAATTTAAGTAATTAATAGAGCTGCCTTATCAATTCACCTCATAAAAGAGTGCCAAATAATTTGATACTTTAAATGTGTGTGCCTTCTATCTTTTCATCCATATTTAGAAGATCAAATCTAAATTGGTAAATTTGATGACAATAAGTAATGCCTACTTAAACTCAGAACTGCTTCCGCATGCGCTATGATCTTTACACCAAACTCTTAAACATGAGATTGTAGAATGATTCATGGATTCCCTAAAAGTGCTTAAACACCTCTATGATAGTTGTGTTGACTGGAGAGATTTTAATCAGAGAGAGCTATTTATTTTTCAAGACTGCCTCAAAATTCCAAAGTCATTAATTCAAAACCTAAATTCAAATCTTACTAGGAGTTTAAATGCTTCAAATGAATTCCATCATAAAAAATTAATACTAAAATACATCTGCACTCCGCAACTGTTTGGCAAGGATGATGAATTTAAGAATAACTTCTTCGCATAAAGAGAAGTTGTCTTGTCGAATGTATTACTATAATTCATTCTCAATTGATTTCTCGCCAGCAGGGACGTGGAATGTGCCCTATGACTGGGTGATTTTACCGCAAAATTGCACCACTATATTAAGGTTACGACGAAAACTCATATGTTCCCTAATGTTTAAAAGCTCCTTAAGAAATGAATTATATGGTGCACTCTATAAGATACAAAACTCTATGTTAGCTAAAGTTAATTTAAATTCCCCGCCGTAGACAAACAAACACCCCAGGTTTACAAGATATTTTTGGATGAAGCAACCCAAACTGTTGATAAGATTCTTTTTATTAGGTTGAGTTGATTACCTCCTCTGACTAAGTTGACTAGGGATATGACAGCTTAGGACAACGAAACTATGGGATCTTGATCGGGCCTGTCATCATTCTCTCATCACCCGCTTTAATTATATAGTGATAGATTTCAAGTCATAAACTTCAAAATTCAAAACCAAATTCAAACTCAAAAATCGCTGTTATTATACGCTAGGTAATTATTGCGGCCTATTTAAATGACTAGCCTTAATCAAAAGTTCTCTCTCGTTTTCGAGAGAGATAATTAATTGTAGGGGCATGTGTCTATGGGAAACCAAAAATTATATCATAAAATGAGGGCAAAATTTCTTGGTTGTGTTTTGTCTAAAACCTAATTTGTCTTATGAAAGTTTAACCCGAAACCTAAATCCGTTAAAGCTCTCCCCGTTAATAAAGAAGTGCAGAGAGGCCAGGTGCGAATTTTCGAAGCCCACATACCACCGCGAATGTTCCGGTCTGTAATAGTTGAGATAGGGCTTATGATAATGATGATACTTACAATCTATTGACATGTGTTTTGCTTTATTTCTCAGATACTAAAATTCAAATTCCTTTTCTTATCAGATTAAAAAACAAGAGTCCAATGACATCATAGGTGAAGTTTCTAAAACCCACCATGCCATACAGTATGTTCATCTTCTTACATATGTTCAGACTCATTGAGATTACCTTGAATTTTATCATTCAAGAAGTTACTGCTCCCAAGATAATTATTTACAAAATTTTTCACTATATGCAACTTGATTGCAAGCAGAACTCTGGATAAAACAATTTCAAATTTAGAAATGGAATTAGCTGCTGCAAAAGCTGCACAAGAATCAATTCTTAATGGTTCTCCATCTTCAGAAACTGCAAAACCTACTGAATCTTTGAAGAAAAGAAAATACTTGATGGTTGTTGGAATAAATACAGCATTTAGCAGTCGTAAGCGAAGAGATTCAGTTCGCGCTACTTGGATGCCACAAGGTATATCCCTTAGGTTCTGTGAAGATTTCCACTTCCCATTTCACTCAAAAAAAGGTTTATTCTATCATTCTCAAACTCTTTTATCATAAAATTTGATTATGAATTTGTTTTGCCTTTTTTTGGAACAAAATAGGTGAAAAAAGAAAGAAGCTAGATGAAGAAAAAGGCATTGTCATTCGATTTGTTATTGGTCACAGGTGTGCATCAGCTGGCTTAAGTTTTCCTTTATTTTATATGTCAATGGATATCATTTCCTCCAATCTACAGCTTCATGGCGAGAAATATTGTTTACTAATGAGTTTAAGAAATCATAGATGTGATAGTAGGTTTTTCTATTGAGCTTTTTCTTATTCATGGCTATTAATTGCTTGTTTTAAGTTTTTTTTTTTTTCTGAAATACAATAGTGCCACCTCGGGTGGAATTCTTGATAAAGCTATTGAAGCAGAGGATATGAAGCATGGGGATTTCATGAGGCTGGTAAATTCCATTCTTTTTGCTTTTCATATCATAATTACTAAGAAGGAATTTTGTATATGACATTAAAATAAGCATATTGTGTTTGATTTTTTATGTTTATAAATTTCTATAATGCTTGGGCAGTAGGTGGCAATTGGTTGCATTTAAAGCTGTAAACGTGCTCTCATGTAACTTCTAATTTGAAGCACTTCAGTGCAAATACTCTTTTAATCTGGATTGCCAAGGTTGACTTCTCACTAATTAAATATAGAACTGGCAATTCAACAAAATTTCATGGAAATATATGCCTCAACTACTTTTCCAATGTACCTTTATGATTTAAATATCTTCAATTGTTATTGTAGTGTCAGCTAAATTTTCACAATTTCGATTGTTTGATCTAATTTCGGCATTCTTTCTTCTAAAACTTGGTTGAAATCGCTGAAATTGGTATAATTGATATTTAAGTTTGTTTTGACTAGGCGTCGACCAAAGCTGATCCCAAGCACTGAAACAAATCAGCTGTGGCCGAAACTATATTTCATGCTTTGAACTTAAATTGTGCAGGCTCATCTGCGAACTGAGCTGTTGTCAACTCCATTTGAACAATTGTACGTAATCTTGTTTTTCTTCTGTGGTCTTTAGGATCATGTTGAAGGGTACCTTGAATTATCAGCCAAGACTAAAGCATACTTTGTTACTGCCGTCTCTATGTGGGATGCTGAATTTTATGTAAAGGTTGATGATGACATACATGTAAATATAGGTAAGCCTAGTTCATGTTGTGCACCTAATATAATTAGTATTGTTCATACAGCAACATCTATTGAGGATCTACAAGCTATTATAATCCTATATTGGATATTTGAAAAACATATGGGTATTGAAATATTAAAGTGGTTGGATGATAGGAAGGGGATGCACTTTTCATAGAAATCAACAGATAAAACATGAAAAATTGGGAAGAAGAATGCCCCAAAATAATTTTTATTGAAAGAACTTAAAAAAAAATACAATATACAATTGGATCTTCAATTGGAGAGGAAGATCCGGCTCTCCCAAATCCCTAATCGCCAGCTAGAGCACAAATAATACAAGAATAAACTAAATTTAGCAAATTCCAAAACATAATCTTGAAATCACCCTATTATTAGACTTAAATAGGCTTTCATAATTACCTCCTAGCGGTGTCAATATTTGATACGACCCAAAAACCCGACTCGAACTCGACTCAAAAATTTTGGGTTAGGGTCAACATAATTCGAAACGGGTCGGGTTCGGTTCAACATTTCGACCGGTTTCAAAAATCGGGTCGGATTCGGGTTAACCCTTTGACCCTAAATTGATCCGAAAACCCGATTTTGAACCGGAAACTCGAGATTGACCCGACTTTTGACCCAAAAAAGAGGAGATAGACCCGCTTTTGACCCGAAAAAGAGGAGATAGACCCGTTTTTAACTTGAAAACTAGCAATTTTTTGTTGGAAACGGGTCATTCGGTTTGTGTTGGGTTGACTCGGACCCAAAGCGGGTCGGGTTCGGGTCAGGAAAAGTGACCCGTTTTCAAAAACGAGTCGGGTTCGGATTGACCCGAATAGTGCCGGGTCAGTTTCGGGTTCGACTCGAACCCGACCCGTGACCCGAAATTGACACCCCTATTCCCTCCCGAAAGGAATAATTCCCCCTCAGTTTTGAATTCAAATTACATTTATTTCTCTAATTAATTCTCTCCAATTGTAATTAAAAATTTCCTAATTAATTCTCTTTTTTTTTTTCAACTAACCATTGACACAGCTCAACTAGATCGCCATGTTTAACCAAATACAGATCTGTTAAATATTAAAAATCTGCAAATCACATGGAAAAAGGTGCGGGTTAAAGCCTTGCCTGGGAACCAACATATCAATCAAATCTTCCCAGAATCAGCGAAGTTCATAGATGACATTGGAGCAAGCCTAATATACATGCAAGAGCATAAAACTAAAGAATTGATAGGATAAAGAAAACTGAGGAGAACGAACGACCAGGAAGAACACAGGTTGAGGATTGACGATGATTTTAAGAGTGTAATTTTCATGTATTTGGCTTCTTTACCACTTAATATCCCTCAAACATCAAAACAAATCCTCAAGATTGGCTTATGGAGCTACAGTTAATATCTTCTTCAAGAGATTCCTAGAAAAATCCCTGCGACTTCATTCAAGAAAAAATCCATCAACAAAGAGTTAGTATTTTCAAAGACAGCGCATTGAGAGCAAAAATTTACAGTGAAATTCTTAATTCCTGCCGAAAAATAGAATTAGCTGTAAAACTAAATCAAATGCATTTCGAAGTTTGATATAAAAGAAATAGCTGTCTTATATCTTTACATTCGCAAGGACTCTAAAAATTCCCTAAAGCACCAAAGCAAGCAAAAAAAATCCAGATTCAAAACCTCATCCCAAATTTATGCAAACGAGCAATCAAACAAGCAGCGCCCGCAAAAAAGGGGTAAAAAGATACCTATTTGTGAAGAGCAGCCCAGCGCAGAAGCTTCCAAGGCAAAGAAGAAAGGTCCATTTTTTGGAAACCATACTCCTCGGTGAAGCCTCTCCTCTATTCCTCTACTCTTCAAGCTCATGATTCCTACTCTTCTCTGAAACTATCCTCTGAAAAATCCCTAATTGCGCGCATAAATTTGGAACCAAAGCTAAAGTTTTTCTGCCGCTGGAAACTTCTAATAGGAGGAAGAGATGATATTTCCCTGCCAAAACTGTCTTTTCTGGTTGCTGCATATTTCTTCTCTTTGAAAGGAAGAAAAAAATGCGAAATGAAAGTAACACGCCTGCTATGAGACTGTTGAAGAGGGAAGGGGAAGACTTCAAAAGGAACCTTCAGACTATAAGAGCTTTAACTGATCCCATTTGTCTTAAGAAATCCTAACAAATGCATCAAATATTCAAAATGCCCTTATGATGGGGCAGTTAATTACAAGAATCCATGACCGTTTCACCTTTGCCTAAGCAATCAAACTGTGCATGTGGAGCATGTGGCATGGGACAATGCTGAAATGAACTGGAGCCTCATCCTATATTCAATGTTGATGGGATCTGTGAAGCAATTATTCTGAACAGTACCCTTGGTTCATAATAGAATCGTCGCATATATATAGTTGTTCTAAATTTTTATTATATTTTTAAGGTTTAGCATATTAAGATTTTTTTATTACTTCTTAAATCAATGTTTTAGTTAAAAAAATTTAAATTTCTCTTTAAAAAAACAGTAAAAAAAATCTTCTCAAATGAAATCTGAATATGAGTAATAATTCTTAATCAATTGGTCATACCTCTATTCATCGTGAGTTTTTTATCATGTAGCATATTAATGTTTGGTTTAAATTTTTAAATAAATATTTGAGATCCATACACTAAATTTTATGTGTAATTGTGGAAAGTTTTGAAAAAATAGAAGAGAGTTAAGAGAGGTCACATTCTTGCTTCCTTTTATATCTATATTCTTGTTTTTTTCTTTACTAATTAAGAAGCACTTACCTTTTATTTTTTTTTTCTTTTTGGTATGATATATATCATTCATGTACTTACTATGTTGCACCGATACATCGAATATGTGTCGGACACGGATATACGTCCAACGCAGCACCAATATGTGTCGGATAAGGCAAATCCTTATCCAATTAAAATAATAGTTAATTTTGAAATGACATGCGTATCGGATATGTATGTCCCATTGAAAAATGAAAAAAAAAAATTCTAAAAAAATGAAGCTTATTTTGTATTTACTTTAGCGGCTGTGAGCGAGGTTCTCTCATTTTCGAACCCACAAGACGTGGCGTTAGGGATTCTTCATTTCTACGACCACGAGCGTACATCTAGGGTTTATGTTCAGTAGAAGTTCAAAGACAAACCACAGAAGAAGCTAAAATTATCATTCATTCTATTGAATAGTTGAAACTTCATGTGCAAGACAATTTATGTTTATGTTTTTGTTGTTGTACTGGATATTTAATGCTTATATAAAATAGAAATGATTAATTAATTTGTATTGTATTCAATTGAAGTGATTGGAGATGATTGGGACTCATGACCTCTAAATTTTATTGTATTAAATGTTGAGGTCCAATTATTTAATCCAATATATTCATCAAAATAAATAAATATTCTGAAATTAAATCCTTCTAAACATATAAGTTAATAAAAAAATGGATTAAAAAATAAGTTCATCTAAAACAAATTAAATTACTGTATAATGATAACTGCAACGCGAATCTGCACCTTGAAAGTAAAAGAGCAATGGAACATTCAGAAATCCTGCCAAGTGCTTTTGCCTGTCTTCTTCTTCTTCTTCTTCTTCTTCTTCACGTGAAGTCATTCTCAGTTCTAATTACTCAGCAGCAAAATAAAGATGAACAGTTAGTATATAGAAATGGCTTTGGAAAATTTCCACCGTCCATCAAAAATAGATATTAAATGATCTCTATACTTAGAACCCATTAATGATTCCGAAAAAAACAAAGTAACAAATCCCCTTTCAACAGCTCTTTATGAACTTAATACAAAGTAAGGCTTCGTTTGGGATAGTTTTTGACCAATGATGTTTTACTACGTTTAAAACAAATTTATATTTGAAAGCTGTTTTAGAAAGCAATAAGAAAATTATCCAAAATAAAGATTGAGGCTTCGTTTGGGGGTGTTTTCTTACTGCTTCTTAAACTAAAACTTTTTGTACTAAAAAAACTGTTTTAGAAAGCAATAAAAAAGCTATTTCAAACAAAACTTGAAAAATCGATTGCAGTGGTTTAAGAATTGCTATAAATTTGCTACATTTGACATTGGCTAGGAAGAGAAATTATTTTATGCGAAGGACGGACACAGAATGTCGTCCGGAGACAACCAGAATATGTCACGTCAGTGGTACCGAGCAGTACTGAGCCACAATATCGAGCATAGGAGTGACGTGGACCATTTTGGTTGGCCTCTGAACGACGTTCGGCATCCACACAAAATAATTAACCCTAGAAAAGAGACTCAACAATTTGGGAACCGCTACCATATATTTAGCTTTTGCAGCGGTTAAAATCAGCAGTTTTATCTGCCGCTATTATGTAATTCTATAACGGACGGTTCCTCGTATTGTAAAATACTAAAATTATCTCTTTCTTCCACTATGCTCTTCTCGCTCTCCCTTCAACTTTTAAAATAAATTATCATAATTTTACGTAAAATATGGGTTTTTTAAAATTAATTGGTTTATAAGGTCATGAAATTTTAGCAAAATGAGTGGATGAGAGATAATAACTTAATAAGGACTTAAAATATATTTTTTTCCTATAATTTTTTTAAATAATTTATTTTTTTTTCTTTTTTCATTTTGTTACCTATTTATATATTGGAATAAATAGATGCTTTGCTTGGCAACTACTCCCCAAAGCACCATATGGCCAGACCAGCCATGTGCATGGGCACCGAAGGCTGTGTCCTCTTGAGCCATAAAGATATATGAGAGGCTTTTAATAAGAAAAATTATAAAGAATATATGCTATACAAATATTGAAAGATTCTAAGAATAATTTGTATTATTATTAGAAATAAATAAAATTAATTTGTATAATATTTATTTTTATATAAATCTCTTTATTATGTCACATTCCTTCCTACATAACTAAGATAGTATAATCAATTGGTAAAATAGTTTAGTTAATCAACTAATTTTTAAATAATTTAAAATTAATTAATTTTTTCTATTAATTAGAGTAATTATTATTTATAAAAAACCATTTTAAGGAATAATTAGTAATAATATAACCTTTTTTATCATAAGGCTATTGAAAAATGAAATAAATAATTAGTCCATAATTTTAATGTAAATAATAACTAAGAAATAAACTAATAGCATAATTATGGTTAATTAATCAACGTTTATTTAGAATATATAATAACCCTAATCCAAATTAATTTTATGAAATTTATTATTTAAATTTTTTGGTAATCTCTAATGAACTAATTAATTATTCTTGATATATTACACAAATTTAATATGATCATAAATCAATTTTGATATAAATTTATGATCTCAAAGCATTCTAATTATTATTATAACTATTGCAGACTAGAATATATGCGATGATAGAGTTAGAAAGTTTTCGTCTCAAAGTTGTACGGATATCCAGCACACAAGCAGAAGAAAAATAAAAACACCAGGATTTGTACGTGGAAAACCCTAGAAAGGGAAAAAACCACGTGGCTACGCTCAGTTGAAATAATTCCACTAGTGTTTGCTTGAGATACAAGATGTTGATTCCTCCTTAAAATTTAGAACGATCAGATTACAATGATTCACTTCCGGAATAAAATCCAGTTACAAAAAAGTTGTGTATTCGAGTTGAATTCAGAGTCACTTAGAATTTCGGCGTCACTTGGAAATCGGGTAGAGTTCCGGCGTCACTAGAAAGTCAGGCAGAATTCCGGCGTCACTTGTACGTTAGACAGAATTCCGGCGTGGGCAGAATTTTGGCGTCACTTGGGCGTCGGGTAGAATTCCAGTGTCCCTTGGGCATCAGACAGAATTCCGGCGGTGGTCGAGGAGGAGCTTCTTCCCTCCTCCTCTTCTCTTCTTCTTCTTGCTTGGGTCCCCTCTCAAGAGAAATGAGGGGCTATTTATAATTTTTTAAGGATAGCATGACCCGTAAATAGGAGGAGGATCAAAGGCAAAAGTGGAGTGGTTCGGATGGATGGCCGATATTGAATCCCTTGATCATGGATCGTTCATCAAACATTTGAAAGTCTTAATGTTGTCGGAATTCAGTGATTTTGGGCTCGTTGGATTTGTCTCGTCGAGTCGCTCGATTCGACTATAAGCACGTTATGTTTGAAAATCGTTTGGTAACCCAAATTGTGGTTTGAACCTTCCAACAATGCTTCGGGTCCTTGATTTGGACTCATTTGGACTCGGATTTGGTGTCGTTGGGTTCGTATTTTCGAGATGCTAAGTTTGACTGTAAGTTTGCTGAAATTGGAGTTCAGATGATCCCGGATTTAATTTTTGAAGTTTCCGGCTTGATTTTGCCTCGAGATTCGTGCCCAATCAAGATAATTTTTTGATGATTTATCAATAATTAAGTCCCCCAACAATATTATAACCTTTTTAAATAAATTATTTATTTGGAATCTTCTTGAAAATTTTTTATAATTAATGCCACTAAAAATAATATTGTTGTTGCTATTCCTCTTGTGAAGTATAATCGCACAATGAAATAAATAAATAAAATAGAAAGTACAATAAAGAAGAAAAAACATCAAAATTTAACATAAAAAAACTTGAAAGTGGGAAAAAATCGTGGAGCTAGCACACCACATTAAGAAATTCACTATTGTTGCGGACTAAAAGTTTCATAGCGGTAGAGTGAAAATACTTTTGTCTTAACGTTGTATGAAAATCTCAGAACACAAACATATGATAGAAAAAACATCAAGATTTTTACATGGAAAATTCTGAGAAAGGGAAAAATCACGGGGCTTTGCCCAGTTCTTACATTAGTATTTAAATAGATTACAAAAGTCAATATATCATTTATTCCAAGGACAGAGAGAATACAATGTATTGTATAGTTTTGTTATTCTTCATACAGGTATTCTTGATGTAAGGATCTCATGATGGTCCAAGAATGAGCAGAAGTTCGATAACGGTCGATGGTTGGAGAGAAATTTGGCGGTGGCCAATGAACTGACTGAAGTCCAACAACGATCAATGGTTCGGAAGAATGTCGTTGGGAAGAAATTCGACAGCGGCCAATTAACGGGCATAAGTCCAGCAACGGTCGGTAGTCTAGAATAACGTTGGTGGTTGGGAAGAACATTAGTGGTCGGGAAGAATTAACATCAATGGTCAAGAAGAACGTCGGTGGTGAATAGTGGCAAGAGAACTCTCAAATTTTCTTTTATCTTCCTCTCCCCCTCATGTAAGGAATGAAGGGCCTATTTATAATTTTTTAGAGTAATATAGCTTGTAAATGTAGAGAAGATCAAGGGCATAACTAGAGTGTTACATTGGATGTCTAATAGTGATTCCTTTTATCATAAACATTTATGAGCCTTAATTATGTTGGAATTAAACGATCTTCGGCTTGCTGGAATCATCTCCTCGAACCACTCGATTTAACTATAAGCATGTCATATTCGACAATCATTTGGTTATCCAATTAATGTTTCAAACCCTCCAAGTATGTTTTGTACCCTTGATTTGGGCTCATTTTGGCTCAGATTGGACTAATTTTGGCGTTGTTGGGTTCATCTCGTCGAGATGTTAAATTCAATTATAAGTTTGTTGAAATCAGAGCTTGGATGATTCCTATTTTACTTTTGAAAATTTCTTGCATGGATATGCTTCGAGATTTATGCCCGATCAAGGCAATTTTTTGTGATATGTCAACTTTAAATATTAGAAGAAATTGTATAGATATCCCTTCTCACCCTCTCTTTTGCATCCCTTCACTTCATACACTATTCTACTCACAGAAAAGAGAAAAGGACACACTTATATTATCCTAAAAGAAGTAATTCTTTAAGTGGAACATGAAGAAGGGGGGAAGAAAACTACTTAGTTTGATTTGTAGAGCTAGGCGTTGAAGTTTAGAGCATCGCGATGCTCCACTCATTATTTTTTGTCCACTTTGTAGTGTTATGGCATTATAACCTAAAGCCCCACAATGATGTACTCTCCATCTCTGACTCGAGGAGAGAGCGCCGTCGTGTTGTATGATGTGCGAACATAATTTTTTTTTTTTAAGATCTTTGCCTCTGAACCCCTAGCAGGGAGTGTGTTGACCCGTTGCGACTCTTAAAAGAGTTCATAGCCAAGTTCTACCTACAGAATTAAGATTTGAGTTAACAATACAACTCAATTGATTGATGCAGCCAAATTCCATACCGAACTAACCGTACTTTGTTCCCTTCAATGAAATTTTTTAGAAGCTCTCTTAGTAAACTTGGAGTTGGTTAATAAACAAATATTATATCATTAGCTTTATTTTATTTTGGTGGTTATGAGTCAACTCTTCATCCAATAATGGGAGCAAGGAAAGTACTTGTCCACTGTTTATTTAAATTCGAATGTTTGTTGGATATTTTTTTAAAAAATAATTTGTTAATAAATTTGATAAAATATTTTATTTCATGATTTTTTAGTTGCTTCATGATAGCATATTTTATTCTATTGCATCAATTATTTTATGTTATGTGCACTTTAAAAATGATTTGTATTACTTAAAATATGAATAGATAGTTAGATGGATAGAAAAAATATATAATTTTATTTTTTTATCAATATCTGCTGGTAAAAATATTAAATGAAAACTATTTGGATAGATTCAACTTTCAATTTTTATTTTTCATAAAATATTCAGTTACTAAAATATTAAATAAAGAACTAAATTAGCAGACTAAAAAATAATATTCTTGCTAAAAACAGTGGAAATAATGCCATGTGAACTACTATCAATTTCATATTAAAAATTATTCATTTAAATCATTAACATCTTAAGTATTTGGTTACTTAAACATAATTTTAAAGCCCAGCCAAAATTGGATCAATAAATAAACAAATAAACTTGAAAATGTAATGCTCAGATTAATTTGGGATGTCAATAAATGATCTGACTCGTCAACCCGACCCAAACCAACAAAAATAACTCGGATTCGAGTTGCTTGATTAATTAATTTGGTATATCAATAAATGGTCCGACTTGCCAACCCGACCCAAACCCACAAATCATTTTTAATCCAAAAATGACAGGCTTAATATCTTTTTCCTTAAAAAATTTTTAATTGTCGGTATAATCTTTTTGTTTTCTTATATATATATATATATATATATATATATATATATATATATATGTATATATGTATATATATATACCTTTTCCTTGATGGGTCGGGTTTGGGTCATTCGGGTTGCTAGTGAGTTGGACTTTTATTGGTGTTTTTGACTCGCTTATTAAATGGGTCGGGTTCAAATTGATTGGATTTTGATCATGTCAATTTAGATCAGATACAAACCCGACCCATTAACTCGTTTTGATACTCCTAGGATTAACGATCATTATTTCAAGGATTAAAGATCATTTAAAGCTCCAACCGCGATTTTTTTTTATTAACAAAAAGGCTCTAACCACGAATGCAAATATTTCTATCTATCTTAAAAAGTCGCTTCTATTGGGCTTAATTTCTGGTCCAGCCCAGCCCATTACCAATCTTCGAAATATTTATTTTTTATAAAAAATTGGTTGAGCTTTTAAATCTATTTTGAGATTTTCTTTTGCCCTTTTGTTAGAGATTGAGGCACTGAGGAACTTCTATATTTATAAAGTATTTCAATTTGTCCTATTCTTTGATTTCAAATTTATTAGCAAGTTTTTCGTTTGATAATTTATTTTTTTTTAAAAAAAAATATTATTTACATTATATTGTTGCATCCAATATTAATATACATAAAAATTAAAAAACTAATTAAATTCATTTTTACAACTGGAGCAATATTTTTTGGTAGTTTATTTCATTGTATTAAGTAGGGGTGTAAATTTCGGGTCATAGGTTGGGTTCAGATTCGACCAGTTTTGACCTGGGTTCAAATGGGTCGACTCTAACCCGACCCAGGTAGGTAAATGTGTCGGATATCCGAACCCGGACCCGACCCGATGGGCTGCCGGGTTGACCCGAAATGGGTGCACGAACGCACGCGGTAGAGGGGGGCCGCGGTGCGCGCAAGCGAGCGCGGGTGCGCAAGGGCGAGCGCTGGTGCGCACAGGCGAGCGCTGGTGCTTCGCGGGCAAGCGGGGCAGCGTCGTGGTCAGGCGGGGCAGTGCGGGCAGTTGATTTTAAACGGGTTCGTGGGTTGACCCGGCAACCCGTCGGGTCAACCCGAACCCGACCCATTTTTCAAACGGGCCGATTTCTGGAACCCAAACCCGACCCGTTTTGAAATCGGGTCGGGTCCAACCCGGATTGTCCGGGTCGGGTTTTCGTACGTGTCGTGTCAAATATTGACATCCCTAATATTAAGTAGATCATTTTACTATTGACCTTACTTCATTACATTTCAAGCTTCTATCTCTTGTTCATACTTTAATGAAAAAAACTCATTTACGTCTTTCAATTTATTAACATTATTATTATTATTATTGGTAGCCAAAAAGCTCCCATATATGATTTTTTACTCGAGCATTCATTTATTTTCTCATAACATCTTTCTAATTACTTGGAAATTTGAATGCAAAATGGAGCTACAATTTGTAAGAAAGGCTTCATGTGTAGATTATTTTTTTTTTGAAAGGGTCTATATTAGGTTATGAGATACATGATAGAATGTATGATAGTGAGTTGATCATTATTTCAAGGATTATTTTGCAATGATTTTTAGTCTCAATAATCAATGATTTTTAGTCTGTCTTGTTGGGGACTTTTTTGGGAATTGTCCTTTTTATAGATCTGAAGAGATTTAGGTTTCGTTTGGGACAGTTTTTTTACTGTTTTTTAAAGCAATTTTTTAGTACAAAAATTTTAATTTATAGATTAAAAAGCTGCTTCAAGAAGCTGCAAAAAAATCGCCCCAAACAAAACCTTAATGATAAGAGCTTGTATATCAAAGATGACAAAAAAGAGAGTTATTTTATCAAGCTTTGCTTCCTTTTGATATTTTACCCTAAAGTCAAGTTTATGTGAAGAAACTTTATTTTTCATTAAAAGTGATATCTTTTGAGGTGGATTTTTTTTTTTAATGACTGGATGGAACATTTATATCAATTTTGAGTCCGTGCTTATCCTAAAACAATTCACTTAAGCTTTGTTTTGGATGACTTTTTTATTGCTTCTTAAAAAAGAGTTTTAGTATAAACAATTTGATGTTTGTTGCGTGCTAAAATATACGTGGCGGTAGAGTTTGTAAATTCGCATCCAAGCGTTGTACGAGTATTCAGCACACAAACAGAAAAGAGAATACGAACACCTGAATTTTTACGTGGAAAACCCAAAAAGGGAAAAAACCACGGGGCCTCGCCCAGTTGAAAAATTCCACTAGTGTTTTGGAAATTACAAATGGCTGATTCGTCCCACAAGTCGGGCCAATCAGATTACAATTCGTTTCTTCAAGCAAGTTTACAAAGTTCTGCAAATTCCCGGTGTTTCCTGAAAATTCGACAGAGTTCCGGCGTCTTCAGGCAGCGGGAAGAGCTCCGGCGGTGGTCGAGGAGGAGCTTCTTCCTTCTCATCCTTCTCTTCTTCTTGTCTCTCTTCTTCTTCAGTCCCCCTTTGTGAAGAATGAGGGCTCTATTTATAAGTTTTCTGGAGTGGCGTGGCTCGTAAATAGGTGTGAGATCATGGGCGAATAGGGAGTGGTTTGAATGGACGGCCGATATTGAACCCTTCGATCGTGCACCGTTCGTTGGACATTTGGAGGCCTTAATGATGTCGGAATTCGGCGATCTTGGGTTCGTTGGATTCGTCTCGTCGGGACACTCGATTCGAGTATAAGCTCGTTAAAATCAGAGACCGTTTGGTAACTCAAATTGAGGTTTGAACCTTCCAACAACGCTTCGGGTCCTTGATTCGGACTCATTTGGACTCGGATTGAGTTGAATTTGGTGTCGTTAGGTTCGTATTTCCGAGACGCTCAGTTTGACTGTAAACTCGCTGAAATCGGAGTTCGGGAGCTCCCAAAATTAATTTTTGAAGTTTCCAACTAGCTTTTGCCTCGAGATTCGTGCCCGATCAAGCTAATTTTGTGATGCCGTATCAATGTTTATATTAAAACTCTATTTTAAGACGCAATAAAAAAGTAGTCCCAAACGAAACTTTAAAGTGCTTAAAGATCAAACTTTTCCTAGTGTTATTTGGGGATGTGAAGATAAAACATAAAACCAAAAATCTTTGTAGAAAGCTTTGAGCAAAAATTTATTTTTGAGAAAAAATTCAAGAAGATAGTTGTGGAGGTTAGGAAAACTTCTCCCTAATATTCTTTGGAAATTTGATTTTGAAGTAGAAGAGCCTTGGTGACTTCTATATGGTGTTAATTTTTTCTTTATTCCAACACATTCTACTGTGATTGTTAAGATAGGAAGTTTGATGAATAATATCTTTTTAATTCAAAAAATAAGATAATTATTTGCTTAAAATAATCATGAAATTAGCCTTAATTTTCTTAAAGCTAGCATCACATTGATTTTTTTTTTTTTTATTATAGCAATAAGGATGACATTCAACATTTTGTTTAATAAGATAGATCAATATTTCCTCTGAATGCAATCATAAAAAAAGACAACAAATCCTATAGCTCCATAAATGTTAGGGGTTTTGGAAGATCCCAAATATTAGATTGAATTAACATAAAAACAAAAAAGATATTCATTATAAACAAGTGAACTATATGTTCTTAGGTAATTATTATAAGTCTCCTGATAATAATTTTCAATGTAAACATTCATAAAAAGAGAGAAAAGAAAAGCAGATATTGTAGTATTTAAATGAATGATGCTATGTGGCAGAAGGATGGCCTCAAATAGTTTCTTTATTTAAAATGGAGAAAAGGACAATATCAGTGATCTTTTTAGCCCATTCTTTTCTATAACTTGCGGAATTATTAAAAAGGATCTTTATTAATAATTAATTTAAGAGAAGGAGCATAATTAAAAAAAGAATTAAAAAGGATCATACATGCAAAGCAACTTTGCGTTTTCAGCTTGGAAATAGAGAGAGAGTTGATAGTCATGTCAATCAAAAAGAAGAGAGAGAGAGAGAGTGAGACTTTAAATTTAATATTTTTTCTGGACAAAGAGAAAGAGAGAGAGGCTGAGAGAAACGAATAGAGAGAGAAAGGGAGAAATCAATTAAAATTTAAATAATTTTATTTTATATTTTTAATATTTAATTTAATTTAAATTAATTTTAAAATTTTAGTAACACTTTAAATAATATTTTAAATATTTAAAAAAGTTAATAAAAAGGTATTAAAAAAATTTAATATTATGAATATTAAAAATATTAAACTTATTTTACACCATATAATTTAAAATTAATTTAATATAACAATAATATTATTTAATATTATATATGATTAATCTATTAATTTTGAAATATATATATATATATATATATATATATATATATATATATATATATATATATATATATATATATATATATATATATATATATATATATATATATATATATTATTATTATTATTATTATTAAATGTATCAATTGTTAAATAAAATAATTTTATTAGTTTTAACTCTTAAATTTTTTTAGATTAATAAGTTAAAATTTATAAGTTAAATAATTAAAGATATCAGTTAAATATTATTTTAAAAAGTTAATTAAATTAATTTAATAGATAATAAAAAATTTGTTATAATAACGTTATAAATATATAATTTTCATTTTTTTTTGCTTATTTTAATTTTGAATAAAATTAAATGTATTTTAAAAACTGAATTAAAATCATTTTATTTAAATATTTTGAAGAAATTTAACATAATTTTTTTGACAATTGATATATATATATATATATATATATATATATATATATATATATATATATATATATAATAATCATATATTATATTAAATTATATATTTTTTAAGTTTATTAAAATTAAATATTACTAAAAAGAAAAACAGAATTAATGAAAAAATTTATTATAACTAAAAGTTAATAGCTAATAGTTATAAATTATTTAAACTCAATTTTTATCTCCAAAAAATTTATATCTCCAAAAAAATTTTAATATTTATTTTAGTTAAATAAATAAAATTTTCAATAATATATGAATAAACAATTAAAAAGTAAAATTATTTTTAATATATTTAAATAAAATCATTTTAATATTTAAAAATTTTAATTTAAAATTTAAAAAAAATTATTATTTTTAAATACGTTAAAAATATGAAAACTTGTTTTAAAAATAAGTTAAAAAAAATTATATTTAAATTTGAAAACTAATAAACTCTATTATCTCCCAATCCATTTTTCTCTCTCTCTGCATTCAAGGCTCACCCTCTACGCCTCTCTCTCTCTCTCTCTCCGCATTCATTGTTTTGGGAAAAAAAATATTTTAAGAAGAAAACATGAACCTACATCATGTTTTTTGAAGAAAATGCAAAGGTTCTTTGCGTTTTCTTCCAAAACGCAGCCTTGCTTCACGTTTTATGCAAAAACGTCCCCCCATTTTACGTTTTTGATCCTTTTTAAATTTAATTTATATCATGATCATTATCATAAATTTAACATTAAATGTGTTCCTTCTAAAAATTTACCCATCTTGAAATACACAATTATAAGTAAAAAAAAAATAATGTTCTCTTGTAGGGGTGTCAATTTCGGATCATGGGTCGGGTTTGGGTCGAATCCGGAAATGACCTGAGTTCAAACGGGTCGACCCTAACCTGAACCCCACCCGGCGGGTTGCCGAGTTGACCCGTCCTGACACGGGTTGACCCTAAACGGGTGTGCGAGTGGCGAGCGCGAGCGAGAGCGCTGGGAGCGCAGGCGAGTGGAGGGCGCGGGCGGCCAGGAGAGCGCGCGGTGCATGAGGGCGAGCGCGGGTTCGTGCAGGCAAGCACGGGTTCGCGTGGGCGAGCGGTGGTGCTTCGCGGGCAGGCGGGGCAGCGTCGCGGGCAGGCGGGGCAGCGTCACGGGCAGTGCGGGCAGTTGATTTTAAACGGGTTCGCGGGTTGACCCGGCAACCCGTCAGGTCAACCCGAACCTGAGCCGTTTTTCAAACGTGTTGATTTCTGGAACTCGAACCCAAACCGTTTCGAAATCGGGTCGGGTTCGAGTCAGGTTTTCGTGTCGTGTCAACTATTGGAAAAATTATTGCGTCCTCCCACCTGACGTAGAGATACGTCCTCCCACCGCTAAAATCGAGCTAAAAAATGAGAAATACCGAGCAAATACCGAGCAATACCAAACAATAACGAGGAATATCATCATGTGAAGACCAATACCGAGTTATACCGAGCAATACAAAAAAATAGCTAGTTTTTCCTGGAATAAACTCGGTATTGCTCGGTATAGCTCGGTATAACTCGGTATTGATCTTCACATGATGATATCTTCGTTATTACCAAATAATAGCTAGCAATACCGAGCAAAAACCGAGTTTTTTAACGGTGGGAGGACGTATCTTACGTCAGGTGGGAGAACGCAATAATTTTTCCAAATATTGACACCCCTATTCTCTTGTAGTTTTGATTTTTGATGATTTTATGAAAATATAAAAGAATTACTGCAAACTTAAAAAATATATAGCATATTATTGAGAGTAAATATATGATAAATAGGGATGTTACCTTGACCTGCAATTATTGTTAGAGAACAAACAACTACATTTATTTTTCGATTGTCAAGACAAGTTGTGTAGGTTTGAAAATATTGACAAGATTTACAAATGTGACCACTAGCCTCTTAATCTAGGATATAGATTTTACGGGAACAATTTGAGGCATTAAAAATATGAGTTAAAATTATATATACTACTCAGAACAAGTTCTTCTACTTTGAGCCCTTCTAATTCAATGAGATAAGCCTTCCTTGTTTTCGCCATAACCTTGGGACTTTTGGAGAAGGCTTTAGCATCTATTTTTCATGTGCCATTTTTTCTTGCAGTAATTACATCAAAAGATGTCCAAAATGATTTATGAAAAATATATTTAACACCTCATACAATATTAACATAAATAAATAAAAAATCATGATTCACTGTTCATGCCATCGATCGCAAAAGTACCAAACATCCCCTTCGCAAATATATTCTACATATGATGGCACCAAATAGTGTCTATGTACCGACAATAGAATAGCGAAATTAATTAATGAATTTTAGCCTAATTTTCATTTCTATGGAGATATTTATTCTGTTCAAATAATAATAAAAAAGACTGTGCTCCATGACTTCCCTCCTACTCATTTAATTCAAATATATAATCAAAATTTGTTGTGGTGAACTGTAGCAAATGAGTAGTAGAAATAAATGATCAATCTTTCATGATAAGTTTAATAAACGCACTCTACTAGACAAAAAATATATATATTATGAAGCAGTGGTTTGAAGCTTTCTTTGGTCCTTCATTTGGCTCTGCTATTGGAGTAATTATTACGTCCGGACAAAAAATCGGAAATCCGGACGTATACCAAGCAATACCGAGTTTTAGGTGATGTGGCGCGTGATTATTGGTCTCTGGACGCATCATGTGACCTGACGTAATAATTGCTCTTGCTATTGGGTCCTTGTATTCTTGTCTGCAATCTTTGAAATTTATTATTAAGAAGAAAAAAATGGTCCAATGCTAACCTTTTTTCAAGGGAAAATTGAAGATCTCAAACGAAAACAACTAGACTGCCTTGTGGAGTTACAATCCAATCCTTAAAATTCTGCTCATAACAATAATAATATGAAAGAAACTAATGACTTACTGCACTCTTTTTAAGTTATTTGGTCTAATTGGATTTGCCGAAGGGCTAAAGCTAAATGGCTCACTAATAAGAAAGAATATCTTGATTTTCTCCATGCAAAAATTAGAGCTCAAAGAAATTGTAACATTCTTAAGGATATCACTATTCCTCTTGGGCATTTCACTAACACAAAGGATATCGCGGATGCTATTGTTAATCATTTTTCTGAGTTGTTTAACTACCCAAAGCCTCCAAATGCTAATTGTTCTTATTTTCCTCCTGGTAAGAAGGTGCCTTCTTTGCAGATTATCTGATTTTGCCTTTCTCCAATGATGAAATTAAAGCTAACCTAAATCCTCTACTCCAGGACCTGATGGGTATAATGCTGAATTCTATCAATCAGCCTGAGATATCATAGGCTTAAAAGTGTGCAATGCTGTGAAATTTTTTTTTAAGACGAGGAAATTCTTAAAGCTATTAAAGCCATTGTTAGTACTCTTATTACCAAATGATCACATGCTTCTAATATTTCTAGTTTTAAGCCTATATCTCTTTGTAACACTTTTTATAAAATTATTGCTAAACTTCTTGCTAATATGCTAAAAAATGTTTCCTTTTATTATCTATGATAGCAAAGTAGGATTTATCCACAAAAGGTGTTCCTTTGTTAATATCATTCTAGCCTCCGAGGTGCTTAGGGAATTTAAGAATAAGAGAAATCTTTTTTGTGCAAAATTAGATATTTTTAAAGTTTTTGACATGGTATCTAGAGATTTCCTTATTCATAGGATGAGGCAAGAATGGATTCCAAAAATGTTTTAAAAATGGATTAAAGGGTGTATTGAAGATGTTTATTTCTCCATTTGCATAAATGGGTCTCTAGAGGCCAGGGTTACTTTCATACTGCTCTTTTGATCAAAGATAAAATTTCTTTTAATATTGCTGCCAATTGCAAATTATCTTTTTACTATGACTCTTGGCTTAAAGGAAAAGTTATTGTTGAGTTATTACCTCCCCCTAGGCTTTCAAATGTTGCTGTAAATTCTTTTATTTAGAATGGTACTTAGATTATACTTATCCACTTTCCTCTCACAGTCCAAAATTGTCTTAAAGACATTAAAATCGTGGAAATTAGAGATGTTTTCTTGGAAGGTATTCCAAAACCGTTACATAGAAATTTTTATGATCACTGTTTTTTCTGAGGAAAATTGAATTTTCTGGCATAAAAATCACAAAGATTTTCTACGTTTAAACTTGGATGGCAAGTATTGAGAGGCATAAAACAATAGAATTGTTGAATAAGAAGGCTATTAATATTCCTGCTACCTGTTTTTTATGTAATAATGCGACGGAAATTCACAAACACGTCTTCTTTGAATGTGATTATTCTTTTTCTGTGATAAAAGGTATATTTCCTCTCATAGATTTGTTTTTAATGAGACTAGTATATTCCAATTATTTGATTGCATTGACAATAATCATCAGTCAAATAACATTATTTATCATTTATAGAAAGAAAGGAATAATAGACGGTTTTTCATGAACTGGATGGATCCGTCTTATTTTATTTCTGAAGTGAAGAAGGCTATTCAATTTAAGATTTCAAAGTGCGAAAATAATGAGAAGATCAAAGACTCAAGGCAAATGGCTATTTATAGAATTTTGGTTCAGCCACTCAAGTTTTAATAACCGATACTCTTAAGGACTATGATGATCAAAGCCAACTTTTCATATTCAAATACATGGAGGGCCTTCGCAATGAAAGATTTCTACATATTAATATGCTATATTCTACATTCTATAATAGTCATGTAAGAAAGTCTCATGACATCACAAGAAGGTATCTCAACTCAGAAGTTCTGAAATCATTAGAATAGAGTACAATTAGGGGTGTCAATATTTGACCCGACCCGAAAACCCGACCCGGAAAATCCTGGTTGGACCCGACCCGTTTGATAAATGGGTCGTGTTCAGGTTCTCAAATTCGACCCGTTTATCAAACGGGTCGGGTTAACCCGGCGGGTTACCGAGTCAACCCGCAAACCCGTTTATTTTAAAAAATTTTGAATTTTTCGCTGCCCGGCCACTGCCCGCATGCCCTGCCCCCTGCCGAGAGCCGCTGACGCCCGCGTTGCCCTGTCGCGTGTCGCTGCCGCCCGCGCTGCTGTGCCGCGTGCCGCTGCCAGCCCGCGCTGTCGAACTCGCCTGACGCCCGCGCCGTCGCCACTGCCCCGCTGCAGCCTGCCGCGCCCGCGCCAGCGCGCCGTCTCCGCTGCAGATTCCGAAATCTGAACCCGCGCGCGTCGCCCACTGCCGGGTCGCGGGTCGAGTCTGGTCAATCCGGCAACCCGGCCGGGTCGGGTCCGGGTTGAAATGCTCGACCCGTTTTTGCAAACGGGTCGGGTTCGGGTTGACCCGTTTAGATCCGTGTCGGGTCGGGTTCAGGTCGAACACGACGGGTTGACCCGAATTGACACCCCTAAGTACAATCAGCAAGATGAATTTGAAACCACAAGATAATTATTATATACTTCAGAAATCACCAGAACATCCATCTTGTTGAGATTATTGGGGAGGAAGAAGAAGCTTTCTTCAGCTTCTTGGAAGAGAGAAGGATAGAGAGAGAGAGAGAGAAAAGTGGAGAGGGAGAACAGCTGAAATCAGAATTTAATTGCTTGACTATCTATTACAATCTATAGTTTCTATTTAAAGACATAAAAAACTACACCAATGGCAATACAATCCATCCAAGAAACAAAAAATAGAACAACTAAAGCTAACAGAAAAATGCAAAAACAGACATAAGTTGGATCACAAAAAAACTTTAACATGATTGTGCAGGAATCTTGATGCAAACTTCTAGATCTCAAAATGCTCAAATATTCAAATAAAAAACTTTTAGAATCAACTCTAAGACCATCTAAACTCTGTTTTCAACATCGAAACAAATCTCTTGATGATACAAACCCAATGATACCAAGAACGTCTTGATCCTTATCCACATGAACCTAAATCAACCATTTAGATGCATAGTTGGAAACTTTAAGAGACCATTTAAGATGCTAAATGACATTTAATTTTTATGTGCTTAATATCGAAATGTTTTTTTTCTCTTTGAGGCAAATCCAACAAGCCTAAGATTGCTTAATTTTAATATCAAGGCACTAAAATGTATAAGAAATATGGGGATAACATGGATTATTTTGATTTTTAGACAAATGACCTAAATGTCCATCTCCAAAATCTATAAATATGCCTTAGTTCTACACATTCAAAAGAGAGGAGGTGAAAGTAGGATGGGATGAGGCCCAAATTGGAGAGAGAATTTAGATATTTGTCTACAACAATTGATATTCATCATCAACGCCAATGCCAACTCCCACCATCAATACCAAAATTAACTCCTCACGTCAGCAAAGTAAAGACCTATCACTGATATCAAAATCACTACCAAAAACATTGACACATGCAGTCACCAATATGGTCGATGCTCGCAATCAATGCAAAGGTTGACACCCATCGTCGACACCAAGGCTTACACCTGCCTTCAGCACCAAGGCTAAGGCCCATAATAACCAATAGAGCCCAAGCTTGATGCCTGTCATCGCCAAAAAAGTCAATGCCCACCGTTAACAACAACATTGGTGCTTACTCTCTACATCAACATCGACGCTCTTTGTTTCTAACAAGGCCAACACCCGCCACAAACATCAACTCCGCTGTCCACCTTCACCAACAAAGCTAATACTTGTTATTGAAATCAATGTTGACAACACTAAAGCCCTCTATCAATAACAAGGCTAACACTCGTAGTTGACACCAACACCGACGCCCACCATCATACTCATCGTCATAACCGGCCATCCCTAAATATAAGGTTCATTTCGCTACTAAGTTTACATTGTGCGTATGCTTACTAGGAAAAAAATTAAGCTCAACAAACAAAAACAAATAACCATCTTATCATGACAAACAACAAGTTCACTCCACTAACAAACACACTTACACTCTCAATAACATTTGCAACAACACAAATAATGTTTACATGCTAACACATGTAATACTCTATGTTCCATCAAGCACTCGTAAGCAAGCCAGATAAAAACACCACAAGCTGCTCGAACACAAAGTTCTCAAGCCATCATAATACAATCAGCAAGACAAGTCAGAAACCACAATATAATAATAATGCATCCATATAAAAACTTCACTGTAGTGAAACTATCAGCAAAATTCTGGGCATGTTATTCTACTGAATGTTACCCCAATAGCAGGACCCAAAGCCCTAGTAAAATTCCACTGGTGCCATGGACGGCATCCACTCCAGCTGCTGCACATCTAGCCCAATTTCTTTATCAGTGATCACCGCCATGGGAACATTCAAAAACTCTCCCACACTGCTACTATGGTTGTACCAACCAGGAAGAACAGTCAATGACGTTGGCGCTGTCGTCTCTCTCAGTATCAAGTCAACCAGTGTGGGTATATCAGCCTTCAGCGTCTCTTCTATAACTTCAATCCCTACAATAGGAAGAAGAAGAACTGAAACCATTGAAGCTAACTTAAACAGAACAAAATTATAATTGCAGCTTCTTTCTGAATGGAAAACAGAACATAATAAATTCATAATGGTCTCATAAAAAGAAGAAAGAATAAAGAGAGATTTGTCAAAAAAAGGATTCATCTAAGGGAAAATCCAAATAGACCAATTTACCATAGAGATCAATAACCTGCAGCAGATCATCCAAGAGTCTGCTGCTGCCCTGTGGCATCTGCTCATCCCCAAAATTGGAAGAAAATTGGCTTGAAGGGAGCTCCTTTGTCACTGCGTAAGGAGGCGGCCCGAGATCGAAGTATCCCAAACAGTTCTCAACGGGATATGTAAAATAAGGTAACTGGAAGGAGATGTTATTCCCTCGGTTAGGGCATTGACGGATAGAAACACGTTGATTTTCTGAGAGTTGTGGCATGGCCGAAGGGAGCGATGAAAGAATGGCTTGCGATGGTTTGAGCGCCGGCGGGGAAATGGCTATGCACTGCTCTTGCCTTTGACTCTTTAACGGCATGTGCTGTTGGTTCTCCAGCCGGTACATAGGTAAGCCCGCCCTCTTCCTCCGGTTAATCAAAGTATTCCAGTAGTTTTTTATTTCGTTGTCAGTCCTCCCAGGCAACTACCACCATCAAATCATAACAGTCACAATAAAGATGGAAAAGGTGCGGTGGAGAGAGAGAGAGAGATAGAGAGAGAGAGAGAGAGAGAGAGGCGTAAAAAGATCTTTACATGTTTGGCGATTTGAGCCCATCTGTTGCCAAGCTCATCGTGCAGCAGAAGGATGAGCGACTCCTCGTAAGGCGAAAACGATTCCTTCTTCAGATTCGGCCGAAAGTTATTCACCCATCTGAGCCGGCAGCTTTTGCCAGTGCGTTGAAGGCCGCTGTTCTTCTGCAGAACGTTCCAGTTACCTGCTCCATGTTTTCTCACATACTCTTTGAGAATCGTGTCCTCCGCCGGCGTCCACGGTCCCCTTTTCTGCAGCTGCTGCGTGGTGGCAGATGCGCCTCCACCGGCGACGGCCTTACTCGCTCGCTCCTTCTTAAAGGGCGGCCTCATCTCTCACCGAAACAAGCTAAAGCTCCCCTTTTTCTGCTTCTGTACTTGCAATCTTCCTAAAACCGCTCGCAAAAGAAAAGAGAGACGATACGGTGTAGATTGCTTCCTTCCTCGCCATTCTACTAGATTTAAATACTTAAAAAAATAATTTTTTGCTTCCAATAAAATATGAGAATAAAATCAAAATTAAATTTTTATTTGGGAGTGAGTCGAGGCTCTCATGTTCTCCCACCCAAAATGACGAAAAATATACGAAGAGGGGGAAGAGGAGCCACTAGCCGGCAGCGGTAGACAGGGTTGGGACCACCGACAGGCGGGTTGGCGAATGATACTAACATCCCCAATATTTTTTAGTTTGGCCACGCTGTGAAAATGAGTGAATATATATAATATATCTATTTTTTGAAAATTAAGGGTAGGATAGATGAGAAGGGTGGGTGAGAATAACAGTGCTTTCTTCATAAATAAGTTTTGATTTTTTTTTTTTATTTAAAACAAAGTTTTCATAACGCCTTTCTCATAGAAAAAAATTGATTTCTCTCATGTCACATACATTAATTATGATATTTTTGGCTAAAACATTGGCCATTTAAGAACAAATCTTCTTTAAATTTTTATAAATATATTTAGAGAGATTATTTAAACCTAATTGTCTTTTTATTTGTAAAAAAATTTAACAATTCTTCTTTAGCATTATATGAACTCAATTTTAGCATTTTAAAGTTGAATTGAACGTCTCTAAAAGTGATTCGATCTGAGTCGAAATAAGCTCAAATCAAGCACTTGAAGTGTGATGAAAATTTCATAGAAATTAATTAGAGGACTAAACTATATTTGATTTTTGCATACTCGTTGTCCAAATGAGCCTCCTGATGAGAGAAATTTAGGCTTCGTTTGGGACGGCTTTTTTATTGCTTTCTAAAACGGAGTTTTAGTACAAAATTTTTTATTTTTTTAACTAAAACTCCGTTTTAGAAAGCAATAAAAAAGCCGTCCCAAACGAAGCCTTAATAAGCTTAAGATCACTCAATTCTGAGATCATTAAAGCATCTAAATGTTAAAGGAATATTCTCTAACCAAATGAATCAACATGAGTTATCCAATGAAATATTTTTTTTTAGTTAGATCTGTATGAATGTCAATCACAAAAATTATAAGTAGTTCATCGTTGTCCAAATGATGACTTGGATTGGAGATTAGAGAGCTTAGAGATCTTAAGTCTTTTGTAACTATAAAATTCAAGTCCTTCGCTTCAATCAAATAATAATACACCAATGATCTTTTGAAGTCCTTTAAAACTATCAAATTTTTTCTCAACTTAAGCTTCCCCGATAAGAATTTATTTCCAATGAGGATTTATGTAGATCTGACTCGAGCCCAATCCAACACCTCATCCCTTGAGGCCTTGTTCGACCTCTTTATAAATGAGGAATTTGGAGGTGTTAAGTTGTCACGACCCGACCCGACGGGGACGGATCCCGCCCGAGTCGGATTGCGACCAGCCTAACAGACTAACCAGGATCTAGCTTTGGAATTGGTTACTAAACTGAATCTTCCAAAATGTTATACACAAAACAAACACACAGAGCTACTATAGAACATCAAATGCAGCGGAACAAATCATCTATATTTTCTTTCTTTTCCTCAAAACAATCATCTTACAAATACAGTGCATGGCTGACAGAAAAATAAACAGAAATAGACATGACTGTACAAAAATCAAAAAGTACAAAATACCTATACTGATCAGACTCTGAAATCTAGTCCTGGACTTCCTTCCCTTTCCCAGAACCTGAAAAACCACCAGAAAATAAGAGTGAGCTCAACAGCTCAGCAAAGCAACAAACCTCCAATCAAAACTCTCAGAATCCAAAACCAAACACAACAGACAGAAATCAGAATCTTCGTACTGAAATCAGAATCGGACAGTTCACAACAAAACAGATCAACTCAAAACATATATGGACATATAATAAATCAGAATCAGAATCGTACAGATCAGATCACATCAGAGTACAAATCAGAACGGATTAAATCGACAGAGTCAGAATCGTACAGAAATCAGAAATTCAGCTCATATCGTATCAAAACAGAATCGTATCAGAATCGAATCAGAATCATATCAGAATCAAAATCATTTCTCAGATATCGGGTCTCAGATATATATATATAATTAATAGCTAAATTCCCTGACACTAACGGAATCTCTACGGATTCCGGCCCCTTATGCCTCCCTTTGTGCTCACGGCACCAGAACAGATGTGCTTATAGCACCAGAACAAATGTACTTATCGTACCAGAATACATATATATAGTGCTTATAGCACCTAAACAGATTTCCTCGGATCCGGAACAGAACAGATATCAGATTTCATATTTGAGCTCATTTCAGATTTCCCAGACACTAACTGAATCTCATAGGATCCAGGCCCCTTATAACTCCCTTTTTATAGCATATACAGATAGCATTTCAATTCAGAATAAATCCGGGCAAATCAGAAATCAGACAAAAATCGGGCAGCACAACGGCAGTATACGGAATTTACACAATTTTTCCTGAAAATCAAAATTCACCAAATTCGCACAGAATATAGATAATCACATTTCAGAACATTTATTCTACTGCACAGATAATTTCAGAATACATAGAAAAATCCAGTCGACGAAAAACACCGTCGAATCAAAAATACCCGGACAAAAATCTTCAGAAAATAACCAAAATGTGCACACTCGGCACGTCAACAATATACAGAAAGTTACGCAGTAAAAACTGAGCCAATCAACAGATACGGACGAAAATCATTAACGGAAACGAAATCCGGACAGAATATACCGCCAAACACGACGGTTCTGAAAATTGAGAAAGGCGGAATGTGCCTTACCTTGCGTACAGCAATATCCCGAACAGTCTCCTCGGACGAAAACGGCTCCGCGTCGTCCGAAAATCAACTTTTCCAAATTTGCCCTCGACTTTCTCTCTCCTCGGCTGATATTTTCGTTTTTAATGATTTTCTCTCTCCTCAAAACGACTTGAAATCAGCTTTAAAGTCTTCAGATCGGCCCGGCCGATCGCCAGATCGTCCCAGGACGATCAAACCATTTAGGATCGTCCTGGACGGTTCCCAGGACTATTCTCAGGCCGATATTTTCTATAGTGCCGATCGGCCTGGACGATTTCTTCAATCGGCCTGGACGATGTGTACAGAAAATCACCTGGAGCAAACTGGGCACATTCTGGAGCAAATTTTTCAACTGATCGTCCTAGGAAGATCCAGATCGTCCTGGACGATCCTGGAGCAGATTTTTGATATTACAATCTCCCCAACTTCAGAAAAATGTCCTCCTCGACATTATCCAATCCAAACTCAGTCAGAACAAGTACGGGTACGACCGTCTCATATCAGACTCCTTCCCCCAAGTCGCTTCTCGTGCAGTCCGGTGCTTCCACTGGACTTTAACCATCGGAATCTGTTTACTTCGTAGTTTTCGAACGTCGTACGCCAAAATCAACTCTGGCTCTTCCTTGTATGCCAGATTCTCCTGAATCTCAACCTCATCAGCAGATACCTTCTTTCCAGAGTCAGATACCCACTTTCTCAAAGTGGATACGTGAAACACATTATGCACATCGGGCATCGAATCAGAAAGTAATAGTCGGTAAGCAGATTTTCCAATTCTTTCCAAAATCTCAAACGGTCCAACGTACCTTGGACTCAGCTTACTCACCTGACCAAATCTGCTCACACCCTTCATCGGACTGACTTTGACATACACAAAGTCACCAACTTGAAACTCAACAAACCTGTGCTTCTGATTGTAATATTTCTGCTGTCGATCCTGAGCCGCTTTCAATCTTTCTTTTATCAAGCTGATCTTCTGAGCAGTTCCATCAGCAAAAGTGGCACCCAAAGCCTGTCTATCTCCGACCTCCGTCAGAGTCAAAGGAGTACGGCACTTCCTGCCATACAGAGCCTCGTACGGTGCCATACCGATACTGGACTGGAAGCTATTGTTGTAAGCAAACTCAATCAAAGGGATATGATCTTCCCAGCTTCCGCCAAAGTCCAAAACACAAAGTCTCAACAGATCTTCCAGCACCTGAATGGTCCTCTCAGACTGTCCATCGGTCTGAGGATGAAAAGCTGTACTGAAATGCAATTTAGTACCCAAGCCTTGCTGAATGCCCTTCCAAAGTCTGGAAGTAAAACGTCCGTCTCGATCAGATACAATCACGCGAGGCACACCGTGCAATCTGACAATCTCCTTAACATAAACCTGTGCCAAGCGCTCTACTGAGTCAGTCTGTCTGATCGGAAGAAAATGGGCTGACTTCGTCAATCGATCCACGACTACCCAGATGGCATCATGTCCTTGTCGTGATCGAGGAAAACCCATAGCAAAGTCCATCGTCACCTCCTCCCACTTCCACTCAGGGATAGGCAACGACTGCAACAGTCCACCTGATCGCTGATGCTCTGCCTTCACCAACTGACAGGCTTCGCATCTCGACACAAACTCCGCCACATCCTTCTTCATCCCAGGCCACCAGAACAAAAGCTTCATATCAGCATACATCTTACCACTGCCTGGATGAACAGTGTAGCCTGAATGATGAGATTCGTACAGAATCTCCTGCCTCAAATCCCCAAACACAGGTACCCACAACCTGTTCTTACAGAAAATAGCACCAGAATCAGAAATTCGAAGTTCAGGAGTCTTACCAGATCCAATCTGAGCAATCAACTTCGAATAGTCAGAATCTGACTTCTGGGCTTCCTGAATCCTTGCTTCCAAAGAAGACTGAATACTCATCTGAGCCAAATCTAAACCATTGGAGGGAATCACCTCCAACTGCAAGCGCTCCATGTCTCGAATCAGGAAATCATCAGAAGTAAGCTGAATACCTGATAATCCAGAAGACTTCCTGCTCAGAGCGTTCGCTACCACATTCGCCTTCCCAGGCTGATACTGAATAGTCAAATCATAGTCCTTGATTAACTCGAGCCACCTTCTCTACCTCAAATTCAGATCCTTCTGAGTGAAAATATACTTCAAGCTCTTATGATCAGTAAAGATCTTACAACTGACGCCATACAGATAATGACGCCAAATCTTCAAAGCAAAGACAACAGCAGCTAACTCTAAATCATGCGTCGGGTAATTCTTCTCATGTGGCTTTAATTGTCTAGAAGCGTAAGCAATTACCTGACCATGCTGTATCAGAACACATCCCAGTCCTTTCAGTGAAGCATCACTGAACACCTGAAAATCTTCCGTACCTGACGGAAGTGCTAACACTGGAGCTGAAGTCAAACAATCCTTCAATCTCTGAAAACTAGCTTCACACTCCGGTGTCCAAACAAAAGGTACTGACTTCTGAGTCAGTCTCGTCAGAGGCGTCGAAATCTGTGAAAATCCTTTCACAAATTTTCTGTAATATCCGGCCATGCCCAAAAAACTACGTACCTCAAATACCGTAGTCGGCCTTGGCCAATCAGCAACTGCCTGAATCTTCTGGGGATCTACAGAAATGCCTTCTCCGCTAATCACATGCCCCAGAAAAGAAATGCTCCTCAGCCAGAATTCACACTTGGAGAACTTGGCATACAGCTGATGCCGCCTCAGAGTCTCCAACACAATACTCAAGTGTCTGGCATGCTCATCCTCAGAAGTAGAATACACCAGAATATCGTCAATGAAAACGATCACAAACTGATCCAAATACTCCCTGAATACTCGGTTCATCAGGTCCATGAAAATAGCAGGCGCGTTGGTTACCCCAAAAGGCATAACCAAGAACTCATAGTGCCCGTACCGAGTACTGAAAGCTGTCTTCACCACATCAGCTTCCTTCACCTTCACCTGATAATATCTGGATCTCAAATCAATCTTCGAAAATACCGAAGATCTGGAAAGCTGATCGAACAAGTCATCAATCCGAGGCAAAGGATACTTGTTCTTGATCGTGACCTTGTTCAAATCTCTGTAATCCACACACATACGGAGTGTCCCGTCCTTCTTCTTCACAAACAAAACAGGTGCTCCCCAGGGCAAAACACTAGGACGGACAAAACCTCTGTCAACCAACTCCTGAAGCTGAACTTTCAACTCAGAAAGTTCTTTCGGTGCCATCCTGTACGGAGTTTTTGATATAGGAGTGGTACCCGGAAAAACATCGATAGAGAACTCCACCTCTCTATCCGGAGGTAAACCAACCAACTCCTCAGGAAAAACATCAGCAAACTCCCGTACCACTAGGATCTCAGAAACAGAACCAACCTCCAGGTTCAGATCCCGCACCGAAGCCAAAAACACTGGGCATCCTTTCTTCCACATTCTGCTCACCTCTAATGCAGAAATCAGACTGGAGAGAACACCTCGTAAGCCCTGAAATACAACTCTCTCCCCAGCCACAAGCAAGCTCACTTGCTTCTTCAGACAGTCAATCTGAGCCTCATACCGACTCAGCCAATCCATGCCCAAAATCACGTCGTACGATGAAATCGGCAACAAAATCAAACTAGATTTCCACTTCTTGTCAGCAATATCAATCTCGCACAAACAAAACTTCCGAGCAATCAAAGGGTTCCCAACCGGTAAAATCACAGACAAAGAAATCGGCAACAAAATCGAGTCCAAATGTAAAATCTCAAAACAGTGCTCGGACAGAAAAGAGTGACTAGCTCCAGAGTCAAACAAAACACGACAGGGCTGATCAGAAATGTAAACCGTACCTGTCACAACATCTGGAGCATCTCGAGCCTCCTGCTGACTCAAACTGTAAACTCGGGGCTGAACTGGAGCAGGAGCTGAAGCAACAGAACTACTCTGCTCCCTCTGAACCGTAGGTTGTCTCCGTGGTGCAGAACTAGTACCACCACCTCTACCAGAAAATCCCTCAGGGCGAGGAGGAACAGTCCTCGGTCTCCCTGCTGAACCAGTAGGTCTAACAGAGCCCTCAGATCGAAACTCAGAACGTCGATCAAAACCCATCTGTGGACATTCTGCAATCTGATGTCCTGGCTGACCACATCGGAAGCACAGACCAGCCATCCTGTAGCAC
The DNA here is from genome assembly GCA_022539455.1 of Dendrobium nobile. NCBI lineage: Eukaryota > Viridiplantae > Streptophyta > Magnoliopsida > Asparagales > Orchidaceae > Dendrobium > Dendrobium nobile. Next base: position 55,243,674 of record CM039728.1, on the reverse strand, counting down.
TGGCCCAAGTGTCGTCGTCCACAGCTCTGGCACACAGGTGCCGTACTAACAGAACCAGAACTCGTCGTACTGGTAGTAGTACCAGACGACCCTCCGCTCCTCCAAGAATCACCAGATCCAGAACCAGGTCCAGATACAAATCTCCTCTTCCCAGAGGAACCACTGCCCGATGCCTCGCCTCCAAACCTCTTCTTACTCGCAGTCCACCGCTGCTGAGTAGCCATCAGATCGTTCTCTATCAATCGAGCTCGCTCCACAAGCTCAGCGAAATCAGTGATCCAGAATGGTATCAGGGGCTGTCTCAAAGTATCTCGTAGTCCTCTCAGAAATCTGTAGCACCTCTCAGCAGACGTGCTAACCAGCTGCGGAGCGTACCTGGCTAATGCAGTAAACTCAGCCTCATACTACATCACCGTCTTGCTCCCCTGAACAAGTCTCAGAAAAGTCTCCTGCATCTGCTGTCGTGCAGAAGGGGGAACAAACCAGTCTCGAAATACCTCAGTGAACTCTTCCCAAGTGATCAAAGAGTTCAGTCTGCCCTGAAATCTGGCTGCTTGCTGGCCTTCCCACCAGTGCTCAGCCTCTCCATCCAGCAAAAACACTACTAGCGGGACCTTCCTGTCCGCAGGATACTGCATCCCGTCAAAAGTCTTTTCCAACCTCCTCAACCACTCCTCGGCAGCTCTGGGCTCAACAGCGCCCTCAAACCTCGGAGGCTTCAACCTCAGAAACAACTGCAGATGTCTATCAATGTCCTCAGATCTGACAGTAGAAGCTCTGTTCTGAGTCTCGCTCATCATCTGAGCAACAAGCGTAGCAAACTGTGACAGCGTGTCAGCACCGGCCACTGGGGCTGTACTCCCCACTGGTGCTGCCTGACTGGAACTCTGCCCGTCAGTCATGTCTGGGTCTGGCTGGTCCATACAGAAAATCCAAAATCCGGAAAACTATCACAAAAACAACACAGAAATAACACAATAAAAAGCCAAACGACCCAAAACTACCCCCAGACAAACTCACTAATCACTTCCTATAGCTCCGTCTGACAATCCAACCAGTTTCCAAAACTAGTGCTCTGATACCACTCAAAAGGGCTTGTCACGACCCGACCCGACGGGGACGGATCCCGCCCGAGTCGGATTACGACCAGCCTAACAGACTAACCAGGATCTAGCTTTGGAATTAGTTACTAAACTGAATCTTCCAAAATGTTATACACAAAACAAACACACAGAGCTACTATAGAACATCAAATGCAGCGGAACAAATCATCTATATTTTCTTTCTTTTCCTCAAAACAATCATCTTACAAATACAGTGCATGGCTGACAGAAAAATAAACAGAAATAGCCATGACTGTACAAAAATCAAAAAGTACAAAATACCTATACTGATCAGACTCTGAAATCTAGTCCTGGACTTCCTTCCCTTTCCCAGAACCTGAAAAACCACCAGAAAACAAGAGTGAGCTCAACAGCTCAGCAAAGCAACAAACCTCCAATCAAAACTCTCAGAATCCAAAACTAAACACAACAAACAGAAATCAGAATCTTCGTACTGAAATCAGAATCGGACAGTTCACAACAAAACAGATCAACTCAAAACATATATGGACATATAATAAATCAGAATCAGAATCGTACATATCAGATCACATCAGAGTACAAATCAGAACGGATTAAATCGACAGAGTCAGAATCGTATAGAAATCAGAAATTCAGCTCATATCGTATCAAAACAGAATCGTATCAAAATCGAATCAGAATCATATCAGAATCATATCAGAATCAAAATCATTTCTCAGATATCGGGTCTCAGATATATATATAATTAATAGCTAAATTCCCTGACACTGACGGAATCTCTACGGATTCCGGCCCCTTATGCCTCCCTTTGTGCTCACGGCACCAGAACAGATGTGCTTATAGCACCAGAACAAATGTACTTATCGTACCAGAATACATATATATAGTGCTTATAGCACCTAAACAGATTTCCTCGGATCCGGAACAGAACAGATATCAGATTTCATATTTGAGCTCATTTCAGATTTCCCAGACACCAACTGAATCTCATAGGATCCAGGCCCCTTATAACTCCCTTTTTATAGCATATACAGATAGCATTTCAATTCAGAATAAATCCGGGCAAATCAGAAATCAGACAAAAATCGGGCAGCACAACGGCAGTATACGGAATTTACACAATTTTTCCTGAAAATCAAAATTCACCAAATTCGCACAGAATATAGATAATCACATTTCAGAACATTTATTCTACTGCACAGATAATTTCAGAATACATAGAAAAATCCAGTCGACGAAAAACACCGTCGAATCAAAAATACCCGGACAAAAATCTTCAGAAAATAACCAAAATGTGCACACTCGGCACGTCAACAATATACAGAAAGTTACGCGGTAAAAACTGAGCCAATCAACAGATACGGACGAAAATCATTAACGGAAACGAAATCCGGACAGAATATACCGCCAAACACGACGGTTCTGAAAATTGAGAAAGGTGGAATGTGCCTTACCTTGCGTACAGCAATATCTCGAACAGTCTCCTCGGACGAAAACGGCTCCGCGTCGTCCGAAAATCAACTTTTCCAAATTTGCCCTCGACTTTCTCTCTCCTCGGCTGATATTTTCGTTTTTAATGATTTTCTCTCTCCTCAAAACGACTTGAAATCAGCTTTAAAGTCTTCAAATCGGCCCGGCCGATCGCCAGATCGTCCCAGGACGATCAGACCATTTAGGATCGTCCTGGACGGTTCCCAGGACTATTCTCAGGCCGATATTTTCTACAGTGCCGATCGGCCTGGACGATTTCTTCAATCGGCCTGGACGATGTGTACAGAAAATCACCTGGAGCAAACTGGGCACATTCTGGAGCAAATTTTTCAACTGATCGTCCCAGGACGATCCAGATCGTCCTGGACGATCCTGGAGCAGATTTTTGATATTACATAAGTTTTCTCTCAACTTTCACATATATAGGATAATATTTAATTTTCTTAAGAGAAAGAATTAGAGTCTACAAAGGGAGAATTGAGAGGTGTGAGTTTTCCTCATAACTTCACCTATGAAATGTGTTGGAGTTTCGAGGAGAAACTACATTGTATGTACGAGATACTGTTTAATCAGTTTTGAGAGAAGAAATTAAGTTTTTGCTTGAACATCTTTTTGTTAGTTTCTAAAGCGGGGTTTTAGTACAAAATTTTATAAATTTTTAATTTAATAAATTTTTGTAATAAAAAGCTGCTTTAGAAAGTAGTAAGAAAGTGTATTCAAATCAAGACCTAAGCCTACGAAAGGAGAATTTAGAGTTGTGAGTTCTCCTTATAACTCCACATGAAGCATATGAGGTGGATCTATGCTCTGCCTATGTATGATAGTGTTTAAAGTTTTTTAAGAGAATGAATTGGAGCCTATGAAGGGAGATTAGTAGCCGAAAATTGGACAGTTTTTTGGCTATTTAATGAATTTATTTAAACATGTTTACATTTAAATTAAAAAAATAACTTGAGGCATTTATATTAAAAAAAAAACAGAAGAAAGCTACATCTTCACACACCATAGGCTACTAATCTACTAGCCCAACATAGTCTAAGCCAAATTTTTCTTTTGTATAAGACTACTCAAATAATTTTGGAGTCCTTGGAACTAATTTTTGACATTATGAACTCATTTTTTATATTTTCATAGTCTAAAAGACTTTCTATAATAAATTTTAACTAAATTTCAATAATTTTTTTCTTTAATCAACCCTGCAACTTTAGAAAATGGTAGAAATCATAGTTTCACGGAATTTAATTTATTCATGGCCCCCGAAGGGAAGTTCATATTGATGTTTGGGAAGTATATTTGATTTTTTTACAATTATAATTTGACAGAATACTTTTTTAAAAAATCTTAGCCCAAAAGCAATTATAGTGGCTGAGCTAAAATTTATTTTTTGGGAGCTACAAATTAAGTTTTTACAATATTAATTCTCTCAATTTTTCATCGGAATTTAATTTTTTTAACTTATTATTTTAAAAAGATAAATTATAATATGTTAAAATTTTCACAATTTATAATATATAATCTTTATTATATTCTGAAAGATTTGAGTAATTACTTCATTATTAATAAAATGCATTGATTTCCAATTCTATTTTATTATCAATTTTTATAATAGTGAAGCAACAAAAAATTCTTTGAACTTATGTTACATTTATCTTAAAATAAATTCTAAAATTTTTAATTGATCATAATAAAATTTTTATTATAATATTCGAACACAATTTAACTTCATATAAAACTTGGAGCTATAATAAGATGAATGAGAGAAATAATGTTATTAACTAAACTTCTATTTTAATAAATAATAAGATTATTAATATAAATATTTAAAAAAAGGGGGAAAAAAATTATACATTTTTTGGGGAGTCATGCCCCTTTCCTTGTATAAATTGGATACCATTTAGGGGGTCAAGTGCGTGTTTGTCTGTATGTTTTTTTTTTTTTTTTTTAAGTCATGGTTTATTTTTAAATGACTCAAAATTTAAAGTCTTAAAATAAGAGGGCAAATGATACATCATTAAAAAATTTATTAATCAAGTATAAGTTTTGGTGCAAGAAACTTTTAGCATTGACATTAGGATTATTTGAACTCCAATTTTAATAAATTTATAATTGAATTTAATGTATTGATATGTTGAACATAACAACACTAAAGGTGATTCAATATTACTCAAAATATGCACAAATTAAACATTGATGTGTGGTTAGAAATTTTATGACATAAATTCAATGATCAAATCATCTCAAAATTTTGTATAAAAATAGTTAAAATGAGTGTCTTAAAGAGAGGAATCAAATGATTCTTAGATCACTCAATTATGAAGTTCTTAGAAAACTAAAATATTAAAAGAAAGATCTATAATTAAAGAAATGTACACATGCAGTATGATAGGGTGTTTTAGGATTTTAGCTAGATTTACTATAATATCATTCTTAAAAATTATAAAAAGGCCCTCATTATCCATTTGAAATAGAATAGGACCGAAGATTAGAGAATAATAATCAAGATCATATGTTAAACTATAGAGCTAAACCTAATATCAACACCAATAATCACCCTAGCTAACAATCAATGTCGCCAAACCATTTTGCCTGGTCCAACATCATATTATTACCATCATGCAATCACCATCGTCCTTGTGTTGTCATTCTACCATCTTTTATCTTCCATTAATGCCCGACTAGCATCATTTGATTGTTGTCATCCCTTCAAAACTTCTCAAATGTTCACATATGTAATAATAGGATATCGAGTTAGTGTTGTGTTCTAAAATTATAATCCCATCTTCTCTAGCTAAGGGGAAGAGTGGACCTTGGCAATCTACATCAATATAGTTGAGTATTTTAGATGAGAAGGGGCTTGTGATTTTTTCATTTTCATATTTTTTTAAATAAAAAACTTTAATATCTCTATATTCATCTATTTTATTTGTACATGTATAAGATCTTCGTGTAAAACTTGGGAGTAAAATTGTCTCTTTATCATCACAAAAATTCTAACATGCAACAATGCTTATCTATATCATATTTATTTATTTATTTTTTTAACTACCATCGGAGATATCTCTTACCGTTTAAGTATAATATATTCTCCACTAACAGGAAATGATTATTTTATAATTCTTTACTTAGGCTTTGTTTGGGACAACTTGTTTCATGTTTTCTAAAGCAACTTTTTAGTACAAAAAACATTGGTTCAAAAAAATTTTGTACAAAAAAATTTGTTTTAAAAAGCTGTCACAAACGAAGCCTTGTACTAATTAATAAACCTTTTTCTATCGGGCAAGACTCATAATTTTTTCTATTGTCAAAACAATCTTATTTATGTACTCAATAATTTTCTACTTCCCAATGTGCTTCAACTTAATAAATTCCTAAAATATTAAAACATCTCTATCATAATAAAATTTTCAGCACATAATTATTTTGCTTCATGCTTATCATCTTGTTTGACCTTATGAATTAGAATATTATCTAAAAATATTTTATGTTGATTTAAGAAGAATTTTAGTGGCATTACTCTATGAGCCAATCATATTTATCCTTTTTAAAATTGCTTCTTGAAATTTTATATGTTGGATTTGAACTGACCTTATCCAAAACAAATTATTGCATGAAATTTTAGTATTTTTTGGAGCAAGACATTGAGTCCAAACCAAAACTTTAATAAAATTTTAGGGTTTAGTTGAAAATTCAACATAAGTTATGTTTTCCTCCAAAAAAAATTATTAATAATCCCCCCTCTTAATGACATATATATTAGTGATGATTTCAACCTTTAGGACTCTATCCATATTAAAATCTAAACAAAGTGAGGCTTATCACATTCTTGTGGATATAATCAATGCCAATTAATAACAATAAAATAGTATGAGATGTGCTCCATTGGATATAAAAAAGTCAACTAATATATACTAGTTTAAAAATAATAAATAAATAAATGAAAAGTCAACTAATATATATTAGTTTAAATTTGAGCTTTTTTCTCAAACATTTATTCAAATTTGATTTGAGCCTTTGGTCGAGCTTAGTTCGACCGAAGTTCGAGTTCAAACTTGTGCAAATGCGCTTGCATTGCCTTCTCTATCAAACTCCATCCATGAAGTCCTTCAAATGTGCGTTTCCATCTCCGATGAACTCAATTTGTGTAGTCCTTCACAGGTTGCCACTGGCATCGATGTCGTCATCTAATAAGAGATATTATCATTGCTTACATGTGAAACCACTTTTATGTGAAAAGAAGCTGAATTCTTAAACATTGATGCACCTTTTGGGATAATAGTTAGAATTTCACTAAGAAACTCCGCAATTAAGCATGTTCATCCCAGAGAAATCATGGGAAGGGTAACCTCCTGGGAAGTTAAACCAACATGACAAAATCGTGAGTCCTTTGAGTCAAAGCGGACTATCTCGATAGTTAAAAATTTGAGCTGTTACAAATGGTATATGAGCATAATACACCAATCAAAAAATGAAAACTAAATGTCATACAAGACAAAGTGCTACGACATGAGAGTCATCTCTTGAACCCTCTAAAGGATAAATTATTACATGGCAGGAGTCACTACTTGAACTTGTAGGGGCCACCTCTAAAATTATATTTGTCTGGTAGATGATTCTAAAATAAAGATACTGACAAGAACGTCAGTTACTTAAGAGAGAAAAATTATGAAATATCTTAAGTAAAAAGAAGTTAAACTCTTAAACATTGAGACGTTTTTTGATGTATAATTACTCAAAATTTCATAAATAAACTCCACTACTAAGCATGCTTATACCGAAGAAATCCTGAGATTGGCAAACTCCTAGAAAGTTACACCAATAATACAAAACCGAGAGACCCTTAAGTCAAAACAGGCAATATCTCAATAATTTAGAATTTGGGCAATTACAATACCCTTGTTGTCGCATGCCATCGAGCCATTTGATGCTTGGCCCCAAGGAGTTTACATTTCAAGCCCTTCCGTGTTGTGAAATCTTTTTATGTTATCAAACCCTTCTCCGCACTTGTTGTTGACCCCTTAGAAGGGGGAGATTATTTGTCCGGACACCGAACGTGTCCAAAGACCAATAAAAAGTGTCAAATCACTAGGCGCTCGGTACCACACTCGGTATCATTAGGTATGCTCGGTACGTTGTCCGGACAAAATAATTTTTCCTTAGAAGGTCCTCATATGCGCGCTGCATTGACCCAATTAATTCGCAAAGTAGAGTCGTTCGAATTAAGGTTCAAAATCAAGTTATTTCTTAGAACAATAGATATGTTTTTATTTTGAAATTAATTGATGAAATGAAATGACACAATTTGATCGAAAGAAAATTTTACCGTTGGCACAATATAGTTTATTAGACTAATATTTTTGGCCAATTAATTTCGGTTTATTTAGGAGAAAATTCCTGTCATAAAAAAAAATATTGTTATAGATTTATGAAATACTTGGAGATTTATAAAAAGAAAAAAAATTATGAGCATTAAATTTCATATGAAAAAAATTTGTGTTACGATATAAATAATTTATATTAGAGTTAAAAATTATTGAATTTATGTTAAAATCAGTGCATTAAAAAAATATATATCAAAATTTTTAGTTTTCTTTTAATAGAATTGTTGTTACGTCCTGGAATATTCGTGGCGGTAAAGTACTATAGTTGTCATGTGACGGTGGTAAGAAAGATTGTAGTCTGATGATGGAGATTGGAAGGACCGTAGTCTGCTAGCGACGATGGTCAGAAAGATCGTAGTCGGGCGGTGGAGGTTGGAAAGATCTTAGTTGGGCGAAGGTGGTTAGAAGGACCATGGGTCCATAATTGTGTGACGGTTGTCGAAGAGATTGTAGTCGTCAAGCGACAGAGGTTGGAAGGACCGTAGTCGACGGGCGACAGAAGTCAGAATGTCCATAGTCAGATGAAAGGTGATTGGAAGGGCCGTAATCGATGGGCAACGAAGGTTAAAAAGACCATATTATGGTGATGGCTAGTGGTGGGGAATAAGTCCGACGATGGCCGGTGGCAGAGAGTAAATCTGGTGTTAGTTGGTGATCAGGCAAAAGTCTGATGACTACTGGTGGTCGGGCTAAAGTTCACCAATAGTTTATGGTCAGGTAGAAGTCCGACGAAAGTCTAGCGATAGTCGGTGGCCGATAGGTGGTCGAGGAGGAGCTTGGTGGCAAGATAGAGCTCAGATGTCTCTTCCTTCCTTCCTCTCTCCTTGCTTGCTCCCCCTTTGCTCTCCCCTCCTTCCTCCCTTCTCAATGAAGAATGAAGGTTTTATTTATAGTTTTTTTGAAGTGGCATGGGCAGCAAATAGGGAGAAGATCAAGGACATGTTCAGAATGTTTTGAATGGATGGCTAATATCGACTGCCTTGATTGTAGACCGTTCATCAAGTATTTGAGTGTCTTAATGAAGTCAGAATTCAACAATCTTAGGTTATTGAATTCGCCTCATCAAGATGCTCGATTCGACTATAAGCATGGCATGTTTTGAAACCGTTTGGTCATCCAATTTATTGAACCTTCCAAAAGCACTTCGGGACTTCAATGTGGACCAATTTGGGCTCGGATTAGGTCGAATTTGGTGTCGTTGGGTTCGTCTTTTTAAGTCGTTCAGTTCGACTATAAGTTTACATAAATCAAAGTTCGGATAATCCAGAATTTAATTTTGGAAGTTTCCTACTTAATTTGGCCTCAAGATTCATGCCCGATCATGATTAATTTTGGATGATATGTCAATTGTATTATGACATAATTTAATCATATTAAGAGATAATCTGAGACACATAACATTATGAATATATGTAGTAAAACTAATCTAATACTAATACAAAATGTATTAGAGTATACTTATAGATATTTTTTTAACAGAACATAAAATTAAAAAGGGTATTTCTGTTAATTTTAGACATATGATGCAAAATGATGTTTGCTGGGTCTAATCTGAATAATTGTAAAGGCAAGAAAAGGTTTTAAAAAAAAAAATTTGGAAGGAATATTTGGCCATGGGACTGTGCATGACATCTCTATGAAATTTTTTTTAATATATAAATAGTAATCTAACAATGATATAATACTATAAAGAAAAGTCCCTCTCTTCATTTATTATTTAAAAAAAATTACATAACATCTTTACTAATGATTAAGACCATTAGTATTGATTTAGATTATGAGGACAACTTTATGATATATTTGATTAAATTTAATGATGTTTGGTGATGTCTTATGGGTAAGGTTAATGATGATGATGATGATGTAATGATAAATTATATCATAATTGACAAAAAAATTAGGTAAAGTATTCACTAATTATATTTTTTTGCTATCATTAATTTAATAATATCACGTTAATTAAGGTGCAATTTTAAGAGCTTGATTAAAGAGTAGATTATTGTAAAAAAAATGAAAATTGAAATAGTTTTATAGAATAGATTAAGATAGATTGATGTAAGAAAATAAAAATTGAGCCTTGAAGTAGTCCGAGGCAAAGAAAAAGGAATTGCTAAGCAACCTCCTTTGAAATGGTTAAAGTTTTCTTTAAAAATTAGCGATAATATGATGAGAGATTATTACATGCAAATGATGAACACGTCCGAAGGCCAATCAAGAGCAGCGACGTCACTTAATGCACTGTGCATTGAGTGATGTGATGGATTCTGATTGGCCTCCTGACACGTTTGACGTCCACACGTAATAATTTTTTAATATGATGGCTTCTCATGCTACAACAAAGAACGGAGTGATGAAGAAAGATGTGATCTTTGGATTCACAAATTACTCTTTTGACCCGGCATTGCAAGTACTCGTCCATAGCTTACGAGTTCAACCGAGCTATTTTCTCTGACTCAATGCAAAAAAAAACACACACAGACACACACATCCCAGTTAGTGTTTTCCACTATGCTAAAATAAAGGCGAATGCAACCAGTTGGCAATTCAATTACTAAGTATAAGAAGAAGCTCCCTCAGTTAATAAGATAGAGACTAAGGCTCCGTTTGGGACGGCTTTTTTATTGCTTTCTAAAACGGAGTTTTAGTAAAAAAATAAAAAATCTTGTACTAAAACTCCGTTTTAGAAAGCAATAAAAAAGCCGTCCCAAACGAAGCCTAAGGCTTCGTTTAGAATGGCTTTTTAGCACTTTTGAAAGCAGTTATTTAATATAGAAGTTAAAGTTTTGTACTAAAAAACTCCATCTCAAATCTAAGATTTTGTTTGTGACGGCTTTTTATTGCTTCTTAAAATAAATTTTTAGTACAAATTTTTAATTTTTATACTAAAATCCTGTTTTAAGAAGCAATACAAAAGATATACCAAATAAAATCTAAATGATGAAACAAAAATTGTTTGAGTTTACAACTGACAAGTTAAAGGACAATATCTATTGGAAGGGCTCAGCACTTATTTAGAAAGATTTATTTCTACAAAAATAAGCCAATCTTTAGCAGCAAAGTCAAGCTCAAGTAAAATAGTAACTAGGATAGTACAACTGGCAATTAATGAATAACTTTTATTATTTTTAGGGGTGTCAATATTGGACACGACCCGAAAATCCGACTCGAACTCGACCCAAAAATTTTGGGTTCGTGTTGACCCGAACCCGAACCGGGTCGGGTTCGGGTTAAGGTTTTTGACCCGTTTGCAAACTTGGGCTGGGTTCGGTTTGACCCGAAAACCCGGTAATAACCCGCTGCCCGCCCAGACCGGGCCTGACCGAAGCTGCCCGCGCGGAGTCTGAGTGCGCCTGACCGCGCGTTGCTTCGGGAGTCGCAGTCGAGCGTCGCGCGTCGCATCTAACCGCCGCGCAGTTGCCCGCTCGCCCGCTGCGCCGCTGCCGCCAACCCGTCGCACCGCGTCCCACTGCGAACCGCCGAACCCACCGCGTCCCGCTGCGAAGTGCGAACCCGCGCCGCTGCCCGCAATGGATAACGGGTCGTGTCGGTTTGACCCAAACCCGAAGCAGGTCGGGTTCAGGTCCAGGAAATCGACCCGTTTGCAAAAACGGGTCAGGTTTGGGTTGACCAGATTGGTGCCAAGTCAGTTTCGGGTTCGACCCGAATCTGACTCGTGACCCGAAATTGAGACCCCTAATTATTTTCTTTCTTTTTTTCTAGATACTTTTAATTTATCTTAATTGACTCAAATGTCCCTTAAAAAGTATGAAATTGAGTAAGTTGAGTTAACATAATTAGATCCGATTTTATTTATCTTGAACTGATACCACTCTATTCTGCCCTTTTTAAAGTCTGCCTCTGTTAATATTGATAAAGACATTGATTGTTGGAGCTGCTTAAATTGTTAATCTACGGCTAAATCATTCTATCAATTATTAAGAACCAATTTAACATTTTTACAAATAATGTCCTCTTTCACTTTACATATAAGCTTGCTTTGATTTAAGGTCTATTTGGGACAGCTTTGTTGTTGTTTTACTTTTTCATACCACAATCAATTTTTTATATTGAAAATTTGTTTTTTATAGCAGCTTTACAAAAAGCTCACAATAGCTTTATAACTTCTTTTATAAAAATTTGTATTCATCCTAAATAAATCCTTAATATTTATCACTATTACTTTCATGTCGAGGTTTCATTTGGGATAGCTTTCTTTATGCTTTCTTAAACAGTATTTTATTACAAAAATCTTTTGAACTATAAATTTTGTATAAAAAAATGTTTCAAACTAGGGGTGTCAATTTCGAGTCATGGGTCGGGTTCAGATCAAACCTGAAAAGGACCTGGCACTATTTGGGTCAACCCAAACCCAACCCGCTTTTGCAAACGTGTCGGTTTTTTGGACCCAATCGGGTTTGGGTCAACCCAACACGACCCGGGGCCAACCAAAAATTGCTAGTTTTCGGGGAAAAAAAGGGTCAATCTCTGATTTTTGGGTAAAAAAATAGGTCAATCTTGGATTTTCGGGTCAAAACGGGTCAATTTTGAGCTTCTAAGTCAACCCAACCCGGTTTTTGAACCAGGTTGATTTGTTGAACCCGAACCCGACCTATTTTAGATACAGGTTGACCATAAACTGGAATTTTCGAATCTGATTTATATCGGATTTTGGGGTCGTGTGAAATGTTCACAAACCTACTTCAGATAGTAATAAAAAAATATCTCAAATCAAATCTAAATTCTTCTACATATATATATCTTTTAATTAGAATGGTCTAATGGCCCGCAGGCAGCTTACCATTACTTTAAAATTTTTGGGTTAGGTAAAATTCAAAGGAGTTATTAGCAAACTAAACTCTTATTAGGCAGAATGAAAAATTCTGCTGTTTTTTTTAATTTTCTTTTACAAAGAAATGTTCGCTTTATGTATGTATTTTGAATTTATTATTGTCACATTGAAGAATAAATAATAAAACATTTTACGGCCGACTGTAGAATTGGACAAGTTAAATGCAAAGTGGGGAGACTGACCCGAATGAAATAAAAATCTCTAAAAAGAAATAGAAAATAATAGCGATAATACTTTCTTATTCTCATAGATGAGCCAAAAATTGAGAGGTCAAATGATCTCCGAATCATTCATGTATGTAAGAACATTGAGCTTGTCGACAAGACGAACCCGACGAGCCAAAAATCATTCAATTTTTTAGGGTATTAAAGCACTCAAATGTTGAAAGAATAATCTATAATTGAGAGAATTATTATGAATTGTACAATAGAATGTTTTGAGACTTTGGCCAAAAAAAAACAAAATATCACTCTAAAAAAACTATAAAGATATCCTATTCTTTTTATTAAAGGAGATCTTCGACTTGAACTTTGAGAGAGATATTTAAGATATAATGGACTCTAGAGCTTTATTCAATAATCAACGTCGGCAAATGCCACCAACCACCACCATCACCCATTCGTCGAAGCTTGTCCTTCTCCATCCCACTATCATCGTTTGATCACCATAATCATATGACTTTGTCATTGCTAGTTGTCACATGACTTTTGTCGTTTGATCTTCGTCGTTTGACTATCATCTTCTGATCCCTGTCATTACCCTCCACTAACTCTCCCTACCATCTCAACTATAACTAAATGAGACCTAATAAGTGCTTCCAATTTTCTACTCAAGTCTAGGGGGTGCAAATGAGTTGAGTTGAGCTCAAGTCACAACTCGTGAGCCAAATTCTAAGCTTGAACTCGAGTCGAGCTCGAGCTCAGCTCATGCTATTGAAACGAGCTCATTGAGTGGCCGTTCAATTCCATTGTTCGAGCTCGTCATCAGCATTCGAGCCTGTCTTTCAGCTTCCACATCGAAGCCCACCATCTGTGTCCGTGCCGGCCTTCCACGTCCAATCCCACCGTGCGCATCTGTGCTCACCTTCTGCATCGGCATTCGAGCCCATCGTCTGCATTCGAGTTCGACGCCTTCCGCATCCAAACTGGCTTCATGATTCCGCCTTCCGCAGTTTCGTGGTTTCTATTTCGCTCTCAAGCCGCTCGACGAGTAATTGACCTGAGCATTCTGAGGATAGAATTCAAGCTCGATAATCCAACGAGCTTGAAATTATGCTCAAGCTACTCGATAAATTTGACTCATGTCAGCTTGACTCGGTTGCACCCCTACTCATGTCTTCTGCTATTGTGGGGACAAACAAACTTTTATACCTTCACATAAATAACAAATTATTTCAATTGAACATCCATGACTTTTATTTTCTATGCAAAATTCTCACGTAAAAAATTCTGATGTCTCATATGAAATCTCCTCTTTATATGTGTATGTGTCGTTATACGTTAATCCCTCAATCTATTATAGCGAATATTCTAACACGAAACATTTATTATTTAAATTATTTGTGATTATTTGCACTCCGGTTGAATCCCTCGCATTGCTTGGAGGAATTTTTAGCACCTTATTCTCTCATACAGTCATACTTTTCTCTCCATTATTTTGAAATTGTATTATCCTATATTTTTATGAACAGATTTCATATGATAATATATATACAAAACACTCCAGAATAAGTCAATCTAAAAACAATAAAACTAATATAAGAAAAGAAAGAAAAAAAAAAAAACAATCCATTATGAAGCAAAAGAGATCCAAAAGGGCTTGAAGAATTTGAGGAAAATTATCCTTCAATTTTATATCATTTTGTGGACTAAAGTTCTTCGAAAAATCAAATATATTTATCTCAAATCCCAATGAATCCAATAAATTACAAATTAAACATTTGTTTTTATCAATCATGAATGCGAAATAAATATATAATTTTTTTTAATTTTATAAACCTTTTGTGAACATTCTTAGGCAAGATTTTTAAATTAATATTTGTTGCTCATTCAAATTTTGAAAACAAATATGGGGCTTTTTGCAAAGGGACCCAATTTTCACTTAATTAAGATTTCATTCGGGACGACTTTCTTACTGTTTCTTAAAACAGTTTTTTAGTACATGAATTTTAATATTTGTGCTAGAAAGCTGTTTTATGAAGCAGTAAGAAAGACGTCCCAAATGAAGCATAAGTCTTCTTTTGGGACAATTTTCTTATTGTTTCTTAAAAGAACTTTTTAATTAAAAAATTTTGTACTAAAAAATTGCTTTAGAAAGCAGTAATAAAGATATCCCAAACAAAACTTAAATATCCTTTTCTATTCACTATTTTATAAGAAAAAAAATTTAGTACCTAACATTCAAATCTTATTTAACTGAAAGATAAAATTATAATTATAAGTTTATATTAGATTATTTAAATGTTTAAGAATTAAGAAAATAATATCTATTTGAATTAATCAGTAAGTCTAATGAGTTGTGATGGTATTAAAAATAACTCATTTTGTTCACATAAACATTTCTCCTATCCATGGGCGGATCTCCATTGACTTGAGGGGGCAAATGCCCCGCCCCCCTCAAATTTTTTTTTTTTAAAATTTTAAGGGGAATAGTTTGGAATATTTTGGGTATTTTAGGTATTTTGCCCCCTCTCAAAAAAAATTTTTGCCCTCGTTTTATCAATCCTAAGCATCTTTGCCCATCCCCCACCCAAAAAAATTTTTTTGCCCACCCTTAAAAAAGAAGCTGGATCCGCCCCTGAATATTTCTATCGGCATGAAGGGTTTTAAAATAATTGAAATGCAATTCAATTTAGTAGTTAATGATGAAGATGATAATGCTCAAAAATGGATTTTTTTTGTATTTTTTATTTATCTAATGAGAAGGATGGTCATCTATAGAGGTTAATAAAGCCGAGTAGTTTAATTGAAAAGAATAGATAATGGGGAAAGATAATCTAGTGGATTCTGAATACTTCTGTCGCTCCATTCTTGTATGGGCATTTCCGTTTCTATTCCAGAGCTCCTATGTGTTTCAGCTTGCTAAGCGCGCTACACTTCCTTTCTACGTTAGGTAGAAGAAACTATGTATTGATGTGTACATTTTTCTTAATGTATGCGGAAAAGTACACAACTTATTTAAAGTGTAAAGGGGGTTAAAAGTATGTGTTACAATAGGTATCTATTACACCTCAATAACTATGATTAGGCTTCGTTTGAGGAGAAATTATTTTGTGCAAACGCATAACGCCTTCCAGAGACTAACAAGAATGTGCCATGTCACACCCGCTTTGTACCACGGCTCGATACCGCACTCAGTACCACTCGGTACTGCTGATGTGGCACATTCTTGTTGGCTCTAAATGGTGGACTTTGTTCGGTATCCGCACAGAATAATTTCCCTCGTTTGAGTAGACAGTTTTTGATTTTTTTTTTTTTCAATACATTTTTGTACTAAAAACCTGTTTTAGAAAGCAATAAAAAAGTTGTCTCAAATAAGACCTAAATTTGATCATTAGAAGTGGACCATTTGCCCTGTCATGAGCATTATGTGATGAATAAATATTAATAAAAATGATTATATTCAAATTGCATAATATATTATATAGAAATTTAAAGTTGTGGTATAATGTGTGTTTATATATATATATATATATGATGTGATAAATAAATATTAATTAAACTAAATATATTTAAATTACATTTTGTGTCATTTTAATTTAAAAAATTTGACATGACCTGATAATTTTTTAAATTTATTTTAATTCTATTTCAAAACAGTGCCACGTGTGATATAAATATTTTTGTTTTCATATTTATATATTTTAAATATCTCATTGTGACATAATTTTTAAATTTTATTTTATGTTGGTTTACATAAATATTAAAATATTTTGCTTTCCTTTTTTAAAAAAATAAATAAATTTAAACAACTAATGGAGACTGACTCAGGAGAAATTAATATCTACAAAAAATCTAGTCATCATGGTTCTTTTTAGTATCATTTCTAACTCAGCTCACATGTCATATTATATGTTTGTGTTGAATAAAATAATTCTTAAGAAAGCTCTACTTTTTTTAATTAAAATTTCCCATCCTTTTGAAAATTGTTACTTATTATTTTTAAAAAATAATTGAAACCAAAAAAAAATGGTGAGTCAGGTCTGATTTGCATTTGGCCAAATTAAAATTTTATTTGGGATAGCATTTTTATTATTTTTTAAAATAATTTTTAATACATAATTTTCTTTTTCAAAAATTTTTTCACTAAAAATGTACTTTATAAAGCAGTACGAAAGCTGCCTCAAACGAAGCCTAATTCAAGTCTGATTGATTTAGCCTCTATGCTTTTTTTTATGGGGGGGAAATATTTTTGTTATGTGATAGAAAATTTGAGGGATAGGATTCAATATCTTAATTTCTCTAAATTTTTAAGTTTTTTACTTAGTTGTGATAGTTCATTCTATAATTATAGATATAAGAATATGTTCTTCTTTGCAATTGAATTAGACTGGATTCTACAATTGAGAACCATTCCCGTTGTAGGGATTATAAAAGTTGATTGTTTGCAGACGGAAGGTTAAAGTGCGATAAATAACATAATTGAATACTGGTAGGTAGGCGACAATAATCAAATGACAAAAGTTAAGGGATGGTGGTGGAGATTACTATTGGTGGTTGTTGGTGGTAATTGTTGGAAAATGCAATAGAATTCTTCAGCTCTCTTAGTTACTTAACATCCTTTATGTAGAAACTGAGGTACTATTTATAGCTATTTGATATTGATAATTTTGTCTAAAAAAAAAAAATTTTATTCAATGACCCATATTAATTCTCTTAATCATAAATTATTTACGTAGCATTTTAGTTCCTTAATGATATTAGAATAAAGTGACTTTGTGCTCATTGAATTTTTCTCATTGAACTGCTCATTTTAACTTTTAAGTATGGAAGATTAAAGTTCATTTGATCGTAAAAAAGCTTGATTTGGATTTATTTGAACTCAAATCAGATCGCTTGTGGTGTCAATGAGATTGTCTTGTTGTATATTTAGTTTGATTATAAATTTGTTGAAATCAAAAATCATATTTCTATGATTAAGTGAAATATTTTGGAGAGTAACCAATTTTGAACAATTTTAATTTATTAATCATAAGCATGCATGAGACAAAAATATTCAATTCCTACGGTTTTATTTCGAAATAAACTTTTACAACGCTCGCTTTACAAGTAGTGACTCATTAATTTTATGGAGGGAGGGAGCAGCCAAAGACAGGCACCCATAGTCTGAGAAATAAGAAAAATATGAGACAAATGTTACCATGCAATATAAGAATTTCATCTTAAAAGTCAGATCTATTTAAGCTGCATGCAAAGAATATAAGAAAGATCGAATTAATATTTTAATTATGAGAGAAAAATGATACATTTTTTTTTAACCTACTTTTATGACCTATGATGCATAAATTTTACCAGCGTTAACATTTATGCATCATAGGTCATAAAAAATTAAAGTAGGTTAAAAATTTATACACATTTTATGCATCCTCAATTGATCATACTTAAAATTAAAAAACAAAACTATAGAATTAATAAGGAAAATATTTACTACTCTTATATTCTTTTTGTGAACGAGGGTATCTACCCGTTGTCATTCTCCTTAGGAGGCGCATCGTGGCATAAATAATTCCTCGGCAAGCCTATCAGCAACTAGCACCATAGATGTAGGACCCGCAGTTTTTTTTCTCCCCGCTTAAAAGGGTCGCGATGCATGAGAGGGGATTTGAACATGGGTTAGGGGGTTCCCAACCTTGCTCGCCCACCAACCCAGCTAAACTCGATGGGCCGGGGTACACTCTTACATTCAAAACATGCTTATATTTTTATAATTTTTTATGAGACATCAAAAACAAAATCCTCTAAAAATAATTCATCTCTATGTATGTGATATGAATAAAATATACAATTATTTTCTAATTAGCTAAGGAGAAGGGAAGGGTAGTTTATGCAGTGATTGATGTGCTTCAAGCTCTAACTTCTTGGAAGGTGACATAAATAATTATGGTACATCAAAATCAAATATTGGATAAGATCAATAGCTCATCCACTTTGACTATGTTCAAACTTACTCCATACCAAATGGAGGCAGACAAAAGCTTAATTTACCTCAAAGTTTGAATCAACCCCATTCTTTTTAATTAATTATAGATTGCCATTTTGCATCATTTGTATATTTGCATAAATTCTATAATTTTTTTTACTATTGTAGCCCTAAAGTAAATGAAATATAGGAGGATGGTATGATACCAAATATTGTTAGAATGAAAATTTTGTGATTTAAAGATGCATTGCTTGGATTAATTATTTTGTGCGGATGCCGAACGTCGTCCGGAGACCAACCAAAATGCACCATGTCACCCTGTGCTAGATACTACTCGGTACCGCTAACGTGGTGCATTCTAATTGGTCTCCGAATGACATTCTACATCCGGTCTCCACACAAAATAATTTGCTTGACTCCCAGTATTGACTTTAACTCTTTAACAAAAGTTTTATATGAAAGTATGGAAGTTATTACTAATTTACTTAAACGGTTCACTTTGTTACTTCAACAAATAAATCATGTTTTAGAAATTGATGAGATTTTATTTGAATTTGTGGATTCAAAATTTTTAAATAATTAAATAATTTTTTGTCAAAGTCTCATTCAAATCTTATTAATTATTCAAAAGATTAGAAAACTTTTTTTTTATTTTCATTCTCAAAAAAATTAATCATGGATGGAAAAAATGTATTTTATTTATTCCCCTTAACAATAATCCTTTGTGAAGATTAGTATTCTATATATATTGCTTGAATTGGATATAGAGATGAGCATTCTTAGTCAATTCTTAAATTAATATTACTTGCTCATTCAAACTGTGGAAACAACAAAATAAAAAGTATTAGGAAATTAGCACATATTTTGGTCTTACTCATTCCACTCAAGATATTGCTTGGTGGGATTTCTTGAGGAAGAAAGCTTTCTTGGATGAGAGGGAGAGACTCTGTATCCAGATAGAAAAATTAGAAAACTATTTTTTATTGGCATGCATGTCAATCACTATTATAGTCTCTTTATTTATTGAGGAACGTGACTACTACTAGGATAATTTTTTTTGGGGATATTTAGGTCAATTAAGGCAGACTCACACACGCATCTCATACATAAGACTCGAACTCAAGACCTCTTAGTTGGTAGCCTAAGCTTCTAACCAACAGTCAAAGTGAGCTGTGTCTTACTAGGATAACATGAACTTAATTAAAAAAACAACCTAACTTAAAATTGGACCAAAACCCAACATTGCTCACGAAATCATTCATTTCTTCTTTGAATTATTTAATAGGGAGGACCACCATTATAATTAAAACTATGTGCCCCTTCCTATTGGGCCTACTCTTACTATGGAGGAGCAGATATATATTATGACTGGTTCTACTTATGATGATATTAAATATGCACTCTTTTGACATAAGGAATGATAAAATCCTTGGGCTTGATGGCTTTACTTCTAAATTCATTGAGACTATTATACAATTGTTCCTTAGTGCAAATATGCCAACTCATGTGAAGCATTTTTACTATCACTCTCATTCCTAAGTCTCTTCACTCTCAAAACTTCAATGACTAGAAATGCATCTTTTTAGGCAAACTTGTATGCAAGGTTATTGAATTTAGAACTACATATATTACTGGCTTTGCTCTGTTTCTCTTCCCAAAAGTTTGAGGAAAACCACTAGCCTTGTTAGCATTTTTTTATGGCAATGATTTTAATAACAAAATCCATAAATTGCTTGGATCAAACCAACTTGGGTTGCTTTCTTATTGTTGGTTTCTCTGCATTTACTGGAGAAGATTCTCATGGCTTTATTATGGGCATATAGAAGAGATTACACTTCTACTGCTTTTAATTGTCTAAATTGTTGGACGATTATCCTTGCTGGAACTGTTTTATGTAATTATGCTAGTAATCTCTCTGATTGAGATGGCTTACTTATTGACTTCTCTATTTTTGGTGAGACTTTCTTATGTTAGAATGCAGCTGCATTCTTCTTCTACACAGGTTGATTACAATCATTTCGTAGTTTTTTTTCCTATTTCAAGTTTTTTTTAAGTTAAATCCTGGTGTCTTTTACTTTCCACTACTTTTACTTTCTTGCTTGTTTCGCCATTACGGTGTTTTACTCCTCATCCCCAACACTAATTGTTTATTTACATTGACCCTCCACATATTATGCATGTTGTAAAATGTAATCTTTTTTTGTCATTAATGATATTGCTTGACCAATGTAGTTCCAAATTCCAACATATTGAGAAATGACAAAAGTTTTATTCATACAAAACTGCTACCTTTTTTTTTTTTTTTTTTGAGAAAAAAATCAATACACTTCAATCATAAGCTTTATAGAACATCAAAATCCAATTTCAAGTAATTAAACATTGCCATTTGGCTACCATTTATATATTTTCATAAACTCTATATGATCTTTATTTGCATCTCTGAAGCAAATGGAATATTGGAGAATGCTCCAATCTCAAAGAACACTCAGTTGCCTGACATTCAGTGGATAAACAAGCGGCGAAGTCCCGTAGACGGCGTCGGAGATGAGTATCGCGGCGGCGGCCTCTGTAGGATGGTATAAATCCCAAAAGAGATGGTTCTTTCTGTCAGAACAGAGAGCAGAGACAGGTGTGCAGGCCACCTGAGCATTCAAGTTTCCCAACCCACAACATGCAGCCTTTGTTTCAGTAAATCCTGCATCAATAAGTTGCATATTAATTGAAAGTTAATATAATTATTGATAGGCATTCCTTCAACTCATAAATTTGAAAGTTATTCTAATTTTTTTTTTATTTAGGATTCATTTGGGATGGCTTTCTTACTGCCTTGTGAAGTTGTTTTTAAGTAAAAAATCAATTGAAAACAGAAAAAAATCAGTGGTTTAAAGCTATCCCAAACGAAGCCTTAGTCTCAAAAAGATATTCATATAGGCATAAACCCACAAGATTTTTGGTTGAGCATGTGATTAAGGATTAGTGCACTATTAGAATTTGGGAAAAATGCCCTAACAAATGGTATTAGAATCAAACTTGATTAAGCTTAAGTGATAAACAAACTACTTCCATAGCTGCATATTTTTGTTGATGAAATTGGCGGAGCGGGTTTTTTGAAATCTGTTATATATTATATGTAGGTCAACTTAGGTTTCATTTGGGACAATTTTCTTATTGCTTTTTACAATAACTTTATAATACAAAAATTTCTTGAAAGAATAAAAAAGTAGTAGCCAAAAGTTGTCTCAAAGGAAGGCTTTCATTGGGATAACTTTCTTACTGTTTTTTAAAACTGTTGTAGAGAAAGTAACTTCTTAAAGTTCCTATAGAAACTAACTTCATAGTACAAATTTTTTTTGAAAGCATATAAAAATTAATGACCAAATAGAATTTGTAGTTGAGGTTTGAAAAACAAAATTATAAAAAAGTTGTCCCAAATCAAGTCGAAGCCTTAGTCAAGATGAATATGAGTTTATAGTGAATGATAATTAAGGCGAAGAACTCTCTTAAAATGAAAAGATTATGCCAATAGGTTTAAGCTTATTTGAGATAATTAAAAAAAATTTCCCTTGACTCATAGCCTTGAGTTTAAATCATGCTGAACTTTAGGCTTCCTTTGAGATGGTTTTTAATTTTTGTACTAAAAAAGTAAAAAGTCTTTTTAAGAAGTAGTAAAAAATCCGTCCCACACCAAGTATAATTGTATATACTTCCATACACACTTTTTAATAAGTGTTCTAAGATTTTCAAAAAAGGAAAGAAACATTGAATGAATACTAGAAAACGATACTGAAAAGTGATTAATCATACCATAATTTGTACTGTCATTAATGAGTTCTAACAATGCAAGAGAGGTGTTGAAGAAGGAATAGCTCATGTCATTGAACTGTGACTTCATATCTTGAAGAAGAGAAGCCGCTGCTTGATTATAGAGATTAGAAACAGCATTAGCTGAGGCATCACAGTCCCCAGATTTACTCTGTTTCCTCTGCGCTGGGCAGCAACCAAGCGGTCCAGTTCCAATGAAGACGAACTTTCTAGCTCCAATATTGTACATTTTCTGAATACGACCGATATTCTTATAGCTTATATGAGCATTGAAGATGGAATAAAAGCAAGACAAAATCAGAAAGAAAAGAAAAAAACCTTCAGCTGTAGTTGTAGAGTAGAGATGAGAGAGCCAACAAACTGCAATGGGGTGGCTTTGCTGTTCTTCGGAAAGGCAAAGATGTCATTGCTTCCTATGAGAAAGGCAAAGATGGAGCTGGAGAGATGTGAGTGTGCTTGTACAGCTCCAATCTCCTCCACCATTGACACATACGCAGTAGAGAAGTAGTCTATTTGCTTGTTCAGTGAGAGGCATTCACCCTGAGAAGAAAATTCTTTCAGTAAATATGTTTTGAAGTTGAATTCATTGCACATCTGTAGCTTGAAAGGAAGTTGATAGAGATGATTAATTACTTTGTTTGTGCTGTCTAAGACTCCAGCGCCACCTGAGGCAAAATTGACTCCATTGAGGAATAATTGTGAGTTGTTAGGGCTGGAGTTGATGGCCAAGTAAGGTGGTGGTGATAGCAAGCCAAGTTTCTCAGCTGTTTAATTTGAGGCAAAGAGAAATAGTCAGTACTATTAATAATTTTAGTTTTATAATTACAACATTCTATGAAAAAAAACATGTATAGCTCGAGAAATTATTCAGTGCGGACACCGAACGTCGTCCAGAGTCAAATCAGAATGCACCACGTCACCCCCGCTCTGTACCGCGGCTCAATATCACGCTGGGTACTGCTGTGCATTATGATTGGTATCTGGGCGGTGAACTAAATTTTCTATAAAATTTATTTGAGAAAGTTGCAACTTTTTATAAAGTTCATTGTAAAACTTATGTGAAAAAGGCAAATTTTTTGAAAAATGCACAAAAGAGTAGCTTATCAGTATAAAATTTTATTGAAAGTAGTGAAAAATAATGATCAAATAAAAACTGTGATTGAGATCTGAAAAACAGAACACTAAGAAGTTGTACCAAATAAAACCTTAATTACACTCCTACCCATTACATAGTCTTAGAAAATCTTGATGTTTTAGTAAGTGGGTTAGCATAAAAGGCAATGTGCAATTACATGAGTTACTAAATTTTCTCTCTCCTCTCTCTCTCTCTCTCTAGTTTTCTCTTTTTTTTTAGAGTCACAAATCTTATAGAAAATTAGAAAATAATATAAAAATAATGAGCACATGTCATAATCTTATGTGACAGCAAAAATGTAAATAGTATCTTCAACAGTATCCTCCCCCATATTTTTTTATAATTTTTTAAGTTTACAATTATGCTCAAAATATTCATAAAATTTATATATTCATCTTTTTTTCACTTATAACATTACATGAATGAAAAAAAATGCAATTCAAACATTAAAAAAATTCATGAATTTATTTCAGGAGCATAATATTTGCAAGACCTCAAGTATTGACTTTGAATATCTAATATTTAAATTTTTTATATTTATTTATGAGATATTTAAATTCTAAATTATATAAAAATATTTTGAAGTGATTTAGACACTTAATATATAAATAAATTTTTACATTTTTAAGGCACACTCAAAATTTTAAATATTAAAGTGATTTAAAAATAATTTAAAAGATGTACACATTGAATAAAAATATATCTAAAAATTTTGTTGATGTATGTAAATCTTAGTAAAAAATCAAACAATTTCATTATAAAAATATGAACTACCTATAAATGCTCAGTCGAAATCATCAAATGAGCAAATAAAGTCAAGAAATATTTACTGAATGTAACACTGATCAAGGAGAGACAAACCGAGAAAGTCAG
The DNA here is from genome assembly GCA_022539455.1 of Dendrobium nobile. NCBI lineage: Eukaryota > Viridiplantae > Streptophyta > Magnoliopsida > Asparagales > Orchidaceae > Dendrobium > Dendrobium nobile. The sequence goes on along the minus strand of CM039728.1, from coordinate 55,218,903 downwards.
CGGCGTTCTTGCCGTTGCAATACCGGCCGGTGGCCTTGCCACCGGCAAAGTCAACGCCATTGTGTGGAAAGTTGGCCTTAAGAATCGTCACGAGGTGGTTGTTGTTCCCCACGTCGGCCAATGAATCTCCGAACACGTACACCGATTTCGGCACCACATTCTGTCCGACTCCCTCAGTCGACATCAAAGAGAAGAACAGCAAAGGAAGAAGAAGAAGAGCAGCCATAAGAAAGTTAGAAATACAGAGAGAAAGAAATCTTAGCGATCCATATTGTAGATTGCGTATGCTTAAATAGTGAATTAGTTGTGGTGGGCCCTACACGGCAATAAACGCGGTGGGCCACTTTAATCATTCTCAAATATGATAGTGGGCCAGATTCGCATCTTTCTTTTTTGGGCCTCCATTTGATTTCACACGGAGAATGCCATCCGTGTTGGGCTAAAAGCGTCAGTAAATAAAAACCTGTAAAGCGTGCCCTTATTTGGCCGACATGAAAATTTTGAGTTAAACAAAAAATAGGAGCATCACTTATATAAGAAGTGAATCGTTTTTTTTTTTTAATATTAATTTAAAATCATTCTAAATTTGAATTTAAATATATTAACAATGTATACTCGAATATACCTTCACAGGTGTCTTCGACACTATTAAACTCGTCCCAAAAGACAGATTATCAAATGTTATTTAGCGCCACCCCTTACACCAGTCATGAGTTGACACGTGTTCAAGGAAATCCACATTAAGAGTCATTCAAATCATTATATTTTTTATTCTTTTTTTTTATGTAGTTTTTCCTGTAGCCTTTAAATTCTTATAAATAATTAGTACAAAATGCAATTTGAATTTCTTACATCATTTGATTGAGGTTTTGTTTAGGACTTTTTTCTTACTGTTTCTTAAAATAGTTATCTAATACAAAATTTTATTTTTTGTGCTAAAAAATTGCTTTAAGAAATTGTAAGAAAGTCGTCCCAAACTAAACCTAAGTTGGATTTAGGGCTCTCCAAATATTTTTAAATCCTTATAAATTCTCTTCATTCTCACATAAGTCTGAGATCATTTCTCACAAAGCTGAAAACACAGAGAGAGAGAGACTTTTGAGCATAATTTTCAAACCAAAAATTAATTGTAGTCAATCATAATAGATCAACACAAAGGCACGTGATAGTGGCATTTCTTGTAATTCTACAAGGAATTATTGTGAGGCGTAAAAAGAATGATAAAGCTATCCGGCTAATGGGATAGAGACATTTGCTATTTAAAGCAGCCAAAATAAAATTTAATATTTTTTTAATGAATACAATTCAAAATTATTTTTTCCATGCATTGGGTGCCGCATCTGCCTAAGTTGTGAAAGGAAATGAGAACGGTCAAACAATAAGAAAGATTTCATACTGAGATTGAAAAGCTCAAATTATTGTGTTAGAAATGTACACAAATATGTAGAATTTTATCTTTCTACATAATGATTCGAATGACTCGGTGCTAACAAAAAACTGATAGTTTTCGGATCCAAAAATGAGTCAATCTTCGCTTTTCGGGTTAATTTCTGGTTGTCGGGGTCAAAACGGGTTTTCTAGTAAAAACGGGTCAATTTCGGGTCAAAGGGTCAACCTAAATCCGACCCATTTCGGGTTCGGGTTGACCCTAACCCGGAATTTTCTGGTCTGGTTCAAGTCGGATTTTCGGGTCGTGTCAAATATTGACACCCCTATGGCCAAGTGATGTGTAGATCTCAGTTAGTGGAAGGTGAAAATTATTAGGAAATGGAGATCAAATGGCGAGAAGCTCGCGATGTTTGCCTACCAATGGTGGTAGATTGTAGTCATCTTCATTCTTATAAACAACAAAATTATTGGATTGTCGTCATCATCCTTATCAGCAACAACAGAATCATTGGATTACACCCTTATCTACTCAGAAAATGATAGGATGATACTGCCCAATCAACAAGTGAGTAAATGTCTCACCTCCAGATCAGCCTAATCTATCAAAATGAACTAACAATCACAATATATAATTATATTTAACTGCTAAGATTTAGAGTTCTTGGTTTTGGAAAGAATTTATTGATGAGTGTTTATAAGAAATATGTTCTTGCTGTTCCAATTCAAAAGACTTTTTATATGCTTTCAATGCATTCCAGATTTTGACAAGCATGGAGGTGGCTTTGTAGGGAGATGGTGAAGCTGCTGGCTGCTTTGGGCATAGCAAATTAAAGAGGTACAATAGAGCATATTCAAGGAAGAGAGAGAGAGACTTTAGCATTCATAAGATTGTAATTCTCCAACAATAACAGTTTATTTGTAGTGGTTTTTTCATCTGATGAACAAAAGAAAAGTAGCTTAAGAAAAATAATCTAAATACAATCAAAATATTAAACCAATGATTTTTCATGAATGAAAATTATTTTTGTAAAAGAATTGTATAAATAAAATAGCTCTTATGTTCATCTTTATTATATGAATGGTTAGCTTAGTAGCTTAATTAGTTGAAGATAAGATGGTAAAAATTAGTAAATTAGACTTAAATGATGTTGGAATATATATCCTTTATTAGAGGGACTTCTATACAAACTTTTCATATATAGATTTAACACCCATAAAACAGTAAGGATAATGATAAGGATAATGATGATGAAGCAATTATTTACACCTATAGTTGTAATTAATTATTGCAAGAGAGGGATGAGAGAGCCAACAAATTAAATGCTGTGGAGTGGCTTTGATGTTGAGAGTAAGATGTCATTGCTTCCACTAATAATGATAAATGTAGAGCTTGATGGATCAGAATTCTTTTGGACTGCCCCAATTTTATTCACTATTGATGCACATACAATGGACAAGTATTCTACTTGCTTCTTGAGTGTCATGCTTTCACCTTATACGTCAAGTTGATAACGGATTTGTTTGGGACGGCTTTTTTAATGCTTTTTAAGGTAGTTTTTAGTACAAAAAGTTTTTAAACAATTTTAGCACAAAAAGTTACTATTTCACAAATTCATGTGAGATGTTGGTCCAATTTTAAGTTAGGTTGTTCCGTAAGTTATCACATAACTGTAAATCTCTATAAACAGATGTCATATGTGATGTATTAATTGGGGAAAATTGAAATAAAACTTTAGGTTAGCTTTTCCTCCCAATTCTTCTCCCTCTCTCTCTCTTGCAAGAAGCTCAAGAAACTCTCTAGAACTCCTCCCAATTTCTTAACAATTCACGTGCTCAATGCATGTGTTCTTATCATAGGCACGATGAGTGCACTAATTAATCATCGTTATTTGTTTGAGAAAAAACATCAAAATGACTCCTAGACTATTTATATGCAGTCATTTAGTCCAACTATTTAATGTTTTTAATTTAATTTCTTAACTCATCAAATATTATACAAAATAGTCATTCTATTATTAGTTTATTTTAGATCATATTTGAAGACTCCATAAAGTAAATCGGATGCATTAGATAATATAAGACTAAAATGAACCGTCATAAACAATTGATAGACCATTTTGATATTTCTTAACTTAATCAATTTAGCATTTCTAATTCTAATTTGGTTTATAATGATAGATCGAATTTTTTTTTTTTTTTTTTTTTTTTTTTTTTTACATTTAGGTCAATTGGGTCAAATTCATATACACGTCACATACACAATACTCAAAATCAAGTCCTTTTGATAATATTAGTAGTCAAAGCTCCAAATCAACATACCAAAATGAGCTGCATATATAAATTGAAAAAGCTTCAAACACTTAGCGTATTTTTCATTAATGCTCTCCCCCACTTATTTAAACACTTCTTCTCTTATATATTTATCATAAATAATAGATGTCATTAATGAGGACCACAACATCATAAACTACAAAAACAATCTGTCTTATTAATGGTAAAATAATATTTTCAAGAATGTCCTAATCTTGTCTTTCAGCCATGTTTTAATTGTTTTTACTTAATTTTTTAATTTTACCATATTCATTTCTTAATTTACAAATTGGCTTAGCTTTTAACAATAACAATATGAGATGTTTTCCTATGTAAAATCTCAAAAATAAGAGAGCATGATAGCAAGAATGTGTGAGCAACTTTTTTTTTATTTATAAACTACAAAATATTAAAAGTCAATCATACTTTTCAAAAAAGTCAACCATACTTTTCCAAAAAGTCAACTTTCTTAAAATCTCCAACTTTCTTAATCAAATATAAGAATTTATTTAGGGTAATTTTCATAATTTTATTTTATTTTTTATTAAACATATTTTTATCTTTTAATAATTTTTTATTTTTTTATAAAAAAACCAATGAGAAATAATATTTCACAACTAAATTTTTTAGAATGTTATATTTGTAAAAAAAACTGTTATCTAATCTTATATATAGATATACAGACTAATATTTCAGAGTGCAAAATTGAGTGCTAAAATATAAATTTAGCTTAAAAGTTTCATAATTATTTCAAATTTTTAATAAATTAAATTAATTGATACCCACCCTGTAATAAACTTTTAAAATTACATTTTTAGCATAATAATTTTCATAACTACGGCCACAGTTGTCCAAAGATGAGCTGTTAACAGTTATTAAATGACTCGTTAACTTCCATTATTTAAGAGAAAACAGTATAGTTTTCTTAGAAGAAAGCCACCAAACCCCAGCCGAGAAGTCTTTACAATGGAACTGATGGAGAGAGAGTTATAGAAAAAGTCAACGGCATTCTTGCCATTGGGCAAAAAGTCAACGCACAGTGTGGAAAGTCAACCTATTCTTTTTCTTCACTCCTCTTAGGTGGCGCATGGGGAGACTTAATTAATCCTCGGCGAGCCTAACGGCAATCAACCCACAGGTGCGGACACACTTATTTTCTCGGCCTATTATATCATTTATAATTTTGGTGAGCCTTCACCCTTAACGGCACATGCATATGCATTTTTATGAATTGTGACATAACACTATTCACAAACTCATTTACTTTTAATTTTTTATAATAAATTTATCCTAAAATTATTTAATTTTAAAATTTTGATCCCAAATATATAAGTTTAACTTATGTCATTAATTTTTTTATATTTTAATATGTTTATTTTTTTTTAAACAAACCATATATTAATGCCAAACAAAAGTTACAAGAGCAAATAAAAAAATCCCAAGGAACAAAGAAAAAACAAATACATGGGAAATCCGAGCCCGAGGGCTCAGTAAAAGGCCAAAACTACCAGCTACCCAAAAGCCAAGCTCAAACCATCCAATTTGGAGTAGAAAGAACACGACCGATCAAAGGATCCCCTCCAAAGATTGTCATGAGCCAATCCAACTAAGAAGCGAGCCCCAGCCACATCATAGACCAACCAATATGAAATAGAAATCGGAGAGCACCAAAAACCAATGTAAGAGAAACTGTCAACCATAAGGACTCCAACATCACCAAAAAATATCCAACCACCCACACACATCATCTTCCACGTATGCCCCATCCACGAGCCTTCCACGAGAAGCAGCAGACACAATTGGAGTGTCCCGCAGCATATCAAAAGAATTTCCTGGATCATCATCCCCAACATAAGAGGAAACAGAATCAAAGTCAGAAAACCCATGGCACCAATCAAGATGCACACGAAGGTCCAACCCAGAATTGTCCCTCACATTATACACCAAGTCACGATGGTCAATTAAGTTAACCGGCACATCCACAAACGAATTCTGAACTAAACCAGCTTTGATAGGGGTTGAGATAGGGGCATCACAAGAAGATCCCACACACCCAACCACACCCAAAATATGACTATCAGAAACAGACCCAATCAGGCCAACTACAACCTCAAGAGTTTTAGAAAAATCAGCCAAATTGGCTGGGGAAGACACCACCGAAAATAAGGGAGCAGCATTAACAGTGCAACCAAGATTATTAACCACAATATGACTAGCCTGAGGGGACACAACAGTAGATAAAACCCCAACTTCAACATTCTCACAAAAGTTCACAGAAGGCACCTCAGCAACATCCTCATCAGCTGGACAAAGACCATTTAACGACATAACAAGCACTATTGCAGAACAATTAGGCGCCTGAGCGCCCAATTCCAAAATTGGGGGAACAAAAGGTAATGCATCAGGGGACAAAACAGTAGCAACAACATCAGGAGTACCGGCATCACCACCCGGCACAACATTATTCACCTGAACAACAGACTGCGGGACTGAAATAGCGGATGGTTTCAGAGCAACGTTAGAGCCATCATCAAGAACATTCAAACCAGACATATCGCACAGAGCAGCCACGGGTTTAGGAACATTTAGAATGGGATGCAAAATTGGGCAAACATTCTTAAAATGACCTAAAGAATTACAATGCATGCAGAAATGGGGAAGATCATAAAAAATGGCAGTTTGAACATAACCCGTTTCCGCAGAACTAACCCAAATCTTTTCAAGATAATTTTTTGTAACATCAAATTCAACAAGAATACGAGCCACCGACGGACGGGAACTCGACGTAGTAGCCATATCCGACTTGAGCTTGCGACCAAAGAGAGAACCCAGCCCGAAAAGGATCCTAGGAGAAAAGAGATGGGTCTGAGGTGAGGGAAAGAAACTCATATAGGAACAATCGGAGAGTCCACCTCAACATCCAAATTAGGGGACCATTTCACCACTTTCATGTAGCAATTTTGCACAAAATAAGATATATGAGAGAAAATCCGGCATAATCAAAGTCATTCACGAGCTTAATCAAAACGTTTCTGGGATTAAGAACCGTGACCGAAAACTCCCCTAAAAGCTTTAAATTAAAGAAAAAATTTCGAATGGCGCGCATCAACTGAAGGTCGTTTACCCGGAAACCGGCCAACCAAAGAAAACTCGAAGGGTGCAGCAAGCGAACGAACCTCTTCCTCATAAATCAACAGAGCTGGTAAACCCCGGTGAGAAGAAACACGTAAATCAGGAAAAGAAGATGAAGAAACATCAGATAAGACATCCTTAAACGAAAGAGGCGCAGAAGAGCCATTAAGAAAACCGGTATCTCGAAAGCGAGCATTCTCCATAAACAAAATAACACAAAAATAACTGAGGATCTAGAGAAGAACAAGTTCCCTGAGACGGCAAACATCATCGAAGGAAAGGGAGGTGGAAAACCCTAACAGAGCAACAAAAGAGGCGAACATCTCTTTTAGGTTTATATTTTATATGATTAATTTATTTAAATTAAGTTTTTCATTTTAAATAATTTTAAATGCAGCATTATAATTAAAATACAATAATAATATTCTTTTTTGATGTTAGAACTTAAAAATGATGTTCGGTAGTAAATGAATTACTGTTTGATATGGCTGTTACTATATTCAAGTATAAAAATTTAAAGTTCAAAAAAATTTATATTAAAAAGCTACTTTATAAAGCACTAAAAAAGTTATCCAAAACAAAATCTTAATCTAATAGATTAATAAAAACTTCCTTAGAATAATGTGTATGTCACTCCTCCCATTTTTATCTAAGTCACCAAAAAAATTATACTCCTAATAATTTTTTATTGACTTTTTAGAAAGAAAGATCAATTCTCTCTTTGATAGCATTATGTGATCTACATGTGAACAGTGATAGTCTACTCGTTGACAGACTCAAATCAGTCAAAGAAGGCAATGTTCCATTCAAACACGCCAGCAAAGCAGCTAACAAGAAGCTGCTTTTCCATGTGGGCATCTCCTTTGGCGTCTCACTATGAAAGTGCTGAAAACAAATGGAAGAAAAATTTGGCATAGCAGTTCTCACTTTTTCTTTCCATATCATCTTCCTCACCTTCCTCACATAAATATATAAACTATTCATTAAACTTATCAGTCAAGAAAAATTTTATATTAGATAACAGTACTGCTCATTGAATAATAGAAATAAGAGAATAAAGTTATGCCTTTTAGGCTTCAGTTCTGGGGCTGCTTTCTTACTACTTCGTTAAGGTTTCGTTTGGGACGGCTTTCTTATTTCTTCTTAAAGCAGTAAAAAAGCAATCCCAAATGAAGCCTTAATCATTTATTTTTTCTGTTGGCATCTGTATCAATGAGAATTATTATATGCGGACTACGAATGAGTTTGGAGGTCAATATTTGGATGTGCCACATCATCCAATATACAGTGCATTGGATGATGTGGCACATCCTGATTAGCATATAGACGTGTTTGATATCCACACATAATAATCTCTCCTGTATCAATAACTTGTTGCTTGTGGGAACTGTAGAATATTTACTCATTAGCCAGTAGAGATATATGAAGTTTCTGTAATTATTCTTCATTCCAGCACAGTTATGGCCAACCTTTGAAAAGAATTAATTTATCAGATGTTCTAAATAGAATTTTTATGGATGAATCTTTACTTTGAGATGAGTGTAATCTAATGATAATTAATATACAATAAGCTCAAAATAGATCTAAGAATTTTGAGATCCATCCTAATTATTTTTATTTCTACATAATCTAATACAAAATTTCCTCTTGAGCTTTTTCCATCACCATCCTCATTGATCTATGAGTTAAGAACCAGTCTGATTGCAGCTGTGGAAGAGTTGAATAAAAGCCTAAGAATTTGCAGGACAGGAAAATCAGATTTCAGAATATATAACTTAATTAGCAAGGATGAATTGAATTAAAAGAACATGCTTGAGTTATGCAGCTGAGTTGGTGCAGGTTGCTGGCCATGGATTTTCCGAGGCATTGAAATCCTCAAGCAGCTGAGCATAGGAATGCCTCATATTCATCAGTAATGAACCTAATTTAGAAGGGTCATAGAAAAAAGGAATTGATCGTTCAATTTTTCACCCTTTAATCTCTATGAAGAATGAGAATTCTATTTATAATTTTTTTTAGAGTGACATGACTTGTAAATATAGAGAATATCAAGAACATGTTGGGAGTGTTTCGGATGGACTGTTGATATCAACTCCCTTGATCATAGATTGTTTATCGAGTATTTGTGTATCTTAATGATGACAGAATTCGATGATCTTGATTCGTTGGATTCACAACATCTGCTCGATTTGATTATAAGCATGTCACATTTGAAAATCATTTGGCCGTCCAATTTATGATTTGAACCTTCTAAATGCGCTTCGGATCGTTGATTTGGGCTCGGATTGGGTCGAATTAGGAATCGTTGGGCTCATCTTTTTGAGACTTTTAGTTCGACTATAAGACTGCTAAAATCGGAGTTTGGATGGCCTCAAATTTAATTTTGGAAGTTTCCGATATGAATTTTCCTCGAGATTCATGCTCGATCATGAGCATTTTTTTAATGATATATCAATGATAATATTAAAATAGCAATGTGGCTACATGTAATTGCAAATGGTCACAAATTATATCAATAGAACGTTGACAACTTCGCAAGCTCAATCCTGTAAATAGATCTTATATAAAGACCATCAACAAATCATTTGAAATCGCATGGCCCTGGTGCAGTCACACTCGTACGTTTCGGTCCCTTTCGATTATCACCAGGCGCCGCCTGGGTCCTTCAGTTTTTTAGCATCATTTTTATTGTATTTTCTTTGGTTTTGTTTTTTTGATTCCTTGATGCGATAGTTAACAATATTGAAAATAAAAAATACAACTAAGAGAGAAAAGGAAGAGGGAAGACATCATTTTCTTGAAAGAAAAAAAATGCAAAGATCATAAAAACATTTAAAATTACCACTCAAATAAAGTATAATTTCCTTGCTGGGGCTTACTTTAAATCCTCTTAGAAGCTAACCCAAAAATCAAATCTCTAGGTGATGTAGCCATCAAATGATTAAAATCAAATAAGCCCATTGGACTGAGTACAAGTTGAAAGCAAAGGCCCAAACTAGCAAACGTCCAATAATAAAGGCCTATGACCAAGCCCAAGCTTAGATTTATTTCAATGTAATTTTTGTTTATTTGCATTTTCATTTTCTACCTTGGGAACATATTTTGGTCAGCCCCTTGATGTATTTTGTATAAAATTGAGTTGTATTCAAACATATTAGAAAAACTCCAAGTACTTCATTTTTGTTCATACATTTTCCCTCTAAATTTTCTCCTTCAAGTTTGAAATGAGCATAGCCCAAGGATTATTTTATTGCCTATAAAGATAGCAAGAGTGTAATGAAATTTTCATTGTTGAATGAAATAATTTGGGCAAAAATTTTCCATTCTCTTTGTTTTGATGTTGGTGGCTCAAATTTGCATTTTCTTGAGTGAGAAAATATAATTATAATTATTCTTTTTATATTTATTTTCAACTCTCTTAAACTCTTGCTCTAAACTTTTTCCTCACAGTTCTCTCTACATCCTGAGCCTCCATTAAGATCAATCACTACCCAAACCACACCTCAAAACCACTCCAAAATCCCAACAATAGCTCTCGACCAAGTTAGTCAGATATAGAACCTAGTCTTGTTCTCTTCTCCTTGGCACTCAATTGATATTTAAATCATAAGGGAAAATCATAATATAATTTTTCACCATCATTTTTAGTAATTTATCTCACTTGAAACTCGATCATTCCCTAAAGGGATCTTCTTAATCGATTCAAATAATCCCAAGCTGGACTAGTTTTAGATAATTTTTCAGTAAACCCATCGTGATCATTCACCTTTCCACCACAAACTCAAAATCAAATACTTATTAATTAAACTAAATTCTCATCACCATTTTCAATAATTTATCTCACATAAAGGCTACCCACCACCTCACTAGGTAGTTGGTCCATCAACCAACAAATTACTAAAATATTGCATCTTTATTATATTTTCTCAAAGGCCTATATCTAACCTCAAAATATAATCCATGTCAAATAACACAGCTAGTTGCTTACTCATTGTATCCTCGATGTGATCTTCAAAATTCTACCATGTACCAGATGAAATTTTGTAACATTAAATAGATCTCAAATAAATCATTTTAGAATAAACACAGCTATAAATAGTAATAATCAGACCTCCCAAAGGATATTAACCTTTATACTTACATTTACAACATGTAAATGTAAATATAATGGTACAATCATTTAATATTGATAATAAACTAGTCCTGAAATACGCCCTAATATTTTTTCTCTTTTTCATATATAATGAATACTTCTTTTGACTAAATGCATAGTGGATGTGGCCCATAAGATCACCTCACTTAAATCTCTCTATTTATTCTTTTTATTCATGTAATATTGCTCAACCCCTTTGTAGAGTACCTTTAGTATAATATTTCTCAGTAGTTATCTCCCTCATTCAATTATTGTATTATTTACATCTTGAGTGAAAGTTAATTTTTCCCATGGACATCTTTAGCATACTAGGTGGGAAAGACAATTAACTTCTCATAAGAAAGGAGAAATGGATAATAATAATAATAATAATAATGTACAACCTAAGTCTCATATTCGATCAATTAACTTTTTGTAGTAAGCATCACATTGGTGCACCAGTCAATGTTAATATATTTATTACTTAGGAATTATCAGATCCAACAACAACTAACAATCATTATAAAATAATCAATGTTACGTTAAATAAAAATCTCGGTCTTACTGCTCAACCAATTTAGCATATTCATAAGGATAAAGCTATGCATATTTATTTTAGAAGTGCAATGCATAATGCTCCTTTAATGCCAAAAGTTCTTAATGAGCCTATTTTGTTGAAATTGAAGTTCATTCAATGAAAATGTACAAGAGAACTACTAACCATATCAATCACTGGGATATGTATGAGAACATTTTGTTTCCTTCCAACATCTCAGATACTATCAAATATATAATATTCTCTTCACCTTCAAGAATTATGCACAAATGTGTTTTGACTACCATCCATCCTCAAGCATTACCTCATTTGAGGATTTTTTTCCTAGCCTTATTCTCTTCACCTTCGTCGGGTTTTCGGGTCAAAATCGGGTCAATTTTGGGTCAATTTCGGGTCAAAGGGTTAACCCGAACCCGACCCGATTTTTGAAACGGGTCGAAATGTTGAACCCGAACCCGAAATTTTTGGGTTGTGTTTGAGTCGGATTTTTTGGTCGTGTCAAATATTGACACCCCTATTTGAACCCATAAAATATATTTAAATATTTATAACATTTGAGAATTTGTTGCAAAATCGATTTCAAAGTTTGCAATAAAAAGAATTTCGTTGCACAATTACAAAATGACAAAAAATGCAATAAAGGCCATCATTAGAGGAGGCACGGCCTCGATAATAAAGACTAGGTCACTAGGGGTCGAGGGGCACGGCCGACTGCTCCCTCTTAACTCATGAAAAATTAAAATTTTTAATTTTTATTTTAAGATGAATATAATATATAATTTGAAAGAAATTTTCTACTATAATTATTATAAAAATCAACTAAAATATAGAATTGAAAAATATTTTAATATCTTATATAAGAAAATAAAATATTTGATTGTATAAATAATGAAATAACAACTAACTTTTTAAAAATATGAATAATGGGCATTATAAATTCCCACAAAAAAATTTAAAGTAACATATGAAAAAGTTAATTTATGTCTCTGCTAAAAAAAATTACTAAGCAGTAGTAAAGAATGAATTATTTTGTTAGAACATTTGGTAAGGAGAACCATCCAGTTTGTCTCTATGAACAATAAAAACACAATGAACTACGCTTTTATTTATGTTGTACTTTTACTATTCACAGAGACAAAATTGGACGATTCTTCCCATCTGATGTCTGCACAAAATAACATCTCTTATTAAAGGCCATATATATATATATATATATATATATATATATATATATATATATATATATATATATATTCAATATGATTTTATTTGAGATAATTTTTATTTTTTAAAATTAATTTTCAATTAAAATTTTTATAATAATAAAAAAAATATTCTGAATAAAATCTGGATGACGATAACTTTATGATATTTATGATGTTTACGACCTTTCCATCAATACAGAAGAATCAGAGAACTTTCTGCCAAAAAATTTACAGACTGAAAATAAATAAAGTGAAAATTTTTATGAGTGCAAGAGCAAGAAAAAACAGAACACAGAATGAAAATGGCAACAGTACTCATATGTCATATCTACTGGCCATGCTAATATTTAATTCATTCACTCGGTGCACAGAGAACCCTAATGAATGAAAGTGTGTTTTTGAACTGCAAATATCAGTGGTTTATTACTACGTTATTGAAGACTTGCATTGCAATTACATGAACTAAATTTTGCAAAAATTTAGCTTCGCAGAAGGAATTTATGTTTTAAGTTTTAACCGACTTGAGGATTTGGCAGCTCGCTCAAAGAAGGTAACATTGCAAAAAAAGATAAAGATGCACATGATCTAGCTAAAGAAAAGAAAAGATGACTCAGTGTTTCCCACCGCCACCGAAGCCACCACCTCCGCCAGCTCCGGCTCCGGCTCCGGCACCAAACCCAACTCCAACCCCGAATCCGACTCCAAATCCCCCTCCACCGCCAATGCCGTGTCCACTGCCACCCCCTATTCCTATGCCGTGTCCCAAGCCTCCACCGACTCCGCCTCCTCCACCAAGTCCGTCGCCACCGCCGCCACCGCTACCTCCAACCCTGCCGCCGCCACCACTGCCGCTGCCTCCTCCTGCACCACCCTCAAGTCCACCACCATTACCACCACCTGAATCGCAACCTCCTCCCGTACCACCATTGCCCCCTAAACCACTGCCTCCACCAATAGCTCCTCCTGAACCACCACCTAAACCACCTCCTCCACCAACACCTCCTGCACCACCGCCAGGTCCCCCAGCACCACCTCCACCTAAACCACCACCTCCACCAGCACCTCCTCCTGCACCACCACCAAGCCCGCCACCGCTACCTCCACCTAAACCACCACCCCCTCCACCACCTACACCTCCACCTAAACCACCACCACCGTCGCCGCCGCCACCTAAACCACCACCTCCTCCTGCGCCTCCTCCAAACCCTGCCCCACCTCCGAACCCTCCACCATGACCACCACCAATACTGCCTCCACCACCAGCTCCCGCACCACCACCGCCACCTAGTCCTCCTACGCCACCACCCACACCACCTCCAACACCGAATCCTCCACCATGACCACCACCAAGCCCACCGCCGCCACCACCTCCAACCCCGCCACCACCGTCAATTCCTCCAGTACCACCACCAGCACCGAATCCTCCTCCATGACCACCACCAATACCACCCCCACCACCAGCTCCCGTACCACCACCGCCACCTAGTCCTCCTGCGCCACCACCCCCACCACCTCCAACACCAAATCGTCCACCATGACCACCACCAAGCCCACCGCCGCTGCCACCTCCAGCCCCACCACCACCGCCAAGTCCTCCAGCACCACCACCTACACCACCACCAGCACCGAATCCTCCTCCATGACCACCACCAAGTCCACCGCCACCTCCTCCTCCAACACCACCCCCACCACCACCATCGCCAAGTCCTCCAACACCACCACCAACACCGAATCCTCCTCCATGACCACCACCACCAAGTCCACCAACACTACCTCCTCCTCCTCCACCACCACCACCACCAAGTCCTCCTCCAGTGCCACCACCTAAACCACCTCCAACACCGAATCCCCCACCATGACCACCACCAAGTCCACCACCTCCGCCACCACCAACCCCACCTCCACCACCAATTCCACCGCCACCACTACTACCGACACCACCTCCAACACCAAATCCTCCACCATGACCACCCCCAAGGCCACCACCTCCACCACCTCCACCACCTCCAAATCCACCACCACCTCCAACTCCTCCACCTAATCCTCCACCACCTCCGACGCCACCTCCAAATCCGCCACCACCTCCAACTCCTCCACCTAATCCTCCACCACCTCCGACGCCACCTCCAAATCCGCCACCGCCACCCACTCCCCCACCCAGCCCTCCTGGACAACCGCGGAAGTGAAAGTGGCAGGGGGGGCCGTGGCCAAATGGGCCATGGCCGAAGGGTCCTTGCCCAAACCTGCCAAAGGTGGCGACGGCTAAAAGGCTGCACTGAGAGGCAACAAGGAGGAGGAAGAAAACATGGAACTGTTCACTAGAAGAAGCCATGGCTGGCGACCTCGAGCTGATAACACCGTCCTCTTCTTTTATAATTGAGTGAAAAAAGCAAGTCCGCTGTTAAATTTCTCTGAATGGTTGAGAGAGAGAAGGAGAAATATATTAATGGCGGATGGCAGGGCAGCGCTTGAGCGGTTGAGGAGAAGACGGGAAATTGAATGCTCAAATAGATTCATTTGCACATTAGTACCATACTCCTCCATAACAACATAGCAGTAACACCACCTTTTTAGCCTTTCATGGAAATCCAAAGGATTTAGAAACGCAATACTCACCTCTGGAAAGGCTTTCCCAAAAAAACCTCTGGAAAGGCATTTCTATAAGAGTATAAATGTTTTTTGTTTGAAAGAATTAGAAGAAATACAAATGCTTTTTTGATTAAACATTTCCTAAACGCCAAATGGATCTAAGATTAGTAAAATATCAATTTCACACTACAAATGATTTTCGCCTTCTACTCGCGAATCTTCTGCCAAAAGATCAAATGATAACCTGTTATATCCAAAACTGAGCAAATTATTAGGTGCGGGACACCGGACAGAGAGAATCAATGCTGTATCAGCTGCGCTTTTACAATAGATAGAGAGATATATGAATTATTCTCTCTGTCCGATGTCCGAACCTAATAATTGGGCTCCCCCTTATTTATTTTTGTCCTGTCGCCTTAGCCCATGTTGCGCACTTTCTTCTCTCCTATTATTTTGCCTTCCCTCGCCTAATTTGGCCCCCAGCCACTCATTAGCAAACCACATTCTCTGCTCTAGATTTCTATGCCACCTCTGCTCTGCCACTTTATCGCAACAATTGCTTTACAACTGCTACAGGAAAAATCATTCGTTGATCATGTGCTATAGAATCATATTTCTATAACTCTAATCCTCCTTAGTATAAAATCATTTGTGTTGTAGTTATTAGTGATACACTGAAATAGAATGTAATATCTTACTCTGTTATACGCCATGACCCGCTATCTCTTAGAAATCAATACGCCTGTGGACAATATTACAGCTATAGATTTACACATTGACGCAGGAGCTAATGTTTGTATGGCCAAGATGACTCACGTAGTTATGTGTAGCTTATTGCCTGTAGCATTTTATCTTGTCCAATGTATTAGATTTATTATAAATAGCTTGAGTTGATGAAAATAAAGGCAGTGAATAATTGTCCGGAATTCAGACTTTGTTCTGTTTCAATTTCCCTGTTTTTCTTTTCACGCCTATTGGCTTGGGTTCCTGGAATCACAGGTAACGAAGCTGGGGAGGATAGCAGATGCCCGTGCGTTTGCTCTGAAGATCTCAGGCGGTCACCCCTTGATCCTATAGAGGCGGTGTCATCTGGTATCAGAGCCGTCAAGATGCCGCCACGGAGGAACCGCCAGTGTCCGGTGCGAGACATGGTGGTTGAAGATTTGCAAAGAGATATCCAAAGGTTGCAGCAAGAACTGACCAGACGAGATCAGCAAGAGGTGGGTGGGTGACAAGAAGAAGAAAATGTCAATCCGTTCCACCAGAAAACATCAAGTGACGAAGAAGTTCAGCCGAGAAGGCTCAGGCCGGACCACCTACCTGGACGTGTAGATAGTGGAATCAAGATTGATCTCCCGGAATTCGAAGGAAGGGGTGGAACCTGATGAATTCTTGGACTGGCTGCATACGATCGAACTCATTATTGATTTCAAGGAAATCCCGGCGAAGAGAATTGTTAAACTGATGGCTATCAAGTTAAAGAAGGGAGCCTCTTTATGGTGGGAAAATTTGAAACGTAGCCGGGAACGAGAAGGGCGGAGCAAAATCACTAGCTAGGAGAAGATTAAGAAAGAATTGCAACGAAAGTACCTCACTGACTATCTCCGACAAAACTTGTTCTTGAGATTGCATCGTCTCCAACAACAGCACCTATCCGTCGAGGAGTATGTCGCCGAATTCGAGCAGCTCTCACTGAAATGTGATTTGAATGAGCACGTGGACAACACGATAGCCCGATTCTTGGAGGGATTACAGCCCTCGATCGCCCACGTTGTCCAATTACAGCCCCATTAGACGCTACAAGATGCGATCAATTTGGCTATACAGGTAGAAAGACAACAAAAATCGTCCAAGAATGTGACGTTCAAATTCGAAGATAACGCGGGGGAGAAATCTACGCCGTTCCAGACGGGGGGGGGGGGGGGGGGGGGGGACTTCAGCCGTACCCGAAAAGTCTCAGAGACCACTAGACAAACAGTCAGGGCGACCGTGGAATCCTCCCACGACCTCCGGTGGTACTCCGGCTCGAAAGTGCTTCAAGTGCCAAGGCTTTGGTCACATTACCTCCAACTTCCGCACCCGGAGAATTGTGACTATTATAAAAGAAGGATCGGACCCGGCGGAAGATTGTTCACCAGAAAACCTTGCTAATCATGAGACCATGAATCAAACCACTGTCATTGAAGCTGACGAGGGAAATTTGTTGGTACTTCAATGGTTATTGAGTAGTCACAAGGAAGAACCCGAACAACAGCATAATCTTTTTCGCACGAGTTGTACTATCAACAATCGAGTCTGTCAAGTGATTGTGGACAGCAGTAGCTGCGAAAACATCGCCTCGTGTGCATTGGTTGAAAAATTGCAGCTGCCCACTGTTAATCACCCTCAACCATATGCACTGTTGTGGATACAGAAGGGTAATACGATTGAAGTTACCAAGCGCTGCCTCGTCCATTTTTCTATTGGCAAGTTCAAGGATCAAGCTTGGTGTGATGTTCTGCCGATGGATGCCTACCATTTGCTATTAGGCCGTCCATGGCAATTTGATAGGAAAACTATCCACAATGGCTTCGCTAATACTTACACCCTGACTCAGGGGCCAGAAACCATTGTGCTGATGCCATTCAAATTTCCAGCAGAAGAAACCATGAATGAACAATTAATGGTAAGCCAAGCCGAATGCAGGTTGGCCCTTCAACAAGCGAAAGGAGGACACCTGGTGCTGGTCAAAGAAGCCGCTGCGGAAACCATTCCTCTGCCTCCAGAGTTGTAGCCATTGCTTAATGAATATAAAGAGGTATGGGCGAAAGAGCTGCCGGTCGGATTACCACCAATGCGGGAAGTTAAGCATGCCATAGATCTCCTACCTGGGGTCTCGCTGCCCAAACGTCCGCCATACCGGCTGCGGCCCGACGAACACCTGGAATTGAGAAGACAAATTGAAGACTTATTGGACAGGGGCTACATTTGGCCCAGTACCAGTCCTTGCGCTGTTCCGATGTTACTGGTGCCCAAGAAAGATGGCTCGTATCGGATGTGTGTGGACAGTCGAGCGATCAATAAGATCACGGTGCGGTACAGGTTTCCAATCCCACGCATCGATGACCTATTCGATCAGCTGCAAGGAGCTACCATCTTCTCCAAATTGGACTTAAGAAGCGGCTATCATCAGATCCGTGTACGAGAGGGTGATGAATGGAAAACCACCTTCAAGGTTCGCGACGGCCTCTACGAATGGTTGGTCATGCCCTTCGGGCTGTCCAATGCGCCGAGTACATTTATGCGTCTCATGAATCAAATCTTCTAGCCATTGCTTAACCAATGCGTGATCGTCTATTTCGACAATATCTTGATATACAGTCCGGACCTACAATCCCATTTGCAGCATTTGAAGCAGGTCTTATAGATTTTGAAAGAACATAGGCTTTACTGCCATCCGAAGAAATGCCACTTCTTGGATCCCAAAATTCAATTCTTGGGGTTCATTCTCTCGGCGGAAGGCATTGAAGTAGACCCCGAGAAAATTGGAGCTATAGTTACGTGGCCCGTCCCTTGCCCGTTCACTGACATGAGAAGATTTCATGGACTCGCCTTCTTCTATCGTCGGTTTATTGCCAATTTCAGCACCATTGCCGCTCCCCTCACGGAATTGCTAAAGTCCAGTACTTTTAGCTAGACCCGGAGGCTCAGAACAGTTTCGAAGAATTAAGGATGAAGAGGACCTCAACGCCCGTTTTACGACTTCCTGATTTCAGCAAGTTGTTCCAAGTTGAGCGTGATGCGTCTAACATGGGTATAGGAGCTGTCCTAAGCCAAGAGGGGCAACCAATCACCTACTTCAAGGAGTTCTACGCGATCTTTCGAGCCTTACACCACTGGAGTCATTATCTCTTGTGCAAGGAATTCATTCTGTTCACCGATCATGCAGCTTTGAAGTTTTTGGATATTCAAAAGAAGTTGCGAGGGAGGCATGCCACCTGGTCCGAGTTCTTGTCTGCATTTCAGTTTGTGCTCAAGCATAAGGCCGGGAAAAACAATCAGGTGGCTGACGCTCTTAGCCGGCGTTATGTGCTACTACAGACGGTGCAGGCCAAATTAGTAGGCTTTAACGCTATCAAAGAGCTATACTCAGCTTATCCGGACTTTGGAGCCATATGGAAGAATTGCCAGAAGGCTCCCTACCAACTGTTTCATATCAAGAATGACTTCTTGTTCCACAGCACGAATATTTGTATTCCCAATTGTTCTTTGAGGTTGGCCCTGATTGCAGAATGCCACGACGGAGGACTGTCCGACCATTTTGGTCGAGATAAAACTCTATCCATCACCCGTGAAAAATTCTTCTAGCCAACCATCAAGAGGGACGTTACTCGGTATACCCGAAGCTGCCAAGTCTGCAAAAAGGCAAAAGCATCTCTCACCAATGCGGGGTTGTATTCTCCGTTGCCTATTCCGGTGCGGCCCTGGGATGATGTCAGTATGGACTTCGTGGTGGGATTACCGCGAACGCAGCGGAATAAGGACTCCGTCATGGTCGTGGTTGATAGGTTGTCCAAGATGGCTCATTTCATTGCTTGCTAGAAGACCTTGGATGCTACTCATATCAGTGACCTCTATTTTAAAGAGATCGTCCGCCTCCACGGTATACCGCGAACCATCATTTCCGACCGAGACGTTAAATTTCTCAGTCACTTTCTGGCGAACTTTGTGGGGGAAGCTGGGAACTCAGCTTCAGTTTAGTTCAGCGGCGCATCCTCAAACGGACGGACATACCGAAACCGTTAACCGGAGTTTAGGCAATTTGCTACGGTGTTTTGTAGGGAAGAATTTGAAGCAATGGGACCTCATTCTCCCTCAAATTGAATTTGCATTCAATCGATCAGCGAACCAGACCACCGGCCACAGTCCATTTGAGATCGTCTATGGTAATAATCCGCTTACACCACTTGATTGCTACCTGCATTATCAATGTCTGCTTGTAATAAAGACGGGGAGCAACGCAGCGAAGAGATCAAGAAGCTACACCAACAAGTAAGGGATAAGATAGCTCAACAGAACTCCAAATATCAAAGCCAAGCCAACAAACAAACAAGATCCGTTGTCTTCCACGTCGGTGATATGGTCTGGATCAAGCTGAGGAAGGAGCGATTTCCACCCGGACCGTTCGGGAAGCTGAAACCCAAGGCTGATGGCCCCTTTCGAGTGCTAAAAAGGATCAATGACAATGCCTACGAAATCGAACTCCAGGGCGACTACAACGTATCTGCAGTCTTCAATGTAGCTGATCTCACTCCCCATTTTGACATAGAAGACACCTTTCCCACCCCGGGTCAATGACGCAGGAGCTAATGTTTGTATGGCCAAGATGACTCACGTAGTTATGTGTAGCTTATTGCCTGTAGCATTTTATCTTGCCCAATGTATTAGATTAATGATAAATAGCTTCAGTTGATGAAAATAAAGGCAGTGAATATTTGACCGGAATTCAGACTTTGTTCTGTTTCAATTTCCCTGTTTTTCTTTTCCCGCCTATTGGCTTGGGTTCCTGGAATCGCAGGTAACGAAGCTGGGGAAGATAGTAGATGCCCGTGCGTTTGCTCAGAAGATCTCAGGCGGTCAACCCTTGATCCTATAGAGGCGGTGTCACACATTGATGCTGAAGACATCACCTTTTATATCCTAAATATTCGAGACCTCCATTTTAATAAAGCTTATTCGGATCACTCAGACGATCTCTACTCCCTCTAATGTTGTGAAGAAGTTAACACTGCCACCAAACATGCCAAAGATTAAACTACTGCAATTCTTCTTCTTGTTCTTGCTGCATCTCCTAGAAGAGGCACTAAAACTCCTACTCGTAATAGTGGTCGAGGCCCAAATAAATCTCAACAAAGGGATTGATATCACAGATGCTGCAGCACAACTCAGCATATAGGCTTTTGTTTGGGATGATTTTTTTTTTCTTTTTAAAGCAACTTTTCATAAAAAATTTTAATTTTTGTACTAAAAAGTTGCTTTATGAAGCAGTAAGAAATCCGTTCCAAAGAAAACCATAATCTATTAAATTTCTAAGAAAAGTGTACACTCAGAGGTCACTTGCTAAGCAAATCTCACCTGCAATTCCCCTAATCCATCTCCAATCCATAAGCCATTTTCGCTGCCCAACATTCCCCACAAACTGAGTTGTATGTTAACTCAGGCAAATCCACCCATCTCACCTCCAACCAAGATCCTCTACAGTAATCCTCATCATATCAAGAGTCCCAATAAGTCCTTGTTGCAAAATTGCTACTCCAAGCGACGGCTTTCTTACTGTTTTCTAATACAATTTTGTAGTACAAAACTTTCTAATTCTAGAAACTTTTGTATTAGAAACTAAGCTACTTTCAAAAGTAGGAAGAAAGTCGTTTAGTTTAGGATGACTTTCTTGCTACTCTATAAAATAGTTTTTTAGTATAAAAAAATATTTGAATTAAAAACTATTATACTAAAAGCTATTTTAAGAAACAGTAAGAAAGATGTCACAAATGAAACCTTGATCTCCAACGAGGACCACGAGTTTCATTCTACGCCCAATTGTAAGTTGCTTCTCTCTTGCCGCCTCCACATTCACAAAATATCATTTATGTAGGGGTGTAAAAAATTGACACGGATTGGAAATCCAACCCGATTTTGTCAGGGTAAGGTCAACCTGAATTTGAAACGGGTTGGATTCGGGTCTTGATTTTTGACCCATTTCGAATTCATAGTCGAGTTTGAATTGACCCAGAAAACCTGATAATTACCCTCTTTAGACCCGGA
Source organism: Dendrobium nobile (assembly GCA_022539455.1). Classification (NCBI taxonomy): domain Eukaryota; kingdom Viridiplantae; phylum Streptophyta; class Magnoliopsida; order Asparagales; family Orchidaceae; genus Dendrobium; species Dendrobium nobile. Next base: position 55,196,789 of record CM039728.1, on the reverse strand, counting down.
AACCTGGTTTGACAGATAGGATGAAATTAGACTAACCGATTGATGGAGGCAGAAGCAACTTTGCTGAAGATTTACGGAGGCGGAAGCAGGTTTGCGAAAGATTGACAAAATTGAAGCTCTCCCGCCGTCATTTGGCAGCTCGCCGCTCCTGAAGCAGCTCGCCCCCACTGTCATTTGGTAGCTCGCCGCCGCCAGTTGCGGAACTAGCCAACACCTCCTTCGACGACATTCCTTCAGGTCAAATTGGCGGTAGCAACGCCTCCATCGACAAACTCACCCACAGGGTTGGCACTTGGTAGGTCGGGTTTATGTCCGAAAGACTGGCTTGTTTTCAAAAATGGGTCAGGTTGAATAGTGCCAGATCAATTCCGGATTGAACTCGAACCCAAACCGTGACACGAATTTGACAGCCCTACCTTTATGTTAAAAACGCACAACTGGAAGAACTATTCTTTCTCCTTTGATGTTGCCAGTTTTCAAATCAAGGATCCAAACACAAATCAAACTATTCTATCGATTAACCTTTATCACAATTTCCTCTCATACCTACAAACCTCTCGATTTAATTGTAATCATTTCAGTTCCAAGTTAAAAAAAATTATTACCTTCCATTTATTGATCATGATCTGAGGGGAAATAAATACTATGTTTCATAGCTACCAAACTTTGGACCCTAAACTTGAGGGGAGGTAAAAAACATGTCCTCTACTCCAGCTAGCCATGCTTCCTCTACTCTTCCAGTTCATGGCGTTTGCCACTTCACGACAGCTACAACAATATCAGCCATTTATTATCTTCTCTGCTAGCACATTTCTTTTCCTGTAATGACTGTAATCCTTTCTAGATTTTTTTGAGGATAACTTTTTTATTACTTTGTATTGAAGATCATAGCAATAAATTCTATTTGGCCACATTTTTTTTACTATTTATACTATAAAGATGTTTTCTATAACTTTAAAATTTTACTTTTTCTATAACAGCGTTATAAAACAATAAGAAAGTTATTACAAACGAAGCCTTCGGCTTCATTTAGGGCACCTTTCTTATTATTTTTTATAATTCAAAAAAAAATTATGCCTAAAAATTATTTTAGAAAGCAGTCAAAAAGTTATTCTAAAAAAGCTTTTTTTTTTAGGAAAATTAGGAATCTAAAAGAAGCCTTAGTATAATAATATTTATGCTATAGCCGCTTAACTTAATATTTTTTTTTTCTTCTTTACTATAATGTATATAATTTCTTTATCTCCTTCTATCTTCTCTGTTTTGGTTTTTCCTTCATTATTTACTTAAGAGACTGATTGGCTGTTGCCTAAAAGAATGCAATATAAAAAAAATGTTGGTATAAAAGAAATATTATGGAGTTGTTTGAATGAGTGTCCAAGGAATGATTGAGATTTTTTTTTTAAAGCAAAATGAATGCAGTAAAATGCAAAAAAGATAGTAGTCGGTGGTTGATATTGGTGGCGTTGTAGCCGACGGTGGTGCTTGGTGCTTGGTGGCAGGCCACATGAGGTAGGCTGTTGTCGTAGCTGGTAACAATGGTTGAGGGTGGTGGCCGACAGCCGTCGGCCAGCAGTGGTGACTGGCAAGTGGCGGTGGGTAACCATGCGGTTGTGGGCAGCGGTGGTCAGCTAGCGGCGGTGTTGGCTAGTTGTGGCGAGTGGTTGTCTACAACGGGCGGCAGGTAGTCAGGTGTCGGCAATTGCAATGAACTCCCGGTGTATTTAGAATTAGCCCAAATTTTGGGAATTTCAAATTAAAAAAAAAAAAAAAAACTAGATGATGAATTTCAAATACATCAAAGTTTTAGACTACATTTATTTTACTACCAACTAAATATCAATAATCTCAAAATTACTGCATTTTCAATACTATTTACCCATTTCACAGGCAACCAAACCACCCCTAAGTCTTCATTAATTCCTCTGTAAATCTAGACGTATAGCACATCTTCGATCTCTGAAAGGCTCAATTGGGAATTTTATCTTTAGAGTTTTTTTTTTTTTTTTTTTTTTTCTTGATGTGAATTTTTTAAATATTCATAGATGCTTAGATCTATATTTTCTGTAATGTCAGATTTTTTTTTTTTTTTTGGTAAAATTATATTTTGTTTGATCTATGTTTTCTCTAATATTTGATCAATATTTTTTGTTAGATTCTTAATTTTTAATAAGATTTTTTTAGATCAACGTTTGTAATAGTAGATCTATAATTTATTTGTTAGATGTATGTTCCTATTTTCTATGCATATTTTCTAATTAAATTTATTTTGGTGTACGAGTGCAATTAATTTAATTATATCTCTTAATGTCCAAAATTAAAATCATTTAAATATTTATACGTAATTTATTAAGTAAGTTGTAAGTGTATTTCTAATTAACTTTTTTTTAATGTATGCAATTAATTTAATTAGTAATATGTATATTTTAAATTAAATTTATTTTGATATTTATATTTAATTTATTCAGTTAGTTATATGTATGTTTTTAATTGAAATCATTTTGCAATATTTGTGCAACTAATTTGATTAGTTATATGTATTTTTCAAATTAAATTTATTTAAATATTTCAATGTAATTTATTTACCTATTTAATGTATTTTTCTAATTAAATTATTTTGAAGGATGTTAATTAATTGCATAAATGTTTTAAATTAAAATTTTTCTAGCAAATTCTTATGTTTGAATACCACAGATAGGTCTACATGGAAATACCAGAGTGCACAATTATGTAATGAGGTACATTCAAATACCCTGTTATGACTTAGGCTTCAATCGGGGCGGTTTTCTTATTGCTTTCTATATCAAGTTTCTAGTACAAAAATTTTTAGTTCAAAAAACTTCTGTACGAGAAAGTTCCTTTTAAAAATTTTAAAAATAAAATCCCAAAAAAAGCCTTATGTTTTAATTTACTCATCTCCTTAGTTAAGGAAAAGAGAAATTTATGATTTTGTTTGTGATAGCTTTCTTAATTTCTTTTAAAGTAGCTTTTTAATAAGAAATTTTAAAATTATAAATTTTTATGCTAAAAATTTGCTTTAGAAAGTAATTAAAAATTGTCCCAAATGAAATCTTAAAATCATGAGATGAAAGAGGTGTGTCTATGAATTAAATGGCTTAAATTGATTTAAATCTGATTTAAGAGCCAACAAATTAAATGGGCCTAAACAAAACCCAAATCATATGGAAGGTTATGCTTACAAGTCATGTGAAATATGGGCCTTTTTTGTGATATTAGCTATAATGCTTTTAATGAAGTGGAATGACAATGATACTTATAAGACTATCACTAATCTTATCTAACATGATTAATGGGTATGGATAGAGGTAAAAAATGTCAATGAAATAACTTATAGAGGGATTTGAATACATCACTTAAAAACTATCTTACTTACATATTTAACATCTAAATTTTACTATTTATTAAATAAAACATCCTATTAATGAAACTTAACAAAGTGTAGAGAGGATCTCATCCAACTCCTTGTTTTTCACACTACCTCCTAAAAGGCCACCAACAACTCATGTTGAGACTACATCGGAGTTATTTATGATGACAATGATGAAGTTGTAAAGAATTTAATCCAATGAGCTGATCTCGAAGAGATGACCTATTTATCTCTTGTCGTCATGTGCTCTCTTTAGATTCTCTCTGGAAACTATTTCTTAGAAGTTGTGTTGTCAAAATTCTCTGTCATGGAATCCTAAGGAAGCTCAATCTCAGCCTCAACAAGTTTTCGGCATTACTTATTAATAAAGTGAAAGTTCTCTAAAAAAACTTATTAAATATAAGCCTTGGGCCACTTCTAACTTCCTCAAGCATGAAGTTAGAAGTTTTCGGTGTTAAGTACATAATCTCCCTCATTTATATTGATTTTGACTAAAATAGAGAGGTTTTATGTTTCGTTTGGGACAGCTTTTTTATTACTTTCTAAAACAACTCCTTAGTATAAAAATTTCTTGAACTAAGAATTTGTGTATTAAAAAGCTGCATTAGAAAGCAATAAAAAAATTATCCCAAACAAACCCTTAAACTCAAGTTTCAACCAATATTTTCTAAGCCTAATATTTTTAAATTGAATTTTTTTTATAAATTATCATTTTTATGGCGATAGATCCAAAAAAAATATTTAAATGGCATAACAATCCAACCTTCTTCTATATCATTCTAATTTACTCTCACTCATTGACAAAGCTTTAATCATTAATGTAATATACTTGAAAATCTTCTCTGTCCATTTAATCTTCTTTATTGCTGTCCAACAACCACGTTTATCAATAGGTTTTTTATTTGGAGAAATGGCAATGGAGGAATTTGATTCACAAGCATGTGATTACCTATCCCAATTTATTCAGAACATGACTTTTTAGATAGACAAAATGATAATAATCTTCTATTATTTAAGGAATGATCAAAATATTAAAATTTAAACTAATTTATTATTATAATGCTAAAGCTTCAATTTGAGATTACATCATAGTTTTTAATGATAGGTAAATAATTTTAAAATTGTTAAATAACATTAAAAAAATGTATGTATTTGTGTGATATTTGCCAAAAAAACTTGTAGTGTTACCATTTAATTTTAATATCTTAGCTTTATAAAAAGGTTTAACATGCAAAGATCTAAGTTATACGAAATCTAAGGGAAAATATCAGGGGGATTGACGCAGTTGCAGTAATCTTCTAAATAAAAAAATATACAATAATCTTCTGTTCCTTACAACTGAAGATGGATTATTCATAGTCGATTAAAATTATCTTATTCATATTGTAGAGATTATAGAAATCGGGTGTCAATAAGTAAACAATTGAAATCCATCAATAGTGTTATATGTTAATAATCAATGAAAATAATCAGATGATAGAAGTTTGATAATGATGATGATAGCGATTAGTGAAGATAGACATCGACGATATTCCCTGAAAAATGTAATAAAATTATAGCCTATTCTTGCATTAAATTTTGTTTAAACTCACAATTCTTAAAGAAAATGATGTCATATTTGTAACCTTATTAAGAGTGTCATTTTACTAAATATATTAGAATTCAAAACAATCTATTAAATAGTCCATATTGATTCCTTTAATCGTAAATAATTTATATAACATTTGAATGTTTTAATAATGTCAAAATCAAGTAATCTTAAACATGTTAGATTCATTTCATCTAGTTGTTGATCTAACTAAAGCGCATAAGATTTTTTAATTAAACTGACTCACATGCCATTTATCGTGTATAGCCTGTGCCAATTCATCAGTCGCCTTGACTCAATTACGCCCCCACCTCATACTCTAGATTAATTAAAAAATCATTTCAACATACTCAATATAAGTTTTAACTTATTTATTAATCAACTATTTTATTAGTTGAAAAAAAATAGTAATTATTCAAAAATTTTAATTTTTTTGGGAGTAATATTTGAGTTAATAATTCCCCCAAAAAAAAAAATATTTGAGTTAATTAAGATAAACTCTCATATATATATATATATATATATATTTATTTATTTATTTAATTTTTTCCCCAAAAAATAGGGCTACCTAAAAGAAATCAAACATAATTAAATAATCTGCCACAAACGTCGGAGATCTACCAAGTAAACAAACAGATTCGAAAACGTTCAGATGGCGGCGTGGCAGTCCCACCGATTTCTACCTTAATTAAAAAATATGATTTTTTTTTGCTGTGGGTCCCATATAATTAAATAGTAATTACTATACTTCCATCTGCTTCCTGCCCATTTGACTTTTTTCTCATCTTTTTTTATCTTTAATATTGATTGTTTTTTTATGATAATTGCTTTTAATTTTATTATTATTATTATGTGATTATGATCTTTTTGAGATGATTATAATTTTTTATAAAAAAAATTATAAAATAATTATAGAAATTTTAATTTTTAAAAATTATTATTAAAAGCAACTTCATCTCATAAAAGATTTACAAAAGAACCAAAAAAATAGAAGCGAAACAAAAAATTATCACAAATTAAATTTTGATGGAATTTTTCTTTCAATTGCTTCCATGGTTTCATTAAAAGTTTTAGTAAATGCCAAATAATTGCATAATTTAAATAATTTAAAATTCATTAGCTCAATTTTTGAAAAAAAAATATGTTAGAATATTCTGATATAATTTTAATTATAATAAAATTGTAAATATTAAATTTTATTTTAAATTAGTGTTTTAAATCAATCTTTTTATATTGCATTTTTTCATAAATATAGTAATTTTAAATTTATTTAATAAAAATTTTATAAATATACCCTAAGTAATTTTTTTTTCTCTAAATTTTTTTTTTTATGTATTAGTGGATAAGACATTATTCTTCTTGCTCCAAATTGTCAGCCGTACTGGCCATGTGGGGGGCACTGCTTGAGTGCCATACTGCACAGGCTTTCGTGGGCGAGCATCATGTCGGGGGCATGGGCTTTCTCTTGTTAGGGATTACTTTCTAATTTTTTTCTTGATAAATAAATTAAGATATAATTGTTATGAGTTAAAATATTTTTTTAAATGGTTGATATAAATTAATTAATTTTAATATGGAATAAAAAATATTCAAAAAGAGGAAATTTTATGAGGATTTTCTAAGTTGCTTGGTTAGATGAAAAAAAAAAGCACTGTAGAAGTAATTTGAAGTTTTTTAAATGAGCATAAAATAAGTAAGATATTTTTTTTTAATGGTTGTAGTAAAATAAATGTAATATAAAGTTTAAAGATTTTGCTAATTAGTGGCCGATAATGACCGATGGCAATGGTTGTGATCAATGACAGTCGGTAGTAGTCGAAAAGGTTGCTTGCATTAAAAATTATTTCTCTACCATCACAAATATACCACCACACAACATATAGGTTATTGCATTATTTATAATTTAATGATTATATATTGACTTCTTGATGTTTTAAATTTAGGTTATTTTGATTAATTTGAATTGGATAGCTTTTTAATCAGTTTTTTGATAATTCCCTAAATTTCTTTTGCTCAAACGAATGTGTTTGTTTGACTTAATTTGATTAATTGATTCAATGGATTTGATTTTAATTTTATTATATAAAAATGTATTTATAATTTAATTTGATTCAAGCTTAACCTTAATGTATTAGTCAACATGAAATTACTAATTTGATCCAGCTAGAGAATGGAAACAATACTTTCTTATCAAAGATGTTAAAAACAATACTTTCTTAAAGACTCTTTCTGATTTCTGAAAAAAGCTTTACCTAATTGGTTCTTCTTCTTTTTTTTTCCCCTTCGTGAGTGGCTTGATTATCAGTAGATATATAACGTGCATGATATTAATGCATGCATGCAATAATAGCGCAAGAAGGACATGAACCAGCTTCGTCTAGTTATCCAAAGTCTTCGTCGACTATAACAGGTTGTCACAGAGTTGGCAAGCAACAGTCGTGATTCATTAAATTCACCTTACACGGATTGGTGGTTGATGGATGAGAGTGCATTAAATCCATTTGATCACAAATAATAACTATCATCCGCCATCCTCTCTTATAGAAATCATTATATATATGACCCCGATCTATCGGCCTGGTAGCACAAACCACACTAAAGCTAAATCTACTTTCGAAAATGGGTAAGATTGTTCGAAATGGAAGGAAAATTTTATTTTTTCTGGCTCTTTCGGCCTCACTTCTATGGGCTTCCTCGGAAAGCAGGAAGCTTTCAGCGGGTAATGGCGGCGTTGAGGAGCAGAAGTGGTTCCATCATGGTTTAGGTGGTGGTTTTGGCGGCGGTGGTGGTGGGGGACTTGGTGGTGGTGCTGGACTTGGAGGCGGTGGGGGAGGTGGGTTGGGAGGCGGAGGCGGTGCTGGTGGTGGTCTTGGGGGTGGTGATGGTGGGGGGCTTGGCGGTGGCGGTGGGCTTGGAGGCGGAGGTGGGTTAGGAGGTGGCGACGGTGCTGGTGGAGGTCTTGGTGGTGGCAGCGGGCTTGGAAGCGGTGGCGGAGGTGGGTTGGGTGGCGGAGGCGGAGCTGGTGGGGGACTTGGTGGTGGCGGTGGGCTTGGAGGTGGTAAAGGAGGCGGTTTGGGTGGCGGTGGTGGGGCTGGAGGAGGACTCGGCGGTGGTGGAGGGCTTGGAGGCGGTCATGGAGGTGGTTTGGGTGGTGGCGTTGGTGCCGGTGGGGGAGCCGGCGGCGGTGGAGGTCTTGGAGGTGGTCATGGAGGTGGTTTGGGTGGTGGCATAGGGGCAGGAGGAGGCCATGGTGGTGGGCTCGGCGGTGGAGGTGGGCTAGGCGGCGGCGGTGGAGCTGGTGGAGGTCTTGGCGGTGGAGCTGGTGGTGGGCTCGGCGGCGGAGCTGGTGGAGGAGCTGGCGGTGGTGGCGGACTTGGAGGTGGTCATGGAGGTGGTTTGGGTGGTGGCATAGGGGCAGGAGGAGGCCATGGTGGTGGGCTGGGCGGTGGAGGTGGCCTAGGAGGCGGTAAAGGAGGTGGTTTAGGCGGCGGCGGTGGGGCTGGTGGAGGTCTTGGCGGTGGAGCTGGCGGTGGGCTCGGCGGCGGAGCCGGTGGAGGAGCTGGCGGTGGTGGCGGGCTTGGAGGTGGCCATGGTGGTGGCTTGGGTGGCGGCGGCGGGGCCGGAGGAGGTCTTGGTGGTGGAGCTGGCGGTGGTAGTGGGCTCGGGGGTGGAGGTGGGCTCGGAGGTGGTGGAGGTGCCGGCGGTGGGCTTGGTGGTGGAGCTGGTGGAGGGGTTGGTGGTGGCGCTGGTGGAGGAGTTGGCGGTGGTGGTGGGCTAGGCGGAGGTGGTGGAGGTGGGTTCGGAGGCGGTGGCGGCGGCGGCACTGGTGGAGGTGTTGGTGGAGGCTTCGGAAGCGGTGGTGGACTAGGCGGTGGGCTTGGTAGTGGCGCAGGATTTGGCGGTGGTGGAGGCGGCGGTGCCGGCGGTGGATTTGGAAGTGGCTTGCCTTAAAAGAGCGGACGTCTAATATTCATACCGTATTATTATATGTAATGATATTGCATTTTATGTCGCAGGGGACTAAGCAGTCAAAATTTCAGGTCTATTGGACCGCATATGTGTAGCTGCTTAACCTTTTTAGGTTGGCTCAGTCTATAATAATTAAGTTGATTGATAATTAAAAGAAATATTTAGTCGATGTGTTTCTAAATTAGAATAATTTTACAGAAATTGGGACATCTAAAAGCCCCAAAATTTAAACATTTTCATGCAAAATATATCAAAAGTTTATATATATAAGAGACTCCTAAATAATTAATTTGAATAAATAAGAGTGACATAACTGAGAAAGAAAAATTTTCAAGGAATTAATGAGCTATGGACTCATTTCATTGTCACGGTGATTGCTTGCACACACTTTTCATTAGCATAACTGTAATCATCTCTTTACTTCTAAAAGTGCAATTTATTAGTTATTAATGATGAATGCACTGGCTGTACATTCTTCTTTAGTATATTAACTATAAAAATCTAAGCAGCTTGATTATTATGTGTGGACTCCGATCATCATTTAGAGACCAATCAAAATGTGTCACGTCACCCCTTACTCGATACCGCAGATTTTTTTTTTTTTTTTTTTTTTTTTTTTAGGACTATAGGAGGCAACATATATTATAAGAAAAATGTTTCTTCCATAGAACTGCAAGTACATCTCACATGCACATAATAAGGGCCAAATCTCCCTTTAATACTAAATCTAAAAAAGCATTACAGTAATAGCCTAATAAAGAATTGTAAAGTTAGAACAAAAACTAATCAGAGGATTTACATATTTAACATCTAAATTTTATATACACACACATAACACTCAAAACATCAAAAAAAATAAAAAAATGACACCGTCCATTACAACCCCATCAACCTATCACTACGCCAACAGTCCCATTAGCCTTCACACGCCATCTGTCGCTGCTAAGCCTCTCACCCTCGCGCTCCCTCTCTCGTCTTGATCTCCCTCCATCTCTCTACTTGATCTCTTTTGCTCCTATAGAAATTCTTGAAGCCTTTATCAACAGATAAGAGGAAATCGCAGGAGAGCTCAGGGGAGAAGACATCAACAAGTCTAAACAGTTTTTGGTGGAAGTGAAGAAGTGGTGCCGGAGCTTGCTTAAGGAGAGCTCAACAGATCCAACGGCATGCGGCAAAGAAGGAGGAGTTGCGGATGAGCTCATTGGGAGAAGGCATTGATGGGCCCAACGATGTGCCAGGCAAGATCCGGCGAGTGTCCGTCAAGATCCGTGGAAATGTCCGGCGAGATTCATTAATTTCAGGGCCTCCGAGCTGGGCGACGGCATCTACGAAACGCTCGTGGAGATCTGCCGTCCATCTAAGTCGGGGCTTAGGATCAGCCGTGAGTACTACGCTTGGGCTGTGGATCGCTTCCTGTGGAATCGATGCTTCCTGACGATGGATCAAGCCAGGAAACATCTCCTTTTGAGAACAAAAAGGAGATATCCGAAGCTCAAATGGCCGTGAAAAGGGAGGTATAAAGCAACTCGATACCGCAGCTTGGTACTACTAACATGGCGTATTCTAGTTGGTATCCGAACGGCGTTACGTCCGGTTTCCGCACAGAATAATTTCTTCTTTATTAGTTGGTTTGAAATTTTAGCTATCATAACTAAGAGGTCTTGAATTCATTGCTGGTCTATGTGATGTGTGTATGAATTTGTCTTAATTAACTTAAATATATAAAAAAAACTATAAAATCTTATTTAAAATTCATTTTAACCGTATTTCTAATATTTGTTTATTTAATTACCCACATTATGAACATAATTATTAGAACAATAGATTTGATTTCCAATATTTATGTGATCACTGGCTATTAATTTTTTAAATTAACAAAGTAATTACAATTAAATATAGAAAAAATCAAATATATTATTTTAATGAAAAATATTAATAATCATATCAATTATTTTAGCAACTACTTCTAAATTCTAGTTGTTGAATTTATGAAAAATAGATTGTTACTTGTATAACAGATATTCAAACAATTTATAATTAATATAGTGTTTTAAATTATTATTCTTGTTAGATAATGAATAATTATAGTGTATTAAAAAGAGAAAAGAACTGAATTTGTCCCCAATTAAAAAAAAAAGATAAAATAATCCTCAACTATATAAAAATATCAATTTAGTTCATTTTGTCTTTAAATAATGGTCAAATTAGTCATTTTGGTCACAAGTATTTAAGTTACACCATTATATGTCATATTCTTTTAAAATTTAATTAAATATGAAAATATATTTAATAATTAGCATTAAATTATTAAATAAGCCCTAAGAATTATTTGATGCATAATTCCTTCTTCATCTCTATATAACTAACTAATTTCTGAATTAAAAAGGATTTCAAAGTAGAACTTTCTTTTATTGGAAAATTATATAATAGAAAAAAGAATTTTTATTGTAAATTTTAGAAGAATAATTGAAAATCCATAAACTTGAAAATCCATAAACTCAATAAGAACAATAAGAGTAGAGAATTATTTTTTTAAACAACCAATGTACAATTTATCAATGCGCACATAATAATTGAAAATCCATAAACTCAATTAGTGAGAGTAAGGCTTCGTTTGGGATAGTTTTTATGCTTCTTTCTAAACAGTTTTTCAGTAAAAAAAATTATAGTTTAAAAAAATTTTATACTTAAAATCTGATTCATAGAACAATGAGAAAATTGTCACAACAAACGAAGCCTAAAACTCTACTAACCTCTCACTATCACTAACATCTTAAGTTTCAGTCAAGCTGACGTTGTTATGAGCTTTGTTGATATCGGAAAATTATTACGTTCGGACAAAAAATCGGAAATCCGGATGTATATATACCGAGCAATACCGAGTGCTCGGTACCGAGCTCCAGGTGACATGGCGCATTCTTATTTGTCTCTGGACACGTTCGGTGTCCGGACTCAATAATTACTCGTTGATATCTGTGTTCAGCCTAGTCCCATCTTCCTGTCTTTGGGTTGAGTTGCAATTTCTTTAAATATTCTCATATAGTAAAGAAAAGGTCTCTGCCCTCAATTTATCCCAAAAAAAAAAGTAAGAGAAGGAATTCAACCAAGATCCCATGCATGCTACTTCCAAAGCTTCTTCTTAGCCACCTCAGTGCATCTCCAACCGAACGGCAAACACTTGTTTGCCGTTCTTGCTTTGCTCCAACCGATCGTGCATTTTTGACGCCATTTGATCGCGGATGAACAGTGCGACGCCAATATTGGCGTTGCACTGTTCATCTGCGTCATTTTTTTCTCTCTACCGAACAGGTTGGGAAGAAAGGCGCGAACGAAAACGACTGTTTTAGAGGCAAAATGGCGTTGGATTGGAGATGAAAGACGACGTTTTCTGATTTCTCTGCATTTTGGAGTGAAAAATGACATTTTCGGTTGGAGATGCCCTCATGGACGGGATCAAAGGTAGATCCAGAGTTTAGGGTTTCTGGAGAACAATTGAAATAGTGAAAAGAGAGCTCGCGCGTGCAGCCCCGTTGGTTGACGCGAAGGAATTCCCCCCGCGAGACTCACGTTCGAAGCTCCTAAACTTCCAAAAAAAAAAAAAGAAATAGTGAAAAGAGCAATGGATCGAGTAGTGTGAAAGCTTTGATGATAAAGTGGCAAGATGTCAGTATCACTGAGCTAGAAATTATGGAAATAATATATAATGTAAAAAAGCTATATTTTGACTTACTCATTTTGGTTCTTAAAAAAAATGGTGTGTATATATATATACAAGCAAGAGAGGAGATTTAAAAAAAAAAAACAATTAATAAAGGTGGTTGGATTATGTCTTATTAATAGGCCGGAAGGTCGTCATTGCTATTGATTGATGGTGGATAGTAGCTTTGTGAATAGAGGTTGGTGGAAGAACATGTTAAGTGTGAGGGAAGGTAGATGCAACTACATGTTTTTAAAAGAGATAAAATTCACATTCACGTAGAGATGGAGACCATAAAGAGAGTAAGATAGGGGATCATCTCCTCCATGAAAGTAAATAGAGATAGAAAAAGATCAGTGGGAGAGCAAGTTGTATGGAGACTTGGTTTGAAGGAGTACTTGGGTGTTTGGCTTTGGCATGAGAGATTTGTTAGCTTTAGGATTTAGGGACAACTTACACTACTACATGAAAATCACGTATTACTGATAAATCTTTTGGCGGAATAAGCCCGCCGATATGATCATGCATGTGCGGTGACGACCATAAGACACAAACATAGGACCTGGAATTTCAAACACTTCACACCACTTTGATGTAAAGTAAAACCTGTTATAAAACATACTCTTTTTATATTTAAAATATATTAATACAAAAAATTAAATTTAAAATAAAATAAAATAAAATGTTAAAATGAATAAATAATTAAAGTAAGCTATTAAATAAGTTAAAAAAAAAAGTAAGAATTAATTAATTATTAATTTAATAAATTATTTTAATTATTTAAAAAGTAAATTTAAATAAAAAATTAAAGTTAATAATTAATTAAAATTTATAATTTTAATTAAAAAATAAAGTAAGTTATTAAATTAAAAATTAATTAAACTAAGTTATTACTTAAAATACATTATTAATTTAAAAAATAATTACAATAAGCCATACATTTATTAACTAATTAAATTACAAATATACAATTTTTCAGAAATTATTAAAATCCGCTGAAAATTATTAAAATTCGACGGAAAATCCATCGAAAAAATCCATCGGAATCACTAAAATCCGCCGGAAAATCCTTCGGAAAAAATGCTCCGAAATTCCCCAGGAAAAAAATATGCGCCGGAAATTCTCATGAAAAAATGGCTGAAATTTTATAGGAAATATTTCACCATAATCCTTCGGAACATAGTCCGCCGAAAATCCGCTGATAGTCGTCGATTTTCCTATAATGTTGTAGAATAAGACTGAAAGAGAGAGAGGTGGTTTCTATCAACTGTGATCTCTTTATTTGCTGAGTTCACCAAGATGCTCATCACTTAGTTTTTCAGTGCACAAAAGTTGCTAAAAAATTCATGTGACCTATTGTGAATGAAGGCAGTAGCCAATAGATTCATTGAAGAGCTTCATAATCGTATAATGTAGAAGTGTATAAAACTCAAACAACTTCATTAATCAAACGAGGTAATCTCATCCAATATCTTAAGGGTGAATACTGTTGAAGTGTCAATTATCTTTTTTAGTGAAGCTAATTAAGATTGAATGGCAATCTATATTAATAAACTAATTATTATTTTAATAACTAAAATTTAATTATTTAAAGTTATTAAATTAACAATTAATTAAAATATGCTATAAAATTACCAATTAATGAAATTACGAATATACAATCTTTTTTCAAAAACTATTAAAATCGAACCGTCGCAAAATTAGCTAGAACGCTGCCGGAAATCCGCCAGAAAATCTTCCTAAAAATTGGTCGGAAATATTTCATCTTTATCCATCGAAAAGCCGTCGAAAAATACTCTGTCGGTAATGGATAATTTTCATGTAATGTAATCCATCGATCATAATGATCAACGGCATCACAATATGCAGTAGTAGCCTAAATATGCTTAACTAATTTTTTTAATATTATGAAGAACAATTGTGTAGCCTAAATAATTGTGACAAGGGGTAAGTTTTTAGTACATTGTAGTTATTATGAGCTTGTCATAAACGAAATGGTGAACCATGCACCCTTTTTATTAGATATGATGGCATATTGTTACTCACATGATCCAAAAAGAGTAATATATTTAATATTGCAATAATTATTTTGAAAACTACTAATTTTAGATCTTAACGTTGACTATATATTTTTTTAGTCCATTGATTAAAATATGATTATACTTAGGCTTCATTTAGGACGTACATCCGATTTTCTTACGGCTTCTTAAAATAATTTTTAGTTTAAAATTAAATTTTTTAACTAAAAAAATGCTTTAAAAAGCGCTAAGAAAACCGTCCTAAATGAAAACTTAGTTTTAGCAAATCAATAGCAAGTGATTACTTCATAAGTCTAATAAAAAAGTTTTCAACAGTAATAATGAGGACCTTATTTTAATCAATTTTAAATTAGCAATTATTAAATTCATAAATATAAGAAATGTCTGTTAAATAAAATGAATAAAAATCGTTATAAATAATAATAGAAACCCTTAGGAGTTAGGATATTCTTTCTAATTTTCTTTGGTTATAATTAGAGAAGTTTTTAAGTGGCTCCTAAGCCTTACTTAAGGTCTCTTTGAGCTAACTTTCTCGTAGTTTTATTTTTCATATAACAATCATAATTTCATTTTATAATTATTCTCTCATTATTTTCTAAAAAATTATGTGATGGAAAGCTGTTTTTACAATTAAATTGCTAAGTTGCTTTCCCTATAATAACTTTATAATTGCTGTCATCCCAAATAAAATCCTATGTGCCAATGAAAATATTGAATGTAAAGAGTAAATTGACGAACTAATAAAAAAATGTAAGTAGTTGGTGCATGTGAGGATTAAATGGGTGGTCCGCCCAAAAGCGCATCAAATCTTTAAGAAAATTTACTCAATTTTGACATGCCAAAAAAAATCATTTTGTTAGGATAGATTTAGGCTTCGTTTGGGACGGCTTTTTTACTGTTTTCTAAAACGGAGTTTTAGTACAAATTTTTTTATTTTTGTATTAAAACTCCGTTTTAGAAAGCAATAAAAAAGCCGTCCCAAACGAAGCCTTAGGCTTCGTTTGGGATGACTTTTTTATTACTTCTTAAAATGAAGTTTTAGTACGAAAATTCTTAGAGAGCCGTCAGAAACCAAGCCTTAGTTGTTGATCAATTTTCATATAAATTTACAAGGTGAAGGCAGAGCCCATGAACCAAAAATAAAAAAAAAATACATATTATTTTAATGAAATATTTAAGAGTTTATTTTTGTTTTTTATTACCTCTTTTTTATAAAGAATAACGAAAATTTTATATTAGATCTCTCTTTAACTCCAATGCATGCAGTAGCTTCAATAAATGTTGAAAATTTGAAATATTTGATCTCCTAAAATAATATCAATAATTAGGGGTAGACTTAGGGAGAGCTCAAGAAGAGCAACTGACCAACTTGTATATTTCTTTTCTTAATAGAATTATCATTTTTTTCTATTTTGCCTCTTCAATAAATATATTTGCCTAAAAATTAAGAATTTTTTTTCCTATTTCTCCCCTAATGTTACTCATGCTTCACTCGTGTTGAGCTTACTCTTAAAAGAAAAGCTGGTTCTACCCTCATCATTAATTATAAAAAATTAATTCTCACTCAATCCATAATAAAATATGTAATAATGATGGCATGATATAGATCTCGGTTTGAATATCTTTCTTACTATTTTCTAAAGAATTTTTTTAGTACAACAATTAATTTCTAATTCAAAAAAATTTTATGCTGAGAAATTACTTTAGAAAGCAAAAAGAAAACTGTCCCAAACTAAGCCATATGCATCAATTAAGGCTTCATTTGAGACTGACTTTTTTAATGCTTCTTAAAGCAGCTTTCTAGCTAAAAATTCAAAATTTTTATACTAAATAGATGTTTTAAGAGGCAATAAGAAAGCTGTGCCAAACAGCAAATTATTGCATCAGGTCACCGAACAGAGAGGATCCGTTCGGATCCTCTCTGTCTACAGTAAAGCGCAGGTCACTGTAGCAGCTGCTACAGTGACCTGCGCTTTACTGTAGACAGAGAGGACCGAACGTGTTCGATGACCTGATGCAATAATTTGCCGTGCCAAACAAAGCCTAAATAAACATATGTAAATTTTTTAATTATGTTGATTTTTTTATTATTTTCTCTATAATTGAATTATATTTTCATTTTTTTTAAAATACACAAAGTATCTCATAATTGTTTCAATAGGAGGGCAAATTATTGGGTCAGGTGACCGGACGCGAAAAATAAGTTCGGACATCCAATAAAAATTTGCCGCGTCAGCGCTTTTGACTTGCGCTTTACCTGCGCTTTACTTGCGCTTTTTGACTTGCGATTTAGTTGCGCTTTACTTGTGCTTTAGTTGCGCTTTACCTGCGCTTTACTTGTGCTTTACCTGCACTTAATTTAAAATAATATTTTATTAATATCCGGACCTATCTCTGCGTCCGGTCACCTGACCCAATAATTTGCCCAATAGGAGAGTGGCTCCATCGATACTTGTTGCCCTTTCTCATGCCACAATTCGTTGTGAAAAGATTGTAATTTAGGCTTCGTTTGGGACGGGTTTTTTATTGCTTTCTAAAACGAAGTTTTAGTACAAAAATAAAAAAAATTGTACTAAAACTCCTTTTTAGAAAGCAATAAAAAAACTGTCCCAAACGAAGCCTTAGAAATACACGTAATTAATATTTCTTTTCATTATTATTCCAACATAATTATTAGAGAACAAAGCAGGCTAAATAGGACAATGAACCACACATATATGTGGACTGATATTCAAAAGTCTACATAATCTCAAATTAATATTGCTTATAGTCAATTATTGATACTTAATACGCGTATTAGATCATGTCTTCCTTCTACGGCAGTTCACCTCCAATACCGCCACCGCCACCGGCGCCGCCGCCTCCACCTCCACCCAAACCTCCACCACTACCTACCCCGCCGCCTGCCCCGCCGCCGCTTCCGAAGCCTCCACCAGCTCCTCCGCCAGATCCTCCACCTGCGCCCCCACCACCTCCGCCTCCGAACCCACCTCCTCCACCGCCACCTAGCCCACCGCCGCTGCCAGATCCTCCACCGGCTCCACCACCAAACCCTCCACCTGATCCACCACCAATCCCTCCGCCGGAACCGCCACCACCACCAAATCCACCTCCGCCGCCGCCTCCGAGCCCTCCTCCAGCTCCAGCTCCTCCACCGGCTCCACCACCGAACCCACCACCAGCACCACCACCGCCACCCAACCCACCACCTCCACCGCCTCCAAGTCCACCGCCACCCCCAAGTCCCCCACCAGCTCCGCCGCCAAAGCCGCCCCCAGCCCCACCTAAACCATGATGGAACAACTTCTGCTCCTCGAGGCCGCCATTACCTGCTGAAAGCTTCCTGCTTGCCGAGGAAGCCAACAGAAGGGAGGCCAGAAGAGCAAGGAGAAAGAAGATTCTACTTCCACAACTATTACTCTTTCCCATGTTGGGAGGTAGACTCAGCTTCAGTGATTTGAGCTAACAGGAGGCACAGCCTTATATATAATGCTTTCTGCATGGGAAGATCAAAGATGGCTAGCTGACGAAATTCATAATTTTTATTATAATTAATGCGCTCGCATCCATCAACTACTAATCTCTACATGGTGAAATTAATGAACCGCGACTTTTGCTTGCAAACTCTGACAGCTTCAGTTATATATATAGTCGGCGAAGACTTTGGAGAAGAAAAGAAAGATTGATGCCCTTATTGGTCTATTATTGCATGTTTGCATTAATATCATGCACGTTATCTAGTGGTGATCAAGTAACTCATGAGGCTAAAAAAGAGACCAATTGGCCATTTTTTTCTCTAGAGATCAGAAGTCAGAAGTTCTAATGAGCTTGCACTGTATTATTATATATGCGGATGCTATTAATATCTTTGACTTTAATTTAAAATTGTTATAGAATCACAACAAATCAGATGGAGAGAGAGAGAGAATTCTAGAGAAATAAGTTTGAGCATGAGAGCCGTGTATTGAGTATCCACATACACACTAACACACCCAACCAAGTAGGTATGGGTATGCCCGAAGACTCGTTGGTGTGTACTTAACATTGGGGGATAAATCGATTTACATTGTTATTACTGTATGTTTTATATTACTGCAATTCTCACAGCGCATTATGCATCACTAAATCGTACTGCGACCACAGTAGATTCGGTTATGCTGCTTATTAAAAGTTTGCAATCATAACAAAGGACAACAAGCCTAGCTCAAGGCCATTAGTATGCGGCGGGGCTGCGTTAAAAAAGCGAGGAAAGTCGATGGGCATGGGTGAGTACGACATCCCAAAAGCCATTATTAGCTAGTGGGCGAAGCCTGCCCGCTTAGAGCGTGAATACCCATCCAATACCTCTTTTAGGGCTTTGCTGAGTACATAAAATTGTATAGACTAGGCTCACATTTGATTCTTTATTCATAGATTTGGGTTAAAGCTTGAGCATCATAGAACTGGCTACATATATATATGATTATATATAATTTAAGAGAAAACATTAGGTATTTTGTTGCCTAATTAGAATGCTCAACTTATAAAACTTATCAATAGTATCTCATATGAAATATATAACTTGCCCACTTGAGTAGTTGCTAGGGCCTAATTGATAGGTTGTACCTACTTGTTTAGAGCAAGTTCATAAGTCATAGTTACATGCTTGAGGTGAGTTTCGATAAAGTTGAGATATAGCAAATTGAGTCGACTTAGCTTGAACCACGACAAGTTAGGTTGAACTGGGCTGACTTTGCTTGAACCCAATTTTTTGGATATTTGATTATACATTTAGTTTCTTGATTTTAATATATTTTTGGAGATTTATTATGAAAAAAGAATAAGAGAATAAAATATTATTTATTAATTATTAAGAAAGTCATCATAAATATTTATTTTAATGTTAGATATTTATCAATTAAATTAATTTGGACTTCAACCATTATTCTTTTGTCCATGTCATAAGAAAATTATCATACACATATGAGATTGAAGCCCTTCATTTAAATAAATTTCCTTCATCTTCTAACTTCTTGAACTATGCAACTCTATTTTCTTGTTGAGAATGGAGGTTCCAAAGATAAATATATATTAATGATGAAATATATCATATTCTTCATTTAGCTAAATATAACTAAAAAACTTTATCATATTCTTTAATTGTCTCATTATAATTTTTTATTATAAACCAAATAACTAAATAAGTCTTTAGATTAGATTTGATTGACCATTTGTGCTGCATTGCTTGCTTGTGGCTAACTTATTTTTTAATTATTAAGGATGTTAAAAGTAAATTTTTATTAAAAAAAAAATCATGAATACGGAATCGACAAATTATATGATATAAAAATAAGATATGACTTATTAAATAAACTAAAAATTTGAAATTGTTTGTAAATTATATTATTTATTTAATTTAATTAGTTAACGTTAATATGAAATAGAACTTAATCAAGTTTGGATTCAATTCAAATTAGCATAAAATTAAATTAAAATATAATAAATAAATAAAAACTCTTAGGATATAGGATGGCCTTTGTAACTGGCCCCACCCATCTTGGATAGTTTTGAGGCTCGGTCCAGCTCGACTATGTGGCATGGCTGGCAGCATCGAAAACTATAGATTCTCAGATCTGATATAAATCGAGCACCTATGAGATTGATCGATTGTGTGGAATTTGTTTCTTTTTGCTCTGACAGTTTGTTGTGATCGTCATCATTAAGAAAGGTAACATAATCTCTCACTTTTACCCTCAGCGCTGTTATAGTCATGCAATTAATATATGTCCTCTAATCTATTGTTGTGGTAATTCATTTATTTAGTATGGGGTTTAAATTGTAAGGTTTTGTGGTTGCAATGAGTTATTTGCGCTACCTGTCTAAGTTGATGAAGATGGTGATTGTTCTAATACCAAATTTGACTGAGTCTTTATATAGACACCTTAATTAGCGTTGGTTTTAAGCTTCTAGGGGTTTTAGGGTTCTTGATGATTTCTTAGGGCTTTTTAGCCATAAGTAGGATTTAATTTTAGTGAGATTTAGTAAATTCTGTAAATCCGAATTTAGTAAATCCATAAGGTATTAAATCCTAAAAGTTGTTTGATATGACATATGTTAAATCCTGATAAATTTTGAGAATCTGTTTGACAACATAATTAAGGATTTAAGACGGTTGGTTCATTTATAAACTAAATTTAATGTAATTTGAATTTAATTTGTACGTTAAGTATGAATTACATATTAACTTTAATAAGTTATAATGATAAATAATATAATTAGGAGCTAAATTAAGTATTACAAATTATCAATTTAGTTATTTAAGTGTTAATTATCAAATTACTTATCGTATTACTGATTATCTAATTATATTTTGGAACCCAAATTAATTTGTTAATTATTTTTGAAATTAGAAATTATGTAACAAAAACTCATAATAAAGATTTAATTAGTTATTTAGGTATTATTTAATTAAATTTAATTATTAATAATGTTATTAATTATCTCATTGATCCTTTAAACAATTAAACTACTAGTTAATTATTTAATTATTATTTACAATATTATGTATATAATTAATTATATTTATTTTAAATTATATAAATAAACTAATTTAATGGCAAATTATAGTAATAATTATTTACTTAAGCTAAACTAATTACTTAATTATATTACAAATTGTTTAATTAATCTAAATAATTATATTAAATATGTTAATTTCGATTCATTTTTAATTTGGTAGGCTGTCTAGGGTTTGCTTTTCCTCTTTTTCCCGCGTTTCGTTGGTTGCTTCGGTTTCGCGTGCCGTGCTCATCACCACCGGAGCTCGCTTGCTACTTCGCCTCCTTCGAAGGCCTCGGATCGGAAGTCACGACGGTAGCTCGCTTGCTGCGTAGGTTCGCCTCGGAAGTCACGACGGGAGCTCGCTCGCTGCGTAGGTAATCTTCGCCTCCTCCTTCCTTTCACGACGGAGCTTGCTCTTTCCCAAGCTCGTAAATCTGTAGTACGTAAATTCTTAAATCTGCCGAACCGTGGGATTTACTAAATGCCGGATTTGTGCCGTAAATCCGTAAACCTGGGATTTATTAGGGCTCGAAAACCGTTTGGCCGTAAATCCGGCCTAAATCCGAGCCCGAATTCAGGGGTTGATGATGAAATCAAAATAGTGTTTCAACTTCAGACAGTAAAGAGAAGCTGGACTGTATCTGTGCAAATTTGAGATACGCAGAAGTAGAGTGAAGGGTTGTTGGGTTTGAGAGGTAATCCGAGAATAGGAGAATCAAAGAGATAGATCGGACATGATCTAGAGAAAACTAGACGTAAGAAAGTGAGGAATAGAATAAGGGAGAATAAATACAATTTATTTCATTCAAATCCAAGGGCCTCCCTGTTCAAAGTAGGATTTATAAAATTTGAATTCAGGAAATGCCAATGGTATAAATATTGAGAATATTTGTTTTTTCCCAGTTCTTAAATCTTTTCATATGTTTGCCTATTTTGTTTTAGTTTGTAGGATTTAGGGATTAGAAGGTTTCAACAAAGGGAAGGAAACAAGAGGAGAGGGTTGGTGCCAGGATGACATTTGAGAGAAGATTCTAGAAGGGAAGATGCCGAGGTGTTAAGTAGATTGAATGTATCAAACAAACAAAAGTTATTGAGAAAACGAGGGTTTTAATAGAGAGGAGATTCAAGGAGAGGTTGAAGTTCAAATTCTTGGAGCGGTCTTTCTTCTTAAGTATTCACTCATTTCAAGTCACTGGTCGATATGATGTTGTTGTTAACATAAGCTAAAAGTTCAAAAACTCCCTCTAAAATTATATGCTTTTTAAATAATATATATTCTCTTTAACTTTCTTTGTATCTCATGTTGAGCATTGCTTCGGTCAAACCTCAAAATCATGCCCTTGAAGATTTTTTTTTTAACTCGTGCAATGTCTTTTTTCAAGTTACATTTCTTTTTTATTTGTGTTTGAGCAACATGTTGATGGAACTTTCATATATACTTCCTCCAAGTCAACTCAAAAAAAGACTTTATTCACATTAAATTATTGTATATTCTAGTACGTATTAGAACTCCAAGAATTTTTATTTTAGCAATTGAAGCTTGTGTTTCGAGATATTCAATCTCATATGTTTTGTATGTAGCTCTTGGCCATTAGTGTAGCTTTATATCTTTCTAGTGAACAATAAGCACCCATCTAAAGGGCTTATATTTCTTCTCTTATATCATTATTCTAATTCACATTATTTGAAGCCTTTATGTTATTATAAGGATAAAAATAGTTTGATACTAGTAGAGGATTGATTCATACATGTCAATGGTGTAAAATGACGCTCGCCATGGTGCAGAGCGTGGCGCGGTGCATCAAAATTGCGCGTGCTATTTTCGCCATGCATGGGCAATGATGCAAGGCGCAAATGGTGCGCGCTATTTTGTTTACATGTTATAAATTATACATTATAAATTATAATTAAAAGTTTTAAGGTTTACATATTAATATCATAATTAATTATTAATTAATTAATTAAACATTAAATTAATAAAATATTAAAAAAAATAAAGGATTTAACTTTTTTGTAGGATTTAAAACTATCATTTTTGCCATTTGGCGGGATTTAGGTTAAATTATGTTTAAATCATGCTCAAATATATTGATGTAAGTTTATGTAGGATTTAAATTGTCATTTTTTGTTGTTTGACAATATGTTTATGTCTAAATTTTGTTCTAATCAACCTATTATTTGTTATTTGATGGTATTTAATATTAATAAATAAATATATTTTATTTTTTTTTACATTGTGCGTCATATTTAAAATGGCACGTGCCACGTTGCATCATGCGCTATGGTCATAGCTCTTCCGGGAACTTTGTGCCGTGGTGCTTTATTTGCCATTGACAAGTATGGATTGATTATTAGGTGAAATA
The DNA here is from genome assembly GCA_022539455.1 of Dendrobium nobile. Taxonomy (NCBI): domain Eukaryota; kingdom Viridiplantae; phylum Streptophyta; class Magnoliopsida; order Asparagales; family Orchidaceae; genus Dendrobium; species Dendrobium nobile. Next base: position 55,173,205 of record CM039728.1, on the reverse strand, counting down.
TTTTTTTATGATAGAAATAAGTGTAGGGGATGTTCAGTGAAAGTATTTTTGTTTGTAGATTCAATAGTTTTTTTAATGGATGCAAGGGTTGATTCAGTTGATTGGATTTTCATTGATTGAGATGCTGTCTTCTTTATTAAACTTGTGATGGCCAAGTAGAAGTGGTTTAGGTCTAGACTCAATTTGGGTTGGAGTGTTTGGGTTTGGACTAGAGTTGTATGATGATGGGATGAGAGATAAATAAGGACAATTTAGGAGGAAAAATTATTTGGGAATGATATTTTTTCCTTAAAAATTACTAGTAACAAAGTAATGATATTTTTCATTGAAAGTGATATCAATGGACACATATACATTTTCTTGTGATAGGAATGTAGCATTTATACCTTTTTTGTTTGGGTTTAATAATCAATGAAGACACATTTAATAATTAGGGTTCAAGCTTTTTTTTATTTTTGGAAATTTGTATGAATAAAGGCATCACTTTCAAATATTGTAGGGAATGAGATTGTTAAAAACATTGATATGAGAAAAGAATTTGTTTAGGATTTATGCGATTCTTAAACCCAATTATCTTTGTAGGTAATAATTTTATGGTGTGGGAAGGTGTTAAAATTGCTGCCTCCCTAATATTATTTTGAGTTTTTTTTTTAAGAAGAGAACCCTTTGGTAGCAAGTGTCGGTTCTTTCATTCAACTACTTCATTTTACTGGGGATGTGTACACACAGGAGGTCTTGTGTATTATTTCTTTTTTTTCTTAAAGTATGAGGAGAAAAATGGTTAGAATAATATCTGACATTTTTAAATTGGACTCATTTAATTTCAACACTAAATTAATTTTGATTATATCAAAAGAGGTGTAAAAGATGGTACTCACATCACTTTTTATTTATAGTAAAGAAATGAATACTCATTGATATAGGACAAAATATTGATCCCAAAAGATCTTAGATGTAGAAAATGATCTAATTGTCATTATGAACGAGGGAAAAGAAATAGGAGTTTTTGTGTTATTTATTGAAAAGTTGTTATATTTGTGTTTTGCTAGTTCACAAACATCACAATGAAATTCTTTGATATTGATTTCCTTGAATAATAAACGAAACATGATTTTGAGAGTAATAAATGATGGGTGGCCAAGGCATAGGTGTGTTGAAGCAGATGTTTTTCTTCATTGGATTTAAGGAATTTTTTAGTGGAGAGGTACATTGCTAGTTGTATGGAGTTTATTTTATCATTTCATTCCTCAAGAGGGTATAAAGTATCTCTTTCTTTAACAAGCCCAACCATCTTTCTCTTGCCCTGCTCCTAAAAAACACATTGTGAAGGATGAAGCACAGTATTGCACTTGGAAATTATCAACTTCTCATTCAACTTGTGTTTTTCTATTGATGATTCTTATGTTTAAAGTTTTCTTGAATCCTTGATGGAATTGACATAATTCTGTAAGCTGATGAAGCATAAGATAAGCACATTTACGTCAGTGGATATCCAAGAATCTTGGAATATAAAGTTTTGAACTCTATTGGAAATTAATCTGCAGTTTATATATTTAGAAGCAGAAAATTACTTATTCTGACAATTAGGTAGCAAGGTTTTGCTAATGCATTTTTTTGTTGTATATGTGGAAGCAGCTGATCAATCTCTATATGCCTTTTGACCGATATATCTTATTACTAAATCGTTTTTGTCGTATGAATTTTTAGCTATATGTCTGGCTCTTCCTCAATTTTATGTGCGACAATGGGATGTAAAAGAGTTGGTCTCATATTAGTTGTTTTGGGATGTTCCTCTGCAATCATAAGAGAATCGTCTCTTTACATGATAAACTTCTTGTGAAATATCTCTGAAATGCTTTCCTAGGTCTATTGCTGGATAAAGGGATGTAATTATAGGTTTCGCATTGATCTGTTTTGTTATTTGTGAGCTCCGTGAAGACCATATCATAGTGATTGGCTACCATTCCAAGCAATACAGACATTATCACATATTCTATAGACATGATTGATGTTTCTAACTTATAATAAACTGCTGTTATTATTATTATTATTATTATTATTGTTTGATAACAAGCTTCCATCTTTAACTTTTTTCTGTGGGTTGCAATAACAGAATTTTTCAGGCCATGCTACACGTGACGCAGGAATGCTAAAAAGTATGGCTGATATTATGCGTGAAGATGATTTCAAGGATGGTGAATTCGTTGCAAAGAGGATCAAAGTTACTGAAGTAGATACTGGTAATTTGGTAAAAGAAAAGAACGAAGAGCAAAATCTGGATATCCATGCGATAGATGAAAATATGATCAAGTCTACCATATCAATGGATCAGACTGGAAGCAATGTTGAAGAAAATTTGTTTGGAGAGGTTGATAAGCAGATGCCTGAATCTAATAAAACTTCAAAAGATATTATGTCATGCAGTTCCAACAAAGTTCAAGACCAGTTTGTCGGTAATTTATGCGATATGGATGCTGCAGCAGCAGAAGACAAGGGATCCAGACACACAATGGAGGATGCTTGGGTGGTTCTTCCTGATGCAAGCATGGATTATCCTGGAAAATTGAGGTTTTCTGTTTTTTATTTTCATTATTATTAGTCACTCAGTTTTTTTATATAACACAAATTTTAGAAGTAGCCACTATTTTGCCCTTCTTGTTAGGTGCTTAGTCTAGCACATGCTGGAGAGCTTTCATGGTCGTACCTACCTTTGAAGCAACTGCTGCAGCTAGCTAAACCTAACGACTGTTTAGAAAACTATATATTGTATATGTTGTTAGTTATACAATTCTGAACTACATTTGAGCAAACAGTGTGATGCAACCAAAATTTAGGAAACTAAGATTGCAAATAAAATTGATGTCTTCCTTTCAAAATAACTTAAACAATACTACAATATAACATAACAAAAGACCACCTAATAGGACAGAACTAAGTTTCTAACAACTCTTAGAAGCCATCTCAAATTTCATTAAGACAAGACAAGATGCAAATACCTTGCAACTTACAATTTAACACAAACATTTTAAGAGAAGAAAGATACAAATGGAAGGGTTACCATGGAGAGAAGAAAGAGATAGAAGTCCGAGACAAGTTTTAAGAAAAGAAGGGGAAATGAGACTTAGCCGCAAGTTAAAAAAAGCCTCAGGTTTTCTTTACAAAAATTCTCATTTTTTCATTCCTAAATTTTTTTTAAAACAACCAAAAACTCCCCTATAAATAGGAAAAGAAAAGGAGGCCAAAGGCCATGCTCAGCCGCCCCATACAACCAACCAAAAGGGGAGGAAAAAGGCAGCATTAAAGCCACAGAAGAACCCACCAGAAATCGGGAAAGGCAAGGGTCAATAGCAGAAACGGAACATCCCTGACTAGGGAACCGAAAAAGCCAGACAACAGAAACCCAAAAGCCAAGCCAGGGGAACAGGAACTGGACAGTCAAGGTCGAGGGAACCGGGAAAGACAGAACCGAACAGGCAAAGCAAGGGCAACCGGGAAAGCAATAGCATAAACGGAACATTCCTGACTAGGGAACCGAAAAAGCCAGACAACAGAAACCCAAAAGCCAAGCCAGGGGAACAGGAACCGGACAGTCAAGGTCGAGGGAACCGGGAAAGGCAGAACCGAACAGGCAAAGCAAGGGCAACCAAGAAAGCTAGGGAGCAGGAGCAATTCAGCCCCCCCCCCCCCCCCCCCCAAAAAAAAAAAAGTCAGCCCAGAAACCAAATATGGGGGAGGTTTGCTTACATCAATTCTCCCTTAGTGGAGAAATCTCATCTCCTGATAAGTTCGATTCAAAATTATGAAGATATGATCCTTCCGATTCCTGAATTAGCATGTCATACATTCTTTTGATAATCTCTTTTTATCGTTCAAATTCGGTTAAGAGTTGAAGCTTCTTAGAATCGTATCTCTCGGCACATAATTGCAGCTATCTTTGAATCTTGAGAAGCTCGATCTGTAGAGGATTAGAAGAATATGCACAAGGAGGAACCCATTTTGTTGTTGGAAGATTGTCCAACCGGAACCCAAGGCATAGTTAGATGACTTTCTTGATTACCTTCAATTGGTTGTTTGTTTTGACTTTTCATTAAAAAAAAAAAACACACCATAACCTAGACGCTCTGATACCAAATTGATGCAACGAAAATTTAGGAAAGTAAGATTGCAAATAAAATTGACGTCTCCCTTTCAAAATAACTTAAACAACACCACAATATAACAGAACACAACACCACCTAATAGGACAGAACAAAGTTTCTAACAACTCTTAGAAGCCATCTCAAATTTTTCATTAAGACAAGACAAGATGCAAATACCTTGCTACTTACAATTTAACACAAACATTTTAAGAGAAGAAATATACAAATGGAATGGCTACCATGGAGAGAAGAAAGAGATAGAAGTTCGAGACGAATTTTATGAAAAGAAGGGGAAAGGAGACTTAGCTCACAAGCTAAAAAAATCCTTAGGTTTTCTTTCCAAAAATTTTCATTTTTTCTTTCCTAAAAGCTTTTAAAGACATCCCAAAACTCCGCTATAAATAGGAAAAGAAAAGGAGGCCAAAAGCTATGCTTAGCCGCCCCTTACAACCAACCAAAAGGGGAGGAAAAAGACAACATTAAAGCCACGGAAGAACGCACTAGAAATCGGGAAAGCCAAGGGTCAATAGCAGAAATGGAATAGCCCAGGCCAGGGAATCGGAAAAGCTAGACAATAGAAACCCAACAACCAAGTCAGGGGAACAGGAACCGAACAGCCAAGGCCCAAGGAACCGGGAAAGCCAGGAACTTAACTGGCAAAGCAAGGGGAACCGGGAAAGCCATGGAGCAAGAGTAGTTCAGCCACCCCCCAAATCAGCCCAAAAAACAAATAGGGGGGGGGGGGGGGGGGCTTGCTTACATCACAATGCATGTGTTTCTTGGGATCGACCCAATTAATGTGTACCATAATTTATTGTTTTGATTATCCTAGTTGAAGACGAAGATTATAGTTCATCTTTATTTTATATGGTTAGATTTTCTTCTACATTTGCATGTTTGGCTTGAATGCCAGAGATCACTAAAAGTTCAAATAAGCATTTGGTTTGAATCAAGGTCGCATGGAAGTCAATAAGCCCATTAACGAGCCCACCCCAGCTCAGATCAAACTTATATTGAGTCGAGCCTTGAACGAATCCAGCTAGCTACAGATCTGATTGAAATACATACGTATATATGTATGAGCGATGTTGAACTAAAAATTTGTGTTATGAGATTGAAAATCGATTGAAGTAAGATTGGTTTTTAGTTCACGTCAAAGTTAATGAGCAATTCCTGATTCAAATCAAGATTTAATCATGCCAGTCCATGGCTTGTTTTTAACTCTATTCGAGATTGGATCGAACAATTTAGAACTAGATTCGTATCGGCTCAAGATCAGATCATTAACCACTCTCTAGAATTTTTTTTGGCTTCACATATAAATGTACAGAGACATTTATATTTTATCGATAATTAGAGCTCTCTTTACTAAATTTAAGGCAAAAAACCTTAAAACTTCTACCTGTTACTATCTCAATTGTTTGATATCCTTTTATAAGTCCTTGTATTTGGCCCTAAAGAAGCACTAAGAATTCTTTCTTACCTTCAACAGGCTGTTCGATCCGCCATCCCCCCCTCTCCTGTTGCCTTTCACTTGAATGTTTGACTTTACAGGAAAAGATGTGTTTGTTTTCAGATTTAACTTCGATTTCGCAGCTCTCATAGTTCTTAATGCTTGTGGGTCATTCTTCATAACTTCCAATGGCAACAGCTTTTGTTGGTGTGTCTTTCAGCATTTTTTCCTGACTGTCATTGATCTTTGTGGCCATTTTCTTGCTACTGCAATTCTAAGATGTGGCCAAAAAATATGATCTTTGCCTTTACTGATCTGATTGCCTAATGCCACGGAAAATAATGAAATAAAGCAGAGCACGAGAATGATGTCTGATTCAAGGGCACACAGAATGCCCATGGATGGTGGGCAACTTGAAGAAAAACCACGACAATTCCCTGAATGATGTCATCCAAATATTTAGAAATGCATCATCCAAATTTTTTTTTGATTTCAGGTTATTATAGCAACTTTCAGTTATTATTGTAACAATTCACATTTGATTTCCCGAAGAATTTTATGCTTAAAATATTTGGGCTTTTGAGCCCTATTTTAAAAACAGTACTAGCTGGGATATATTATGGTAATATTTTTTATAGCTTGCACATTAGGCTTTGTTTCGCTCTGCTTATTTACTACTTTAACTGTTAAAAAATAGTTGATCAATGAAAATAATGGATTAGAAATTTTTCATTTTGCATGTGCACCTATTTATGACTCCTTCAGCATATGCACTGATTTATGGAGCAATTTGCGTTTCTATTGAAGAGTAAAATTATTTTAATATATACAGTAAAACAAAAGCTCAGTGTCAATACAGCTGAATAGAATGCTTAGTCCCGCTATTCTATTCTTTTTGGTGGTTGACTCATGTTGCTTTTTTTTTTTACAATTTTTTCTGTTTCCTTTTACTAGCTTAATTTGTGTTTAGGCGCTACTTATTTTATACTGTGAGCCTTGCATGAGCATAAGTTGGCAAATCTTGCAGCCCTCAACGAGAAGGGATAAATAAGTTTTCTTTCTGATGATCCTGAATAGTTGGGATTAGGCAAATAATAATTCCTATGTCAGATTATATACACTGCGTGTGACTGCAAACATTATCATCTGAAAAAGTGAGCTAGGCATAATTGGAGGAATAACAATTATATGAAATGTATATCTTGACAACATAATTGGAGGAATAAAAATTATGGAGTTCACTGGGAGCCAACTTGTTAATATGTGTGATTTGGCTCATTGATCAGAAGTTGTGTTCAGCACCTGTTTGAAAAAAAATGTTTTTTTATGGCATTTGCATTATGAACTGACAACTTGGTGCCATGTCCATCTATCTTTCATGTATTCATAAAACTAGCAATATCAGCTAATTAAGCTCGATAACTTTAAAAACAGGTTTTAATCAGTAGATAGGCATGACTCTGAATCAAATTATGTTTACATGCTATGAGAGTTTGGTACATCAGAGTTATTTTGAGTATGTGTAGAAAATGTAACTTATTGAATTACATGTTGTGGCACATTTTTTATCCATGATGAGGGTATTAATGGTCTTGTTAGGCAGTCATATGAGCTAGAGCTGGTTACTTTTCTACATTGTTTCATATATCATATGAATTTATAGTTTTCAGGCACAAAGTTTTTATTGAATGCCATGACTATATATTTGCTGAGCCTATGATGCTTTAAAACTTGATTTGTTTTATTTAAATTATAGCCTGGTCATATGCTTGATATGTGTGTGGGCTTTTGCCAGCTTTTATTATGAAATAACTCCCCCTCGGCGGGTATCTCTCTCTACATCTTGCTCATCCATGAAACTGTCATATGCTAGAGCTTTATCTTGTTTCAGACCTTTTGGATAATTTTATGTAGTGCTCATAGTTATTTCCTCAATTGACTTTGCTTGTTGTGTCTTTATGGGTGTCATATCATTCTTTTTAATATCATGCTCAAGTACATCCCTTATATTTTTCTTTCTTCCTATTTTGTAAATCTTAGTGTGGATTCTCTTTTATCTTGAAATGAGTTGCAATCTAAATGAGTGGACTTCATTTTTCCGTTCTTATTATGTGGTTTGATTACTCGATTTGTGGATTTGTGGAAGAATGGCGATCATTTTGATGTGGATACCTACAATTTCACATTTGGTCATATACTCGGTCTCTCTGAGTAGTGATATATAACCATTACAATGTAATTCACAGTACAGATGCTGATTAGTGGTATTATGGTTTCTATGCACATGCCAATGCCAATGTATAATTACTTATCGATCATGTTTATTGGTAAGTTGTTATTGTACTCATTACTCAACAACATTTTTTTTGTAGATGTGCGCATTTTGCAATTTATGATGGGCATGGTGGTCGTCTTGCAGCTGAATATGCACAGAAACATTTACATGCAAACGTGCTTTCAGCAGGCTTACCACGTGAGTTGGTCTGTGTGCATTTTTTCCAGCTAGCAAGATATTAAATTTAAACGTAGTAATTTAAATTACATCTCTGTTTATTCTGTGACATGTTTTTAAGATGATAAAAGTTCCATAGTTTAAACCGGTCTAAATGTCTAATTTTAGTGAGTAATGACTTTCAAATGGGCTTGGGACACGAATGTTCCATAACTACCATAATTCCCTTTTATCGTATGCAAACCATTTTTGCTAATATATAGTTGTTTTGTCATTGCATAAACATTAGTATGTTCTGACTTGAACAAGTTGTTCCAAAAAAATTAAGGTTTCTCATCTTTTGAGGATTAATGAAGTCCTAGAGATGTGGAAGAATTGTAAGTCATTACCATGGAGTTATTAAAGAGACAAAATTCAATTAAGCGGAGGAAGTTTTGATAAAAAATCATTTTGATGAGAGCCTTTTTAGGGTTATTTACTTATATGCTACAAAAAGCATGGCAATTTATGTAATGCTCACCAATTCATGGAGATCATTTACTTGTGTTATATCGATATGAGTTAAAGTTTGTATTTGGTGGTTTGAAATTGTAATAGGGAGAAGTAAATTTTAGAAATTTCAAATTTGTAATTTGATAGAACTTTGTTATATGGATCTTACTGTTGGTCAATAAAAAAATACTGATAACCAACATGAGTGAGAACCTTAAAATGGGTATTTGTAAAGTTAGGAACGATTTACATTTTGATATTAAATTAGCATCTTTTGATATTAAATTAGTGATAATAAATTTATGTGATTTGTCCATGTACATCAAAGGACTAGATCTGAGTTGATGTTGCAAGTGGATGAAATTAATGTGAAAGTATTTGGATGAGAAAGGAGTTTACAAAAATAGTATGGCTAGAAGTTGTAGAAAGAAAGTGCAAATTAGAGTTAACACCTCATGCTGCATCTAGCTTGCATCTAACGGAAAAAAAAAATGACGAGGATTCATTATAATGACCCCAAATATATCTCGGTAAGGATAATGATGATGATAATGGAAAGTTGACAGTATGGAGAAGTCTTTTTGGAGACTTATTCTTTATTTGAACTCAATATTTAATGTTTTGCTATGTCATATTTTTCCAACAAACAAGGCAAAATTGAAGTGTTAGCTCAATGCACATTGTGAAACACTGCGGGTTTACAAAGCACGATTCACATGATTCATGATGTAGTTTCATGATTCAACTATTATACTAACAATCCTGCTATAATAACATCTGCTAGTGTATGTGCAAAAAATGTTAATATAAAACATTCCAAAAAGCAAGGGCATTCTTTTTTTTTTTTTTCTTTAGGAACGTGCATTCCTATGCAGGGTTTCATGCCAATTAAGGTGTTTGAAATGGCTTTGATTGTGGCAGAGATGTGGTTACATGATTATAATCCATGCATTCAGTGTATATATTAAGACTGAATTGTTCTCGATATCCATTATTAGTCCAAATCATGCAAATAAGTACCAATGCGTGATGGTGTATAGATTAGAATACAATTCAAGAAGTATAACTGATGCATGACTACAATGTTTAGATGATATTTGATGTAGGATTTTTGCACGCTTAAATTTTAGAGAACAATAGTAAATAGACTTATATTGATTTTAAGCGATAAGACAAAACAATAAGGCGATAAAACAAGCTTAGGCCAAATAACATGCATAGAGGTTAAAATTCTAAATAGTCAATTACTCAAAACATTGCATACATGGAAGATTTTAAAAAAAAATCCCTATGCTAACAATAAGATTAGTTACTAAGAAAGGTCCCTCACTCAACTCTCTAATATACTAGGCTTTAGCAGAGAGATTAGCAAGAATCTTTGTGAATCAAACTATAACCACAATTGAAAGGTGAATTAGAAGATGTAGATGTAGGAAGAAAGAGCTTTACCATGGGATGGACAAATACGGAGCTCCGGCGAAGTCGCTTTGGTGTTGGGCAAGGAGTGGACAGAAACATGCAACCCCTAGCTGCCTTGGGACAACAATTTGATGATCTTTGGCGGGTGGGAGGCAAGTATCTTTTGACTGGTTTCTCTAAACAGCAAACTGAAGCTCTTGGACAGCACACGATGGTCTCCGGGTGGCAAGGTAGCCACCATAAACAGTCCAGAATTTCTGGACAGCAATCGGCACCAGGGAAACAAAGTTATATTGATTAGTTGGCGTGGGTGAAGATGGGGTAGTGGGGGTTAAGAGTTTCCTTAGGTGTATCCCTTCCTTTGGAAATAATTCAAGTTACTATTGGTAATTAGGGGGCGGGTAGGGAGATGGAAAGAGAAAGAGGTTTTAATTCTTGCCAATGGGGGAGGATTTCTTTAAGGGAGGAGGGGCCGATGACATGGTAGAGGGGATTAGGGTTGGGGTGGGGTTTTAAGACTTTGCTAAATCAAGCCCTTGTAAAAAGAGGAATTGAATTTTTAATCAATCTCAATTTGAGATTGTTTTGGCTTTAGAGTTGGGAAACTTTCCTAAAATAGGATGCTATTTTAGGAAATAATTCAAACTTCAAATTAATTGAGAATTCGAATTCTAACCAAATGGGTTAGGAGGAGAAAAGGAAAATAGTCAAGAGGGGTTTGAATGTGGGCGGCAAGGGGAAAGGGAGGGGGGGGGCTAGCATTATGAAGGAAAATTGGATCTTTAATTAATTGCCAATCAAAGCCAGCTTAAATTAGGAAAAGGGTCTTGAAGGATTCTTGATTGGAATTCAGATTTCTTTGGGATTATAGATTGGAGGAAATTTTCCAAAAATAAGCTATGGAATTTAGGAAAGAATTAAAAGTTCAAACTTATTTGAATTTGAATTCAAATCCTTCCCAAATTAATAATGTAGCAATTTTAGAAAAGTAACACATCATGGAGGGGAATTGGGAGGGCCGGTGGCTAGGGTGTGGAGTGAGAGGCCAGCGGCTATGGGTGGAGGCTTGGGTTGGTCGGTGGTTAAGGTGGTAGAGGGTACCGGCCAGAAGGTGAAGGTGGAGCTAAGGATGGTTGGTGGCTTGAGGGAGGCGGGGGAGGAAGGGGAAGAAAGAATCACGGACTTGGACACTTCCAAGGTTGGTGGGTGATCCGTTTACCCTCTCATAGGGATTTCTCTCCAAACTCTCTCAAGCTCTCATAAGAATTCAAAACATGGAAAATTTTATCATTCATTCATTAGTGAGTTGATTTCATTGCAGCTCACCAATAACAAAAATCTGTCATAGTCAAGGAATCATAGAGTAAAAAAAGTGTCTACTAATTGAAGTGCACTTGCTTTTTGTACGACCAATGCTTTAAGAGCAAAGTATTTTTACATGGAAGGACTTTGGGTGATTCTCTTCTGAAGCACCACGCTTCAGAAGACTTCGAATTTGGTTTGTTATGTGGATGTAAAATTGATGGACTGCTGAGTTTCTATCCGGAGAATTGCATGTAATAGGATTATGAATTTGATTAGGAAAGCGCGCGCCAAATTAATATATTCTGTCCATGCATGCTTCTTTGGCAGTCTGCATTCTGATATATTAAATCATAACTGCCTAGGAGGGATATGCTTGATAGTTCCTTTAGTAGGCCTAGCTTGAGACATTCATACGGTTGCTTTTAGTTTTAAACGCCACATAAAACTCACTGATCCTTAATTCATTGCAGTTTCTTTTTCTCTTTTGTACTGTTGGATCAGTTATTACCTTTATGTAGTTTGCTTAAGTTGCTTAGATTGTAGTCTCAGTGAACAACATGATCTCTAATATCGTGGAGGCTAATTATGCATCTCCTTTTACTTTTACATGTATTTATGTGTATTCTCCTAAATTGTGAATGACTCCTTGCTATATCTAAGTTTTGTTATGCTTGATTTTGATCGGCTAAATCTGAACTTCTATGCTTTAAATAATGTTCTATTTGGTCATTATAAAATGTTGTTATAATGCTTGTGTTTCTGCTTGTTACAGATAGATGTTAAAGCTGCCAAAAGGGCCATACTCGAAGGTATTTTGAATTTTCACAAATAAGGAGTTCTAGATAGCTAGATGCTATCAGGAGTCATCCTAAAAATTTTCATGTATTTTTTCTAGATATGTGTTTGTATCCTTTAGGCGGGGTGTTGTGAGTATCCCCTACCCCTTTACAGATTTGTATCTCATTCTATTATACATGCTATTTTATTATCATTGTTTTTGTTACTCTGGAACTTCATAAATTTAGTTTCTATTATTGTAATGTTGTTTCTAATTAAAGTTGCCTGAATGCTGTTTCATTCTGCTGTTGTCTTATTTACAGAGTTTACCTTGATTAATTTAGATTTACTCTTATCATATACAGGTTTTCGGAGAACCGATGAGTCATTACTCAAAGAAAGCACAATAGGTGATATGGCAACAGAAATACTCTTAATTGTAGCATCTTCCAATTCCGTTGTGGATGAATTCGGAGCTTTCCCTTTGAATCTTCTTATTTTCACAAACTATACTGGATTACAAGAACTATTTTTGGCTGTACAAGAAATTGACAGCATATGCAGTTTATAAATTACTATTTTAATTCATTCCTCTTCATCTTTGATACAACATTGATCAGAACAGAAAAAAAGGAAACTTCCTGTGTAGACCCAACTCGTTTGGTAATTTTTTAAACTCAGTAGATACCCCTAATTCAGTGAGGGTGCTACATAATTTCATGTAGGAAGAAGAAAGAAAATCATCTCTTTTTTTTTATCCGATAGCTTAGTTGATTTTAATTTTTTATTTTTTGGTTAGAAGCTGTTTGTCAAACCCCCTCGGTTCCCGTCTTAGAGCCCTGTTTAACTTTTCTAAGAATTACACTCTTACCTTCCTAAGAGGAGTGTATTATAGGATGCCCATTATATTTGTTGATAGGTTATATGGCTTGATTTCAGAATGAAATATTAATTCTGCTAGAAAGTTGGAACACGTTGAAAATTTGAAGTAAATAGGTCTTTTTAGGTGTACTTCTAGAATTTGGACTATTTAAAATCTCTAGAAATAATGCCCTTCAGAGTTTATAGGAAAGTTGTTTTGATTCTTATTTCTAGTGTTGACTTTTATGACTATATATCATGCCCTAGTTTGAGTTGGCTTTAACTCTTGTAAGCTTATGGTTAGTTCTATCTAGGGGTGTAAGGGAGCTGAGATAGGTCAAATTTGATGCCTTGAGCTTGAGCTCAATTTACATATAGTGTAATATACAAGCTCAAGTTCAAGCCTGAAAATTGCTTCGTTGGCTTGTGAGCTAATTCGAAAGATCTATTTTCTCCCTTGTTTTAAGTTAAATCATTTTTTTAAAAAAGCTCAATTTAGGGTTGCAAAATTAAATGCAACTCCCATTGTGACTTCCTCTTCTTAGGCCATTGTTCTCATCATGGTTTCCTCTTCTTAAAATGTTGTTGTTTTGTTGCAACTTCCTTATCTTCTTCAAACGTAACTTGTTGCAACTCCCTCTTCTTCTTCAAAAGTCATTGGTCTCTTCTTGAGTTCCTCTTCTTCTTAAAACATTGCTTGTCACATCAATGCCTTCTCCAACAAGCTTCAATTTTCACTCGTGATTTCCTTTTCGTCGTCAATACAAGCTTTTGTTGATACTTGTGATGCTTTGCTAGCAACCAGGAGCTGACAAGTCAAGCTCGAGCTTGTCATTAGACAAAACAACCAAGTTCGAGCTCAAAATATGAGCTTGACTCAATCTCGAGTTTGAGTTTGAGCTTATTGATTGAGGAGCCAATCTTAAGTTTATTGTGACTTGAGCTCGACTCAACTTGTTTACGCGTGTAACGCGCCTAGTTGTCTCCACTCACAATAGCTTGGGTCTGTAAAAATTGCTTGCAAGCATTATTGGCTAGGCACTTCTAACATTTCTATCATTTTACTGCAAACAGGTTTATTCTAGTGCTTTATTAGTTTTTTATTTTTAGTGGTTATATCTCCATAAATTTTGGCCAATTTGGTAACCTACGGGCTTGGTAATCTATGAGCTTTCAATTATGATTTAGAATCTAGTTGTATAACTTGAGGTGCAAGACCTCAAATGTAATAATATAAAAGTTGAAACCCTTTCTCCTCTCTTCAATTTTCATTGTTATGGAACATCCTAGGCTGGCCATATTCCATAAATTGAAGATTTTATAAATTTCTGTTGTTTGGTGATTTTTTTTAGAGTTCGGAAATACTGATGGACATGTTTCATATACTATGTTACTATTGTAGGAAATTGGCAAGATGGTGCAACTGCAGTCTGTGCATGGGTCTTGGAGCAAACGGTCAGTTTGTGCTGTCTTTTATTTATTTTGTTTATCTTTACTTGGCTGTTTGTTGTTTTTATCTTTGCCACTGTTTGAAAATCTGTTGCAACTTTCCCTATTGCTCTTATTGTCTCAAAAAACCTTGTGCTCTAGTAGGTATGTCCGATGGTTTCTTTGATGACCAGTTGTCTAGAAATTACATGTTAAACTCATATTAGATATGAAGAAATAACTTCGATTTTTCAAACTTTAACGAGAGTACATATCACAGTTGTTTTTTTAACTGTTAATAATGTTGGAATGTATAGAAGCCAATTTTATAATCGCTAGTGTGTAGTGTTAAATTGATTTTGTAGTGTTCATATATCTTTCATAAGATTAAACAAGTAAACCTTAAACTTCTTGAGATCTAATTATCATCAGTAGAATTTTAGCAGTATTTTTTTAGTTTGCTCATTGTTTATTGCTGATCATGTGAGTCATCTTTTATGTATATAATATTGTTTATCAGCTTCTACTGTGTTGCCTATCAGAGGTTATTTACCTTGCTAAACTTTGCTAAACTTTTTCTAGGTTTTAGTAGCTAATGTTGGAGATGCTAAAGCAGTGTTAGCACGAGCTACATCTGATGGAACGCATGATACAGGTTTGAAGGCCATTGTTTTGACAAGAGAGCACAAAGCCATTTACCCCCAAGAACGTGCCCGAATTCAAAAGGCATGAGTTTTAACTCTGCAAAATGCATTCCTTTTTTTGTTTCGCTATGTTCGTCATATTCTCTTCTGTGATCTTATTAATGTTTTTGCAATTTTCTTTCCCATGAATTTAAGATAATTGATGATGTGCGTAGGCTGGAGGTATTGTGAGTGCGAACGGGCGTTTGCAGGGTCGTATTGAAGTTTCAAGGGCCTTTGGTGATCGACAATTTAAAAAGGTTTTGATTTGTATTATGAACATTGTATTTTTTTCTTCCAGCCTTTATTGACCTTTAAAATCTAAAATATAGGTTTCTTAATGAACACTTGACTTTAACTTGCTAACATAAATAATTTTGGAATTTTAAAATTGGTTCTTCCGTATTCTCTGCTTATCTCATGTGCCATCCAAACAATTTGAACTATGCATAACTATTCCGTCCAACTAAAGAAATGCCGAATTTATGGTTTTGAACTTTGTTTGCTAATCTCAGGCATTGTTTGCATCAAAAACAAGGAAAACTAAATACGGGTGCTGGGTTGATGGGAATGATATGTAGATTAGTATATTGAAAATTAATTACCTGAAGAAGAGTATGATTTCGATCGATAGATGGAAAGTGGATATTAACAACCGGAGGAATTGCATCAAATGTGGCTTCTTCAATAATGTCGATAGTAGGAGGAATTGCATTAGCTGGGGTTTCTGGGCTCGTTTAGGACAACTATGCAGGAAGTTGCATTTTATCAAATTTACATGCAGCAACATGTTCCAAGATCTTCTCTTCAATAGAAGCAACTTTCATTTCCACCCGTCCAAGCCTCGAGCCAAGCTTCTCTTCAATATCCTTGATCAGAAAATTACAGAATGTGCACATTTCAGTCAGCACTTGCTTAGATATGCTAACATTTGCATTAGTGGATGTTGTGTTGCAAACAAATTCCTTTTGTCTTGCTGGAGAGGGTACTTGCTGAGGAGAATGAGAGGTATGATTGAGGGGTTCAGGGCAGATGGGCTGTGGTGTTTGGCTAATTGTATAGTCTTTATGTAGTAGTAGGTCTGCTTCCTCCTAAGTAACTCCCTGGAGGGAATAAAAAATTTGCTCAGAAGTGAGCCCATTGTTATCAAATTACTTGTCATGTTATGCGTAGGGAAGCATGTGTACCTGGCTATCCTCTAGATTATCAAATAGTTTGGAGACCTGCTTCACTGGATAAAAAATGTTACTGTCCCATCGAAGGAAACGGGGTCTTGAGTTACCCATATTAGGGGCATTAATTGAAGTGTGTTCTAGAAATCAAATCTACATAAGATCAAATGTAACATTATTTAATAAATTCTTTAAATAAATTAATAATTAAAAAGATACTTAGATGTTGTTAGCAGTCAAGATTAGCAAATGTATAAATCCATTTATATAACTTAGTGGACTCTCCTCAACAAACTTTTGGGCCATCTTGTTAAACTGAGAAACTAAGAAATCTGTAATAGCCCTTGCCCAATTATAAGATGAGAACTCATCTATATTCTGTGCAACATTAATATGCTTTTTTGAGGTTTTTAGTTATAAATGGGGGAAAATAAATTGGACAACAGAAACATGATAAATTTATTTAAAATAATGGATGGATCAATTGATTTATTGATGCTTTTCATCTCATTTTTAATGTCGATTGAGGAGTATGTTGTTAGTGGCTCGCTTTCCCAAGTAATATTAGCACATCTGTTTGCCAATCCTATAAGCAAAGCCACTTCATCTGCAGTGAATCATAGCTCATGCCCCTTGATGCTGAAGCATTTATAGAGAATATCCCATAATGAAAGCAACATGCATATCAGGGGGAACATTCAGATTGCTGGGAACTCCATAAATTGATATATGTGTAATTTCTTTATGGTGTTCTCAACTTCCTTGTTTAAAATTCCAAGCAACGGGTCGCAGAACTTTAAATGTTGATGGTCTGCAATGATAAGTAATCTTTGAATTGTACATCTGCAAACATCTGTACAATGATGAACAACAATCCAATACACAATGTATATCAAGTTCTACACGCACTACATACAAGTTTAAAAAACATCACAAAATGAATAAAAACACCACAAATCATTTATATCTTTGTATCTTAACTTCTCACAGTTAATATACAGTGTGTATCGAGCAAAAAACACAAAAATTTTTTCTATAAACCCTGTGTACAATTTCAAAAAGCATCACAAAATGAAAAAAAATAGTACATATACCATTGAAATCTTTGAATCCTAAGTTAGAAAATGCAATACACAGTCAATACACAGTGTGCATCAGGAAAAAATCATAATTAAAAAAAAAATCTCTTCTAGAAATCATGTGTACAAGCTCAAAAAGCATCACAAAATGAACAAAAATAACACATAGACCATTGAAATCTATGAATCTTAACTTATAAAATGCAATACACAGTGTCTATCAAGCAAAAATCACAATTAAAAATTTTCTTTTCTATATGCACAATGTACAATTTCAAAAAGTATCACAAATTAAAAAAAGAACAACATGTAGACCATTGAAATCTTTGAGTCCTAATTTTAAAAATGCAATACATAATCAATACACAATGTTTATCAAGAAAAAATCATAATTCAAAAAAATCTCTTTATAAACCATGTGCACAAGTTCAAAAAACATCACAAAATTAACAAAAACAATACATAGACCATTAAAATCATTGAATACTAACTTTTAAAATGCAATGCACAGTCAATACGCAATGTGTGTCGGGAATAAAACACAATTAAAAAAAAAATCTTCTATATGTAAACTGTATAATCTCAAAAAAAAATTTTAACTTTAAAAATTTATAATTTTACATAGTTGTTGTACAAAATCATGCCTCTTCCTGACATTCAAATATAAGTAATTGAATAATACACTCGAACAATCCCCAGTCGAACGAAATTCGCCGGTTTGTAGCAGTCGCGAGCGTCGAACTGTACGCCAAACTGACTGCCTTATATTGGCGTCGCAATTCTTACAACGAAGAAAAACACAAAATGTGCTTTTGTTTGGCATTCATTGAAGGCCCGCGACAGCTATAAACGTGTGACAAGCGAATGGCCTAATCCCTAAGCCCTAACAATTAGTTTTTGAGACAAACGCTAAATAAAGTATGTAACTTTGTCGGTCATGCCTTCAACATATCCAGAGATAAATGCCGCCTTAATCAAGCTTACTCTAGAGTTACATCTGACCTTGCGAATACACAGTGCGAATCTATCTGTTGGATGAGAGAGCGATCCTTCTTCGAAGATGAACTGAATGAGAATGGCGGACCTAACCTTGTTTGAAGATGATGAACTGAAGGAGATGATAGATCGCTTGAACTGAAATGTGGACAGAAGAATGAGAGGAGAACAATCATTGTTTGAAGATAAAAAGTGAACCGACTCCGCAACTTTTGATCTGCCGCAATTTCAAAATTTTCTCCTCTGGACCTAGCTGGGTCTTCGGTTCACGAGTTAATATATATATATATTAAAAATCCACATGTCATAATTTCATTAGAGTCCGGACGCAGAGCTACGTTCGGACTCTGCACGTAATAATCTTTCTGCGACATGAGGAGGAATACGAGGCCATTTTCGGTGTTGCTGGGCATGGAGAAGAGTAGGGTATATATAAAAGAAAAATAAATGGATTAGACCTCTCTCATGAGGTGTTGCATAATATATAATTCTTAGGTGAATGATTCTTGAACTAGAAGAGCAAACAAAAAACTGAGTTGATTAATTGTGTCTGTTGTCTTGGAAAGTTAAACAAATTATGTATAGGAGATGAAATGTAATTATTAAGAGGGTTACGTGGCTGTACACGATGAGTAAATTTGTAGGTGGAGATTTAAATGAAATGAAGTTTAATTAGTATTGTGTGAGGTCATTTCAGGTGGACTGCTTAGTGCTGTGAATTGGAATGTAATGTAATGAGTGGTAAAAGAAACATGAGTGGTCTATTTTGAGGAAAAGAAGTACTTTGAGTAATACGAGAGCATTGGGAAGAGAACATTCCAGGTGGGTTAAAGAAGTGTATTGAAGTTTTTTTAATATGAATATATATATATATATATATATATATATATTTAAATCTCTGAATTATTATTGCTTTTACATCTCGAATTTATTTTTTGTTTCATATGTCAGTTTCTTGTCGTTGCCTCACATGCGGTTGAATCTTTTTCAGATTTTTCTCGTGGATTGGATTTAATAGTGTGTACCCTTTTTAAGAAATTTTGATACTCCAGTTGCATCAGCACAGTTCATATTGCAAAATGAGCAAATGATTGAATGATGTTTGCAATTGAGGTTTTGAAATGGGACACATGATATTGCGCCTATTGTTCATCGTCACTGTAGTATTTGATTGAGTTTGATTGTGGGATGGATGGCAACAACACTTTAGATCGTATAACATATGAAAATTTTCATCATTAGTTTTCTTTTTTCAACATCATTAAACTTCATTGAAATGTGTAAGAGAATGATCTTCTAATTCAAGACATCGCATATGCTTATTTTTGATGCATCACAAGCAACCTAAATGACTTTATTGAGCATAAGTACCTAGTATCATTGATTTTTTAATATCTTTGCTTTAATGATGGCTAAAGTTAACATCTAATGTCCTTTGAAATATCTCTTATTTCAAGGTAGCAATTAATGATGCATAAATTCATGCTGAAATTAGAAGTATTTTGACAATTCATTAGTCGAACAATCGGTTCTCACCAGTTTGACACGAAAATAGTTTTTAAGGCTAATTGGACTAGCTATATGATTACTTCATAGTCAAACCAGCCAATTCAATCCTATTTTTAAAGTCTTGTTTCCGATAATGATTACCACTTGTAAAATTGTATTTGAGAAATGGGATGATTTTGTCACCATCCCTAGCATATAATCTAGATTGGGAATAGAAACTTCAGAGGAAACTCGTTGTTAGTCGATTTAATTGAGGTCACATTAATTCCTATTCTCCAAGAATCATATTTCTTAAGATTAACATTTTAGGAACAATATATAGGATTAACTTTTTCTTAGATTTAACTAATAGGCCATTTAGTTGCTCAGCAATACAAAATGTTTCTAAGGCTCATCTTATAGTGATTAAGTTAGGTGATTGTTACATTTATTATCTTTATTAGATAGGGCCATTAGAACCTGGAGTTTACATAGGAGCTTGTGTTTATATTATTACTACTTTAATAGTTGTTTTTTTTGTCTTGTTCTTGTGAGATTTGATATCCTCAGAAAACTTGTAACAATGAACTAACGTCGAAGATGCTCAATCTCATGCACTCTGTGGTGTGAACCATTTTAAGTCCTCAGTCTCATAGAGATTGATTTCATACTATTTTTGAACTAAATTTGTAATAAGCACATGCATCAAGATTTTCAAATTTAGTGGTTGTTTGGATGCAAAATTTAAGCATGATTTGTGTGAAATCTTGCCAAACGTAAAAAAATGCCTCCTCAAATCTCACGGTAAGTTAAATTCTAGTTTAACAGCATTTTCCACATTTCTATCCTAAATCTCGAATTTAATGAATCTGATGGTTCGACAAAATTATGGGATTTTGCCGAAGACGAGTGCAAAATGGGTTAAAGATCCTAACCTTTGCGGCGAGCTCCCATCATGAATTCCAATTTGACAAGAAGAATCTCATCGAAGTGAATGTTGTGAAAGGAAGCAAAGTTGAACAACAATGAATCCCATCTTTAGCAACTCTTTCAAAGCCTTACTTCACACGAAGCAAGTGAAGTCAAACAACAAGGAATGGAGTAGAGGAAAAGCAAACCCTAGACTTGCATAAGCTATAGGAAAATCATAGAAAAAGGAAAGAGATGAGAAATTATTGAAATAGCCAAGCAATGGTAGAGTTGAATAGTCTATTACTAATTAGGAGTATAATGTAATTAGTGAATAAATAATTAGTTAGATTAATTGATAATTAAATTTGATTGTAATTGCATTATTTATAATTGTTAGTAATTGACAACTATCAAAATTGGAAGTAAAAATTAACTCATAAATAACTAAAAATATGGTCAAGGCTATTTATGTTTTTTTTTATAAGATTTAATTTTAATCCTCATCATGTTATAATTAAAAACACAAGTTAGATTTGAATCTTCAAAAAATTAACCGCCTTAAATCTTGAGTTGTTTTGCCAAATAATTTCATAGGATTTATTAGGATTTAACTTCTTGCCAAATAATTTCAGGATTTAACATCTGCAGGATTTAGTAAATGTGGATTTATAGGGTTGAATCCTTTCTGAATTCAAACAGCCTTTTAGTTAGATATCATTCGCAATTTGTGTTCATTGCCTTTGCAACTTGAAGTTGGTAAATTACTTACTTTTATATGATAGAAAGGTGATTATTTTCTTACTGAACATACTTTGATATCTTCCCATGCAATATTCCAAAATTGCCCTAGACAAGGTATCTCAATTGCTCTTCACCAAAATTTTAAGAGTTTAATAAATTATCGTAAAATCTTCTACACATTGGCAATCACTCATGTGACACCGTTAAATATTAGACATCTACTCTAATTTCTTAGCTCTCCTTTAATATCATTGTACCACTGATCTCAATGAGTTTTTCTACTTTGAGAAAGGTGATTTGCAGTCTCTGCAATTTTTGTCCTACTAATGTGGTAGATTACTAGAAAATTCTTTTTCATCGTAATCTTTACTAGAGTGCATTTCTCGTTATTGGTATGGTGATATTTGCACTCTCTGAAATTTTTGTCCGACTAATGTGGTAGATTACATCGATCTTAAGATCATGCATGCCTTGTTTGGGTGTTCAATGTTGCGTGCTACAATCTCAATATTCATATTGTATTATAGAAACTTCTTAAGTGATTCCTCATTTATCCATTTGCATTTTGATAATCAGAGACAACTTTTTAGTTGCTTCTTCAATTACAGTTCATTCAACTTCGTCTACCCTTTTATCATTTTCTTCAAGAACTTGGCCTGAGTGCTCTCTTTCACTTAACCCTGAATTGCAGGTAATAAAAGCACATATGATAGTTTTCCTTGTATTTGTGGAAGCGTTCAAACTTGTTTCACCAAACAATATAAATAAACCTAAACTCTATGGGAGATCAGGTAGTTACCTCAAGAATCAATCATGGTTTAAGGTATCCTGAGATGTTAGGGGGAAAGAAAACCTCCTAAACTAGAGCTTAGACATTACTTGCTTCCCATGATCTTTCGCCCCAAAGACATACCAAATTTAACAACTAAGTAATCAGTAGTCCAAGAATTTCGTTAACTGTTCAACTTATACCTCTGAAGCATTCGAACAATACCTAAACGTCTCTCATCCACTTAAAAAACTCGGGTATGTTAGCCTTTATTCCTCGCGAGACTTTGGAGCTAGTCAACTGGCTACCAATGCACTCGGGTGCTGGGAAAATCATCTCAGAAATGGTTCTAATCCTCTCATTCTGTTAGTATTACACATGTTGCATACTAAAAACTTTCTTGGCATGCTTACCACAGAAAAATTAAATTAAAAATAAACCATCAGGTTCCTCTAAATTAGACCACCTATTAATATTATAAATCATAAACAATAATCCTTTTGGGCATTATAGATTCTCAGTATAACTTAGTGCTGGAGAGGACTTCAAAAACTTTAGCAGCAGGTATGTGAGTGGAAGAAAAGTTTAACAGCTGTGGCAGGACTAATGTAGATCTAGAAAAATTACTTGCAGACAAAGGCTTCGTTTGGGACAACTTTTTTATTGCTTTTTAGTACAAAAATTTTTTAAATTAGAAAATTTATACTAAAAAGTCTTTCTAGAAAGCAACATGAAAGTTGTCCCAAACAAAGCAGAAGACACAACAGCAGCAGGTTGAAGGCTCCAAAACAACTACAGGATGGCATGGAAGCAGCAGGGGAAGCTGTTCCTTGATTCCAAACCACTGCTCTATAAATAGATATCCATTTTATGCCTTGGATGTGCTATGGCATCTATCTGAAAGTTCCTGCATGTAGTAGATTGACCTCTCTGTTTGATGTAATCAATCATGCAGGTAGGAGTCATTGCCTCCCCTGATGTACATTCCTTTGAACTTACTGAAAGGGAGCACTTCGTCATTCTTGGTTGTGATGGATTGTGGGGTGTAAGTCATATATCCTTTTAGTAAACATCAGTTTAAAATGTTTTGGATACGTGTCTAGCTTAATATAACAAATCAATATTGTTTAATCCAGGTATTTGGACCAAGTGATGCTGTTGCTTTTGTTCAGAAACAGCTGAAGGTAAATTTCTTTACAAAAGTTTGGAAAAACTTGCATCTCTGTGCCCTTGCAGATGACCACCTGATAGCGCACATTATTTAAAGTGCACATTAATTAAAATCAG
Organism: Dendrobium nobile; assembly: GCA_022539455.1. Classification (NCBI taxonomy): domain Eukaryota; kingdom Viridiplantae; phylum Streptophyta; class Magnoliopsida; order Asparagales; family Orchidaceae; genus Dendrobium; species Dendrobium nobile. The sequence goes on along the minus strand of CM039728.1, from coordinate 55,149,752 downwards.
GAATATGCACTTAGGAGGATGTGTAAAATTATCTCTTTTTTTGCCCCTATTTTGGTTTCTAAGGACACAATGGAGAAAAAGGATTCATGTAGTCAACTCCATATAGTGGGATAAAAACTTCTTGTTGTTTGTTATTGTATTTTGGTTTCTTAGGCTTGAACTATTTTGAAATGAATATCCTACGCTTTATCAACAAAGTCGTTAAATTCGATATCCAATTTGACTAATTGTCTGTGATAGGTTAGACATCTGTTGAATTTGGTGTGGCATTGTGAAAGTTCCTTCCAAAATTGAACTAGTCCAATCTCACACTATTTGCTTTGCACAACATGATAGAAATAAATAAATGAAACTAAACAAACTTATGTAAACTAGATAATATTTATTTGTATAATGATAAAGTATGCGAGTGATGTAATGAAGCATGAATGTAGTAAATCTACTCAATTATGCCAATTATACTTCGATAAATATTCTCTGCAAAACTAACGAGTGTCCCACAAGATATAAAATGATTATGAAAAAGTCTATGAAGTTATGAATAATTTAGATCACAAGTTAAAATGTTACTATTAACACATGCATATGAATATAATATGCAAAACATCATAATAATGTGCAAGTAAGATCTAATTGATTAGATAAATTATTATGAGATGAAAATAATACAATGCTAAGTGTGGTTATGACAATATAGAGATCAATGCAAAGGTAATTTCACAACATTTATATGTGATCACATAATTATTCAATCCTCACAATTCACATATTACAAATATGAGAATTGCTTTAAGAAAAATATAAAGTAATTTCTAGCTATAAAGAAATTGGATGTGATTTAGCCTAACCTAGCCTACATCCATGATTAAGTGATCTCTTGCTTAGGATTCCACTAGCAATTTTTCCTTTGTCCGTAAGTAGTATAGAAGCCGTTGCATCTTTCTTCACAAGAGAAGGCCACTCGCAAGAGAAGAGCACAAGCACCTTATTTATGAACAGGTGCACCATGCTAACCCCACACTTAGCAATTCAAGGAATATATATATTTTTCAAAATCTTTCAAGACTTTAATTGTGACGAAGGCGATCACCAGCAATTCGAAGAAGTAAGAAGAATATAATGTGATGTTCAATATTTCCAAAATATGCAAAACAATACATAAAGTAAACTATGAGATTCTAGTTGCATAGAAGTTTTAGTCGGGAGAACACTTGATCATTATTTCTTGAAAGGACAGCCTTTAAGCTCGAAAGTTTACTCACTTTCAGTTGAAATAGAAAAATGAGTGAAATCATAATCTTACAAAGGCTAGATTTGAGAGAGTATTTATAACGTAGGTGGTGCCAAAAGGAAGCCATCGGTGGCAAAAAGTGGCAAAAATATCTTCACCCAATGGCTATAAATCTAGTTGTGATTGAGGCTTTCTGGCGACACTAAACTAGTTTATTATGACTAGCCATTAGTGGCAACAGGCTAATAATGTATTAACTGAACCAGCAAACCTGCAGAGATATAAAACACTATCTATCGTTTAGTAGCAATCCAAAAAGGCCTTACACCGACATGTAAGCATTGCAGTTTGAAAATATTGCATGATGAATTTATTCAAAATCATTATGAATTATACTTAATATTATTATGTTTTAATTATATGTTCATCATTTTTGAGCTATTTAGAATATAAACTGCTCAATCAAAGAAATAAGCATCTAAATAGTAAATACACAGTGAAAACTTAGCTTCTTCAAATCGCCTGTAGAACATTAATTAAGGCCTCGTTTGAGACAGCTTAATTTTGTCTTTTAAGTTTCGAAACAATAAAGTTATTTTGAGTAGTTGTTTGTATGCGATACTTTTGTAAAATTGTTTTTTACGGAACTTCATTTTTGTATTAGCTTTTCCGTTAGAAATCTCAATTCTCTTAAACAAAATTTTTAAAACTATCTTTTACAAAAGGCATCCTGTAACCAAACGAAGCCTAAAATTGTTATTTTGAGTTGTTGTTTTCCTGTTCTTTAAAGAACAGGGGCGAGGCCTCTTACAAGTGGAATGTTTGCAGGAAACATCATCTGCCGCTAGTGCAGCTCGCCGCCTTGTAAGAGAAGCCATTCGTGAGCGACGCTGTAAGGATAATTGCACGGCGATTGTTATCGTCTTTAAGCACAGATGAAAGCCTTGAAATCAGATGTCAAGACCTCTTTTGTTCACTTGGTTTTGTATTTTTGTCTTAAAATATTGCATTACAGTTTGAGATTTAAAAATTAGTAGATTTATTTTGAGATTCATGTTGTATATGAACACTTTGTATTCACTAATTTTAGAACAAATTAAATAAGATTTAAACACATCTTGATACTAATTATTATGGGATTGTTCTATTATAAATTTTTTAAATATTTTGAGATGTGTAAAATATAAGTAATATAAATAAAAATTTGTATTCTTCTCATACAAAATATATCATATTAGAAGTCTTACTTAACATTGTTGCCTCAGCTAATTCTTGTCCTGTTTTCTCATTTATTGGAGTTTGAAACTGTGAATACTTGTAATTACATTACTATTAATTATGGCATAATCGCTTCTTAGAAGAAAATTGGGTATATTTAATAGTATGTTAATTATGCTTTTGGCAAACATGAGCTGATAATGTAAAACACTAAAATAAATATCCTGCCTAACGTTAAAGTTGAATGAGATGTTGAAGGCCTCATTTGTTTCAATATTTTTTTTTTCTTTTTTTCTTTTCCTATAAAAATGTTTTTTAATGAACTTCATTTTTCTATTTCTATTGTTTTGAAGAAACTTTTTATATTTACTTCTCCCTTAAAAAATTTCATTTCTTTTACCATTATTTTTAAAATTATTTTTTATAAAAAAAAGAGGAAGAATCAAATGAAGCCGAAATTGAATTTTATATATTTTTTTAATTCAAATAACTGTAGCTCACTTTGATCCACTGATTAAGAGCTTTGAAAGTCTTAAATTTAAAACTTTTTTTTTAAAAAAAAATTTAAAACTTATATACATGTAATATATGTGAGTATCTGACTTTATTTTAATTGACTAATTTTTTTTTTTAAAAAAAAGTAAAAATAATGAAAAACTTTAAACAACCGTGGATGGATAATAGCATCAACATAGCGCTAATCGGTAATCGGGGCTTGTAACGATGTTTAAATAGAGCTCATGCAAAAATAATTTGATTTAATTAAACCCCACTAAATATATACCATATAAACATATTCATATTTTCCGTAATTTTGTTTCAAAAAGTTATTATAAATTTTTTTTAATATATTTATTAAAAGCAGTGAAAAATAATAATCAAATAAAAACATTATGATTTCGATCAACGAAGTTAAATTGGACAAACCTATTCTGTCAATCAGGCCAATATCTCAAAGCTTGGTGTCAATAATATGTAGGCTAACCTAACTTCTCGACATTCAATTACTCTGGAAAGCCTCAGAAATATGAAGTAAATCAAATGTTTTGATTGTCCTCTAATACAGTCCAACAATAAACCCTAAACTCTTTAAAATAATTCAATATCTGCTGCTACAGAATTGCATTTTATTTCTGGTTGAACTAAAATGCAGTAACATATAATTAATAGCACAAAAGTAGAAGATAAGTTTGAACAACTGAACTGAAGTGAAGTGAACTAAGCCGCGTGGAAAACTAATAGCTCGAGCTGAGAGTTATGGTGATTTTACCTTTTGATTGGTTTCAGAGTGGCCTGGTCTTCCTGCCTGATGCCTTGCCACAAAGAAGAGCATTCTTGGGGATGGGATATTCATCTCTCCAGGAGTTCGCCGGAGAATAGACTCGCAGATAGAATTGCTGGCCGAGGTACTGCCTCGCCCAATTTTCCGATCTAATGTTCCACATGCCAACATTGTCCAATGGCATGTATATTGCACTCCATGATTTTGGGTACACCTGAAAACCACCACATATTTTGCAAGGTAACGATGGAGATGGTTGAAAAAATCAAATTCTTTTGAGCTTTACAGTTTATTTTAATTTCCGATCTAATTTTGAAATCTAATTTGTGAATATTTTTTCTTATTTTAATGGGTGGCATTTTAAATATGAAAATAAGAGATTACTTCTTCAACTGAAACTACTTATAAAATTAATACATACTGGTAACAATCATCTAGTCTTCATTTTGCAAATAATTTTCATCATAGCATTCTAGACATTATATATTATTTTAAAATTATTTTATCATAATTTTTGGAACTCCTGTTTTCATATTATAGAAAATTTTGTATAGACTATATACTAAAAACTAACCATTCATATAATTACAAACGAACCATTGAATGTATTTTTTTTTTTATGTACATCCAAACATTCCCCAAAATCCCCACTTAGCCCATCCTTTTTTCCTTTCTTAAACTGTGGAGGAGAATAAAAGAGAAAGGAAAGGAGAGAGAAGCTAAGGTTAGGAAGTCATAGAACTTTGTTTATGAGACAGGCCAATTGAAAAAATTATTCAACTCGAGAGAGGCTGCCGTTATTCTACCTCTATTTTATGTTTTTGCTTATTATATGTTATCTAAACTTAAAAAAAAAAAAAATGTTATCTAAACTTTTATTTAGTCCAAACATACAAAAATTATATATCTCGATACTTCGCAAACTTTTACAATATAGTTTTTAATATATATTGTTCTAATTATTTAGCATATATTAACATGATTATCTTGAATTTGCACCAAAGATTTCTTATTTTGAAACATATATTCTTATTTAAATAATACAAATAAATTTAAAATTTTAATAAATAAACGTCGCATCATATTAGTATAAAAAGGATGACATGATTAGTTGTTATAGTTCATCTTTTATGATTATATATGTAAAAATGAGCACACTGAGTTATCCAATAAACCCTACTATTTCTGATTTTTATATAGATTTTATGTGCACTCTAAATGACAAAGTTATGAAGTTATGTGTATGTAAGAAAATCTGATTATTAAAATTGAATGTAAGGTCCAGAAAACAATAAATTCTTAGCTCATCCAGTTATCTATATGCACTGATAGATGGATAAACAAATTGAAAATCAATTCTATTCATCATGGTTCTAACAAAGAATCAAATGAAATGATCAAACTGGGTAAAAAAAACGTCCATACCTGAACAGTGCAGCGAGAAACTGCATCTCTAAGGTTGTAGCTGTTTCTGCTTGCAGGAAGCCATTGGCCACCATCCATTCTGCACAATTTCATAATCCAAAACAATCAGTATCTCATAATCAGAATTTTATGTTTGTTTAGCTTAGGTTTTCATGTTCTTACCCAACAACCCAGAATGCGTAACCATCAATGTGCCAGGACTGAACAACATCTTCGTAGTTCTCAAAAACTATCTCAACATAGTCACGAAAATTTGCTTCCATTACAGATGTTTGAAGATACATTCCGCCAAAGGTTGGGTTATCAGGAATGCTTCCCAATGAGAAAACACCTCCAATTTTGTAGTAATCAGCAACCTTTATTGGTGTATCAGGCGGGTTGAAGGATACACTGTTAACAGCATATCTCTGTTTTCCATTAATAGATCCTGCAGAATTTGCAAGCCTGATAGTCCTCGATGTGTTGATCAGCCCATAGTGGTATGAGCCTTGTGGATTAGGCCTTGGTCCGCTCGCTGTCAAATTCCACCTGGTTTTGGATAGAGAAAAGGAGTTCATAAATAGCAGTTGAGATTGAAGTGAAGATGCAGGTTATGAACATGCCTGATAGATCTAGCCTGGTTCAGGGACCAGTCGATCTGAATGGTAGGACCACCAGGTGGAGGGTCTATGGGCTTCCCTGCAGAATTGCTGTAATGAAGTATGGCAGTGGTGGTGAGCACGGGGTTCGTAAATCGGGTTGAAGAAACAATGTAGTAGTCCCTTGGGGGCTGATTAGCAGTTACAAGGACCGAGTAAGACTGGCCAAGGCAGACATCCAGAGCAGAGTAGGTATTCTGTAGCGTGTGTGATCCTTCTACTTCGACTAATAACATTGTGTGACCTTGAAATCTTATGTTGACACAGTTCATGAGGCCTACATTCGATATTCTGAACCTGTATGTTTTGCCTGAAGAAACGTAAGGAAGACCAAAGTTTTTAGGGGAATCATACTTTCCAAGAAGCTGATCAAGAGTTGGTGCATCCATACAAAAGCAACGAAACTTACCTTGCTGTACAGTGAATGTGTTACCATTCCACCCACGCCCATTTATGAGGAGACTATCAGGAAAGGGGAGCATCTGGCCATTATCCAGTGTTGTTTTCAGGTCCTGAAAGAGAAATCGCACTAGCGTGGTGACGAGATGAATACCATAAAATCAATATTCAAATAGGCAAATTTGTAGTTATAAGAAAAACAAAGCAAGAATGATGTTATAATAAGGTGAAACCTTTGGGCTTAAAAAGAGAATGATAGATAAATTTTAGAAAGAGACGACAAACGTTAAAAAATGTGCAGCAAAGATTTATTACAGTGTGGTTAGCCTTGTACCAGTCACCAACCAACAAGGTGAAATCACCAGTGGGAGGATCAAATGGAACAGGAATGAGGGGACGGCTAAGAATCCTAATACCACCAAAGCCACCGGCGGCCTTGTGAAAGGCGAGGGAGGGAAAGTAGAAGTAGCTACCAATCTGATCCTTGACTTGCAAAATATAAGTGAAGTTATTCCCTGGTGAAATTGGGCAGTTGGTCCCATAAACTCCATCCTGCCAAGAGTTCTTCCTCTGGAGCAAGCCATTCCTGCAGAAGTAGGGACAGAAATTGTAAAACAGAACTATAAATTCCCCATAAGACTATATGCAGGAAAATTTTGGACGCCAAGAAGCTCTGCTGCACACCAAACTCCTTCCAGTTCCTTCTGGTCATTAGAATATTCATTCATGGTACACTTTAAGAAGAATACATGGAAACAAAGTACTCTTATCATCTCCGACAATCAATCAACCATATCCCAAGGGGTCAGGTTTATGAATATATCAATCAATTCCCAAATATTTAAGGGCATATTTGTTTTGTTAAAAAAATAAAATGCAGTGTAAAGAAATACAATATATTTAATATGTTTGAAGTTGTTTGGATGAATGTAAAATAAATATAAGTGCTTTTTTTAAAAGCAAAACTATGCAAGCTCGAGACAAGCAGTGCTACGGTAGTTTCCGGAAGTTGAGGGTGGTGGTGGCAGGCGGTATCGAGCAATGACAATCAGTGGATGAGGACGGCAGCGGCGGCTAGGGACGACGACAAATAGCGATGGTCAGCAATGGTCGGCGGTGATGGCTCGGCAATAACCAGGAAACCGGGCAGGTGGCGGTAGCAGTGGCAACCGGTTGTGAGTCGGCGATACTCTTTTCTCTTTTAAAATAAGACAATAATTTAATTTTAATTTAAAAAGTCACATTTTATTTTAAATCAAAAAATAAATTCCACATAATATACATGCATATTAAGATTCATTTAATACATATACCAAATTTTACAAAGAACTGCTAAACTGCTTGCAAATAGAGCTCCCCTTAAAACTGAAGAGACTTTACCAAACAGAATTATGTTAATTGCTCAATTCATGGACAATTTCCAGAATAATAATAATACAAATCAAAGTAAGAACCAACACAAACCATGCGGTGGCCTTCCTGCGAATAACCCAAATTTAGGTACTAAACCCAAAAGCCCAATCTAAATCTACAGTAAAAAACGGCAAATCCTGACATGCCCGGTCTCTTCCGGTTTACTTAAACCGGGATACCAAATTCAAAAAACCGCCAATTAGCGTCGGTGGCACCAATCCCCATTCAAAAAGTTCAGACCCCGACCATCGCATTTATTTGATTCCCTTGTCCTTTTTCCCTCCATTTTTTATACCTCAACTCGCGTCTCAATAACAACAAACCCCCCTAAAAATTACTATTTATTAAAATACCTATACCTCCCACAGAATTCTCTTCCCCAAGAAGCCTGTCAAAGGTAGGTCAATTATTTACAGTACACCAATCATAAATAAAAGAAGCAGAAATGGAGTCTGTTTAGCATAACTTTCGATGCAACTCAGAAACGTTTTGCATCTCTTACAGCTAAGTTGCAAATAACTTGGGAAATACGTCTTTGTAGCCGTGCAATATATTTTAAACAGATTAAATCAACAATGATCAGAATGTTCAACAAAAATAAATAAATAAATTGCATTTGTGCAAAGTAGATTGCATAACTGAGATTGGAGCAACCGGTGCAGATCCTACCCTAAAGAACAAAGCTATAAAGCCATGCAAATACACCCATCTCAAGCGACTTCGATGCAAAAGCGTAATTGCGATTTTCAATCGGATTCGAGGCAGGATGATCAGAAAAGAAAAAGACAAAAGTTATTAAACTCCAGCACGGTAGAGAGAGAATATGGCTGCAGGCATCATTAGCTAGAATGAAGAGAGAGAAGGGAGAGAGAGAGAGAGAGAGAGAGTTATACCAGGAAATGAGGAATGGCTCGGGAAGGCTGTTATAGACGTTGATTATGAGATTATCGTTGGTTACAGCCTCGATCTGAGGCCCTGGAAACTGCCCATTGATCAATATACCCTGCAAAACACCAAGAAACAGCAACATCGAATAGATCAAATATCTAAAGGAAAAAGGACGATTAGATTGCTCCAAAGATGAAAGAAAAAGAGAATATCAGATTTTACCTGCTGCTTCACTCCGAGGGGCCAAATGTCACCGTAGGTGACGTTCCAGGTAAAGAAGCGGTAGGGGTCGTCGGCCGTGGACGAGCAGAGCAGTGAGAGGACAAAGATGAGAGAGACCAATAAGTTGGTTTTCGCCATTTCAGCTTATTTCGATTACTCTTTCGCCCTTCTCGTTTTTGGGTTCTCCCGGGATCAGAGAGAAAGAATGTGTGTAAAATACCTAAATAATGGAGAATGCTTCGCAGAATCGCCAAATGGATGAATTAAAAAAAGAGAGACAGACTTATGGCTGCATTCTTCTGACTAGATAGTGAGAGACGAAGCGAGCGCGCGAAACTGAGAGATAAATGCGGGACAGCTAAGTGAGTTTGCAGTGTCATTTATGAAAGCAGGATGGAATGGAGGAGGAAGATGAAGGTATGAGCTGTCCGCGGGGGTAAAACTGTAAAACCGTGAAAAGAATCGGCTCAGTTTTTTAACTCGGGCTGCAGTCCGGTTGGGGAGTCAACCGGAAGTGGTATTGGACCGGTACGGTCTTTCGGTCCGATAGCAATGGTTATTCACTTATTTGGTGAACCAAAGTAGCATGTTGATACGGTTTAGGGCGGCTAGAAAATCAAGCATTTGACCAGCTATTCGTTGTTCAGTTCAATTAAAACTCATTTGTGATCATTTAATTACATAAATAAACAAACTTGAATAATATTTTAAATACTCAATTCATAAATAAAAAAACTTTAACATTAATGTGTTCGACTCATTTATGTTCATGAACAAACATTTGAAGCTCATGAACAAGCTCGACATTAAGCTCGATAAGAAACTCAATTCATGAACAAATATATAAGATAAATCATAGATCGTTTGTTCGTGAAAAAGGCCATTTGGTAGCTCGAAAATACTAGTTATATATTGATACATAGTCACAAAATTATCTTGATCGGGCACGAATTTAGATGCAGAATCAAGTTGAAAACTTCAAAAATTAATTCGGAGACCATCTGAACTCCGATTTCAACAAACTTATAGTCGAACTGAGCGTCTCGGAAATACGAATCCAACGACACAAAATTCAACTCAATCCGAGCCCAAATTAAGGACCCGAAGCGCTGTTGGGAGCTTCATAACACTGTTTGAGTTACCAAACGGTCTCCGATTTTTACGAGCTTATACTCGAATCGAACGGCTCGACGAGACAAATCCAACAAGCCCAAGATCGCCGAATTCCGACATCCCTAAGACCATCAAATTTCCAACGAACGGTGCACGATAGTAGGATTCGATATCGGCCGTCCATTCAATCACTCTCTATTCGCCCATGATCTCATGCCTATTTACGAGCTATGCCACTCCAAAAAATCTATAAATAGAGCCCTCATTCTTCACAAGAGGGGGTCCAAGCAAGAAGAGGAGAAGAGAAGGAAGAGAAGGAAGAAGCTCCTCCTCGACCACCGACGGAACCTCGCCAGACCACCACAGCTCGCCGGAACCTCGCCGAACCACCGCCGGAGCCTCGCCGGACCACCACCAGAGCTTGCTGGACCACCGCCAGAGCTTCGTTGCACCACCACCTCAAGGCCCGACGTTTAGGCCCGACATTCTGCTCAAGTCCCGACGTTTTGCTGAAGGCTCAACGTTCTACTCAAGTCCCGACGTTTTGCTGAAGGCCCAAGGTTCTGCTCAAGGCCCGACATTCTGCTGAAGGCCCGACGTTCTGCTCAAGGCCCGACATTCATGCCCAACGTTTTGCTCAAGGCCCGACGTTCTGCTTAAGGTCAGACTACCAACTAACACCCGAACTTCCAGGTGACGCCAAGGTACTATCAAGTGACATCGGGTCTAACACTAGACTCCTATCGAACAGTTACTAGTTGTAATCTGATCGCCCTTGGAGGCGATTCAGCCCTTTGTAACCAACTCAAATTCTAGTGGAATCATTTTCAACTGGGCTAGGCCCCGTGGTTTTCCCCCTTTTTAGGGGTTTTCTGTAATGCCCCAAGTATCAATAGTGAAAGGATTCGTCTAACATTCTGATCGAACTCCATTCCAGTTGCCTTGCTCGGACCTGAAAATTTTAACCACATATAATGAGCTTACTAGCCCAGCAGGTCACCAAAGCCTACAACTGAAATCAAAGCACGGCGATGCTATCAATATGCAGGTCAATCAAGTCAAATCAATCAATGGTCAATGAGTCTATGCAGTACGGAAATCCGTCGTCAATGAAATCAATAGTCGATGCAGCGGAAATCAAATCAGTAGTCAATGCGGTACGGAAATCAATAATCAATAATCACAACGGTAAAAACATCGATAAATTAATATTCCCCAGCAATCAAATCAGTACGGCGAAAGATCAATTGAAATCAAATCAATACAATGAAATCATCAGGTCAATAGAAATCAATACAATCAGCTCCAGAGAAAAATCTATCCTACGATAAATCAAATCCATACGGCAACAATCCATTCAATCAATCAATCGATAATCGGCACGACGAATCAATGTATCAGTATATCAATAACCTATCAGGATCTGTCGTATCAATAGTATCCATATGTCAATATAATATCTATCAATGTCGATATCGGTATCTATCAATCGATACAATCTATATCAATATCAGTGTCAATACGCAGGATCCATATCAATATCGGTGCCAGTATCTATGAATCAATCAAGTCGAGAAAATCAATCGGAAAAGTAATACGATAAATCCAATCGGAAAAGCAATACGATAAATCAATAAAATCAATAAATCCGTCAAATCATCAATCAATCAAATCCAATCTATACTATCAAGTCGATCAAATCAATCGGAAATCAATAAATCAATGCAGATCGGGAAATCTATGCGATGCAATATCATATACATGCAATTTCATACCATGGTCTTACTCGACAAGCACAAACACTAGTCATTATCAATAGTGCTGTTGTAGAAATCAACCAGATTAACTGGCTATTATCAATAGTGCTGTTGTAGAAATCAACCAGATTAACTGGCTATTATCAATAGTGCTGTTGTAGAAATCAACCAGATTAACTGGCTATTATCAATAGTGCTGTTGTAGAAATCAATATTGCTGTTGTAGATATCCATACGTTGGTTTCTATAACCAACGTTCAACTAGGTTTCCACTTGTCTTTCAGAATCAATCAAGTCAATCAATAGTCAATGCAATAATCGATGCAATAAGCAATATTAAAGAAATCTAGAACGATCATATCAATGGTCATGCACATATCAATTCAATCTATCAATTTCGGGAAAATCAGTAATCGTACGAAAATCGGGCAGAGTAACGGCAGTCGGTCAAATTTACACAAAAATCCTGCAAAAAGGCACAAATTCCAAATCTCTCCAAATTACAGAAGAATATCTATGACATCAATACAAGACTATTATTCTATAGAAACCAAATCAAATCATGTCCTGATTATTTTCTATTCGATTAAAATCACGTAGAATCAATTCCGACCGGTAAAATCTTCGCAGAAAATACTCAAATCGTGTACAATAGTCATATCTATAACATACCAAAAGTTGTGCGGTTAAAGTTGTGTCAAATCAAAATCATGTCGAAAATTCGACTACGAAAACACAAAACAGATCACAACTCGGTCAAAACTCAACATCTTTGAAAACAGAAATAGGGTTCGGAGTCCTTACCACGAGATCTACACTTTTCCCAACAGCGACGTCGGACGAAAAGCGCTCCGCGGCCTCCAAAACCAAGCTTTTCCTCTTTTTCCTTTTCTCTTTCTCTCTCCTCAAAACAGATATTTTGTTTTAAAATGATTTTCTCTCTCAACAAAACGAGCTGATTTTCATATATCGTAAAGCAGATCGGCCCGGCCGATCGCCAAATCGTCCCGGGACGATCAGACCAAAAAAATCGTCCTGGACGGTTCCCAGGACTATTTTCAGGCCGATATTTTCTACAGTGCAGATCGGCCTGGACGATCCCACTATCGTCCCGGACGATCCTGAGAGGAAAATCCAAATTAGAGAGGAACAGTAAGGGAACGAGGTCTCACAATCTCCCCACCTTAGAAAAATGTCATCCCGACATTTCCCTACAGGTACGAGACAAAAACAACGCAAAACAAATTGATCCAAATCAAAACTCGTCGAAATCCAAACAAACACACAATGCAATCAATCACATATCAACCACTATGTATGCAGAATGAATCCATTCTATCAAACTATCAATCAAATCCTTTCACTACACTTGCTCTGATACCACTTGTAATGCCCCAGGTGTCAATAGTGAAATGATTCGTCTGACATTCTGATCGAACTCCATTCCAGTTGCCTTGCTCGGACCTGAAAATTTTAACCACATATAATGAGCTTACTAGCCCAGCAGGTCACCAAAACCTACAACTGAAATCAAAGCACGGCGATGCTATCAATATGCAGGTCAATCAAGTCAAATCAATCAATGGTCAATGAGTCTATGCAGTACGGAAATCCGTCGTCAATGAAATCAATAGTCGATGCAGCGGAAATCAAATCAGTAGTCAATGCGGTACAGAAATCAATAATCAATAATCACAACGGTAAAAACATCGATAAATTAATATTCCCCAGCAATCAAATCAGTACGGCGAAAGATCAATTGAAATCAAATCAATACAATGAAATCATCAGGTCAATAGAAATCAATACAATCAGCTCCAGAGAGAAATCTATCCTACGATAAATCAAATCCATACGGCAACAATCCATTCAATCAATCAATCGATAATTGGCACGACGAATCAATGTATCAGTATATCAATAACCTATCAGGATCTGTCGTATCAATAGTATCCATATGTCAATATCATATCTATCAATGTCGATATCGGTATCTATCAATCGATACAATCTATATCAATATCAGTGTCAATACGCAGGATCCATATCAATATCGGTGCCAGTATCTATGAATCAATCAAGTCGAGAAAATCAATCGGAAAAGTAATACGATAAATCCAATCGGAAAAGCAATACGATAAATCAATAAAATCAATAAATCCGTCAAATCATCAATCAATCAAATCCAGTCTATACTATCAAGTCGATCAAATCAATCAGAAATCAATAAATCAATGCAGATCGGGAAATCTATGCGATGCAATATCATATACATGCAATTTCATACCATGGTCTTACTCGACAAGCACAAACACTAGTCATTATCAATAGTGCTGTTGTAGAAATCAACCAGATTAACTGGCTATTATTAATAGTGCTGTTGTAGAAATCAACCAGATTAACTGGCTATTATCAATAGCGCTGTTGTAGAAATCAACCAGATTAACTGGCTATTATCAATAGTGCTGTTGTAGAAATCAACCAGATTAACTGGCTATTATCAATAGTGCTGTTGTAGAAATCAATATTGCTGTTGTAGATATCCATACGTTGGTTTCTATAACCAACGTTCAACTAGGTTTCCACTTGTCTTTCAGAATCAATCAAGTCAATCAATAGTCAATGCAATAATCGATGCAATAAGCAATATTAAAGAAATCTAGAACGATCATATCAATGGTCATGCACATATCAATTCAATCTATCAATTCCGGGAAAATCAGTAATCGTACGAAAATCGGGCAGAGTAACGGCAGTCGGTCAAATTTACACAAAAATCCTGCAAAAAGGCACAAATTCCAAATCTCTCCAAATTACAGAAGAATATCTATGACATCAATACAAGACTATTATTCTATAGAAACCAAATCAAATCATGTCCTGATTATTTTCTATTCGATTAAAATCACGTAGAATCAATTCCGACCGGTAAAATCTTCGCAGAAAATACTCAAATCGTGTACAATAGTCATATCTATAACATACCAAAAGTTGTGCGGTGAAAGTTGTGTCAAATCAAAATCATGTTGAAAATTCGACTACGAAAACACAAAACAGATCACAACTCGGTCAAAACTCAACATCTTTGAAAACAGAAATAGGGTTTAGAGTCCTTACCACGAGATCTACACTTTTCCCAACAGCGACGTCGGACGAAAAGCGCTCCGCGGCCTCCAAAACAAAGCTTTTCCTCTTTTTCCTTTTCTCTTTCTCTCTCCTCAAAACAGATATTTTGTTTTAAAATGATTTTCTCTCTCATCAAAACGAGCTGATTTTCATATATCGTAAAGCAGATCGGCCCGGCCGATCGCCAAATCGTCCCGGCCGATCGCCAAATCGTCCCGGGACGATCAGACCAAAAAAATCGTCCTGGACGGTTCCCAGGACTTTTTCAGGCCGATATTTTCTACAGTGCAGATCGGCCTGGACGATCCCACTATCGTCCCGGACGATCCCACTATCGTCCCGGACGATCCCACTATCGTCCCGGACGATCCTGAGAGGAAAATCCAAATTAGAGAGGAACAGTAAGGGAACGAGGTCTCACATTTTCCACGTAAAAACTCTGGTGTCTCTTATAAATGCTACACCCTCTCACTTATCTGATTGTGTGCTGGATCTTCGTACAATGCTAAGACATTAAACTACATATTTCTCTACCGCCGCGAATATTCCAGGACGCAACATATATATATTTATGAACTTGCTCATTTAATAGCTTAAGAATACTCATTAGATATACTCATAAATGTGCCTGTTTGACAGCTTAAAAAAAATCGCTAAATATGTTCACGAACATAGCTCATTAATGCTTATTTATTTAATGCTCGATAAATAATAAAAGAACTGAACATGAACCAAATATGAACATCCATTAATTTAAACGAATCAAACATGAACACTAACAATAAAGCTTGAATCAAACACGAACCGAACTTAAACAATCTGATAATAAACCAACTCAAACATGAGCACTCACATACTCAACTCAACTCGACTCATTTACAGCCCTAATACGATTTTACCATCCAACCCCTCTATACAATCTTATGAGAATAATTCATAGGAGAAAAAATTTTTTGTATGAAAATTTACAATATATATATATACATATGAAATGATTTCATCAATATAAGTTAATGAAGCATTTTAATTATTGTCAAAGACCATTTGTGAATTATTTACCATTCTTCTTATAAGATGAGACACCAACGATTAAGAAGACAAGCATCAATCTTGGTATAGATTCCATGTGTTATTATATGAATTGATGATGAGCATTGGCATTGATGGTGATGACGGCGCTAGTATTAGTGTCGACACCAAGCTTTAGCATTGGTGTTGATGATTGATGTCGTCTTTATTGGTAATGACAATTTCAACTACGCTTCGTTTGGGACAGTTTTCTTACTGCTTCTTAAAATAGCTTTTTAAAAAACCATCCCTAACAAAACTTATATTGGCTATAATAGACGTCTTCTTTGCTATCAGTGGCATGTGAGGGTGATGATCGTCAATGTTAATAAGTGGACAAAGCTTTAAGATTCTTCAAATTAGACATTCTCTCAGCTCAAGTTTCTCTTCTTGTGTGGAAAGAAGGAATATTTATCAGAATTTTGTGAGGTATTTTGGTTATTTTGTCAAAAAATCTAAATACTCAATCACTGAGCTTAGAATGACTCTTGTTCATTTGATGGTTTTAAAGCATTTGAGTACCTTGATAAGGTCATAATTGAGTGATCTAAGCTCTTTAAATTTATCCCATCCAAATTATATCAATCAATATTCTTGTTTTATGAAATCAGAAGATCAAAAAATTTCATGACTTGAATCGAACAAGCTTATACATAGTCATTAACAAGTCAGCATTTGGTTAAAACTTCAGCTCCTGTTCTTGTAATCAGAATGGTATGTTCGAATTGAGCACTGGGTTGGCCATCAGCTGTGAGAGTCGTCCACCCATCATCCCATGTCACACAATCAATGCTTCCCATGGTCAGAATTGGCTCTGCAGAGATGGAACACCAGGTTAAATTACTGGACTTGGATTCTGCAGTGTATTAAATGATATTTTGTGACCAATTAACAGGGCAAAATAAAGATTATGTGAATGCAAAGTTTAGGAAGCAAGCAAGACGATGAGCATCCAACAAACAACATCAAGCATTTAGCCTATTATGTGGGGCGGGCTATATGAATCCTTTTTCTTCATTGCGCCCTATTAAATGTTAAATTATTATTTAAATCTAATAAACAAAAAATTATTTCTAATATTTTTAAACTAAGGCTTCGTTTGGGATGGCTTTCATACTGCGTCTTAAAACAACTTTCTAGTACAAAAATTAAAATTTTGGCACTTAAAAGCTGCTTTAATAAGCAGTAAAAAAGCCGTCCCAAATGAAGCCCAAGTCTTTTTAGGTCTACCTCTACTTTTCTTAACGCAAGTCAATTCTAATACATCTATTTTTCTAACCGGGTCATCGGAAGGCGGTAGCTTTATGTGACTGGTGACCTCACTTTTGCTCAGGTCAATCTTCTTTATATGATTCTCTTAAAACGTAGGGTTTCCTACCTTAGTGTAGAAGTCACCTCTAAGATTCTCCTTGGGTATGCTGCCAAATTTTTTAATAATGGTGGAGCAGGGCGTGAGGACAAGTCATAGAATAAGCAAGTAAAACACATGGTGTTTTAGAATAACTTCCCCATATCGTAATGCAAAAAACACAAACTCATACCAATAGTAAAAGTTTGGCCTTCAACCATAGAACCAGATTTGTCATTACCTGTTAAATAAAAAACCAAAATCATTCTCATGATTGCAAACAAATAGATGCTTAAAACCAATAAATCATCAAGACAGTAACTATCCTTAAAGGCTTGAAAATTTTACTTGGTTTTAAAAAAGCATTCAGCAATTACTTCCTTAGCAAATGGGTCTTTTAGAGTTCATACTAAGGGTTCGTTTGGGACGGCTTTCTTACTGTTTCTCAAAGCAGTTTTTTTGTACAAATATTAAAATTTTTGTACTATAAAGCTGCTTTGAGAAGCAGTAAGAAAGCTGACTAAGGCTTTGTTTAAGATGACTTTTTTGCTGCTTCATAAAGCAATTTTTTAGTACAATAATTAAAATTTATCCTAGAGAGCTGACTTAAGAAACAATATGGAAGCTGTCTCAAACGAAGCCTAAGAATATTCGCAAGCAATTTAGCAATTTGAAACCCAAGACAGTCGTGCCAAAAAGCTGTAATATTCACAGGACGTAATAACAGACCTCAACTGCATTTAAAAAAAAGTATGAATAATGCTTCTATATCATATTTTTACTGTTATAATAGGACATCTAAGAGTATAAAAATTAAAAAAAAAATCTCTAAGAGTATAAAAGATGGTAAGACATTTGTAGTGAATAATAAAAAAGCAAGTCTCTAAGTGAGATTTTTGCATTTCTCCGTAAATCATGAACCGTATACCCTTTCTTTTTTTTTCTTTTTTTTTTACTTTTAAATTGTGTTGTTGTTCAAGATTCCTACTCGTATAAGCATCTCATTTACTTCACAATAAAAAATACCCATCCATCAAAGTGCATCTACAACATAAATTCAGAAATCAAAATAAACAACGAAAAGGCCACATAAGGTGCTCCATTATGAGCATTAGCATCTCCATTTTCTTGTAGATTACATCCAACAACTTATCAAACGGATCTGCTCATCTAATTCTAAAAGCTCTATTATATGCAAGACTACATCCACTATATAAATAGAACCTTACAACATGTAAAAGAATATTGAATGGCAGAATAAAATAGGGCCCTTAAGGCATTCAAAAAAATTTAAATGATTATAAATGGAGCACTAAGACATCTAAAAGAACATTGAATGGTTCAATAAAATTTTATTTATTCTGAGTTCTTGTGAATTATTCAAATACTTTCAATTTTTTGACGACAAATACCAGAGGATGATTCTCTGTGTTTGCATGAAGCCTAGTGTTCTCTTCTGATTGGTATGCATCTGTGAATGGGACTTTTTTCTTCTGATTAGTATGTACTATACGATCTAGATCATATTGTGCTGAGAATTTTTATAAATTAGATAATTAAGTGGTATTAATTAATTGAAAATCAAAATTAAAATTTGCATATAAATAATTGTAGTATATGACGAATATCGCCCTTTACAATTTGTATTTCATTTTTCTAAACCTTTCTAGCATCATCTAATGATAGGTGCAAACCATCTACAAAAGTAACTTTAACATTAAATAGAAGAGA
Organism: Dendrobium nobile; assembly: GCA_022539455.1. Taxonomy (NCBI): domain Eukaryota; kingdom Viridiplantae; phylum Streptophyta; class Magnoliopsida; order Asparagales; family Orchidaceae; genus Dendrobium; species Dendrobium nobile. Next base: position 55,130,893 of record CM039728.1, on the reverse strand, counting down.
AAACTCACGATTGTGCATGATAATTGGTTCAGAATGAAAGACAGTCCCAACGCCATGGCCAACAAATCGCTCCACCACACCATAGCCATACCTTTCAGCAATCTCACTGGAATATTTTATTTAAAAAAATACAATTAAAAACTGCAGCATTGAAGAAAAAAAATCAAGCTATAAGGATAAACTTAGAAGATAAGGTTGCAAAAAGTTCAGAAAACTGAATATTTGTGTCTAAGAACAGATTATGCCGCCCAAATGATATGTAGCTGAATTTAAATCAACAATAAAAGTGAATTGGAAACCTCATAAATTTGTTTAGATGTAATTTGAACCATCCTAAACTAATTAATAGTGTTTTGAAGACTAAAAAGATGCTATATGAGTGGAGAATGAGTGTGTTAATTCTTACTTTTAAGAATAAAGGTGATGCATAAGATTGTGTGAATTATAGGGGAATTAAGTTAATGTGTCATACTTTAAAACTATAGGAGCGAGTTATGGAGGGTAGGTTATGGCGTGATACTAATGATTCTCAAAATCAATTTGGATTCATGCCGGGTAGGTCTACTATGGAAGCCATACATTTATTGAGAGGTTTGATGGAGAACTATAGAGAGAATAAGGAGTATCTTTGTGACAACCGGTTCATCCGGCTGGTTCAACTGAACCGGCCGGCATACCCTATTAATATTGTGAACATAATGGGGTTCGCAAAACTGAAGGCTTTCACGAAATAGAGAGAGGGCGGACGGCAGCTTCGTGCGGGAGAGCAAGGTAGGCTTTGTTTTTCCAATTTTAGCAGATGATTTCCTTCGAGGATAAGAATTAACCATTCCTTTTCATTCTTATCGTTAAGGAAGTGCTAAATTGGGAGAAATTGCAATGAACGAGAGGAACGATCGAGAGGGAAAAAGAAGGGAGGTTTGTAAAAAATTTTCTTCCCTTTTTCATATAAATTATCTTAAGTTATTTCATCTAAACCTAGATACACTTTTCATAGAAGAAAAAGAAAGGAATTGAAGGCAAGGGGAAGGATTTTGGGAAAGGAAAAAAAAAATTGGAGATTTCCATTTGTAATTAATTTCTCTATAGAATAATTTTAGTTAAAATTTTTGTGATTAAACTTTTCTTATGAAAGCTATTTTATGAATTTAGGGTTTTAGGAAGGGAGAGATCAAGTCGTAAGAGTTGATCCCGCAAGGATCCAACGAGAAAGAAGAAAATTGATTCGAGGTTATACCAAGCATCGAAGGCCTGAAAAGTTCAAAGTGGGTAATTATAATTATGAAATTCAATATTTTGTATTATTCTTTCAATACGATATAATATTTTGTATTATAATATTGCTTTCAAGATTTTATTTTTAAAGATTATCATGTGTGAAATGTTAAAAAATTAAATGTCTAAATAATTGTAAATATTATTACAACTAGGGGTGTCAATATTTGACACGACACGAAAACCCGACCCGGAAAATCCGGGTTGGACCCGACCCGATTTCAAAACGGGTCGGGTTCGGGTTCTAGAAATTGACCCGTTTAAAAAACGGGTCGGGTTCGGGTTGACCCGGCGGGTTGCCGGGTCAACCCGCCAACCCGTTTATTTAAAAAAAATTCAAATTCCAGCTCTCTGCCCGCTGCCCCCGCCCTCTGCCCGCTGCCCCGTCGCCACGCGTGCTGCGCTGCCGCGCTCGCGCTGCCGCGTGCCGTGCCGCGCTCGAGCTCGCGCTCGCTGCACTGCCGCGTGCTCGCCCGTGCCGCGCTCGAGCTCGCGCTCGCCCGCTGCCGCGCTCGCTGCCGTGCTGTGCTCGCCCACTGCCGCGGTCGGGTTCTCTGCTTCGCGGGTCGTGTCGGGTCAACCCGGCAACCCGCCGGGTCGGGTCCGGGTTCCGTTTTTCGACCCGTTTCTCTACTCGGGTCGGGTTAGGGTTGACCCGTTTTCCACCCGGGTCAGTTCGGGTTCGACCCGAACCCGACCCGTGACCCGAAATTGACACCCCTAATTACAACAGAAAATGAAAGAATCAATTAACATGAATGAAATTATGAATATGAATAAAGGAGAATGTTATATGGTACAGGTAAAGATATGTATTAAGGAAATATGCAAACAAAGAAATGGCATATGCAATGAATAACAAATGTTCAAAATAAATGAAAAAGAAAGGAAAATGATATGTATGAAAACTACAGGAGTTCACCCCCTTATTGTACTGGCTGGGGACGCCGTACTCGTGCACGTAAAAAAGAAAATGTCATCGAAATGGAAAAGGAAATAATTGAAAAAGGTTGTACCTTTGGGTACATTGAAACGGTGCTCCTATACAAACTAAATGGGAAAAGGAAATATTAAAGTTTTAAAATATTTTAAAATGTTTTAAAAGAAAATGACCGGGGATGTATAAATTACTTAATTAATGAAATAAAGTTAAGAAATGCTATGATGCATATTAAAGAACATTTATATTGATGGTTTTAATTATTACCCATTGAGTTTACGCTGTAAACTCAAACCCCTAAATTAATGTTTCAGGTAAATCCCCAAAAAAGAAGTAATGATTGAAATAGAAGAATTCGTATATAGAAGACGACGTGCAAATGATAACATGTAATTTAAATTTTGGGTTTTAGTGGCTCTTTAGTACAAATAAGAAAGTGGCGTATTGTTTAATGAATTTTTTTTTTACCGTCCGACTTTTAATTCCCTCGTTAAATCGAGCATCCAGGCCGGGTCGTGACAACCTTCATATGATATTTATTGATTTAGAGAAAGCATATGATAAAGTTCCAAGAGAAGTTCTATGGGGAGTTCTTAAAAAGAAAGGAGTTAATAACACTTATATTCAAATCATTAAAGATATGTATGCATAAGCTATTACTTGTGTTCAAACACAAGTTGGTTTGACCAAGTATTTCCCTATTTTGGTTGGATTACATCAAGGATCAGCCGCCCATATCTTTTTTTATTTAGTCATGGATATTCTCACTAGACATTTGCAAGAGGATGTACGTTGGTGTATGCTTTTTGTTGATGATATTCTTCTTGTTGATAAGACTAGAGAGGGAGTTGAAGGTAAACTTGAATTATGGAGGTCAACCTTAGAGTCTAAAGGTTTTCGCTTTAGTAGATCTAAAAATGAATATATATGGAGAGTAATTTTAGCAGTAATAGACCTAGTGAAGGGATTGTGACTTTGGGCGATTAAGTCATTAATAAGAGTACACGTTTTAAATATCTTGGATCTATTGTTCAGAGTGATGGTGAAATAGATGGGGATGTTACCAGCATAATTCAAGTTGGATGGTTGAAGTGGAGGAATGCATCGGGCTTGTTGTGTGAATGAAAAGTCCCCTTCAAACTTAAGGGAAAATTCTATAAGAAGGTGGTGAGACCTGCAATGTTTTATGGTGTCGAATGTTGGCAATTAAAAGAGAAGCATAATACTAAGTGTTGCAGAAATGAGGATGCTCAGGTGAATGAGTGGCTTTACCCTTAGAGATAGGATATGAAATGAACATATACGTGAAAAGGTTGGAGTAGCTCCAGTGGAAGATAAGATTAGAAAGAGTCGTCTTAGATGGTTTGGTCATATAAAACGACGGCCTTCCGATGACTTATGTTAAGAAAGATGTATTAGATTTGACTTATGTTAAGAAAGATAGATGTAGATCTAAAAAGACTTGGTTAGAAAATATTAGAAATGATTTTTCTTTATTAGATTTAAATGAGAATCAGACTTTTAACATGACACAATGGAGAAAAATGATTCATGTAGCCTACCCACATAGTGGGACAAAGGCTTGATGTTGTTGTTGTTGTTGTTGTAATTTGAACCATTCTAGAAAACATCATTCTTCTGAAAAAACATAAAATTATTCATAATTGATACATAGAATGTGCTACATCTTTAACTGCAAGAAAACAACCTAGAAAAATCACAATCAATCTCAAGATTCTAAGTCTCTAAATAAGGTAATTTTCATTATATACCATCTCAGATGGATGCAATAGACTTAGAAACTAGAGAGTAGATGATTATAGTCATCCTAACTAGCTACCATTGCATCCAAGCAATTCACAAGCTTGTAGTAATAGCTGGTTTTTTTTTAATTGGGTCAAGTTAAAGGTTTAATAGTCAAAAGACCTTTCTTGAAAGCATATCAATTTTGAAAATGTGCTAAAATAAAAGCTCAAATCACAAGCTTGCCTCTAGCTACGTAGATGTTCCTAGGTTTTTACTCCCTTCAAAAGCTCGTGAATTTAAAATTATTCACTATGTGCTAATTGGCAGCATATCATGTGGCATAAATTAGATAGTTTATAAAAGTCTCAGTTTTAGCATATAGATTATTTTTTGGCCGTTATCAGCCAAGCCACCCTAACTGTCTTCCACAGAAATTAGAGGACATGTCTGACCAATCTGGTCATAAATTTTTACATGACTTCGAACCAAAAACTATAATTTTAACCACTAGCTTGCAACTATTTGCCTCATAATTGTCTACAATGCATCAGATCCAAGTTATCAACCTTTATTAAAGACAGATGCATTGCTTGGTCTTCCAATCTAAATAAAGATTTATTTAGGACAGCTTTCTTATCGCTTTTTAAAACATTTTTTTTAGTACAAAAATTTCTTTAAAAAGCAACAAGAAAGCTATCTCAAACGAAGCCTAAGTTTACAATAAAGCATAGAAACTTCAAATGTCAAAGTAAGCTTAGCTCGAAACAACACAAAACTTAAGCCAAAATTCATTATTTTCAAGTAGTGGATTTGACTAGGATTGAATTAAAAGTTTAAATTTGAAGTTAAGACCGACATTCAAATGGGACTTATCACCCCTATGTCAAAACGTGCATTGTCCCAAGAAATAGTATGTTATGAAATGAAAAATTAAATCATGGGTTGAAGTGTCTGTAATGATTGTCCTGCCTGCCAAATGCCCAAACAAAAAATATATATAACATGATGTTCCATTAGGCATTTAATTTTTTTTAAACTATAATTTCAAGAAAAAAAGGGAGATGGATTCAGATACACCATCTTAAATTTGCAATGCAAAGTTTTCAAAGTTGATAGTAGGTTGTTCTCAAATATAGAAAAAAGGAAAATTTTCATCAATCATAACTCTCACAATGTATATGAAATGTTTTTCTATTTCTCTTCCCGGAAATATACATGCAACAATAAATATAATGTATTATTAAATATTATTAGCACAATTTGACAGTTTTACAGCTTTGCTGTCATAGGTTGTAGCAAAAGAGCACAAATCAATTCTCTTTGAGAGAACCAAAGAGAGATTTAATCAGCCAAGGAAAAACAAATCTAGCATCACACAAAAATATGATAGAAAACAAATACTATATATATATATATATATATATATATATATATATATACACACACACCAAACTTACATAGCATGATCAAGAATGACCTATATCTACAAATGATCCACTATCTCTGTGAACTATTAAGTACAAAATAAGAGTACCAAACATATAACAAGTCTTATTCAGAAAAATTTAATAAGGAGGAGAGTTGATAAGATCCCACCAAATCTTAAAGGAACCAAAAGAGAGAAGAGAAGAATTATTATGCCACAAAATCTCCAAGACATGAAAACAAAGAATCTTCCTCTTTACTTCAATCAATCACAAAAGCCCTAAATTTCTTACTCGAGAACATTTCGATTGCTTGGTTGATCACTAGGATAGGAAGCCCTAATCCATCTCTCTCTATTGTAACTTAAAAAGGATCACTGAAAGCATTTGAGGAAAAGGTCCACTTGTTCACATGTTTAGTTGTCCTCCAAGACTTGTTCACATGTTTAGTTGTCCTCCAATTTCTTGGAAGCTGGCTTGCCCACTCAATAGATTTGCATGTACAACTATTCAAAACACTGAGGAATAGAATTAAAGTTTAAAACAGTTAAAAACAATTAGAGAGACATGGTTGAATAGTTCATTCCAATATTTGTATAGTATTTTATACAATCTTAGAAGAGCTTCTAATAGGAAACATAGTAAATTAAAGAATAATAATTGTAATAGTTCACAGATTAATGAATAGGCAAAATAATTATTCTAGTACACTGATTGATGAGTAGGCAGTAGAAATCGACAAATTAATGAGGTGACAATGGAATAAGAAGAAAAAAGAGCAAAAGTCTTGGTGAGTGTGGATCCCAGTTGGTGGAAATTATGCAAGCATTTTACACTCACCCTCGAATAAATGAATGGATGTCATCTATTCCCAGCTTGCCTGATAATTTTTAAAAGATTGCCCAGGATAATCCTTTGGTGAGTATATCTGCAATTTGCACTCTAAAATGATATGCACAAGTATATGCTATAGACACTTTGTAGGAGCTCCTAGAAGCTTTTTTGTTTTTCTGTGTCATGTAAATTACTAAATCAAAAAGAACCTAAGACCAAAAGTATGCAAGTATTATTATTGTTATCCATGGAAGAGAAATGTTTTCTTGTTATTTAAGTATTTCATTACAACATTTGTATAGTATTTATGCAATGCTAAAAGAATTTCTAGTAAGAAATATAGTAAATCAAGGAATAATAATTACAGTAGCCTATAAATTGATGAGTAGACAAAACAATAATTACAAATGTCCACAGATTGATGAGTAGGCAAGAAGACCCCATGGATTAAAGAGGTGGCGGTTAAAGTGAAAGGAAAGCGAGTGTAGGTCCAATTGGTAGAAATTATGCAAACATTTTCCAATGATGATTATAAAAATGTCCATTAACATTTAATATAATCTCTACATAGGCCTATGTTAATGCTATAATAAATCTAATGTAATAGAAATCCATAGTACAAGAGATCAAGCAGAATAACAGCATAAATATTTTAAAAAGGAGGTATTCATCATGGAGTATGTCAGAATATGAAATAATTTAGCTCACAGGTACATAAATAGTATATATATATATATATGGATTTTCTTCAATTATCTCATATATACACCACAAAGAGCTAGAAACAAAAAATTTCCATGGACAGAAAATAACTATTTGATAACAATGTTACGGCTAAAGTTAAATTTTGCATCAAAAAGAAACAATATCTGACCATAGATTATAGTTGCAGGCATCTGAATAGATACAGAAAAACTTTCTGCGTGGAATTGTCATTATACTGCTTCAGAAGGTCAAATACCTTATTCTCTTTCCAATCTTTTTAAAGCTAGCACCATCTTTGCAAACAGCAATAGCCCTTTCCAAGCATTCTTCTGTCACCTAGACAAAAAACTTAAAAAGAAAATTAATAGCTAAGCAATATTTTAACTTTTTGGCTGCAAATTCAAGAAAAAAAAATAAAGAAGATTGACCTATAAATTAGTTGAGAAAGCAGAACATGCAAACATCTTAGGATGACCACCTTTAAAATATTCAAGCACTATCAGTCATGAATACTCTTAAGACGAAAATTCACTACATGATGACAAAATGGAAAAGTTCATGAACTAAACAATAAGTATGTCATCATAATAAACCAAACATATGCTTTTCATGGCATAACTAGATCATACATATGAGAAAAAGAAAAGTTACGCGACTTCAAGCAAATGTACCAAGCACTTAGGACGACACTAGTGAAAATGCCAAACCAGTAAAAACGATTGGCCATACATCTATTTAGTTTCATGATGATTTATAATTCATTCCTAGACATAATTTTATTTCTATCATATGGAACATGACTATATAAGGCTTAAAACAGATATAATATCGGGCTGAAAGGATAAAAAACCACTAGCCCCTCATGTCTGAAGGATGATAGATAACTGCCACAACCTATCAATCCTCTCATTTCATAATACCAGAACAAATTAGCTATCTCATATAAAATAAATCAAGATTATTATTGTTGTTCATCGGAACATTCGCGGCTGCAGAGAGATAAAGAGTTTAACATTTTTGTTTTGCATAAAGATCCAACACACACAGAAAAGAGTGTAGTGCAAGGATTATAAGAGAAACCAAAGTTTTTATGTGGAAAACCCAGGAAAGTGAAAAAATCAGAGGCCAAGCACAGTTAGAGTGATTCCACTTGTTTTTGCATTTGATTATAAGTGAAGACCTTCCTCGGGGGAAGGAGTTGATGATACACTATAAAGAACACATTAGTTGGTTAAAATTGAAAGAGCCCTTCAGTATGAATCTAACACAAATCCAAGTGTTGAAGTTGTGACCTAGAGTTGATGTCAACGACGTGCATCAATCTTATAAGTGACGCTGCGTGTTGGCATTATCAGATATGGTAGCTAATGAAATTAGTAGACATTGGAGTCACCAGGCGACATTGGTCAACAGATTATAGGTCAGTGGACAATTTTCCAGCGATGGAGGTCGGAGGATTATAGTTGGTGAGCGACGAAGGTCGAAAGAACCATAGTTGGCGGACAACGGTGGTCGGTGGATCATAGTTGGGCGATAAGTCAACCTGATTCAAATCTTCTAAGAAGTTCATGTGCACCATTGTACATGTTAAGCATTTATGAAATTTCAAATTATATATTGTTCATTAAAGTCTAAAAGAGTCTAGGGTCAAGTTAGAAAAAAGTGGAAAAGTCAAACAAAAAAGCATCTTGAGAATGTTGCAACGTTGTACATGGCAGCATTGCACACTTTATTTAGGGGAAGTTTGGTCGTGGGAGCACAGTAGAACTGTGTGTACTAGCACTAAGGCGCTTCCCTCTTTGTTTTAGGGTGATGATCTAGGGAACGTTATGGCGCTGGTTAGGGCACTACGGCATTGTGCTCTCTATCTTGGAGCATCTCGAATATTTGAGGGAGAGGTGCGACACTAGAAAGAGAATGAATGAGGTTTTGTGTCAAAAATTATATATATATATATATATATATATATATATAGCATTTCATCCCCTCGCCCTCAGATGTTGAAGAAGAGAATATGAGAAAAAAAGAAGATAATTTGGGAGGCCGCAGAACCGAAATCGTACATCGGGCTTGTTGTGGAAAATGTTTCACTCAAGGTTTGTATGAGTAAATTGCGAATAAAATGTGATTTTCTAAGTTCAATAAATTTTTCACAATGTAATTCCTGACATATTGTGAATACTTCATTTTAAGCATTTTGACAATAAGAATGAGAATTTTTACCAATTAACTTTGTCTCTATAAAATATTGAGTATTTCTAATGCAAGTAATATTTTTGGCATTGGCTACAGTTCATTACATGCTTTAAAATGATATTTTAAAAGTCCCCAATGAATACTTTTCAAAATGGCAAATGTTGATTGTATATGTGAATTCCATGTGTTACCTCAAGAATTATCATACCTATGGCAATTCATGTATGTTCACATCATGTTAGATGTTATATATATGTCAGTATGTTAATATCTGCACATGCATATCATGTTCATATAGCAGAAGTTCTAATGTGAGAAATGTTCAAGTGCACTACAAATAATATTATATGGGCCCTTATATATCTTTGTTTCTTATGCTATGTTCTATTTTTGTTCGTTCATCTACCTTGTGAAGTTGTGAGTTGATCAAGAGAGTTATAAGTAGAAGTGAACTTATATGGGAAATCGGGCTAGGTCTACTTCATTTGCCATGTGGAGGTGTGAGTTGACCTAAAGAAGCATAAATGAAAGTGGAGTTACAAGCAAACATTGGGACATGCATATCATAATTCATAGGTTGCACTGCAAGTTTATTGAATAAAATATGTTGATACTCATGTTCAAGTTAGGTTAAAGTTTAAACTATGTTTTTCATATTAACAAGCAAGTTTATATAATACATAAGTTATGTACAAATTTATGTTTCAGATATATGTCAAAGTTTAAGAAATATATGTCACCCTTCTGGTAAGGTTAAACATATAAGTACAAGCAAATCCAATGTGAATATTTCATTATTGATGTTTAACCTTGTTCTATGTTACCTTTATGAATGTGATGGGCCGGTTGAACCGGCCCCGCCTGGACCCGTGCGGGTCTACAGGCGGAAGAGGGGGGGGCGGTGAACCGGCTGGACCAAAGGAGGGACCCCCCACTTAAGTGAGGGTATTTTGGGGATGGGAGGATCTTTTTGAAAGGGTATGAGGGGAGCTATTAGGGTTTAGTTTTGGCATTATGGAAAGTGTACTCTCTTTCTAGTTTTTCTTCCTCTAGTCTTCTCTTGTGCTTTTCTAGGGTTTTCTTTTGGGAGATCTTGTCCTTCTCGAAGTGGACAAACTTATCTTGTTTTCTCTTAGCTTGCTAATGCAAAGGTTCTCATTTTTCTTCTCTATCCTTTTTGTGATTATTTCTCATTTGGTGTTGGTGGAGAAAGTTCACTCTCTTGGAGGGGAAATTAGGGCAAACCCTAATTTGTGAAACCTAAGGCGTATCAAGTTGGTATCAGAGCTCTTGATCCTAGAAGGCATGGCGTCAAAGAAAGTAGAAGCTTTGGAGGGAGAGATGGGCCAATTGAAAGAGGAGGTAGGTGAGAAACTTTCGTCGATGGAGGGAAAATTTTCATCCTTGGAGGAAAGATTTGGAGGAATGGAAGAGATGATCCGGAAATTGTTAGAAGCTCAAGTTGTCCCATCAAACCCTAAGGAAAAAGGGAAATCTCCGGTGACGAACCAAAACCCTAACCCTAATTTTCCAATTAGGGAAGAGGGAGTAAATCAAAGCGAAGATGGCATACAAGGGCAATGGCCAAGGGAAGGAGGAGAAGGGTCGGGAGTAGGTGGCCCTTGGGGAATGACCGGTGGTCAAGGGGGCCGGCCATACATGGGCTCGGGGGGGCCCCACGGCACACGTGATGGGTGGCCGAATCAGATGGGTGGATTTCCGGAAGGAAATCGTGCCACATGGGAGCAAGGAGGAAGAAGGGAAGACTACGGCATGGGCTATGGAGAGCCAAGAGAACCCCCATGGAGGGGGCCTCAAAATCCTTACCTGGGGGAGAGAAGGGGAAGGCCACAAGGGGAGGGCTTTACTCAGGGGACTTGGGGAGATGGGAGAACTTTTCACCGAGCTGACAACCGCATGAGGAAATTGAAGATCCCTATTTTTGAAGGGGAGGATGCTTATGGATGGATCTACAGGGTGGAGCGCTACTTTGCAGTGAATGGTGTCACAGAAGAGGAGAAGTTGATGGCAGTCCCGGTATGTTTGGAGGGGAAGGCATTGGCCTGGTTTCAATGGCTTGAAGGGAGACAACATGTTAGAAGCTGGGAGGAGTTCAAAGACCTTCTACTGCACAGATTCAGGGTGTCCAGCGAGGGCACACACTATGAGCAGTTGGTGGCTCTAGTGCAGGAGGGCACAGTGGCAGAGTATAGAGAGCACTTTGAGCTACTGTCAGGCAGATTGAGAGGAATTCCGGATGACCTTCTAGAGGGGAGTTTCATGAAGGGGCTGAAGCCTCACATCAGAGCAGCCATCAGAGTAGTGGCTCCACATGGGTTAGTAAGGATCATGGAGACGGCACAGCTGGTAGAGGACAAGCTGAAGGTGGAACCACCGAGGAGATCAGGGGTGTCTTACCCCACTTACCGACCACCACTCATGGTTGGAGGCCCAAGGGCGACGACCATCCTTCCTCCTAGAGAGATAGCCAAAGAGAAACCCACTACGGCAGTGAACCAAGGAGGGTTCAAAAGGTTGACTGATTCAGAGTTGAAGGAAAAAAGGGCCAAGGGCCTCTGCTATCGATGTGATGAGAAGTTTACACCGGGGCATAGGTGTAAGGAGAAGACCCTACATGTGATCCTAGTGGGGGATTCAGAGGAGGAGGAAGGGGATGCAGGAGCAACTGAGGAGGAGGGCGAGGAGGAAGAGCATCCTCATTTGGCTATGGTGGAGGTTTCACTCAACTCCATAGCTGGATTGACATCACATTCCACCATGAAGCTAGAAGGAGAGATTGCAGGTTGCAAGGTGATGGTACTGATTGATAGTGGAGCCACTCACAACTTCATAGCTTGCAGATTGGTGGATAGGGTGGGGCTACTGGTGACCCAAGGGAGAGGTGTCGGCGTTATGTTGGGCACGGGGAAGAAGGAGCGCTGTAGCGGGCAGTGTAAGGGAGTGACCCTTACATTGCAAGGGGAGGAAATAGTGCAGGATTTTCTACTGTTAGATTTGGGAAGCACTGACGTGATACTGGGGATGCAGTGGCTCCAATCCTTGGGAGAGATGAAGGTAAACTGGAAGAAGTTATACATGGAGTATGGAAAGGGAAGCAGGAGAGTGACACTACAGGGAGATCCCAGCTTATGCAGAACCAGAGTGGCCTTAAAGTCCATCTTCAGGACTTTGAGAGATGAAGGAGAGGGCTATCTGATAGAGCTACAACAAGTAGATGGGGAGACCGAAGGGGAATCAGAAATCATATCGGAGGTGGTTCAGGATCTTCTACAGCAACACTCCACAGTGTTTCAGATGCCTAAAGGGCTACCCCCTGTCAGATCTAGAGAGCATAGTATTGTGTTGAAGGCCGGGGGTGGCACCCATCAGTGTGCGACCCTACAGATATCCCCATGCTCAGAAAGAAGAGATGGAGAGGTTAGTAGCAGAGATGTTGGAGGCTCAGGTGATCCAGCCCAGTGTGAGCCCATTTTCCAGCCCGGTACTCTTAGTGAAGAAGAAAGATGGTAGTTGGAGATTCTGTGTAGACTACCGAGCCCTCAACAAGGAAACTGTGCTGGACAAGTTTCCTATTCCTGTAGTTGACGAGCTTTTGGATGAACTTGGGGGAGCCACCATCTTCTCCAAGTTGGACTTGAAATCTGGTTATCACCAGATTAGGATGAGGGCTGAAGACATTCAGAAGACGGCGTTTCGGACACACGAAGGTCATTATGAGTTTTTAGTGATGCCATTCGGGCTCACTAACGCTCCCTCCACCTTTCAAGCTCTGATGAATCAGGTCTTCCAGCCCTACTTGAGGAGGTTTGTTTTAGTTTTTTTTGATGATATTTTGGTGTATAGCAAGTCTCTGCAGGACCATCTCACCCACCTTGGGGTGGTACTCACTACCTTAAGGGAGCATCAGTTATATGCCAACCACAAGAAATGTTCTTTCGCTCAGAAGGAGGTGGAGTATCTGGGACATATCATTTCAGAGAGTGGGGTAGCTGCTGACCCCACCAAGATAGAGGCCATGGTGAAGTGGCCTACACCAAAATCCCTTAAAGGTCTACGGGGATTTTTGGGACTTACTGGCTACTACAGGAGGTTTATCAAGGGCTATGGTTCCATTGCAGGCCCTTTGACTGATCAGCTAAAGAAAGACAACTTCCAGTGGGGAGAGAAAGCAGAGGAAGCCATGAAGACTCTGAAGGAAGCCATGACGAGTGCCCCAGTTTTGGCTCTTCCAGATTTCACTCAGCAATTTGTGGTTGAGACTGACGCTTCAGGAGTGGGCTTGGGAGCAGTGCTCATGCAGAATCATAGGCCGATCGCTTTCTTCAGCAGGATCTTAGCACCTAGAGCGAGGTTGAAGTCAGTTTATGAGCGGGAACTGATGGCCATTGTGTTAGCCATTCAAAAATGGCGGCCTTATCTATTGGGGCAACGATTCATAGTACGTACTGATCAGAGGAGCCTCAAGTACTTACTAGAGCAGAGATTGGTGACGGAGGAACATCAGAGGTGGCTAGCAAAACTTTTGGGGTACGAGTTTGAGATTCAGTATAAGCCCGGAGCTCAAAACAAGGCGGCAGATGCTCTTTCCCGTGTGGAGTGCTCACAGCTGATGGCACTATCTGTTCCACGATTGGTTGATTGGGGTGAACTGGTAAAGGAAAATCAACATACCGAGGAGTTAGAGAGAATCCGGGCGGCTATCCAGAAGGGAGAAGGGGGTTTCAAAGGGTATCACCTAGAGAACTCTCTTTTATTATACAAAGGGAGGTTAGTACTACACCGTGACTCAGCATTTGTCCCCATTCTTCTACGGGAGTATCACAATAGCCGTATTGGTGGACATTCGGGAGTGGAGAAGACCTATCGGCGGGTGAAAGCCGAATTCTTCTGGAAAGGGTTAAGAGGAGATGTCGAAGACATGGTGAGCAAATGTGATATTTGTCAACGGAACAAGTATCAAGCTTGTGCCCCTAGTGGTTTGCTGCAGCCCTTGGTGCTTCCAAACAAGATTTGGGAGGAAGTCACCATGGATTTCATTGAGGGGTTACCCAAGTCGGAAGGATATACGGTTATCATGGTGGTAGTTGACCGTCTGAGCAAGTATAGCCATTTCATTCCACTACGGCATCCTTTTTCAGCTCCTACTGTAGCATCTACTTTCATCAGAGAGGTGGTTCGATTGCATGGGGTCCCCACTTCTATTGTCTCGGATAGGGACAAAGTCTTCTTGAGTTCATTTTGGAAAGAGATCTTCAAGATGCAGGGCACATTCTTGAAGCGGAGTACAGCATACCACCCACAGACAGATGGACAGTCCGAGGTGGTGAACCGGAGCGTGGAAACTTACTTGAGATGCTTCGTTGGGGAGAGGCCTAAACAGTGGGTCAAATGGTTGCCATGGGCAGAATATTGGTACAACACTTGTTACCATACCGCCTCTCAGCTCACACCTTTCAAGATTCTTTATGGAAGAGATCCACCACTGTTGGTGAATTATCAGAAGGGGACGACCCCGGTATATTTAGTGGATCAATACTTGGAGGAGAGGGATAGGGTGTTGGGAGAGTTGAGGGAACACCTATTGCGGGCCCAACAGATCATGAAGACCAAGGCGGATGCTCACCGCAAGGATGTGACATTTGAGGTTGGAGAGATGGTATACTTGAAGCTAAGGCCTTACAGGCAGAAGACCTTAGCTAGCAGAAGGAGTGAAAAGCTCTCTCCACGATACTATGGGCCTTTCGAGATCGAAAGGAAAGTTGGGATGGTGGCCTACCGTCTCAAGTTGCCCCCTCATTCCTCCATTCACCCTGTATTCCATGCATCTCTATTGAAGAAGAGCATAGGGGATCATACTGTGGTCATTCCTACTATACCCCAGGGCCTCACAGAAGATATGCAATTCTTACTAGAGCCACTACATGTGAAGGAAGTGAGGAAGAATGATCAAGGCAAAAGGGAGATTCTCATCGAGTGGAAGGACTTACCGACACATGAGGCTACTTGGGAGATATACGAAACCATGCAGGCGCAGTTTCCAGACTTCATGTAATATCAGTTTTTGCTCCAGGTTCGTCCGGGACGAAGTTGGATCGTCCGGGACGATCGGTACAGGTTGTACAGAAAAACCTTGTTTGGCTGATTGGTTCGTCTGGACGAAGTGTGGATCGTCTGGACGAAAATTCTCCCGTGAACCTATCGCCAGGGACGATACGTAATTTTCGTCTGGACGGAATTCTTCTCTTCATGGATCGTCTGGTACGAAGCTCGATCGTCCAGGACGATCAGTCTGGATATATATAGAAATGAGATATTTTTGAAGAGAGAGAAAAAGCTGAGGAGAGAGAAAAACGAAGGAAAAAGTGGAAAAGCGGATTTTCGGGCGACGCCGAGCTGTTTTCGTCCGAGGAGACTGTTGAGGAAATTGCTGTGCACGAGGTAAGGCACAATCCGACTTTCTAAATTTTCAGAACCGTCGTGTTTGGCGGTATTTTCTGTCCGGATTTTGTTTCCGTTAGCGATTTTCGTCCGTATCTTTTGAACGGTTCAGTTTTTACCGCGTAACTTTTTGTATATCGTTGCCGTGCCGGGTGTGCACGTTTTGACTATATTTTGAAGATTTTTGTCCGGATAATTTTGATTCGACTGTGTTTTTAGTCGACTGGATTTTTCTGTGAACTTGGAAATTCTCTGTGTGGTAGAATAAATGTTCTGAAATGTTGATATCTATATTCTGTGCGAATTTGGTGAATTTTGATTTTCAGGAAAATTGTGTAAATTCTGTACACTGCCGTTGTGCTGCCCGATTTTTGAGTAATTCCTGATTTGTCCGGATTTTCTCTGAAATGATATGCTATCTGTATATGCTATGCAAAGGGAGCTATAAGGGGCCTGGATCCTATGAGATTCAGTTAGTGTCTGGGAATTCTGAAATGAGCTCAATATGAAATCTGATATTTGTTCTGTTCCGGATCCGAGGAAAAATCTGTTTAGGTGCTATATGCACTATTTATATATTCTGGTGCTGGAAGCACATCTGATCTGTTCTGGTGCTATAAGCACATTCATTCTGGTGCCGGGGGCACACTTAGCTATTAATTACTCAGCTATTATTCTGGTGCCGGGGGCACACTTAGCTATTAATTAAATATCTGATATCTGATATATGCTGAGTTTATTCTGTTCTGATATGATCTGTACGAATCTGATTCTGTTGATCTGATATGTCTGATCTGTTCTGTTTCTGATTTGATACGACTTCTGTTTCCGTACAGTTCTGTTGATTTGATATCTGTCCGATTCCGTTCTGATTTCTGTACGGATTTGTCTGCTGTATTGGTTTTGAGTTTCTGAGGATTTTGATTGGAGGTTTGTTGCTTTGCTGAGCTGTTGAGCTCACCCTTGCTTTCTGGTGGTTTTCAGGTTCTGGGAAGGGCAAGGAAGTCCAGGATTAGATTTCAGAGTCTGATCAGATTAGGTACTTTTGTACTTTTGATTCATGTACAGTCATGGCTTTTCTGTTCTGTCTTTCTTTCTGTTGAAGGCCATGTACTGTTCTGTAGATGATTATTTTGAGGAAATGAATTCAGATAGATGTTTTGTTCCGCTGCATTTGATGTTTTTAGTAGCTCTGTGTTTGTTTGTCTGTTTGAATTAATTATTTGGAAGATTCAGTTCCGAACCAAATTCCAAAGCTAGATCCTGGTTAGCTATTCCCCGTCGCGATCCGGCGCGGGCGGGATCCGTCTCGTCTCGGGTCGGGTCGTGACAAGCTTTTTTTGGTATCAGAGCATGGTTTTGGAATTTGGAAATTTTGTGAAACAGAGCTGTAGGAAGTGATCAGTGAGTCTGTCTGGGAGGTAGTTTTTTGGTTTGTTCGGCTTTTTATTGTGTTGTTTTTGTGATAGTTTTCCGGATTTTTCTGGATTTTCTGTATGGATCAGCCAGACCCAGACATGACAGAAGGTCAGAGTGCCGATCAGGCAGCACCAGTGGGGAGTACAGCCCCAGTGGTCGGTGCTGATACGCTTTCACAGTTTGCTTCGCTTGTTGCTCAGATGATGAGCGAGACTCAGAGTAGAGCTTCTACTATCAGATCTGATGACTTGGACAGACATTTGCAGTTATTTCTGAGGTTGAAACCTCCGAGGTTTGAGGGCGCTGTTGAGCCCAGAGCTGCCGAGGAGTGGCTGAGGAGAGTAGAGAAGACTTTTGACGGGATGCAGTGTCCGTCAGACAGGAAGGTACCATTGGCAGTTTTTCTGTTGGACGGAGAGGCTGAGCACTGGTGGGACGGCCAGCAGGCAGCCAGATTTCAAGGCAGACTGAACTCTTTGATTACTTGGGAAGAGTTCACTGAGGTATTCAGAGATTGGTTTGTTCCCCCTTCTGCACGACAGCAGATGCAGGAGAACTTTCTGAGGCTTGTTCAGGGGAGCAAGACGGTGATGCAGTACGAGGCTGAGTTTACTGCATTAGCCAGGTACGCTCCGCAGCTAGTGAGCACTTCTGCTGAGAGGTGTTACAGATTTCTGAGGGGATTGCGAGATACTTTGAGGCAGCCCCTGATACCATTCCGGATCACCGATTTCTCTGAGCTTGTGGAACGAGCTCGTCTGATAGAGAACGACTTGATGGCTACTCAGCAGCGGTGGACTGCGAGTAGGAAGAGGTTTGGAGGAGATACATCTGGCAGTGGTTCCTCTGGGAAGAGGAGATTCGTTTCTGGATCTGGATCTGGAGATTTCAGGAGGAGCGGAGGGTCGTCTGGTACTGTTACCAGTACGACGAGTTCTGGATCAGTCAGTTCGGCACCTGTGTGCCAGAACTGTGGACGACGACACTTTGGCCAGTGCTACAGGATGGCTGGTCTGTGCTATCGATGTGGTCAGTCAGGACATCGGATTGCAGAATGTCCGCAGATGGGATTTGATCAGCGTTCTGAGTTCCGATCTGAGGGCTTTGTCAGACCTACCGGTTCAGCAGCAGGAAGACCGAGGACTGTTCCTCCTCGCCCTGAGGGATTTGCTGGTAGAGGTGGTGGTTCTAGTTCTGCACCGCGGAGACCACCTACTGTTCAGAGGGAGCAGAGTAGTTCTGTTGCTTCAGCTCCTGTTCCAGTTCAGCCCCGAGTTTATAGTTTGAGTCAGCAGGAGGCTCGAGATGCTCCCGATGTTGTGACAGGTATGATTTACATTTCTGATCAGCCCTGTCGTGTTTTGTTTGACTCTGGAGCGAGTCATTCTTTTCTGTCCGAGCACTGTTTTGAGGCTTTACGTTTGGATTCTCTTTTACTTCCGGTTTCTTTATCTGTGATTTTACCGGCTGGGAATCCTTTGATTGCTCGACAGTTTTGTTTGTGTGAAATCGAGATTTCTGGCAAGAAGTGGAAGTCTAGTTTGATTCGATTGCCGATTTCGTCGTATGATGTGATTCTGGGCATGGATTGGCTGAGTCAGTATGAAGCCCAGATAGACTGTCTGAAGAAACAAGTGAGTTTGCTTATGGCTGGAGAGAGAGTTGTATTTCAGGGATTACGAGGTGTTCTCTCCAGTCTGGTTTCTGTGTTGGAGGTAAGCAGGATGTGGAAGAAGGGATGTCCGGTATTTTTAGCTTCGGTGCGGGATCTGAACCTAGAGGTTGGTTCTGTTTCTGAGATCCCTGTGGTACGGGAGTTTGCTGATGTTTTTCCTGAGGAGTTGGTTGGTTTACCTCCGGATAGAGATGTGGAGTTCTCTATCGATGTTTTTCCGGGTACCGCTCCGATATCGAAAGCTCCGTACAGGATGGCACCGAAAGAACTTTCTGAGTTGAAAGTTCAGCTTCAGGAGTTGGTTGACAGAGGTTTTGTACGTCCTAGTGTTTCGCCCTGGGGAGCACCTGTATTATTTGTGAAGAAGAAGGACGGTACACTCCGTATGTGTATTGATTACAGAGATTTGAACAAGGTCACGATCAAGAACAAGTACCCTTTGCCTCGGATTGACGACTTGTTTGATCAACTTTCCGGATCTTCGGTATTTTCGAAGATTGATTTGCGATCCGGATACTATCAGGTGAAGGTGAAGGAAACTGATGTGGTGAAGACTGCTTTCAGTACTCGGTACGGGCACTACGAGTTTTTGGTTATGCCTTTTGGGGTAACCAATGCGCCTACGATTTTTATGGATCTGATGAACCGAGTATTCAGGGAGTATTTGGATCAGTTTGTGATCGTCTTCATTGACGATATTCTGGTATATTCTGCATCTGAGGATGATCATGCCAGACATTTGGGGATTGTGTTGGAGACTTTGAGGAGGCATCGGCTGTATGCCAAGTTCTCCAAGTGTGAGTTCTGGTTGAAGAGCATTTCTTTTCTGGGGCATGTGATTAGCGGAGAAGGCATTTCTGTAGATCCCAGAAGATTCAGGCTGTTGCTGATTGGCCAAGGCCGACTACGGTATTTGAGGTACGTAGTTTCTTGGGTATGGCCGGATATTACAGAAAATTTGTGAAGGGTTTTTCACAGATTTCGACGTCTCTGACGAGACTGACTCAGAAGTCAGTTCCTTTTGTTTGGACACCGGAGTGTGAGACGAGTTTTCAGAGATTGAAGGATTGTCTGACTTCAGCTCCGATACTAGCACTTCCGTCAGGTACTGAAGGTTTTCAGGTGTTCAGTGATGCTTCACTGAAAAGACTGGGATGTGTCCTGATGCAGCATGGTCAGGTAATTGCTTATGCTTCGAGACAGTTAAAGCCACATGAGAAGAATTACCCGACACATGATTTGGAGTTAGCTGCAGTAGTTTTTGCTTTGAAGATTTGGCGTCATTACTTGTATGGCGTCAGGTGTGAGATCTTTACTGATCATAAGAGCCTGAAGTATATTTTTACTCAGAAGGATCTGAACCTGAGACAGAGAAGGTGGCTCGAGTTGATCAAGGACTACGATTTGACTATTCAGTATCAGCCAGGGAAGGCGAACGTGGTAGCAGATGCTTTGAGCAGAAAGTCTTTTGGATTATCAGGTATTCAGCTTACCTGTGATGACTTTCTGGTTCGTGATTTGGAGAGATTGCAGTTGGAGGTGATTTCCTCCAGTGATTTGGAGTTGGCTCAGATGAGTATTCAGTCTTCTTTGGAAGCACGGATTCAAGAAGCCCAGGAATCAGATTCGGACTATTCGAAGTTGATTGCACAGATTGGATCTGGTAAGACTCCTGAACTTCGAATTTCTGATTCTGGTGCTATTTTCTGTAAGAATAGGTTGTGGGTACCGGTGTTTGGAAACTTGAGGCAGGAGATTCTGTGTGAATCTCATCATTCAGGCTACACTGTACATCCAGGCAGTGGTAAGATGTATGCTGACATGAAGCTTTTGTTTTGGTGGCCTGGGATGAAGAAAGATGTAGCAGAGTTTGTGTCGAGATGCGAAGCCTGTCAGTTGGTGAAGGCAGAGCATCAGCGACCAGGTGGACTGTTGCAGTCGTTGCCAATCCCTGAGTGGAAATGGGAGGAGGTAACAATGGACTTTGCGATGGGTTTTCCTCGATCACGACAAGGACATGATGCCATTTGGGTGGTTGTAGATCGATTGACCAAGTCAGCCCATTTTCTTCCGATCAGACAGACGGATTCAGTTGATCGCTTGGCACAGATTTATGTGAAGGAGATAGTCAGATTGCACGGTGTGCCTCGTGTGATCGTATCTGATCGAGATGGACGTTTTACTTCCAGACTTTGGAAAGGCATTCAGCAAGGCTTGGGTACGAAACTGCATTTCAGTACAGCCTTTCATCCTCAGACCGACGGACAGTCTGAGAGACTATTCAGGTACTGGAAGATCTGTTGAGGCTTTGTGTTCTGGACTTTAGCGGAAGCTGGGAAGATCATATTCCGTTGATTGAGTTTGCTTATAACAACAGTTTCCAGTCTAGTATCGGTATGGCACCGTACGAGGCTTTGTATGGCAGGAAGTGCCGTACTCCTTTGACTCTGACGGAGGTCGGAGATAGACAGGCTTTGGGGGCCACTTTTGCGGATGAAACTGCTCAGAAGATCATTTTGATAAGAGAAAGATTGAAAGCTGCTCAAGATCGACAGCAGAAGTATTACAATCAGAAGCACAGATTTGTTGAGTTTCAGGTTGGTGACTTTGTGTATGTCAAAGTCAGTCCGATGAAGGGTGTGAGCAGATTTGGTCAGGTGAGTAAGCTTAGTCCGAGATATGTTGGACCTTTTGAAGTTTTGGAAAGAATTGGAAAAGCTGCTTACAAGTTATTACTTTCTGAATCTATGCCTGATGTGCATAATGTGTTTCACGTATCCACTCTGAGGAAGTGGGTATCCGACTCTGGAAGAAGGTGTCTGCTGATGAAGTTGAGATTCAGGAGAATCTGGTGTACAAGGAAGAGCCAGAGTTGATTTTGGCATACGACATCAGAAAACTAAGAAGTAAACAGATTCCTATGGTTAAAGTCCAGTGGAAGCACCGTACTGCACGGGAAGCCACTTGGGAGAAGGAGTCTGACATGAGACAGTCGTACCCGTACTTGTTTTGATTGAGTTTAGACTGGATAATGTCGAGGACGACATTTTTTTTAAGTTGGGGAGATTGTAATATCAGTTTTTGCTCCAGGTTCGTCCGGGACGAAGTTGGATCGTCCGGGACGATCGGTACAGGTTGTACAGAAAAACCTTGTTTGGCTGATTGGTTCGTCTGGACGAAGTGTGGATCGTCTGGACGAAAATTCTCCCGTGAACCTATCGCCAGGGACGATACGTAATTTTCGTCTGGACGGAATTCTTCTCTTCATGGATCGTCTGGTACGAAGCTCGATCGTCCAGGACGATCAGTCTGGATATATATAGAAATGAGATATTTTGAAGAGAGAGAAAAAGCTGAGGAGAGAGAAAAACGAAGGAAAAAGTGGAAAAGCGGATTTTCGGGCGACGCCGAGCTGTTTTCGTCCGAGGAGACTGTTGAGGAAATTGCTGTGCACGAGGTAAGGCACAATCCGACTTTCTAAATTTTCAGAACCGTCGTGTTTGGCGGTATTTTCTGTCCGGATTTTGTTTCCGTTAGCGATTTTCGTCCGTATCTTTTGAACGGTTCAGTTTTTACCGCGTAACTTTTTGTATATCGTTGCCGTGCCGGGTGTGCACGTTTTGACTATATTTTGAAGATTTTTGTCCGGATAATTTTGATTCGACTGTGTTTTTAGTCGACTGGATTTTTCTGTGAACTTGGAAATTCTCTGTGCGGTAGAATAAATGTTCTGAAATGTTGATATCTATATTCTGTGCGAATTTGGTGAATTTTGATTTTCAGGAAAATTGTGTAAATTCTGTACACTGCCGTTGTGCTGCCCGATTTTTGAGTAATTCCTGATTTGTCCGGATTTTCTCTGAAATGATATGCTATCTGTATATGCTATGCAAAGGGAGCTATAAGGGGCCTGGATCCTATGAGATTCAGTTAGTGTCTGGGAATTCTGAAATGAGCTCAATATGAAATCTGATATTTGTTCTGTTCCGGATCCGAGGAAAAATCTGTTTAGGTGCTATATGCACTATTTATATTCTGGTGCTGGAAGCACATCTGATCTGTTCTGGTGCTATAAGCACATTCATTCTGGTGCCGGGGGCACACTTAGCTATTAATTACTCAGCTATTATTCTGGTGCCGGGGGCACACTTAGCTATTAATTAAATATCTGATATCTGATATATGCTGAGTTTATTCTGTTCTGATATGATCTGTACGAATCTGATTCTGTTGATCTGATATGTCTGATCTGTTCTGTTTCTGATTTGATACGACTTCTGTTTCCGTACAGTTCTGTTGATTTGATATCTGTCCGATTCCGTTCTGATTTCTGTACGGATTTGTCTGCTGTATTGGTTTTGAGTTTCTGAGGATTTTGATTGGAGGTTTGTTGCTTTGCTGAGCTGTTGAGCTCACCCTTGCTTTTCTGGTGGTTTTCAGGTTCTGGGAAGGCCAAGGAAGTCCAGGATTAGATTTCAGAGTCTGATCAGAATTAAGTACTTTGTACTTTGATTCATGTACAGTCATGGCTTTTTTCTGTTCTCTTTCTTTCTGTTGAAGGCCATGTACTGTTCTGTAGATGATTATTTTGAGGAAATGAATTCAGATAGATGTTTTGTTCCGCTGCATTTGATGTTTTTAGTAGCTCTGTGTTTGTTTGTCTGTTTGAATTAATTATTTGGAAGATTCAGTTCCGAACCAAATTCCAAAGCTAGATCCTGGTTAGCTATTCCCCGTCGCGATCCGGCGCGGGCGGGATCCGTCTCGTCTCGGGTCGGGTCGTGACACTTCAACCTTGAGGACAAGGTTGATTTCCTAGAGGGCGGTATTGAGGGCCGGTTGAACCGGCCCCGCCTGGACCCGTGCGGGTCTACAGGCGGAAGAGGGGGGCGGTGAACCGGCTGGACCAAAGGAGGGACCCCCCACTTAAGTGAGGGTATTTTGGGGATGGGAGGATCTTTTTGAAAGGGTATGAGGGGAGCTATTAGGGTTTAGTTTTGGCATTATGGAAAGTGTACTCTCTTTCTAGTTTTTCTTCCTCTAGTCTTCTCTTGTGCTTTCTAGGGTTTTCTTTTGGGAGATCTTGTCCTTCTCGAATGGGACAAACTTATCTTGTTTTCTCTTAGCTTGCTAATGCAAAGGTTCTCATTTTTCTTCTCTATCCTTTTTGTGATTATTCTCATTTTGTGTGGTGGAGAAAGTTCACTCTCTTGGAGGGAAATTAGGGCAAACCCTAATTTGTGAAACCTAAGGCGTATCAGATTGTTATTTGAATAATTTATGAAATCTTTAATTTATATAATTGTAAATGTGGAGCTTGATTTATTTGATAGGATTTGGAATAGCCTGCTGAGCAAGTAGTTGCTCACTCTATGAATTTACATGTATTTTTAGGAAAAAGGAAAGGTACAACTGAGTAATTGATAAGGTCGAAGTTCAACTAGGATTTTGAGCTATAGATGTACGCTTTTGATAATCCAGGACTTATTTATGTATTTTGATGTTTTAGGAGTAATATGAACTGTTGCAAATAACTATTTTGGAAGAAATATAAGTTATGATTTTGTATATCTGTCATTTTATTACATTTTTGGATGTTTAGCGGCTCTGGAGTGTCGTGTATTGAGAATGCGATAACTAGGATTAGATTTTAGTTCTTCCATTAATTCATGGGTCATGATTCAAGAACATAGTCGGACAACAGAGGTCGGAAAGGCCATAGTCAGACAATGAAAGCTCGAGGACTGTAGTCGGGTGACGGTGATTTGAGAACCATATTTGAGGGACAATGGCATGAGAATCATAGTCTACAGGCGACGATGGTCAGAAGATCATAATCAAGCAACAATGATATAAAGTTCATAATCAGAAGACTATAGTCGGAGGATCAATGCTGATGACGGAGGACCCTCAGGCGATGTGGCAGGAGACCGTGACAAACGACGGTGGTTATAGACCATAGGCGGCTGACTGAGGTCGAAGGGTTGTATTTGGCGAGCGACAAAGGTCAGAAGAACAATAGCCGAGTGGCGGTGGTCAAAGGACCATAATCAGTCAATAGTGATCTAAGGACCATAGTCAAGCGACGGTGGTTCGAAGACAGCAGTCAATGAGCGACTGAGATCGGAAGGACCATAATGGGATAGCAATGGAGGTTAGAGGACTGTAGTTAGCAAGCGACGAAAGTTAGAATGACCAAAATCAGCGGGCAGCGAAGATCGAAAGGATCGTAGTTAGGCCACAATGAACAGAAGATCATAGTATGGCAACAGTAGTCTGAGACAATAGTCGGGTGGCAATGGCCTAGGGTCAGAGGACCTTAGTCGACGTGCAACAAAGGTCAAAAAAATCATAGTTAGGAGATGGTGGTCTGAGAACTGCAATCGGTGGGTAATAGAGGTTGAAAGCACTATAGTCGGGCTACAGAGATTGGAAGACCATGGTGGTCAGCCGAGGAAGGCCCGATGCAATGATTGGGTCGTGGCCTGGTGGTGGTGCTCCGAGACACTTAGAGCCATATAGCTCTCTTAAATCTTAATTCAATGGTCTAAGCTCCTCTCCCTCCTCATCTAGATAGTGATGTCTTATTTATAGATTTTTTAGGGTGCCAAGCGCCCATAAATATGAAAAAAATTTGGAACACTCCATCGAATAGCCCCATATTGATTCTCTTGATCATAAAGCTTTCATTCAACTTGTAAGACCCTTAATGATATTGAAATTAAGCAATCTTAGACTCATTGGATTCATCTCATCAAATCAATCGGTTCGACTATAAACATGTCAAATTTAGAGATCATTTGGTGATCCAATTATTGTTCTGAAGTTTTCATTTGTGCTTCAGGCCGTTAATTTGGCTCTTTTCGGCTTGGAATAGACCATTTCTTATATCGTTGGGTTCGTTTCATCGAGAAATTCAGTTTGATAATAAATTTGTTAAAACAGTGTTCATATGGTCCTCAATTTACTTTTAAATGTTTAAAATTCAAATATGACTCTAGGTTCGTGCCTGATCGAAACGATTTTGGTGGCGTGTAAATTATAATCCCAATTTCAAGGTAGACTTTAGTTGATATTTTGATATTTGTTTGGCCATTATAATTTTGTGCCCAACTTTTGAAGAAAACATCATACTTAACAGTCATCATATATTGGATAACTCCAACTCGCATTGTCATTGCAAGAGCTTTATGCAACAATTTGTCCTTTCTTAGTCAGAGAATGCTCATATTCTATTCATTCAAAAGACATTAGCCTTAATCACCAAGAATATCCTATAAGAAACGTGTGGGGGTGTTGTAGAGAATGTGGGAAGAGGAGAGTAGAATCATAGGGATTGAACACAACTATTTGTCCCTATAAAAAATGATGATGTGAGATCCAGCTAATTGAGTTGCTAAAGATCATTGAAAATCATTATCAAGGCCCTAAGATGAAATTTCAATTTTATATTTATATTTATATCTGTGCCTGTAAAAGCATGAATATAGCTTGCATTTCCCAGAAATCATACAGCACAAGTAAACCTCAACTCAATCTTGAGGCATTTGGCTTTGGTTAAGCTCAAAGTTAATTTGTTATGCAGGAGAGTCATAGCCAAAATCACTTGATTCTGAAGCATGATAAACATCACTCCAGCCAAAGCATTGTTTGCTCAACAATTTACACACACACACATTAGCATTTTCAATGGCCTTTTTTTTTAAGTATAGTAACATATCACTATATACTATATAATTAAAGGGGGCACAACGCCAGTTACAAAGAATGAGATAGAACAGGACATACTTTGGTGGAAGAGATAATGGACAACACTACTAGATTTTAATTCCAAGAAAATAGAAACTGAGTGGAGGAGGGGCTCAAAAGACAACAAAGATAGAAGTAGAGGTACAATAGGAGAAGTTCATACATTTTCAATGACTTCAGCAACATGCTGTATCCATATGTAGTTCAAAGCTTGGCCAAGCCACAATTAAGTTACTTAAACAACAAAGAACTTGGTCATAACAAATACACAAGTAAACTACACGTTTAATTGAACAGTTTAGGAACATAACAAAAATACATGGCATGATAAGCACGTACTCTAAGAAGCTTCACAAAGATGCCAGAAAAATACCTTCACGAGCCGCTTAGTTGGTTCATTAACTTTTCCGCACAGAAATGTCTTTGAAGTGTCCCCATGATAACCCTAATATGCAAATTCCTCAGAGAACTACATCAAGAACAGAACAAAGTAGATAAAAAACATGCTATAGAAAAAATAAATTCAGAAAGGTACAGGCATTCAGCATCCTTCATTCAAAGTAATGAAGATAAAACCACACCAGACTCTTTTTATCAGATAAAGTGCAGCTGATCTGTCATGGACTCTCAGTTAAGCTACTTCATTTTTTAACATCTCTGAATTATTTAAACCAGATCGCTCAGTAGCATCTTTCATAGCGTTTAATTTCCTAGCTGTTACCGCCAAACCCTAAAATTTCTGTACGTCAATCATGTTCTATCATTCATATATATATAAATACAAATTCAGTTCGATGGTAGCACAGCAAAGTAAAATTTGTGATTCATTAGGTAATTATACAACAAGTCTAACCTCACTTATATCCAGTTTTTTAGTAGTTAATACAGCTTTCGTTTCAATACAAACTGGCTCCAACTTCAAGAATAGCGTGCTTGCTTATCTTTCATAAGCCAAGGATCGCCTAACTCGCAGGTCCAGTTCAAAATATCCGTTAAGTACCTTAGTTTTATATCGATTTATTTAATGTTGATCATGTTAAGGCGTGTCAAACAAAAACTTAATTCCCCCCAAGGCCGAATAATAATATCAGATGCCAATTTCTTGGTCCCTATATCTAGCGATGCAATAATAAAAATAAGGAATTACAGAACTCAGGTCAAAAAATAGAAGGGCTGTTCATGACTTCAGAATTCTTTCATTGGAGAGGTTGGGACCAGCCATCAAATAGAATTATTCCAGGATATGGAAATAAGTAGTAAATGACATTGAAACCAACATTTTTCATTAAACAGCGGATATTCATGATAAGAAAAGGATCGATATGCAGCTCTAAGATGAGCAGTCGAATGTGAAGGACACATTTGTAGAGTTAAGTGGAATCAGAGCATTTTTAGCAAGCACAAATAGAAACTAAATACAGATGAAAATTAGCATGTCCAAGCAAAGTTCATATTGAGAAAGAATCCACGAAGAGAGAAGCTCCAATATGAAAGTAAAAAGACTAAGTTCTTTACGAATCCAGATGATGGAGGAAAAAGAGCATACATTTAGATAGACAGTTACATCAATGTTTAGTATGTCACCATCCTGCATAAGAAGGTAAAGTTTTTAGTACAAGTAAAACTGCCAATTCAACAACTCTAATCTAGCTAGCAAAGTTGTGATGGAACAGGAATAAATGTCATCTTGCAAAACCTGTAGCTGGCGGGAATCAGGTATCCCATGACACATGCACTCATTGACAGAGGTGCAGACACTTTTAGGGAATCCACCATATCCAAGAGGGGAAGGATAAGCTCCAGCATCAATTATCATGTTGTGAACTGCTTTATCAATTTCATTTGTAGTTACAGATGGCTGGTAGAAGAAAAATCTTCAGTGATGTCAATAACTCAACAAAATAATTGAACATTTGAGAAAAAATAATCAACAACAATTGCATGAGACAAATAGCCAGACAAAATAGGTAAATTCAATATTAGAATCAATTTCTCACCCTTGGGAAATGGAATAAAAGAAATATGTTCCAAATATAGAAAAGATACTGCCAAGAATTTTTGAAGGAGAAGTTTCTTGAGCTCTTCTTGCAAGAGAGAGAGAGAGAGAGAGAGGAAGGGAAGAGAAGGAGAAAGACATAATTTGGAGGGAATACAATTAAAGCTTTATTCAGATTTTTCCCCTAACTTACATCTCATACAATGCCTATTTATAAGCCTTTACATGGATAAGTTGTCAAAGCGGATCAACCTAACTAAAAGCAGATCAATACATAACAAATCTCCACCTTAGTCCGTTTTTATCATCAAAGAACTCAAGATCTAACCAGATCTTTAAAACAAGAGCAGCAGGATAAATAAATTGAGTGAACCAGGAGACGTAGCCCCAAAATCGAGAGCACAGCAGGTATCAACACACCTGCACTTCTAGCGTTCAACTAAGGAACAATATCTTACGATATCAGCCGGCTTCCAACAGACAATCACAACCTATTGTCTTTCTCGGAGACGAAGAACAAACAAGAGAAGAACAAGAAGGGTTCACCTTCTTTACATACAGAAATCCCAAGATTTCACCTCCCTACATCTTCTCTCTTCCACAAGAAGTCCAAAACAATCGTTAATAAAGATATAGTCCTTTCTTGCTCTCACACCCGACTCAAACAACCGAATGAAAGAGCTTACATCATAAAACTCGCTTCCAATCAATAATCCCTTTGCGATTGTCTTCCTCGGAGAAAAAGAACAAAATAGAGGAGAACAAGAAGGGTTCGCCTTCTTCACACACAAAAATCCCAAGATTTCACTACCACTCTCTTCCTCCTCACTCAAGAAGCAAAACCAACTCAGCCCCTAAACCTTCCTTCGGATGGCTCCCGCTCTCACAAGATCCAGAAAACAGAAATCCCTCAAATCACAATTTTTGTTTTTGATTTCCTTTCTTTGATCCAATTGCACCAACATACAAATCCACTTGTTGATTTAACCGCAATCTTGACTAGAATGCTCCACCTCAAAGATCTAAATGTTTAATTCTTGCCTTCAACACAGCTTTAACATCCTTCACACCAAGCAGAGCACTGACAAGACCCCTAGTGCTGATATCCAGCGACCAGGAATCTTCACCACGATGAACAAAAAACACAGGTAACCGGTTAGCCACCACCACCAGCCTCTGCTTCATGAGCTTCTGTAATTCTCCACCTTGATCGAATCCAAGATCAAGAGTCTCCCTCTGGATTTCATCCAGCAGCACCTTAGCAAAGGTGTGACACCTCTCGTAGAAGACCTTGCCCAAGGCCCGCCACTCTTCAGCTGTGAACAAAAGCCGCAACACCTTTCTGATCTGGCACCATACGTTGCATGCCTTCCAATCAGAGAGAAAAAACAATCCCTAGAATCTAAAATGTGGATATCAACTTCACCATGCTACAGAACTCATGCCAAGGGTCATCGCCAACCATCTGATACGGCGGTTCCTTCTGAACCGCCTCAGCCAGCCCATCATGGGCCAGCATTAGTATATCAAAGGAGGCAATTTCGCCTCCTTTCTTGCCCAAATTAAATTACCGCCTAGGGGTGGGGTCCACGGGATTTGAATTTATTTAGAAAATTATTTTTAGGAAAGATTTGAGGAGGTGGAAAAGTCTTTAAATAGGAGAGGTAAGGGGAAGGGAAGGGCATGCAAGTATTGTTTTCTTCTTGGAGTTTCTTGGATGTTTTGGGCTCTAGATTCTCTTGTCTAGAGATTTGGGAGAGACGATCCTCCTCTCGAATTGAGGATCACTTGTATCTTGCTTTCGTATTGTTTTTTATTTGTTTCCCTTATTGCAATCTATTATTTTGGGCTGATTTCGCCCAGATTTTGGCTTATTTCTCTCGCTGTTTTGTCTCCAATTAGTAATAGGTTTGCTTGCGAACTCAAGTATTCCCTTAGGGTTGCTTGCGAACTCAAGTATTTCCTATCAAATTGGTATCAGAGCAAGTCTTGGGGCCGGTGGAGGGCTGTTGTCGGCCAATTCCAGCAGTAGTTTTTTGGCCGGAAAAAGAAGAAGTTGCTGTTTTTTTACTCCAAGATCCAGATTTTGTGAATCTACAAACTCCAGATCATAATGGCGGCCAAGAAAGTTGATGCTTTGGAGGAGAAACTCGAAGGAGAGATGAATCACATCAAAGAAACCGTGGAGGAAAGAATTTCGTCCATGGAGGGGCAGGTGGCCGATCTCAGGGACATGATGAAAAGAATGTTGGAACTTCAAGCACAAACGGCGGCATCCGAAGCGAAGGGCCCCGAAGCGAGAAACACCAATTCCGAAATCCGAAAGGAGGAAGAAGAGGTGGAAATCGTGGAAGGGGGAAGAAAGAGGAGATCGACATGGAGAAAGGTATGGATATGGGGAACGGAGCAAGGAAGGGCTGAGTGGGAACGCCATGAGGGGTTTTACGGCCATCGTGGTGCTGAATTTGAAGGGAGAAGAGGGGATTTTGAAGGGGGTTTGGGCTATGACAGGGCAAGAGAAGATCGGGAAACTTGGGGTGCACCTAGCACTTGGGAAAGAGGAAACTATGGAAGAATCCGAGGCAATGGGGGGGGGGGGGGATCAAAAGGTAAGAAAGTTGAAGATGCCCATATTCGAAGGAGAAGACGCGTATGGGCGGATTTACAAAGTGGAGCGATACTTCGCCGTCAATGGGCTAACTGAGGAAGAGAAGCTAACGACAGCCGGATTATGCTTAGAAGGAAAAGCCCTGTCATGGTTTCAATGGAGAGACAAAAGGAGACCGATCAGAAATTGGAGGGAATTTAAAGACTGCATAATAGAGCATTTTCAAACCGATCAAGGAGGAGACTTCTATGAGCAGTTCTTTGCTCTAACACAGGAGAGATCAGTAGCAGATTATCGGGAGCAGTTTGAGCACCTAGCTAGCAGGGTGGAGCGACTCTCAGATACAGTATTGGAGGGAAATTTCATGAAAGGGTTGAAGGCGGAGATCCGAGCAGCAGTAAAGATGTTGATGCCCCGTGACCTAGGGGAAGCCATGAAG
Source organism: Dendrobium nobile (assembly GCA_022539455.1). NCBI lineage: Eukaryota > Viridiplantae > Streptophyta > Magnoliopsida > Asparagales > Orchidaceae > Dendrobium > Dendrobium nobile. The sequence continues at coordinate 55,099,428 of CM039728.1, read as the reverse complement.
TTGTCCCAACTGGTGGAAAATCAAAAGAATTTGGAGAAGGGAGCCAAGAGTAGTAGCACCAGGGGCACGTACAGGATGACGACTACTCATCTCGCACCGAAAGGCCCTACAACAGGAGGAAATAGAGAAGCCACCAAGGAGAAGACAGAAGGAAATGGAGGAAACTTCAAACGACTAACAGAGAAAGAGATCCAGGAGAAGAGGGCTAAGGGCTTATGCTTTCGATGCGATGAAAAGTACACACCAGGACATCGGTGCAAGGACAGAACTCTTCAGGTTCTCACCGTCTGCGATGACGAGGAAACTGAGGAGAGAGGTGAGGAGGAGACAGAAGGAGAAGAGAAGCTACACTTGGATTTCGCTGAGGTTTCCCTAAACTCAGTGGTGGGGTTCACTACGAATCACACTATGAAAGTGAAGGGAGAAATAGAGGATATGGAAGTGGTGGTGCTGATTGATAGTGGGGCTACCCACAATTTCATTTCCACCCAGGTCGTAGACCAGCTGGGAATAAAATTGGTGGACACAGACTGTTACGGAGTGATGATGGGTACATGGAAGATAGAGAAAGGTCAGGGGATTTGCAGAGAAATACGACTGACGATCCAGGGGATACAGGTGAGGGAGGACTTCCTTCCACTAGAGCTGGGGAGCACGGACGTCATCCTGGGGATGAAATGGCTGCAAACTTTGGGTGACACCAAGGTGAATTGGGGAGCACTCACTATGGAGTTGATGGTGGAAGGAAGGAAGGTAGTAATTAAGGGGGACGCGGGGCTTTCCAAATCCCTAGTTTCTCTTAAAACGATGGTGAAAGATATCCAGTTGGCAGGCGGAGGATATTTAGTGGAATTACACAGTTTAGAGGGAGAAAGAGTGGAAGAAGGAAGAGACATACCCCTCTCCATCCAGCCACTGATTCAGCAGTTCCAAGAGGTGTTTCAGCCACCTCAGGGATTACCACCGCTGAGGGAGCAGGAACATGCCATCGTATTGAAAGAGGGAGTGTCACCCATCAGTGTCCGACCTTACCGCTACCCTCAGTTCCAGAAAGATGAGATAGAGAGGTTGATTAGAGAAATGCTGGAGGCAGAGATCATCAGACCCAGCATCAGCCCTTTTTCTAGCCCTGTTCTGTTAGTAAAAAAGAAGGATGGCAGCTGGCGTTTTTGTGTGGACTACAGAGCACTCAACAAAGAAACTGTACCAGACAAGTTTCCTGTACCTATCATTGACGAGCTACTCGATGAACTAAGTGGAACCGTGATTTTCAGCAAGTAAGATTTAAAATCAGGTTACCACCAGATCCGAATGAAGAAGGAGGATGTACCCAAAACGGCCTTTAGAACTCATGAAGGACATTATGAGTTCCTGGTGATGTTGTTTGGCCTTACCAATGCTCCAGCTACTTTTCAGGCCCTCATGAACAAGGTTTTCAAACCTTATCTCAGACGATTTGTACTGGTATTCTTTGACGACATCCTAGTCTACAGCAGGACAAAAGAGGAGCATTGGGAGCATTTGAAAATGGTGCTCGAGGTACTGCAGGAGCACCAGCTGAGGGCTAACTTGAAGAAATGCTGCTTTGCACAAACCAGTGTAGAATACTTAGGTCATGTGGTATCAAAAGGAGTTGCAGCGGATCAATCCAAAATTGAAGCTATGATAAGGTGGCCAGTACCGAAAAATCTAAAGGGATTAAGGGATTCCTAGACTGACAGGTTACTACAGGAGGTTCGTAAAAGGGTATAGCTCCATAGCATGGCCACTCACGGAACAATTAAAGAAGGACGAGTTCCTATGGGGAGAGGCGGCTACAGCAGCATTTGAGAGCTTGAAGAAGGCAATGACTACGGTGCCGGTCCTAGCCTTGCCAGATTTCACTCAGACCTTTATTGTGGAGATAGATGCTTCAGGGTACGGACTGGGCGCAGTACTGATGCAGAATCGCAGACCCATTGCCTATTTTAGCCAGGTATTGACTGCTAGAGCTCGACTAAAGTCTGTATATGAGAGAGAATTAATGGCCATCGTATTAGCCATCCTGAAGTGGCGGGCCTACCTGCTGGGGAGACATTTCATAGTCAGGACAGATCAGCGAAGCTTGAAACACCTATTGGAACAACGGATGGTGACAGAAGAGCATCAAAGGTGGCTGTCCAAATTGCTAGGGTATGACTTTGAAATTCAGTACAGGCCAGGAGTAGAAAACAAAGCGGCGGATGCTTTGTCCAGATGCATGGGGGAGCTACAGACAGTGGCATTATCCGTTCCTTTGATGCTTGACTGGGAGGCTATCAGGGAAGAAAATGCTAGAGATGAAGAACTGAGAAGAATCAAGGCAGCTTTGCTAAAAGAGGAGGGTAGTCATCCAGGGTACTCATTAGAGCGAGACAGACTACTATATCAGGGGAGATTTGTGATGCCTCGGACCTCGATCCACATCCCAAATTTACTCCAAGAATTTCATGGGAGTGCAGTGGGGGGCCATTCAGGAGTGCAAAAGACCTGCAAAAGATTGGCGGCCGAGCTTTACTGGAAGGGAATGCGTAGAGATGTAGAAGAGATGGTGGCAAGGTGTGAAATCTGTCAGAGGAACAAGTATTTGGCGATGTCACCAGGAGGACTACTACAGCCTTTGGCACTACCAGCACGAGTCTGGGAGGAGATATCCATGGATTTCATAGATGGGTTGCCCGTTCAAAGGCTTCACAGTAATCTTAGTAGTGGTGGATAGATTGAGCAAGTACGCTCATTTCATTCCCCTCCGACATCCTTACACCGCGGTGACAGTGGCTTCAGCATTCATTAGAGAGGTGGTCAGATTACATGGCATACCAGAGGCGATTGTGTCAGACAGAGATAAGGTGTTCCTCAGTCATTTTTGGAGAGAATTGTTCAGGTTACAGGGGACAGTTCTAAAGAGGAGCACCGCTTACCACCCACAGACAGATGGCCAAACAGAGGTGGTCAATAGGAGCTTAGAGACCTATTTGAGATGTTTTGTGTCGGAGACACCCAAACTTTGGGCCAAATGGTTGTCCTGGGCAGAATACTGGTATAACACCTCTTTTCACTCAGCTTCACAAATGACTCCATTCAAGGTGTTGTACGGAAGGGACCCCCCTCACTTAGTACACTTTGGGAGTAGCAGTACTCCAGTCTCTTCAGTAGAGGAGTACTTAGAGGAAAGGGATCGAGTATTAGAGGAATTAAAGAAACATCTACTGAGAGCTCAACATATTATGAAGAAACAGGCCGATGGGCATAGGAAGGACATCCAGTTCGAAGCAGGAGAGAAAGTGTTCTTAAAACTCCGACCATACCGGCAGAAGACAGTGGCCAACAGAAGAAATGAAAAGCTCGCCCCAAGATATTTTGGACCTTATGAAATATTGGAGAAAATCGGAGCAGTGGCATATCGGCTAAAACTACCACTCACGGCAACTATTCATCCGGTTTTTCATGTGTCACAGCTGAGAAGAGCTATTGGAGATTACACAGCCAGCTCGGAGCTACCAGCCACACTGACAGAAGAGTTAGAGGTGATTATGGAACCCTTAGAGTTGATGGGGGTTCGTCAGAAAGAAGAAGGGGCAAAAGAAGTACTGATCAAGTGGAAAAATCTTCCAGACTACGATGCCACGTGGGAGCCGTACGAAAGGGTGAAGCAACGGTTTCCTAGTTTTCACCTTGAGGACAAGGTGATTCTTTGGGAGGGCGGTATTGATACGGCGGTTCCTTTGGAACTGCCTCTTGAGGCGGTTCCTTCTGAACCGCCTCAGCCAGCCCATCATGGGCCGGCATTAGTAAATCAAAGGAGGCAATTTCGCCTCCTTTCTTGCTCAAATTAAATTACCGCCTAGGGGTGGGGTCCACGGGATTTAAATTTATTTGAAAATTATTTTTAGGAAAGATTTGAGGATGTGGAAAAGTCTTTAAATAGGAGAGGTAAGGGGAGGGGAAGGGCATGCAAGTATTGTTTTCTTCTTGGAGTTTCTTGGATGTTTTGGGATCTAGATTCTCTTGTCTAGAGATTTGGGAGAGACGATCCTCCTCTCGAATTGAGGATCACTTGTATCTTGCTTTCGTATTGTTTTTTATTTGTTTCCCTTATTGCAATCTATTATTTTGGGCTGATTTCGCCCAGATTTTGGCTTATTTCTCGCTGTTTTGTCTCCAATTAGTAATAGGTTTGCTTGCGAACTCAAGTATTCCCTTATGGTTGCTTGCGAACTCAAGTATTTCCTATCACCATCATTATGTCATCCTCATCATCAGTGTAGATAACCTGCCATTTCTTGGATTCCCCAAGAAGTTCTCCTTGGATGCTGAACATCTCCTCCAGCAACCTAAGGTGGTCCTCATACCTCTCTAGCCTTTGAAACAACAGCTTGTAAATGTAGAGTTCCGTGGTCTTCTGGCCTCCGTGGCTTCCAGCCTCTTCTGCATTTAGCTCCAGTATGATTCGCCTACGTCTGTACTCCAGCTCCCTTTCTTGAATCAAGAGGCACATCCGCACCAGCCATGGCCATCATTTCTTCCTCCACGCCAACTTCAACTCCTGTGTCAGTTCCTTCGGCGCTTCCTTCCAAGTCCATCGTCTTCTTGTGCTTCTAAGCATTATGCAAGAAGAGCCTTGGAAGCGTCATGTCTGCTCGCCCAACCAGCAATCCGGCTCCGCCTATAGCACATCCAAACTACCGCCCGAGTTCGACACCTGCGTCCAACGTCCAGCCCAAGAACAGGGCCTGAGTCTAACTTCTTCTCCTGCACGCTCATAGCCGGCAATTCTGCCTTCCGGTTGTCACCGGAAGCCTCCTTTCTTTCTTCGACACCTATTGTGCCTCCCGTCCAAGCCACTGCTTCCGACCGAACTTCCTGCACCGTGCAAGCACTCCGACCAAACAACCTTTCCGGCTTCACCTCCCGTGTGGAATCGAACCCAAACAGCCATGCCTGACCCGACATAGTCTGCATGCGTCTCTCAAAAACCTTCCAATCGAGGTAACAGGCCACGACAACGGCTCCACCAAGCCGCTCCGACTTCCCTCGATTAGGGAGATCCGTCTGCACCTCAGCCGGCCAAAGCCATGCTCCAGCTCACGGAGACCTTCTTGGCTCGCTCCCGCAAAGAATCTCGGCTGCTTGTCTAGATTCGCTCAGACATCTCTGGCATTTCTTGACCGACATTTTCATACATGCCTCTCAATCGAGGTAGCTGCGGGAACCACAAGAACCCCACGAACAACATCGTTCGATTTCTGCCAATCCGCGATCAAGCCCTTTTCGCTCACACGAACAACTCCGTGTGAGCAAGCACGTTGGCGCTACCGGCAGCCACCACCTCCTCTCTTCTTTCTTGAATAGAACACCTTCCTCCTTCCTCGATCGCCTAAACGAGGCTCTAATACCAAATTGTTAAGAATTTTAAAGAGAAGATTCTTGAGCTCATCTTGAGCTCTTCTTGCAAGAGAGAGAGGGAGAGGGAAGAGAGACATAATTTGGAGGGAATACAACTAAAGCTTTATTTAGATTTTTCTCCTAACTCATTACCTCTCATACAATGCTTATTTATAGGCTTTTACATGGATAAGTTGATAAAGCGGATCAACCTAACTAAAATCGGACCAATACATAACATATACACATCTCAAGCAGGTTTTACGGCACGATGCAAAAACAAAAACTGAGGCCTATACAGCGTCCATTTAAAAAAACAATGCACATTAAACATTTAATATCAAACGTTATAGGCATGCCCAAATGCAGAGAAAAAAATAGCAGTCTTAGTACCATAATAGGTAGAATTGAAGCTTACCCTGACCATTGTTCCAGCAAAATCCAAGACGCGAGAAGCAAGTTCGCAAGCAGCTCTCATTTGAGCAATACCCTCGGCATCATGTATCTGATATTCACTAGAGAGTTCCGGTAGCTGGTTTGAACCAACATAATAAGGCTTGGGAATGTGATCTGGCACAGACAGAGGTCCAGAAATCTTCCCACGCTTCAGTGGTGGCCTCTTTCTTACTTTGGTTGTCCCCTGCTGCTCTCGCAACCTTATCCCAATTCAAACAGCAAATGAAAGGGAAATAAGTGATATTACAAAGAGTTGTTTGTCTCAACTGTTGTAATAAAAACCATAGCATGATCTCTAGTAGAGTTCCCTTCAAAAAACACTAAGAGAAGACGATAGACAAATGCACCAGTTTTCATGATTAAGTTTAATGAAAAACCTCCCAAAACTAAAACAACCTACTGTTGTTTACAGCTTACAATCAAGATAATGAGTTGTATAATCAAAGAAAATAAACAGTAAAGAAAAAAAAAACAACATGGCCCAATCTGACGCAAAATGTAATCCTGTTGCTGTGAAATGCGTACAGGTCAAGCAACAAATAGTATATATGACGGTACAATATCCTATACAACCAACATCATTAAGCAACAAACAGTGCCATGTCCATATGCCCCATTGCCACCTTAACCATCAAAAAATATACTCGGAAACTGATTCATAAATCACTAAGTGTCAATTGATTCCTTTCTACTTTTATTATACCAGATAAAAGTCATCTAAGGATGGATGCTTAACTGGTTGTTCCCTTTTTGGTTGGCATCCAAGAAAAAAATTCTAAATAACCACAGCCGTTGCTATTAAAGAGAAAAGTAGCCAACAGATAGTTAGGACAGTACTGATAATAATAGTGATTATGATGATGACAACCTTGAGAAAAGAGACAGCCTCAATTCATAGTTGTTGATTCAGTAAGAACGAAGAAACGGCGATTTTTTGTTGGAAGCACAGAAGAAAACCTAAAAAGGTTTTGAAATTTTTCTGATATTAATGAATGATATTAAAAAAACATAACGTGAAGGACTTTAAGGAGATATACAGGGCAAAGTTAACATCATTCAAACATGTTCAAAAAGACTTTGAATCAACTAGAACTAACAAAAGATGCAGCTAAAAAAGAGGAATGAGCAACATAAAGGATGAAAAGGGAGATGGCGATAAGTAACTTGTGACAAAGCTATAAAAATGAACCATAAATCATTATCCTGAGAGCAAATTTGTTGGATTAAAATAGTCAAGATAATTTTGAGAATAAGCCAAACTTCCTCATTTGTTAATGCCAATTGAATTAGTAAGGTAAAAGCACAACAAAGCCATTCCCTTGAAGAGGCAAAAGAATATCAACAGTAGAATAAGAGATTCCATAATATTAAAACAGTAAAAAAGCTCATTTGCAAGACACTGAAAATTCAGTAAATTATGCATAAAGCCTTCCTCCAAATTCAAATTAGGATAAGCTACCTCCTAATTCGGATGGCCTCCTCGAGCCCAGATAGTCTTCTTGCTATGATGGCATCGCACCTCTGCTTTGTTGATTTACCTAAATTAAAGAAATTTGCAAACAGCTTAGATAAAAATATCAATGCATAAACTTTAAGAAAGAAAGTAGAATTAAGCCCATGATAAAGATGGTCAATCATGAGAAGTATAAACTATAGAGTATTCAATGAATTCATAAAACAAAATTCTAAATATTTAAAATAAGAAGAAGTTAAAAAATAGAACATGCTGTTTTAAACAACTATTCATTTTAAGCCCTTGTTTAAACATGCAGTCCTTCTTCAATGGTGGAAGAAAAAATTTGATAATTATGAAAAAAAATCTAGCATATTCATTATTGTTTAACTCCTTTAAAACAACATAAAACATGTCTAGATTAATTTGCATCTTTAACATCTAAACTTAACATCCCAAAAGAAAATATAATAATAATTCGAGCCATTGCTTCTAGGTTATGCGCATAAATTCATAGAATGGTCTTTCCACATATAACAATACACAAGCTAACTAGTCTGAACCAGTTAGCTAAAACCCGAAAGTGAAAACGCACTCATTCAATTACTATATCTGAGCACATACAGAAATTATAATCTTTTATGCTCTCAATGTGACTTTGCATTGGTGAATCTCATGAAAACATATGGCATTGCTATTTAAGAAGAGAAACAACCCTTGCATGATGCTTTTTACTTGAAACTGAAAGCATGGTAGGCAGAGCACAAACTGGTTGAGTCAATCTAAGAACAAATTATTTAACATTGATCCAAGTCTTAAGGAATCAAGTAAAAAAGATTAGTTAAATGCTCTAAGGATATCCTGCATATAGGGATATAAGAGAGTAGATGAAAACCCAGTTCAGATTCCACTCCTTTGCTCCTTCAAAATTGCTAGAGTCCAGACAGTTGCAGCTTGCTTTGTTGTCTAAATAATAACTTACTGTTTCTGGACAAATTTTAATCAGTAAGAACCTTCAAAAACAAAATCTGGTTGCTTGGAGACATTCCCAAGCCTATTGACCTCAATATAGTTAGAACTGCAAGCACTAAAGAAGGGTATCCCCTCCCCTCTTAGTTGAAGAGAGAGAAAGAGAGACAGAGAGGATAAAGAAAGGAGGTGGTCGAGAGGGGAAGGGATAATCTAAAAGCTGAGATTTTGGATTTTGAAGTTCTAGTTTTCATCGCATCAAATGAAAGCGAATTTCATATATCCTAGCTAATTCCCAAAATCAAAGAGAAAACAACTAAATATATTTGAAAAACAACCAAAAACATTTCCTAGATTCTGCAAACCAATTCCTTAAATATACAAAAAGAACAATTTAATAAGCTAAAATACAAAAATTAATAGAGAATTTGATTAAAAAAAAAATCAAATGAAATATAACATTACATGGCTTGAAAAAGCCTGGGAACATCATCCGAGTTCAATCAACTAGCCGCCATGAGACCACCCTCAAACTTTTTTGGCCGACTATCATTGACCTAATTGCATAATGCCAACAATCTAGCGAGCATATTGATCCTTTTTTATGAAGGCTTACATTTGCTTCATTCTCTACTATAAATAGTTGTAATGGGAATAGTCACTGATGTGAAACATACAAGGAATTAAAGGAATTTAATAAAATTTTCTTAAGCTTGCTAATTTTAAAAGTAATGTTTCACGAGATTAGATTCTAGGATTTCTTAATTGTTGTTGTGCTTCGGTATGCAATTACAAACTAGATTAGAATGGCAGTTTGAAATATCAACAAAATTATAGTAAAGCTAGGTGCATAAGTAACAGAAATCTTCCGTTTAACAAATAGAAATTTCACATTGAGTTCCCCTCACTTTCACTTTTGAGGTTGTTTTAACGGGAGAATGATCTCAGCAAACTTAAAAATGCCACCAAAAGACACAAGACGCCTCTAGTATAGACCAATGAAAACCTTGTCGGAGGGGAAGGATTAGGTGGATGTTGAATAACTCGCCACTATCCGGAGATTTGGTGCTCATCGATGGTGGTAGTCAAAGTGAAGAGAATCCGGAAGACGTAGTCGTCGACGGTATGGTCGATCTCCAAGTTGAGGTTGAAGAAGGGAGACCGGAGAATATCTACTCATTCTTGAAGATCATACATGAATCCATGATCGTGCTCGGGATAGGACATTCATTGGGAGAAGTAGGCCAAGTTGTAGTGTAACTTCTTCCTTGAAAGGGATGTGAAGCAAGGGAGAAGAGAGGTAATGGAGGGGAGAGGGGCTTGGGGGGTTCGGCCAAGACTAGAAGAGGTCCCTTTAAGTTCAGCTTTAGGATTAGAGAAGGGAGAAGAAGCAATTCAGAAATCTGAATTTTAATTTCAGATTTGAAGGGTGGAAAGGAGGGATTAATTTGAAATTTGAATTCCCTCTAATTGGGGAGAAGGGGGCGGCACAACTTGATGGGGCTTTGATTGAGAGCAATAGGGGAAAGGGATTTAATTAAGAAGGGAGAGAAGGAGGAGGCCGACCAAGAGATAGGGGGAGGGATTTGGGAAGTGTCTACATTCAATGAATGTGTCTAGATGCAATGAATGTGGAATTTGAAATTAAATCCTAATTAATTTCATATTGGAATCAATTAGGAGAGCTTCCAAAATAAGTGTAGGCTAATTAGGAAGGAATTTAAATTTCAAGTTCATTTGAATTTGAATTAAGAAGCTTTCCAATTTAGATAAAGGCTAAATTAGGAAAGTAATAAAAGGGTAATTAAAGGGGAATCAAGGGATTGGGAATGGGTGGCCGGCAGTTAGGGATTGGGATAAAGGGCTTGGGTGTGAAGGGGAGGCCAGCGGTTTGATGTGGAGGAGCGTTTGGCCAGCGGGTTTAGGGTGGAGATAGGGATTTGGCCCGAGGTTTGGGGTGGAGATGGGGGATTTGGCTAATGGTTTGGTTGGAGGTAGGGAGGGGTCGTCGGTTGGGAGGAAAAGGAGAGGTGGTCGGTGGTGGGGAAAGGGATAGGGAGGTAAACTGTGAGCCTGGATTCTTCCGACGGCTAGCGGGTATTGCCTTTGCCCTCACCTAGGGACTTCTCCTTTCTCTAGAGCTCTCAACACTCAAGGGAACTAGAAAGCTGAAAATTTTCATTAATCAATTATTATCTCAGACAATAGTGAGGGTCCTCATATATAGGCCTCAAAATAAAAGAAAACACAAAGACTCAAATACCCTCAGGGCTACAACATAAACTAATCCCTCTTGGGGGTACAATAGTAAACTAGAACATAAATAAAGATAAAATACATAAATGCATCATAAATAAAGACTCTGAATCGTAGTCGTCGATATATGATTCCTCCGATGATAGACACGTCGAAATCCCCCGCTGATGTCCTCATCAGTCGCACTCCATCTTCCTTTGACTTTTATTTGGCTTGTCTTGGAGTACATCTATTTTGGTAAACTTAAAGGTCTAGTTTAATCAATGCAATCCTACTGAGATGGAACACTGCCCCAAAATCACTTCACCCCCAATTGGTTCGCGATCTTATTAGAGATAAATGTGTGGATAGCCCCACTATCTATCAGCACCACTACCTTCATGTCTGTTATATCTCCTCTTACTTTCATGATGTGATTTAGAACAAATCTCACTGCTAAGTTCAATGACATCTCTGTCACGCCTAAATGCAGCTCTTCTTCCTCCTCCACCGCTGCCTCACTCCCACCTCTCTTAGTTTCCTCATCATCACAGACGGTGAAGAGTTCAGTCCTTACATCAATGCCATGGTGTATACCTCTCATCACATTTAAAACACAGCCCCTTTGTCCTCTTCTCCTGTAACTCCGTCTCAGTGAGATTCTTGAAGTTTCCCTCAGCTCTCCCTCCTGCAGTCTTCTCCTTCAGGATCTCCCTAGGAATTCCCGGTGTCAACCTCTTGGGTGCCAAAAAAGGGGTGGTCATCCTGTAAGAACCTTCCGAGTTACTGCCTCTAGCGCCTCTCTCCATGTGCTTCTGATTCTCCACAAATTGGCTAGCTCCATAGCCTCACCCAGATCACAAGGCCTCATCGCTCTAATTGCACCCGAATCTCTAATTTGAGACCCTTCATAACGTTCCCCTCCAGTACAGCCTCTGAAAGCCGATCCAATCGGCTGGCAAGGTACTCAAACCTCTCACAGTACTCCACCACCGTCCCCTCATATTAGATTGAGAAACTACTCATAGAAGTCCCCTCCCCTGCTGGTTTGGAAACGTTCCAAAAAGTGGACTTTAAACTTCCTCAAGGTTTGTATGAGTCGCTTCATATCCCTCCACTAATATCATGCCAACACCTTCCCCTCTAAGCACAGTCCAACCACTGTCAGTCTCTCCTCCTCCGTCAACCCATTGATGGCAAAGTATTTTTTCCACCCTGTAGATACACTCATGTGCGTCCTCTTCATCAAAAATCAACATCTTTAGCTTTCTCATCCGCAGATCTCCTCCGTTCTCCTTGTTTCCTCCATAACCTCTCTTCCCCAAAGATTTGGTCCCCCCCCAAGTATCCTGATCATCCCTTATGCACTCATGCCCAAACCCTTCGTCAAAATCCCACCTTTTTCTTTCAAATTTAGCACCACTCCGATCATAATCAACTCCTCTCCTTTCAAATTCTGCACCCTTTCACTCATATCAAACCATTCACACTTCTCCTCTTACCCTCTTCCAATCTCCTCCCTAGGAATAGGCTCTAGGGGAGCCATTCTCTCTTCTCCCTCCACAATCTCCACCTAATCTTCTCCTCTCCTTATCATATTAGGGTTTTTCCCACTCTATTGACTGTCGGTGACTCCCTTTGCCTCTTATGACGTCATTTTGGTTTGGACCTCGAGCATCTTCCTCATCATCTCCTCCATGATTGCAAACTTTTCATCGATCTTCTCAAGGATGACATAAAATTTGACTTTTGAAATATGAAATTTTTTCATCGAAATTAGATTTCAATTATCTAATCTCTCCTTCCAACACTTATTCCTTTCTTCCTGTTATAAGTACTCATATCTACGCTTTGATACCAACTTGATAGAAAGTGAATGCAATTTCAGCAAAATCAGAAATCGACTAATAGAAAAATAGGAACAAGAATACTCAAGAATACTTTTTTATTGAATGAACTATGAAGTAAAACACAATATACAATTGGAAAAGAAGATCCTGCTCTCCCAAATCACTAGCCGTCGGCTAAAGCCCCTAAAACCCTCTCAGCATAAGCTATTCTAAAATCAGCAAAACAAAACACATAGAAAATTCAACCCTAGGGTAAACAACCTACTTAAAGTATACAATAACATGGCAAGTCCCAAAACAACCCTCTCCATCTGACTTTTCCCTCCTAGTGCGGAATCACCCCTATTACGCTCTTTGGAGATATAGCAAATTCCTTTCAATAATTGGTATGCTCTCCGCAGCTCTTGCTCTTCACCACTAATACCTTCCTTTACATCAACTGAACATTATAAATCGAATGGGCTCTGAGATAGGCATCTCAAGCACACCTTAAATGATGAATTTGGCATCCACCTATCGAAGGCAAACTACATGCACACAAGACTTACACACCAAGTCTTAGAATATCAAGAATTATAGATCCTCAACATACAAACCAACATTTGATTCACCATCTCTCTCTATCCATCTATTTGTGGATAAAAGGTGATGTTTCATTTCACCTTCGTGATCATCAGACCTCAGAGAGTCTTATAAATATTACTCAGAAAATTGTGGTTCATATAAAAATTAATGAATGAAAGCAACATTAAGTGCTTTCAAAAATGTTGGAAAACAATGTTGCGTCCTCCTATTAGTAAGGGTCTTTGGCATATATTCAAGCGCATAAACAAGCACATCTTCTTGCTGAAATAAACCTCCAACAATTCTTCAAAGTAATCCATTGTCACAGACTCCCATGGCCAATTTGGAGCCGGCAAAGGCATGTACAACCCCATCTTTCAGTTTGAAAACTTTAGTGTACTATCGCGTAGTCACCAGTTCAAAAGCATTTGCATGTCTAGGTGATTCTATGGCCTATAAAGTAGCACTTTAGATTTTGGGGAGTCTTCTCCACACCTAGATGTCGAACTACTTTTGAAGTATGTTTTTCTCAAAAAAATGATTAGCCTCTCTAGGCACATTCACAAGTAATCTCCATTTTATAATAAATCTTCCTACCAACTACATGTTTGCTTTTCAACACTATCAATGATAATGATGACCTCGAAACTGTATTTTGCTATCCAAACCTAACAACTATTTATAGATTTTAGACAATAATTCCAAAATATAAGATAAGATCGGCTTAAAGCCTAAACTCTACGAATGGATAATAAAAAATGATAAGAATAAAAAATTCAAATAAAATCCAACAATACATAATCTAAACAACCCCAACACCTGCATTTGAGCCTCAAAGACAAGCCCCCAGGAGACCAATCTTTGACTCCTAGGATTGGTTATTGCAACTTATATGTCCACTATCTAGCTGGCTAATTTTATGAGTTTATCAACGTGGATTAAACACCAAAATGCTTTTTGTTCTAATCAACCGATATTAGGAATGGTTGATAATATTCAGGAAATATTATGTCATATGAACATAAATTTTGTATAAGCTAGAGAAGAAGACAGGTCAGCAAAAGATGGCTTAATTAGAAAAATGTTTAAATAAAGCCTACTTAGCCGAAATAAAACTAACATCAAATATTATTTGTACCCAAGAACAAACTCAGACCGAGATGTATAAATGGTATAATCCTTGCACTCTAAAGAAAAACTCAAATGTTCAAATCTGCACAAAAAATGAGGTGAATTCGAACAATGATATGTCCTCTCGATTGTTTTATCACTTTGGAGCATTTATAGAGCACATCAATAATATTTATTTACAATATTCATATGCATGCGTATTCATTGTCAAATAAACTAATTAGAGTGAATGCATCGCAGAGCACTAATCAAGAACAAATGGAAAAGGATAATTCATAAAGATGAATGGTTGGCATAAGGATATTGATGAAGATGATGATGATGATGGAGAAAAAGCGTACACAGGGCATGAAGCTTCCGGCCTTCCGCCGCAAGCAAATAAACTAGTTTTGACCCAAACCTATGATTTCCTAATCATGATGGAGGCAACTTAACCACTGATTTAGGCACATCCTCTTGGTGATGATCGTGATTGTTAGATTAGATATTTTTCTTTAATTTTACATCCAATTTTTAAATCTACAAATCTGTTGTGAAAATTCATATCAAAAATATTTAAATCTTCTGTGTTTTTGAGCATTAAGAGAAATATGAACTTGTATGAATATACATGCAATATTAAAAACAACATGAACACTATCTAGAACGGTAAGAAAATACCAACACTAAATCTCCAAAAGAAATGTTAAAATCTAAAACATAGTAATAAAACCACATATTATCTTATTCAATTTATGATCCGTTTCATCTTGTTCAAATTGTGATCCATTATGCTAACAAGATCCAGTAATGCTTGCATAGCTAACCAAGGTAATTATATCTAAATATACAATATGGTTGGCCAGAATTAGCTGTTTTCAAAGTTTTATAAGAAAGTTACTTGGAAAAATCCTTCAAGCACTCGATTCTCAGGCAATAACAAAATATTTTCTACTGATCATAATAAGGAACGCAACATAGGGTCCTTTAATAGAAGTGATGTCCATGGGGGACGGAATCTAAAACCAAGGTCACGAGGACATCCATAATCCATAATAGTCATGTTAGGTTACACGTCGCAAGGCTTTCCATTGCCACTGACCTAATTTTATACACCACTGAATACTTACAATAAAACGGAAAATTATTTCTTTAATTTCGAGGAATTCGATCCCATGTCCTTCGCAGCAACTTTAACTCTCTTTATCAACTAAGCAAGTAAGCACTGGAAAACTTACAAGGAAGAAAACTATGGTGATATTTCTATAACTCATACCAGCAGCAGCAGGAAGAAAGCTACATAGTGGCCAGCCCACAATGAAAGGTTTCTCCGAGAGATCTCCCAAATATGAAGAAAATGGTGACGCCATTCCAGGTAAAACTATGGCGAGCTGCGCTGCCATCTTCGGAAAGAGACGCAAAAGCTCGAAGCCAACAGTTATGGGCTTTGGATTTTGAGCCTTTTGTTGTAAATAAAGCTTTCTTGTTTCTTCTTCTTCTCTCTTTTACTCGGCTTCGAACATACGTGAAGAAGCTAAAAACCCCGGCAATGGATAGGAAGGCCGTATGGTAAATTTTTTTCCCGCGGTAGAGACCTTGTTATGGCATATCCAAAAGAAAATTTCATTTTACCCTTCAAAATATAATAACTAATCTCCAACCAAACACTATTTTATTAAAAAAAAATATATGAGTATATTATTTTTCCAATCATAAAAAATACATTTATTAATAATTCGACCTCAATATTAATGTTGTACTATTCAAGTCACAAGAATGGTATATGTCACAACCCAACCCGACCAGAACGAATTCCCTCGCGTCGGGCCGCGACAAATGTTGAAATCCAAGGTCTAGTTTTTTAATTTGCTTCAGACATTCTTCCAAATTTCAGACATACAGAACAGAAAACACAGAGCTACTATAACTTCCAAATATACAAAACAGCTAATCTATCATTTTCTCCTTTCATCAAAATAATCATGTACAATACAGTGCATGGCTACAGACAGAAAGAACAGAATAGAAAAGTCATGACTGTACAAAAATCAAAATTACAAAAATACCTAATCACTGATCAGACACAGAACTGCTAGTCCAAGACTTCCTTCCCTTTCCCAGAACCTGAAAACCACGCAGATAACAAGGATGAACTAACAGCTCCGCAAGACTACACTCGCCAATCAAAATATCCAAAAACACACATCAGAAAATACCTCATAAGCAGTTATTCAAATAACCATACAGAATTTAAATAATCGTACAGAAATCGTATAGTCAACAGAATACAGATACTTGATCAAACCGAAATCAAACCATAAATGGAATTCATTTCATATAATAGAATATTCAAGTCAGATTTCACAGAACTGACAAAATCGTACAGAACAATCAAAAATCGTACAAATCATATAGAATTGTACAAATCAGATTTCAAATAAGATAAAATCACATTTCACATATCATAATCAGATATCAGATATCACTGACCCAGACAGAATCTCAACGGATTCTGGCCCCTTATGCCTTCCTTCCCTGACACAAACAGAATCTCAACGGATTCTGGCCCCTTATGCCTCCCCCTTGTACTTATAGCACAAGAACTTATCAGGTATACAAAATTTTCAGATCAGAACTTATTTTTTTTTCATATTTCCCTGAGACAGACAGAATCTCAAACGATTCTGGCCCCTTATAACTCCCTTCTGATACCACAGCACATCAAAGCATTCAATTCAGAAAATCAGATTTCGTTAGAAAAATCGTCAACGACATAACGGCAGTATACGGAATTTACACAGAATTCACAGATTCAGAAATTTATCAGATTACCACAGATAATACAAAACAGCATTGTAAGACTTCCATTGTACTGAAGCAACATTTTTCAACATCCAGATAATTCGTAGTTTGATTAAAACGTCGCAGAATTCCAAATATCCGGTAAAAATCTTCCAAAAAATACTCAAAAACGTGCACAAATATCATCTCAGAAACATACCAAAAGTTACGACGTAAAAAATTCATCAGTGCGAAACGAAACCAAATATTCGCTAACGGAAATAAAATCCAAGACAAAAAAGTAGTCAAAGTTCTCGTCTCTTAAAATTGAGAAAGGCAGAATGTGTCTTACCTCGAGTCGGTCAACTTTTCCAACTACAGCAACGGACGAAAACGAATCGAAGTCGCCCAAAAATCACTTTTCTTCCTTTTTCCTTCGACTTTCTCTCTCCTGTCTTTTTCTCTCTCTTCAAATATATCTCATTTCCATATATATCCATGCAGATCATCCTGATCGTCCCGGGACGATTTTCCCACTAGACGAATTTCGTTCAGACGAAATAGTTATCGTTCCTGGGCGAGTTGCTCTTTTGACAAATTTCGTACGGACGAACCCTACTTCGTCCTGGGACGAACTTCTCTGCCACCTGATTTTAAACCGATCGTCCCGGACGAACTTGGAAGGAAAAATGGCTTTCACAGTATAAATTTTGACGTTCAGGTGGAGCAACATGCAAATGGTAAAAGATAATTTAGCGTTCGATTCGAGATGGTCTTATCAATGGATCATTAATGGTCGCTAGAAACCAGACAATATTTTGGTATCTTTTAAATTTTGGGTTGTTTGCTCTTAAATGCATTTAAAAAAATAAATTATTTTATATTTGAATTGAAGCTTTGTTTTCAGTGGCATGAGTCGAGCTCTTGCTCGTCTTTTGAGCTCGACTTGAGCTCAAACTCGAAATTTGGCTCGTGAGACAAGCTCGAATTAGGTCTAACTTGAACTCGGTTCGACTCGTTTTTACCCCTAATCCCATTATATAGAGCTACAACGTCTATCTTTTACAATTCTGCTTTCTTTATTGTTGTGGCCATCTTAGTATCCTTGAGTTTCTTCGGTTATGAGATAACTTATGTGAAGTAGAATATGCTTTTGTTCATCGACAAATTAATCATTCATCATTAGTTTTTTTTTTTTTTTTTCCTTATAGAGGGTTAAGCAAACTTCACAATGTTACAAAGAACTTTAGGATATTGTATATATTTTTGGGTTGGACGAATTATCTAAAGAATATTGTTTAATTGTAGCAAGAGCACACAAAATTGAGCATTTTTTATCATAACCCTTCTTAGTGGAAGAAGTCTTTATTGGTTCTTTGATGAACTATGTTGGTCTCGCATAAAGAATACGGGGGTTTCAATTCATCGTAGATTATACCATTTTGATGGAAATATAATATCGAGCTATATATAGTATCAAATAGCATATTTTGATACTTATTAAAATATATGCATGAATTATATTTGGATATTGATTGAACCATAATTGAATATTGTTCGTGGTAATAAATGCAATGGTTTTTTATATTTATTCGAGTCATGTTCGAACATTATTTGATAAAATAAGGTATGATCATGTATTACTAGGAAAATATTTTGACTATGTTTGAATAAGGTGTGATTATATATGTCTTTCAAATATTGTTCAATTGCAAATTGAATATAACCACCATTGTTCATTTAATGTTTGAACATGTTTTAAAAGTATTCAATTATTTTTAATTATATTTGGATAACAAAGAAGATCTACATTGACAGAGTATTTTCTATATGTAATAATCATTAATGTTCTTAATTTTTTTTTAGAAAAAAAAAAAAAAAAAAATATGCAAGATGTGATTTTTCTCTGTAAATAATGGAAGGACAGTCCAATAGGAGTTGAGAAGTTGTTGGAGGTGATTAATACTTGTAGTCCATATGACAAGGCTCCAATCATTCATTGAGAATAAAACCAACTATGTCAACTATCCTTATCAATCATATTAGATTCAAAGGCCAACAAGACTTTCAATCCCTATCACAAAAAGGTCTTATTTTTCTTTTTAAAAAAAGTTTCAACTGTCATTGCCAAACAAATTTGATTTGAAGGTGATCAAAACTTCCAATCCTTGAGGCGTGATTGTAGCGTTCTATTGAAAGGGGTGTTGAGTATCTTCATTAGAATGACCAGATTTAGGAGCGATCCAGACTTCCAATCAGACAAGCCTTTGAACTTCTCCTAAAAGCAAGAGTAGAGCGAGGAAATTTTTCATGTGGGACACAAATCATTAGAATACATAGTAAAGCATCAAAAATAACATAAATTCTTAACATGCTTATTTCTAGATTTACCCATCTTCTGACAAATGTAGATGACTAAATTATTGAAACAATGGAACTTTAATAATTTGATAACAATGAATAAATTGATTTTAAGAAAAAAACGCATCATATAAGCTGATTGGAATCGGATTTTCAAATATTATAAAGTAGCTATTTTTAACTAAAAATTATATAAATAAGCTATTTTAACCCAAAAAATCATAGATATTTGACATAAAAAGTTCAAGTGATCCTTCTTTGAGTGAATGAATTTATCTGGATACTTTCTAAACTAATTTCTTAAATTATTCATTAAGATCTAGCTTTCCTTTCTTATTCCCACTCTAAGAGGCAAATTTTCTTTTCTAACATAATTAGATAATAATGTTTTTCTCCTGATAATTTTGAATGGAATAATAACATCCAAAATTATTTCAATTTGATATGGCATCACAAAATTAGCTTGATCGGGCACGAATCTAGAGGCAAAAGCTAGTTGGAAACTTCAAAAATTAATTTTGGGAGCACCCGAACTCCGATTTCAGCGAGCTTACAGTCAAACTAAGCGTCTCGGAAATACAAACCCAACGACACCAAATTCAACTCAATCCGAGTTCAAATGAGTCCGGATCAAGGACCCGAAGCGCTGTTGGAAAGTTCAAACCGCAATTTGAGTTACCAAACGGTCTTTGATTTTGACGAGCTTATACTCGAATCGAATGGCTAGACAAGACGAATCCAACGAGCCCAAGATCGCCGAATTCCAACATCATTAAGGCCTTCAAATGCCCAACAAACGGTCCATTGTCAAATGATTCGATATCGTCCGTCCATTCAAAACACTCCCAATTCGCCCCTGATCTCACGCCTATTTATGGGCTATGCCACTCCAGAAAAACTATAAATAGAGCCCTCATTCTACACCAAAGGGACTCAAGTGAAGAGAGAGAAGAATAAGAGAATGAGAGGAGAAAGGGGAAAAGGAGAATCCTTTCCTCCTCGACCACCGCCGGCGTTCATCCTGCCTCCCGAACACGCTGGGATTCTGCGTGATATTCGGGAGAACGCAGGAATTCTGCCCAACTTCCACGTGATGCTGAAATTCTTTACAATTTACAACAGAGTTCCCTCCTAACGCCGAAACTCCGCCCAAGTGAAGTTGGAGTTCTCCTCTACCACCAATAGACGTCAGATTTCTACCCGACGTCGCACCTTCACTCTTCGCCAAGTTTCTACCTAATGCCAGACTTCTACCAGTTATCGGACTAAGCTAGATGTCTACGCAAAGATGGATTTCTTTCCATTATTGGACTTTTACCTGACGCTGTCCTTTTGATCTTCGTCGTCAGACTACATGTGAGACCTCGTTCCCTTACTATTCCTCTATGATTTGGATTTTCCTCTCATGATCGTCCAGGACGATAGTGAGATCGTCCAGGCCGATCTGCACTGTAGAAAATATCGTCCTGAAAATAGTCCTGGGAACCGTCCAGGACGATTTGATTTGGTCTGATCGTCCCAGGACGATCTGGCGATCGGCCGGGCCGATCTGCTTAATGATATAAGAAAATCAGCTCGTTTTGAGGAGAGAGAAAATCATTTTTAAATATCAGATATTTTGAAGAGAGAGAAAGAGAGGAAAAGCAAAGGAAAGAAGTCCGATTTCGGGGCCCGCGGAGCAATTTTCGTCGTTCGTTGCTGTTGGATATTTTGTTTGTCTCGCTGTAAGGACTCCGAACCCTACTTCTGCTTTCGAAGATTTTGAGGTTTTGCAAAATGGTGCTCAGATTTGTGTTTTTGTAAGTGATTTTCGTACCCGGTTTGGTACTGGCGAAGATTTCACCGCATAACTTTTGGTATGTTGTAGAGATGATTATTCTGCACGTTTTAAGTATTTTCTGGAAGATTTCGTCCGGTCCGTTTTGATTCTGCGGGGTTTTATTTTGACTGTAATTTATTATGATGTCCAAATTGGTTTGAGCAGTAGAAGAATAGTCTTATAATGTTGTTGTGCACGTTCTGTATTAATTTGGTGGATTGTAATTTCTGGAGATTTTTGTGTAAATTCTGTAGACTGTCGTTACTCTGCCCGATTTTCGTACGATTTCTGATTTTCCCGAAATTGATAGATTGAATTGATATGTGTATGACTATTGATATGATTGTTCTAGATTTTTTTAATATTGCTTATTGCATCGATTATTGCATTGACTATTGATTGAATTGATTGTTACTAAAAGACAAGTGGGAACCTGGTTGAACGTTGGTTGGAGATAGATATTGACCTGTACAGGATGGTGGGCCGACGGGCTTTCCTTTAAACCATTGATCATTGATATAACGATTGGGAGTTATAAGGAGTTTTATATACCGACGGGCGGCCGACGGGCAAAAAGAGTGACGACTCTTCTTGATAGAAACCAACGTACGGATATCTACAACAGCAATATGGATTCTACAACAGCACTATTGATAATAGCCAGTTTAATCTGGTTGATCATAGCTAGTGTTTGTGCTTGTCGAGTAAGACCATTGTATGAAATTGTATGATCTTGCATCGTATGGATTTCCTGATATGCATTGATTTATTGATTTCCGATTGATTTATCGATATTGATGTGGATTTATAGATTTATTGATATCGTATGGATTTCATCGACGGATTTATTGTATTGTATTGATTCATCGCTATCGATTGTATCGACTTGATTTATGGATTATCGATCATGGACTATGGACTATGGATTATAGATATGGATTCTGTGTATTGATTCATAGATATTGACATCGATATTGATATAGATTGTATTGATTGATATATATCAACATCAACATCGATATGGATATGATATGGACATATGGATACTATTGATACGACAGATCCTGATATGCTATTGATGCATTGATACATTGATTCATCGCACCGATGATTGATTGATTGACCGGATTGATCGACTGGATCGACTTGATTGAATGGATTATTGCCGTATGGATTTGAGTTATCGTAGAATAGATTTCTTTATTGAATTGATTGTATTGATTTCAATTGACCTGACGATTTCATTGTATGGATTTGATTTCGATTGTTTTATCGATATGTTGATTTGATCGTTCTATGGATTCCCAACTGATTGATATAATTGACTGGAAAGTGCTTTATTGATTGAGATGATTTCCTTATTGTAGCATCACGCGTCGTCATTATGGAATGGTTCTCACGAATGTATTGATATTGAATATCGCATAGTGACATCGAGTAAATTATATTGAATAATTGACTGACTGATTTGTAATAGTACGTTCTGACACGAGTCTCTTATTGATTGATTTGATGTTATGAATTGCTAGTGACTGAAATAGATATTCAATTGATAAGATGAATATGATAGATACAATAGATTGACTAGACGACACGACTGATTGAACTGATAGTATTGATTGACAGAAACTGCTACGATGAATAGATATTGACTGAAAGCACATATTGAGTTGATCGCTGTGACGTATTGATTTATTGATTCTTTTGCCGCCGTATTGACTATTGAGTATTGATTGATTCGATTTGATTTGATTTCCGTACCTGCATAGATTCATTGATCACAGCTGACTTGACTTGATTGACCTGCATATTGTTTCGATCGTGCTTTGATTTCAGTTGTAGGCTTTGGTGACCTGCTGGGCTAGTAAGCTCATTATATGTGGTTAATAATTTCAGGTGCAGGGCCTCCAGCTTGAAGATCTTTCTGCCGAGTTCTGTAGCTTTTAGTTCTGTAGCTCTTTGTTTTGTAGCCTTGGTAGGCTTTCTTTTGTAGCCGGTGTGGCTATTGTACATGTCTCTTTTGGGACTTTTTGTCTGTACTCTGTTTGTACTATCTGTGAATTATAGTATCCGCTGCTATTTCTTTTCTGTAATGTAATTATCTCTGGCTCTGGATATATGTATGCATGGATTGATATGAACAACAGATAAGGAATTGATAGAGAGAAAAAAAGAAAGAGAGGCAATAGAACGATCAGATGAATCCTTTCGCTACACGGATCTTGGGGACGTGACACTACAGTCTTTCTGACCTCCTTCGTATAATTTTATTTAAAGAGAAGTCCATTGGCCTACTCTCGTATACATGATATATGTCTCGAACCAACTTGAATTAGACAATTATTTCCAACTAGCATTTATTTCTTTTACACATAATTCATATCATATAAATTACAATAACAAATATATTGTACATATCATATACAATTATTACAATATGTAGGTCTATCCAATGTGCATATTAGTATGCATGTATTATGCTAAAGTGCTTGTTAGACTATACACATAATAAATCAATATATATCATGTATTTCATGTCTAAATATAATGTAATAACTCATTATTTTCTATCACGTATTACACCACTTATTCAAAATAAAATAACATATATATATATATATATATATATATATATATATATATATATATATATATATATATATATATATATATATATATATATATATATATATAGAACCACAAAGTGAAATTATAATATAAACCAATCGAAACAGTCATGGTGATGATATATACCATATATAAAAAAATTAGATGTTGAAAGTTTATTATATGACCAGAGCACTTTTTGCAGCTAGAGTGATGGAAAATATTGGCTTGAGATCTATATTCTCTATCTTATTTTATCCTTCTCTATATTTCTTTATTCATCTCCTCTATCTTTCTCTCACCTACGATGCAAAGGAATGGGGAAGGGGTGAGGGTTTTAATATAATGGTTTTAGATATTTTATTTAGAAAAATTAAATTTCAAAAATCTAGTGCCACGATGCTCAAGATTCTAGCACTGCTGTGCAGCCTGTGCTCACTCAAATCCTGAAAAATATAAGAGCTTTGAGCCACAACACCTAGTAGGCTCATCGTCATAGCACTTCCTTAGACAAATTTTAGGAATTCCAATGAACTTATCCTTGAGGCTATTACATGGAGGGCAATAGTCATAGGAAGGCAATGATGTTCAAAGGACTATAGTGGAGCAATGATGGTATGACAATGGTTGTTAGATGATAATAATTTGATAGTGGCATTCAGATGGTGGTTCGATGGTCGCTGTCGAGCATTGGTCCATCATTGATATTTGACTAGAGCTCCATATTTCTTTATGCCCCTCAATTTACTTAGATATCAAGATAATGTCCAAAGCCTCAACTAACATAGAGAGTGAAGATTTATTTATAAAATTTTGAGATTGACATGCATCATTAATATAGTCAAATTCAGACCACTCTATTAGATGAACCATATTGATTCCCTCGATCATAGACAAATTATTTTAGTATTTATGTGCCTTAATAGTATCAAAATCAAACTAATTTAGGTTTGTTGGATTCATTTCAACAAAGACACTCAATTTTACTATAAGCATGTGAGATTTCTTGATATTTTTTCTTTATAATAAATGCCTCAAAATTTTAATATTCAAGTGCCTTATTTTGACTCATTTCAAGTTGGAATAAATTTTTTTTTTTATAAATGAGATTTTCATACAAATTTTTATTAGATCAAATCAATTTTTTGATCACGCATCAACTATGACTTATAAGAAGCCAATTTTTAATCGATAAATATATTTTTTTCCATATGAACTAAACAAATAAGAAAAAAAAAAAAACAATTCCTTCAACCATTTCATTCCCCTCTTTCAATTATTCTTACACTCATAAAATTTTAATTTTAAATTCAAATCAGATAAAAATTTTATTGAATAAATCAATTAAAATATAATTCAAATAAAATAGTATGATGCTCTATTTATTTTAATTAAATTATATAAAAAATGTAGTTATCCGTTGATGTCTGAGCATTTCTTAATAGAATACTAAAATATTATTACAATTTAATATAAGAAAAAACTAGTCCCAGATTCCAGTGAAAACATGTTAGCTAAACTCCGACCGACCCGACAGCTTATATAAAATAAGCCGTCCCTTCCTTCTTCTTCATCTACTGCCACAATCCAAACCCTAAAATGTCAGCCGCCCATTTACTGTCGCATCCACCCACCAATGCAAAGTTTCCCGTCCACTTCCGCACCTCCCCCCACTCCGCCTCGCCCTCCTCCTTCTCCTTTCATCTCCTCTCAAAAGCAACAACAACAGCACTAACCATAACCCCTCGCGCTGTTCTCTCCGAAACGTCCTCCCATACTTCACCTCTCTCATCCACTTCCGGTGCCGCCATTGGATCCTTCACGAGATCGCCGGAGGGTTACCTATGCTGCGATGGCGTCCGCGTGCAGGACGCAATGGAAGCGGTCGAGCGCCGCCCCTTCTATCTCTACAGCAAGGCTCAGATCACTCGCAACTTCGAAGCGTATCGAGAGGCTCTTGAAGGGCTGAGTTCGATCGTCGGGTATGCCGTCAAGGCCAACAATAATCTAAAGATTCTTGAACACTTACGGGAGCTGGGTTGTGGCGCAGTGCTTGTCAGTGCGAATGAGCTCCGACTCGCACTTCGTGCTGGCTTCGATCCTACCAGGTCAATAGTTTCGAAATGCTCTGCTTAACGGAAACTTTCAATGACTTTGGATTGGGTTGTTTGTATGGACCACTCTGAAGTTTTGTGATTTGTAGAAAAAAGCAGTAATTTATTTAATTTCAGATATAAGGATAGCTAATCCTGGTCAGATATTAGATTTTCAGAAAATTCTGACAATGCTACTAATATCCTGCTTGGTTGAAAATAAGATGCAGTGAAAAAAGAATTTGATAAATCCTATTCAATTAGGATTATACAGGTTTTAGGTTAGTAAATTCTGATTGTCAAACTGTTTGGTTGCTTCATTCATAAATAAAACCAAATATTTGAACTGTTTGATTGATGATCGAATAATTCAAGATATTTAAGAGAGCAAGTAAATGGCTGTAAAATAAAATTTGTAAATCTCAATTCTATCAAGACATGATAATCTATAAAGTTGAGCTAAGATATGTGAAATCCAACTAAATCTAGGTTATGTTTCATATGGGATTTGCAAGTCCCTTAAATCTCTCTTAAATCCTACTTAAAGTGGCTTCCCATAGTCCTTATGCTGTCAAGATCCAGCCTGTAGGCTCAAATTAACGAGACATGAATAGACAATTAGACGAATACTTAACATTTTTATTTTCTAATAATAATATTTTTCCAATATATTGAAAGAGCCATTAAAAATTTGAATTTTTTTTATGAAAATAAATAACCATTGGAAATAAATATCTTTCTTATGTGGCGTCACTTCTATTGTGCACGTCTTCAATTATAGAGGAAGATTCGGCTTTCCCAAATCTCTTGGTCGGCTAGAGCCCACTCAACCTAAGCAAAACTAATTCCAACAAAATCAAGGAAATTTTGAAATTACCCCATAGTTAGCCTTAAATGGGCTATCCTAATTACCTCCCAAATTAGTGCACTTTCCCTAAATAATTCTCTCACATATTTGAATTCAAATTAGATATATTTTCCTAATTAGTTATCTCATAATTAAAATTAAAACATTCTTAAACAATTTTCCTTCGATTCCTTCTTTTATAATGCATATTAACTCTCATGGGCTTTCCTTAAATGATTCCCTTTTAGATTTGAAATTCAAATTAGATTTCTTTCCATAATTAATTCTCTTCCAATTGTAATAAAAACTTTCCTAAACAATTTTTCCTATCTCTTCTTGCCCATTGCCACCCTAGTGGGGCCCAATGACTCAGCTGTTGGTCCATCAATACTCCCTTATCAAAGAACCACCTTGTCCACAAGGTGGAACAAAAGAAACAGTCGCTAAAGCACTGGGCTAGTAGCAGTGGATTAGAAAATGGAATGACACTTGTTCGAACGATCCCTGTCTCGATTATCTCCTTGATTAATCTCTCAATCTTTTTGTTTTGGATTTTGGGGTGATGGTACAGACAAACACTGATAGGTGGGACTTCTTCCTTCAAGATGATAACATGCTTGCGTTCCCGTGGAGGAGGCGCAACCCTTGAACTGGCCGGAATACTCCTCGATACTGTTGTAGTGGTGGTTGAGCCATGCCTAGTTCTTCTTTATTCTTTCCATCTTTTTCTCCTTCCAAACTCTGTGATTAAAGATTATTTCAAATGATCTTATTTTATTTTGTACTTAAGACAAATATGTATATTATTTCAAAATAATTGGGTGTTGCTGTATTATTGGAGATATGGTGTATTCACTAAGCCGTGGTATAACTTCTATCTTTTAATGAATATACACATGTATTATCTAGAGAAATTAAATGAGTGGAAGAAGTGAAAACATTTGCTGTAGATGTGACGCTACACTATAGAGGTATTTATTTTCAATATTTTTATATATTTTTAAAACAAAATTTAGAGTTTTAGTAGCTCTTTTGATATATTGGAAATAAATTGTTATTAGTAAACAAAAATTTTAAATATTTGCCCGATCGCCTTTTTTGCACTTGTTAATTCGAGCATTCGGGCCTGATCATAACGTAAGGTTTGTTATAAAGTCTAGTACTACAACAACAACAACCTCAAGCCTTTATCCCACTATGTGGTGTAGGCTACATAAATCTTTTTTCTCCATTGTGCCATGTTAAAAGTTAAATTATCATTTAAATATAATAAAGAAATGACATTTCTAATATTTTATAACCAATTTTTTTTAGGTCTACCTCAACCTTTCTTAGCACTAGTAAAATCTAATACATTTATTTTCCTAACCGGGTCATCGGAAGGCTACCGTTTTATGTGACTAAACCATGTAAGGCGACTCTCTCTTTTCTTATCTTCCACTGGAGCTACTCCAACCTTTTCACGTATATGCTCATTTCGTATCCTATCTCTAAGAGTAAAGCCACTCATTCACATGAGCATCTTCTTCTCTTCAACACTTTATATTATGGTTCTCTTTTAATGGCCAACATTCTGCACTATAAAGCATTGCAGGTCTAGCCACCATCTTATAGAATTTTCCCTTAAAGTTTGAAGGGGACTTTTCTATCACACAACAAGACCGATGCATTCCTCCACTTGAACCATCCATCTTGAATTCTACTAATAATATCTCCATCTATTTAACCATCAATCTGAGCAATAGACCCAGTATATTTAAAACATATACTCTTAATAATGACTTAATCATCCAAAGTCACAATCCCCACACAAGAACTATTATTACTTAAATTACACTCCATATATTATGTTTTAAATCTACTCAAACAAAAGCCTTTAAACTCTGAGGTTGACCTCCATAATTCAAGTTTACCTTCAACTCCCTCTGTAGTCTTATCACCAATAAGAATATCATAAGCAAAAAGCATACAGAGTACATCCTTGCAAATGTCTAGTGAGACCATCTATGACTATAGCAAAAAGGTATGGGCTTAAGGCTTATCCTTGATGTAATCAAACTGAAATAGGAAAATATTTGATCAAACCACCTTGTGTCTGAACGTTTGTCAAACTCTAGTAGCACTGTCAAATTTAAAGAGAACTCTAAGAATGCTATATGGATTGTTAGTTATTTTTTCTGTATGAAAATAGAGTAAATTATTTTCCGTGTTTGATCGTTTAGAAATTAATGCACTTTTTCTTTAAAAATGGAAAGTCCAATGAGTTTTATATAAATGTGTCATTTAACAATAGCATGTGAGTGGGGATGTTATCCATGTATTCATGTTTTATTTATTTGCTTGGGTATTTGAAGGTCAGATGTGTATTTAATGGAAACGGGAAGTTGGTGGAGGATCTTGTTTTGGCTGCGAAGGAAGGTGTGTTTGTGAATATTGATAGCGAGTTTGACCTGGAGAATATTGTTACCGCAGCAAGAGTGGTAGGGAAGAAGATTCGAGTTTTGCTTAGAATAAATCCGGATGTAGACCCTCAGGTATTATGCTGTTATGTTTGATATGTTGACACATAGCGAGCTCTTAGAAGTTGATTTATTTACTATCTTGTTTTCTTTGTGCAATCAAAGAATTGAAAATCTTACAACTTCAGTAAATTAGAGTCAGCAACTTGTGTAATTTCATTTCTGTTTGTTAAAGAAATTCCACGTGCAATATTTGCACGACCATCTTCCTATTTATAACTAATGTTTGTCTATGCTAAATTTTCTTATGTTTGTTTTTCTTAACTTGATGCAAATGAGATACCTTAAAATCAATTTTGCCCTCATCTGGTTATGCCAACTCACTCAAAAATTCAAAACTTGCATCTTCGTTTGAATGCAACCATTTTCAACACAAATGCCTCAGTAGCTCTCTTTTTTTTTGCTGAATGCCATTGCTAATTTATGCTTACTAACTTGTTCTGATAAGTCCTAGAAGTTGAACTTAGGAAGTGTTTTGCAGCTACTCAATTTGATAACTATACTGATTAATGGATTCTTTATAGTTTAAATTCTGGTTGCTCTGATTTTCAATCACCTAGGATGGGATCGACTTGTTACATGACTCATTTTCGAGCTTATGGTTCATTAAAAAAGTGTGATTACTTGTTTCCAATCACCTATTTCTTTCTGTTTAGTATTTACATGAGGGTCAATCCTGACATGGCATCTTATAAACACAATATATAAATATTTTTGGATTTTCAAATAACAAATATAATGGAGAGTCCTACAAATTAAGCTAAGTTTCTTGTCAAGTTGTTGGGTTATGTCAGCATTATGAAGATGCTTTTCAATGACCTCCACTTTTTTTTTTGAATGCTAATCTTGTATTGTTCGGAAAATCTTTGTACAAGCCATTTTTCTTGCGTGGTAACTAGAACTTGCCCTTTTGGTTGAATGATTCAACAGTTTTTTTCGGTCAAACTTGATTTCTTATTTTCTTTCGTTTTCATTAGGTGCATCCTTATGTAGCGACAGGCAACAAGAATTCCAAGTTTGGCATCAGAAATGAGAAGTTGCAATGGTTCCTAGACACTATAAAATCTTATCCAAATGAACTCAAACTTGTTGGGGCTCATTGCCACTTGGGATCAACTATTACTAAAGTAAGTGCACACTGTACTTTTCATTTATCTTTGAGATACCATCATCTCAGTATGGTTCGATGGAATTTGTATTGTGCTAAGCATGTAATTATGATACTGATAATAATTTTGATTATTCTCCAATTTTTGTCTATTTCACCATCTCAACAGCATTATTTTAATTAGTTATTTGTTTCTTGATCAATTATTAATGAAACCTTTTTAACCACTGTTTGTGAAGATATATTAATTTTTCCTTATGTTAAGGAATCCAACGGCTGCAAGAAGTGTAATTTTTAGAATCATTTCAACCATTCTTCTCTTTGGTTATTTAGAATCACCACTTCCTGCACACCAGCGTCATGTTGATTATCCTTTTTTGTATGTAATTTCTTCTTCCTCTTTTTATTAAATAAGATATAAATAAATTATTTTTTTAAGGGGATGCTGGGTGCTAGAAACTTTCTCTTTATTAAAAAATAAGGGCTTTCAATATAAACGAAGCTAGAGCAATCTTTGCAAGCGCTTCAAGTTTTAGATTAATAAATCTCAAGGATGAGTTTGAGCCTCTAGAGATAAGTGGTAGAGCTAGAGGGGCTACAAATTAAATAATGAAGAAAGCATGGATGATCGTGAATATGGAATATATAATCCTCTATGCTAGATTTATCCACGCATGCTATAAACTTTAGTGGTTAAACACGTTTTTAGATTTTTTTTTTGAAAACTATTTAGTAAGGTTTTGGAATTTGAAATGGAACATTGTTTGAATTTACTGATTATTTTATCAATACAAGTTAGTTCAATGATTATAATTTTTACACAAATTTTTATTCCTCACCTAGTTATATATATATTTTTAAAGTGAAATTGCTTGTTTTTATTGACTTGTGTTGCTTGGGTGAAATCCCAAATGACACCTACCGCCATGGATGTTGGGCACTTTACCTCTTAGTGCTTTTCATATAATTCGGACAAGGTGCAAAACACTTTTCATATCATTTGAACAAGATGCATGTAATCATCTTCTATGGATGATTTGAAAGTGAGCAACATGCAATATGTGCTTAACATGATTATGAGAGCTACTTCTCATGACACCAATGTTGCTTTTTATAGATGGCTTGAAAATGAGAAATAAGTAGTGCATCCATAATATCAATTGAAGCTCACCTTAAATGAGATTCCGTGATCAATTGATGGACGTGATGCCCCTTAAATTAACCGTATTTGCTTTCAAGAAGAAGAATGACTACTAGATATGGCAGAAGTAGATATTACTTAAAAAAGATACTAAAAAATGACACTAGACATCTTCATGTTAATGGAAAGGTGAAACTAGTGAATTAAGTTATGAAGACGTGCTCACTCAGACTAGGAAGAAGCCATTCTTCTGTTATATTCGATCCAAAGGCACTAGAAGAGTGCAGGACATTGGTTTTTTTACAATAATGCTTGCTTGACTTCAACTTCCAAGAGACAAATTGAACTGAGTTGACTCACAACTAGCACTTTTTGATCTTTTCAAAAAAGAACAATCCAATCACTTGAACTAAGACTACATAGGTTGGATCGGACAAAGGAAAGTTAATTTTAATAGGACCTTCTCAAGTTGACCGCAATTTGAAGTTGGTGAAAATAATGGTTATTTTACCATAGCGTCGTTCTTAACTTCTTGATGAAGTTTGCTGATGTCACTGTTGCATGGAACAACTTAGCTTTACCTGACCCTTAGTTTTGTTTGTTCGGGTTTTATGCATTTTTCTTCGCTTCACAATGAATCAAAATAATTTTTATCTTTGTAGCAGTTCATCGTTTCATGCAATTATTTTTTAGCATTTTCACTCTTTCGTTCATGTGTATTTTAAGAGTATGATTGCTTTTTTTTTCCCCTTTAACATTATCCATCTTTCACCATGATGGGAATCATGAATTTTTGATCCAATTGAGGATTTTGATTTCCTTCATCATTTATGCAACTTGTCCTGATCGCTCATGATCTTTGACCGCTCTCTCTTAATTGAAATCCATAAGCTAATTTGCTAGGATAGGATTGAGGTCATTTTTGATCTATCACTCCACGTAATTTCTCTATTTTGTAAAATATATTCTACAACGCTTTGGATTTGAAAGAGGATTTGGGCCTTCCTTAGCTAACATGCTTCGAAGAGGAAATATAGTTAGAATTTATTTTATTGCTGGCCCAAACCTTCCCCATTTGATCAGGAATCTGGTACGCCTTATGTTTCACAAATTAGGGTTTGCCCTAATTTCCCTTCAAGGATGAAGTTTCTCCACCAAATCAAAGTTAACTCAAAACAATAAGAACGAGAGGAAGAACAAAAGAGCTTTGCATTAATCTTCAAGACAAAACAAAAGACAAAGCTAGTCCACTTCGAGAAGGACCAAATCTCCCAAAAGAAACCCTAGAGAAAACAAGAAGGAAAAGAGAAAGAACTTTCTTCACATGATGCCCCCAAAATAAACCCTAATGGCTCCTTTCATACAATCTCACAACTTCCCCCTCATCCCTAAATTACCCCCCATCATCCACCCTCCATTTTTCCCCCCAAAACTTGGCCTCCCCCCTTGATGCCCAAAGATTTAAGTAAGTGGGCCCAAAGGGCCCACCTTGACCCTCTCCCTTTTCTCCCCAGGTTCGGCCGCCCCCCCCTTTGGCTCACCCGGGCCGGATGGCCCCTCCCTTCGCCTCCTGTAGACCGGCTCAGCCGGTCCATCAGAATCATGCATGATGATTTTAACGAGAGGTTTGAGAAGCTAATCTTGAACTTTGAATCATTGGAGGTGATGATTTCCCTCAAGTTGATGCTGATGCCGAGAAGCTAAAGGTGGATGCCAAGAGATTGCGGGTTAAGAAATTTGAGGCCAAGTTGAATTGGTTTTGTTGTCACAGTACATCGTTGTCCATTGAAATTCCCCTTGCTTCACATGGAATACAACAATAACAACATGAAGCCTTTATCCCACTATATGGGGTCAACTACATGAATCCTTTTTCTCAATTGTCTCCTATTAAGAGTCAAATTCTCATTTAATTCTAATAAAGAAATGTTATTTCTAATATTTTTCTAACCAGGTCTTTGTAGGTCTATCTCTACCTTTTTAATATAAACCAAATCCAATACATCTACTTTCCTAACCGGGTCATGGGAAGGTCGCCGTTTTATGGGACCAAACCATTTAAGGTGACTCTCTCTAATCTTAGCTTCCACAGGAGCTATTCCAACCTTTTCACGTATATGCTCATTTCGTATCCTGTTTGTAAGAGTGAAGTCGCTCATTCATCTTAGCATCCTCATCTCTGCATCACTAAACTTAATATTCTGCTTCTCTTTTAATGGCTAACATTATGCACCATAAAACATTGCAGGTTTCACCACCATCTTATAGAATTTTCCCATAAGTTTGAGGGGATTTTTCTATCACATAACAAGTCCAATGTATTCCTCCACTTCAACCATTCAACTTGAATTCTACTAATAATATTCCCATCTATTTCACCATCACTTTGAACAATAGATCAAAGCTATCTAAAATGTGTACTTTTATTAATGATTTGATCGCCCAAAGTCACGGTCCCCTCATTAGATCTATTACTACTAAAATTACACTATATATTCGATTTTAGATCTACACAAATGAAAACCTTTAGACTCTAAGGTTGACCTCCATAATTCAAGTTTACCTTCAACTCTCTCTAGTTTTATCAACAAGAAGAATATCATCAACAGAAAACATACACTAGGGTACAATCGCTTGCAAATGTCTAGTGAGAACATCTATGACTAAAGCAAAAGATACGGCCTTAAATCTAATCCTTAATGTAATCCAACAAAAATAGGAAAATACTTGGTCAAATCACCTTGTGTTTGAACACAAGTAACAACTCCTGCATAAATATCCTTAATGACTTGAATATAAGCATTATTAACCCCTTTCTTTTCTAGAACTCTCCATAGCACTTCTCTTGGAACTTTATCATATGCTTTCTCTAAATCAATAAATATCATATGAAGATCCTCCTTATTCTTTCTATACTTCTCCATTCAAATCTCCCAATAAATGTATAGCTTCCATAATAGACCCCACCCGGCATGAATCCATATTGATTTTGAGAAATATTAGTATCACGGTGTAATCTATGCTCCATAATTCTCTCCCATTGTTTTAAAGTATGACACATTAACTTAATTCCTATATAATTCATACAATTTTACATATCACCTTTATTCTTAAAAAAAAAGAATTAACACACTAGTTCTCCACTCATTTGACATCTGTTTAGTCTTCAAAATAATTTTACAAAGTTGGGGGATTTACATTCATGCCACTTGAGTGGTAGGAATGAAATATTAAAATTTATAGGGTGGTATGCGTGGTAAGAATGAAATATAGGAGTGATATATTTGATATTAAATTTTTATATGAGTGGTCGGAATGTAATATTAAAGTTTTGGGTGTTAGATATGTAAATAGTATAAAATAAAGTGGTATGCATGTAAATCCCCCTAAAAAGTTTAGCA
Source organism: Dendrobium nobile (assembly GCA_022539455.1). Lineage (NCBI taxonomy): Eukaryota > Viridiplantae > Streptophyta > Magnoliopsida > Asparagales > Orchidaceae > Dendrobium > Dendrobium nobile. The sequence goes on along the minus strand of CM039728.1, from coordinate 55,064,711 downwards.
AGCCTTCCTTTATCTCCTAAGCATTTCTACGCCTCTATTGGAATATCATCAGGTCCAACAGATTTTCCACACTTAATTTTCTTTAAAGCCTCTCTAACTTTAGAAATTGAAGTTGAATCTTTGCTATTCATGAATATATTGTTGATTTCTTTTTTCCTATTTTTTCATAGGTTGATATATTCAGAGATGCTGCTATCCTGATGGTCAATTACATTGATGAAATTCGATCTCAAGGTTTTGAAGTCGAATTCTTAAACATTGGAGGTGGTTTAGGTATAGATTACTATCATGCAGGTGCCATTCTTCCAACACCATTGGATCTCATCAACACTGTAAGAGCTGCTTCTGCTTCTTGTCTTTACCATGATTTCCTAATATTTTATGCGTATGTATTTTTATAAAGTTAAAGAACGCAGAAAAAAATTATTGTAAATTGATTACTTCCCTTAATGTATTATTAAAGAATATGATAAAATTTAGCAGATACGAATTGCGAGGTCTTACTAGTTAAGAAAGTTGATGAAATTAACTCAAAGGATATTTTAATCGATGAGCTTTTTTAAATGATGCACTTGACTTTTCAAAATCATCGACTTTACATACCAGACCTTGCAATTGAGGTGCAATGGCAATGTTGGCTCCTTATAATAATAAAGTTGGCTAAATTATGCTGTGCATTTCCTAGTTTGAGGTAGTTTTCTATGAAATTTCTAAAATTTTTCCTGAGGTTGAAAGAGATTGGAATAGCATCAAGATATCTTTTAAGGGGATTTCATGTAAGGTCATTTAGGGACTATTTATTTAGCTAAAAAGGAACGGAGAGTAATGGTGTAAAATTAATTTTGTGTAAAACCTGATGACGATAGTGTGAGGTGTTAGGTAAATAACAACCAGTAATGGGTGGCGACGCCAAAGGCAGTGTGGGCATGGTGGCCGCAGACGAAATTGACGGAGGGTGGCCGACGGTTGTCGTGGGTGTAGGCTTGAGGCAGGTGACTATCAACTAAAGAGGGTGGCAGAGAGAAATGGCTTGTGACTAATGATGTGTGGCGTTGGAGGGCAATGTTGGTGGGTGCTGGCCAATGATACTTCACACAAGTGTAATATTTGGAATTCTCTCAAATTGAGTGAATTTCGAAAAGATCAAATGAACCAGATAGGGAATTTTAAATGTATTGCAATTTTACTCCAAATTTACTTTTCTTCCAACCAAAAAACAAAAATTCAAAAGACGTGCATTTGGAAAACTTTATATTAGTTTTACTATGAACCCATTTGTTTCCTTTATTTTTGTTCTTTTTTAATCTAGTCATTTTTAGCAGCATATTATTATCAGAAAATATGTTTGTTTATTAGTGATCATATTGAATTTTTTATGTTTTTTTTGCCCACCGGCATCTAATTATTAGAAAACTATTTTAAGTTTTTATGACACTAATAACTGACGATGAGGAAGTCACGATCAAGCACTTTTAGACAATAACTATATTGAGTGATATTGTGAGGGGCGGAATTGGAACTGTTTATTTGCAGTAAGATCATATGCCATACATGAAGAAGGAAGGTAACGGGTGTATTTGGTATAGTATATTTTATAGAATTTGAAAATTTAGTTTGATGGGGCAAGAAAGAATAAAAGTTTTTCAAAGGATTATAAAAAGTAACAAAGGTCAAGAATTTTCTCTAAAAACTTTTTGCAAGTGAAGAGTGTACTGCATGCAGTTACTTAGAAATAGAGTCTTTAAGGCGATGCAAGGGAACTATGAGTAAGATTAGTGTTTCTATTCCTGATTTGAGGCCACTGAAAATGATTTAAAAATATGTGATATGTAAACGACGGTTACGGTTTTTTTATTGTTTGTTTGCATGTGAATATCCACTTGATTTGATGCACAAAACGTTGCTGATGGAGTTGCGGAGCATCTATTTTCTTGACTTTGTATATAATTTTTGACATGCTTTGATAATGCAAGTCATAGCTAATCACGAATGAGGTATTGCATCATGATCTACAGAAAAAAATGTTGCTTGATGTTAACCTTTTTTGCAAATCTCTTTTTGTGCAATATGTACGAGGAAATGCTACTATGAGTGATAATTTGAATCTATTTAGGATGGAAGCTACATTTCTGTTATTTATGCGTATGTATCTCATTTTTTTTATTGATTCCTTCAGGTGCGTGAGCTAGTTCATTCTCGTGATTTGAATCTTATTATTGAACCTGGAAGGTCCCTCATTGCCAATACTTGCTGTTTTGTTAATCGAGTAACTGGAGTTAAGACAAATGGTACAAAAAATTTTGTAGTTATTGATGGCAGCATGGCAGAGCTCATACGTCCGAGTCTGTATGGAGCATACCAGGTATGATTATAATACGTGTTGTTGTACAAATTAAAAATTGCTTATTTTAAAATGTTGGCTACTTGTTTGTAGTTTTTGTTATATAAGTGTGTGCCATGTGGTTTTTCCTAGAGATAGGGATGGGTGAAGTTATATTTATGTTTGTGCTTGTTTCATATGCAATTTGCCAAGAGGAAGCTATCATTGGCCCTATTTGAAGAAGCAGACTTTTTGATCCATGAATATATATTGAAGATTAAAGAGAATGAACATTGCTGTAGAGTCTGGTTAGTTTTTGCTAGGTTTTTACGTGTGGAATTTTAGGTGTCGAGTAGCTACCACCTCTTATATGGCAGAATTGCTGGATGATGCTGATATGGAAGTTTTGAAGGCTCAATCAATAAGGGAAATCTGCACCAATAAATCAAGGAAAACAAGCACAAAATTACGGCATTCTAACCTAATCCTATTTGGTAACTAGGGGCGGTTTGAAAATCTTTGATTGCCGCCCGTGTGCGCTTGGGATTGTCGCTCATATTTTATTTGTTTTAATTGTGCTGGTAATTTTCATTAGTAGGAGATTTATTCTATTTATTTCACAATAATTGCTCTCTGAAATGAAAATTTTCTCTCATTGTTTGAGTGAAGAAGCTATTAACTAGTTTTTTTTTTCTCTACAGCATATTGAGCTTGTTTCTCCACCTTCTCCTGATGCTAAGATTTCTACTTTTGATGTTGTGGGACCTGTATGTGAGTCTGCAGACTTCTTAGGAAAGGACAGAGAACTTCATACACCAGCTAAGGTATGATTCTTCTTGTTTTTTCTTGTGTAGTTAGGCCTTATTTCTCTTTTACACTATGCCAACAGAACTTTGAAATCACAGGGAGCTGGATTGGTGGTTCATGATGCCGGTGCATATTGTATGAGCATGGCTTCAACTTACAACTTGAAAATGAGGCCTCCGGAATATTGGGTAAGAATTTGTTTTATTTTAGCTCTCTTTTTTTAATTTTTTTTTAAATTTTTGGCTTCTCCTTTTTAATGTAACAATCAAATAAAATTCCATAAAAAATCTTTATGAAAATAGTCTTCTGTCAAACAAAATGGTGCCCTCATCACCATCTATCTTAATGAGACTGAATATATTTGAGCTGATTGTATGTACTGTAACAAAAAACATCATGAAATGAAAAGATACATCTTCAATGCCGAAGTGAAAATGCTATAAAGAATAGAGAATTCACATCAACAAAGACAAAAGTCTCGCTTTCCATATACATAATCAAAAATATCATTCCATAAATACTTTGCAAAATAAAATAATACTGCAACTGAAACCATTTTCTAGTCTCCTTGCAACTCATAAGATATTACAAAAGTTATAATCTTCTTCTTTGATAACATAGCCGACATCACATTGCTATTGTATAATTGAATCTGCATCTTTCTTCTCTTTATTTGTCTCTTCCTTTGATGAACCAGTACTTACAAAAATGGCCGATTTTCTAAAATTTACATTGTTTGAATGATTTCAACTCGATCGACATTGCCGGTTATTGTAACTAAACCTTTAATGAATCAAGAATAAACTGAACTTATACCTTCTACATGTGAACCCAATTTTATCACCGTCTTCATGCATTTTGAACAGAACATTTGAACGCTAACAACAGTTTTCTCATAGAAAGAGATATAATGAATAACTAAAAATCAAAGTTAACTTGAAATTAGAAACGCATAACAAACAGTTGGAAATATTGATATTAAGCAAATAAAGATTAATATTGCCAACTAGGGGTGTAAACGAGACGAGTCGAGTAGTGATCTTATCGAGCTCGGCTCGTTAGTCAGACTTTCGGCTCGAACTCGGCTCACTTACACCCCTATTACCAACTAACTTTTCTCCTTTTTTTTTTCTTTTGGATACACGAGTGATCATGTCTATTAGTTACAGTTCTTTTCCGATCTGTTTCAATGCTGTTGCCATCTCTCCTACAAATGTTTCTCAACTTACTTACAGTATTCTGTTGATGTTAAACGTTGCAGGTTGACAATGGATCGTTAGTAAAGATTAGGCATGGTGAGACCTTCGATGACTTCATAAAGTTCTTTGATGGCCTGTAGTCTATATATATCTTCATCATCAAGATAAAATTACTGCTACAATGGGCAGAGGATTGCAAGGATGATGCTTTAGTATCTGTTATTTCAGAAAAAATTTGTTTGAGGACTGATTATTTGGCCATTTTTATGTTTGAATACTTATTTTAGATCAATTATCTTAAATTTCAGTAGAACTTCTTACATCTCATTAAATGATATATTAGTGTTAAAACCTAATGTTTATTTTAGATCAATTATCTTAAATTTCAGTAGAACTTCTTACATCTCATTAAATGATATATTAGTGTTAAAACCTAATGTTTAAGTACTAAATTTTTTTATTTTTTTAATGAAACGTGTTAATCAAAGATTGCATGTATGAGGAAGGCTCATATCCGATTGAAAGACCTGGCTTTGTTTCTATGTAAAATGTCTTGCTTATTAAAATCAAGCATCTTATATGTGGATTAAGAATTTTATATTTATAAAGTAGTTGGGTTAAATAATTTAACCTTTTTATAATATTTTAGTGGTGTCAGTTATTTTTTTTAATAATATTATATAAAAAAAAATTTAACTAAAAGTTGATTGAAGAAATAATAATAATGATGAAGTCATCTCAACCGATGTATTTTAAATTTGTTTTATTTATTTTGAAATTAATATAATATATATTTTAATCAAATATTTATATATTTTATTTATCTTAAAATAAATTTAAATTTATGTCAGCATTCATTAATTTATTATCAGTATATCTGATATAAAAAATTTCCTATTGGTTATATGTATAATAAGAAAAGGTAAGTTCAAGTGGTCTATTGCTCAGTATGTGAACAATATAAACAAAGACTATAAATTCCAATAAAAAAAACTCAAAGAAAATAGTCTTTTGTTTTTCAAACAAAATGTTGATCTCATCATTATATATATTTTTATATTTTTAATAATTTATTTATTTATTATTAACTCAAGATAAAGGTGCTTAGACCTTTGTTACACCTTTTTTTAGGGGGGAATTTTAGGGGTAGAGCCCAATATTATAAACATGTGAAGGTAATTACATAAGTTCCATTCTCATAGTTACAATGTAGTATAGGGCAAACCTGATTCACAGCTACAATCAGATGAGAATCATAAAAATGGAGAAGAGAATAAGCAAAGGGGGAAAAAACTACCCTCAAAGTTAAACCAAAAAAGCAAAATTATAGGTAAAAATCATGGCTCACAAAGTGTCAAAATCACCGTGTTATGGGTAGCAGGGGCAGATCTACCAAAAGCCCAGGTCAAACCTCGTCCCCACCCCCAACATATCTGCGAAATCGCCCCACCTCAAAATTAAGGCTGGTTCCGCCCCTGATGGGTAGTATCCGTCATGAACGGACGTTGGTTGTCCCTTGGTTGCCGGAGAGGCCATCCGAGGGGACGAATGACATAAGGGTGAAAAAGCTCTCATTATTGTCCTACAAAAATCTTCCATATATGAACCATGTCAAATTTCCCCAGGCAAGAATAGGCAAGAAGATGTACAGTAAAAATCACCAGAAAGCAGCAATACCAATATACCATCTTATTACAGCTGAAATTGAGCACCAAAATCTTTTAGAATGCAGCAATAAAAACCCATCCATGAGGCAGTCAACTATGCCCATCCTCCAATAACATTTAGATGAGATTGAAAATGTGGTTATATTTTTTCCTTTGGTTGCCTTAGCAACAATAGCTTTCCTGATTTGGTGACATAGGCTTCGTTTGGGATAACTTTTTTGCTGTTTCTTAATGCAATTTTCTAGTAAAAAAAAAAAAAGTTGTACTAAAAAGTTACTTTAAGAAGCAATAAAAAAGCAGTATAGTGGAGTAGTGGAGAAACCAATAAACTAGTATGGACGTCGAATCGATAAAATAGTCGTCTTATAGTACTATCGATAAGTAAAGCAATTATATAATGCAGAAATTTTGATAAGGATTGTCGAAATCATATTAATGCGGTAAAATTATATAAAAGTGATTTCAATGCAGTAAAATCATATAAGAGTGTAAACATACTATCAAGGTATTCTATATCAATATCAAATAAGCATATTACATGCTCAATATGTCACATGTTTAGTATCAGTATATTAAATCAATAGTATCAAACCGTATCGGTGTCTATATCAGTAACAGTAACCGTGCAATAGTAGTAATAGTAAAATAATACAGTAACAATAAATTCATACATTAATAATAAATCAATAAATAGTGAACAATAAAGCCGCACAATAATAATAAATCGGTAAAATGCATTTCAATAATCATATTAATTAAGTAGTCCTCTCTTAAGCGATATTTTCCAATATCGGTAATCCACAATCAGTAACCTTTAGCTCAGTAAATAGAGTCGTCACTCTTTTGCCCGTCGACACAATAATAACTCCTTATAACTCCCAATTAGTATCACATGATTAAGTTGAGGATAACACCAAACCATATATTTAAAGTAAAGCCCGTTGGATCACCATCATGTACATATCAATCAGTCTTTAGCAAACATCAGTAAAACCAACATTTTACCCGTTTTTCACACATATTAATATCACATTTTGAATAAGATATCAATTTAAGGCTTCGTTTGGGACGACTTTTTTATTGCTTTCTAAAACGGAGTTTTAGTAAAAAAAAAAAAAAAAATTGTACTAAAACTCCATTTTAGATAGCAATAAAAAGGCCGTCCCAAATGAAGCCTAAATTTATTTATATGACTAATTTTAAAAGAAGGGTATTAACTGTACTAATCATTATACCATTTGTTGGGAATATAATGTTGACTCATTGCTTCTGATATAATATTGACTAATAATATAAAATAAGAATTAGTCATACATTAACATATGAGCTGAAGGGCCTTTTGACGTTCTGCTTTCACCCGACGCGACACAGTGCCGCCCCTCGAAAATTCCAATTTTTATTTTTTTATTTAATATAATAATAATAATTTTATTATTTATAAAAATTAGTGTTTTTTACCTTTTTAAATTTAGAAAAATATTTAAAAATTTCAAAATTTAATTAAAAATCCATGAAAGATTTTTGAATTCCTCTCTTATTATTTCATTTATATAAGAAAATAATTAATTTTTGAATTTTTGGAATATTCTTTCATTTATTCCCCTCATTATTGCACTTATAAATACTCCCCAGGAGTATGGGGGAAAAGCACGATCTATTATGTCGGTCCAAATTTTTCTTTGGATTGATATCTCAGGGATTGTAGGTGGTGATCAAATCCTTATTCTTTTATGCAAATCCTAGCTCTTTATTGGATTAGTAGCTCAGAGAATCTCAATGGCGATCAAAGCCATTATTGGTGGCAATCAAAGGCTTTCTCTCTTATTTCGATCCTTTTTTGGATTGGGAGCTCAGAGAGCTTTGGTGGCGGATCAAAGCGATCGTTGGTGGCAATCATAGGTTTGTTCTCTTGTGCTAGTCCTTCTTTGAATTTCTTGCTCGGAGAGCTTTGGTGGCGATCAAAGCATTTATTGGTGGCAATCAGAGGCTTGCTCACTTATGTCGGTCTTTCTTTTGATTGGTAACTCAGACATCTTTGGTGGTGATCAAAATGATTGTTGGTGGCAATCAGAGACTTGCCCTCTTGTGCCATCCATTTCTTGGATTTGTAGCTTGGAGAGCTTTGGTGGCGATCTAAGTGATTGTTGGTGCCAATCAGAGGCTTGCTCTTGCCGGTATTTTTTTTGAATTGGTAGCTCGGAGAGCTTTGGTGGCGGTCAAAGTGATCATTGGTAGCAATCAGAGACTCGTCTCTTTTGCCGATCCTTTCTTGGGATGATAGCTCATAGAGCTTTGGTGGTGATCAAAGATTGATTATTCCATGTCAAATAATTTTTTCCTCCAAAATCTTTATAGAGAAGATCCAGTAAAAGTAACACCTAAAAGATGTGGTCCCAATGTTTGCAATCGGGTGGTGAGCTGATACCTACGGTTGAGCTACATTTTGTTGGAGATAGAATGTATGCATGCAAATGGGGGCAAATAGCACATGACTTTAGGGATGGGGTTAGGCTCTGCGTCAACCACAACAATTCAGCAACACACTCATAATGTTGACTGAGTAGAGTACTAATGGTTTGGTGGTCGTTTGTAGAAATTTTTATAATATGCTCACATTGCTCTAAAAAGATTCGATTGTGCACATACTCGTTCATTGGGATTCATCACAGTATACGGGATGAGGTTGATGAAAGTATTTCACTTTAAATAATTCAACTTTTTAGATGATAAAGAATATCTGTCTGAAATTGATGTATAATCATATAAATATAATAACATTATATATGACTTTGAGAAACTTTTATAAGCTTGATATTTATTTGAAATATTTAAAACAATGAATGTTCCATCATCTTGTAAGAATATTTGTGAATTTGTCCCCATGAGAAACTAAGTTATTTATATATTTTTATGATATACTTTGGTATATAACCCCCTAGTTAAAGTAAGTAGTTTATTTAATTTTATTCGTTAGATAACTTTTAGCTAACTTTTAGCCTTTGATGTCTCTATGCCATTTGAGCCTTTTAAACTTTTAAGGTCTTTGATGTATATGTGCCTTTTGAGACTTTTAACCCTCTAAAATCTTTGAATGAGTGGTGACCTTGTCAGCCACTTACAATCATGGAGTCTTTCTAATGAGTACATTAAGCACTACCAGCTTTCCTTTGAGGCTACCTCAAGGGCATATCTTCCTGGGGTTATGAGTGGAGATATTGTCTGCCACATGTCCTCGTGTAGTCTTTCTAATGAGGACATTGTGCTTTTTGATTGATGTTTTTTTTTTCAAATTGTTGTTGATATTGTGGAGGGAAAACTCCATCATATTGTGATGGTACCCTATGTTGTGCAACTTTCTCTAATAATTAAAGGATTTGACTTTAAATTCCTCTATCCTACATATACGATCCTCTAAGATGAGGCCAGGGGGCTTGATCGCTAATATTTTATTGTTCTTGGTTGAGGGTGTAAAACCCCTCCAGATTTTAGATTCATGGTGCAGGTTAGTCTGTACGAACTGAACATGGTGCAGGTTCGTCTGTAAGAACTGTCATTACGAACTGAACAAAATTTTTTGACAGAGCCCATCATCCAGGGACGAAAATCAATTATCGTCCGTACAATATGTGGACAGAGGAGATCGTCTTGGGACGAACGAAAAATATCATCCGTATGATCCAAAGTATCTCATCCCATTTTAAATAAGAAATGATATTTTTGGTTGAGAAACGAAGAGAGAGAAAGAAAGATAAGAAGAGATAAGGAAAAGCTTGATTTCGGAGGCCATGGAGCAATTTTCGTCCGTCGACGCAAATGAAAGAATTGTTTGTCTCGCAATAAGGATTCCAAACCCTATTTCTGATTTCGAAGATTTTGTGTTTTAATATTTTCTGTTAAGATTTATGTTTTCGTTACCGGAAAATATGCATATCTTTGTATTGACGAAACTTTCACCGTGTAACTTTTCGTATGTTATAAAGAATATGATTACGAGTATTTTGAGTATTTTTTGTGATTTTTCACTGAACAGTTTTAAAAATATGACGACTTCTGTCTATTGATATGATATTTTAAGGGTTTTCTAAATTTGAGTTAAATCATGGTTGTTGATTGCAATGCATTGATGAGATGTAAACGAATATGGATATATGATTAAAATTACTGATATATTATTGTGGTACTATTGTGTGTGTGAAAGACAAGTAAAAACTGGTCGAACTGTTGGTTGGAGATTGATTAACCTGTACAGGATGGCGGGCCAACGAGCTTTTCTTTAAATATGATTTGGTATTATCCTTTACTGATTCACGTGAAACTGATTAGGGAGTCATAAGGAGATGATTACTGTGCCAACGGGCAAAGAGTGACTACTCTGTTTACTGAGCCAACAGATAATGATAATGATTTATTGATATTGATACAAGACTGAAAAACATCGTAAAAGCCAGCGATTCTATTTGTTGAGTCTTACTATTGTACTGATACTGATACAAGATTGAAAAACATCGTAATAGCCAGCGCTTCTACTTGTTGAGTATGACTACTATATTGAAATGCATGTTTAAAGCATTATTCTTATTGATATTGTACAGATTTATTGATATTATACAGATTTATCGTTACTATACGGATTTATTATTACTGCACGATTTCACTGTGATTGCATTACTACTCATGTCACTAGAATGCTACTGATATTGATACATACACTAATATAGGCACTGATACCACTAAGTCACTGTACTGACATTATGCATATGATATACTGAGCATGTGATATAGATTAACTGGATTGCATGTGATCATAATATCGAATAACTAGATAGCACGTATACATTTCGATATGATTTTATTTCATTGATTTGATTTCAACAGTTATTAATGATGTATTGATTTGATGCTTTATGCGATTTTATACTGACTGATATTATTGACAGAGATGATTTTCTTATTGATTTGATTTATATTACTGATATGATGATTCTTTAATGATTTGGCTGAGGTTTTAGATACGATAATTTCTATATTGAATTAACTGACATTATAGATACGATGGTTCCTTTAAAGATTTGATGTATGTACTAATTTATTGAGCTTTATAAGTTTTTCTACTGTTTACTGATTTCACTACTAATAATTATGGATTCTACTGTCTTTGTATTGATACTGTTTATGCATTGATTACTATTTCTGCATCGATTCAATGATCATGGGTAAGTGACTGTCGTGATTTGACTGATTGACATGCATATTGCTTCCGTACAGTGCTTTGATTTCAGTTGTAGGTATTTTGTAACCTGCTGGGCTTTTTAAGCTCATTATATGTGGTTAATAATTTCAGGTCAGTGCAAGGGAGCAGGAGTGTGAGATTGATCAGTATTTCTCAGGTTTATGTTCTTTTGTTTGTTATTCTTTTGTACTCAGGACAAGTTGGATATGCGATTAATCCTGAGTATTGTAAATGACTTTTGTGATTGAATATAGTTGTTTACATTGATGTTTTAAATCATAAAATATATTGTACTATTATTTATAGATGAATGACATAGATAGCTCTGATATTTTGATTGTTTAAATGATTAAATGAATAATTTTTCCAAGTTAGATCCTTGGGGTTCTGATAGAGGGATTGTTCATTGGCCATTGATGAGATATGTTGGGAATATTTTCCACAGATGATGCCTGTAATATCAGTTTTTGCTCCAGGTTCGTCCGGGACGAAGATGGATCGTCCGGGACGATCGGTACAGGTTGTGCAGAAAATCAGTTTTGGTTGTATGATTCGTCGGGACGAAAATTGGATCGTCTGGACGAAAATTCTCCCGTGAACCCTTCGCCAGGGACGATATGTCATTTTTCGTCTGGACGGAATTCCTCTCTTCATGGATCGTCCGGTACGAAGCTCGATCGTCCGGGACGATCAGTCTGGATATATATAGAATTGAGATATTTTGAAGAGAGAGAAAAAGCTGAGGAGAGAGAAAAACGAAGGAAAAAGTGGAAAAGCGGATTTTCGGGCGACGCCGAGCTGTTTTCGTCCGAGGAGACTGTTGAGGAAATTGCTGTGCACGAAGTAAGGCACAATCCGACTTTCTAAATTTTCAGAACCGTCGTGTTTGGCGGTATTTTCTGTCCGGATTTTGTTTCCGTTAGCGATTTTCGTCCGTATCTTTTGAACGGTTCAGTTTTTACCGCGTAACTTTTTGTATATCGTTGCCGTGCCGGGTGTGCACGTTTTAACTATATTTTGAAGATTTTTGTCCGGATATTTTTGATTCGACTGTGTTTTTAGTCGACTGGATTTTTCTGTGAACTTGGAAATTCTCTGTGCAGTAGAATAAATGTTCTGAAATGTTGATATCTATATTCTGTGCGAATTTGGTGAATTTTGATTTTCAGGAAAATTGTGTAAATTCTGTACACTGCCGTTGTGCTGCCCGATTTTTGAGTAATTCCTGATTTGTCCGGATTTTCTCTGAATTGATATGCTATCTGTATATGCTATGGAAAGGGAGTTATAAGGGGCCTGGATCCTATGAGATTCAGTTAGTGAAACGGGAAAATCTGAAATGAGCTCAATCTAAAATTTTGATATTTGTTCTGTTCCGGATCCGAGGAAAAATCTGTTTAGGTGCTATATGCACTATTTATATATTCTGGTGCTGGAAGCACATCTGATCTGTTCTGGTGCTATAAGCACATTTGTTCTGGTGCCGGGGGCACACTTAGCTATTAATTACTCAGCTATTATTCTGGTGCCGGGGGCACATTTAGCTATTAATTAAATATCTGATATATGCTGAGTTTATTCTGCTCTGATATGATCTGTACGAATCTGATTCTGTTGATCTGATATGTCTGATCTGTTCTGTTTCTGATTTAATACGACTTCTGTTTCCGTACAGTTCTGTTTGATTTGATATCTGTCCGATTCCGTTCTGATTTCTGTACGGATTTGTCTGCTGTATTGGTTTTGAGTTTCTGAGGATTTTGATTGGAGGTTTGTTGCTTTGCTGAGCTGTTGAGCTCACCCTTGCTTTCTGGTGGTTTTCAGGTTCTGGGAAGGGCAAGGAAGTTCAGGACTAGGTTTCAGAGTCTGATCAGATTAGGTACTTTTGTACTTTTGATTTTTGTACAGTCATGGCTTTTCTGTTCTGTCTTTCTTTCTGTTGAAGGCCATGTACTGTTCTGTAGATGATTATTTTGAGGAAATGAATTCTGATAGACGTTTTGTTCCGCTGCATTTGATGTTTTTAGTAGCTCTGTTGTTCTGTGTGCTTCTGTTGAGTTAAGAATTTGGAAGATCAGTTCAGTAACCTAATCCAAAGCCAGATCCTGGTTAGCTATTCCCCGTCGCGATCCGGCGCGGGCGGGATCCGTCTCGTCTCGGGTCGGGTCGTGACAATGCCAAACTGTTGCAGGCAGAGAAATTCACAATGATAGAGTAGAGAGATTTTTACGTGGACAAAAATTTAGCGCACAAATAGGTAATTAAAATGATAAAAAAATACCAAAAATTTTTACGTGAAAAATTCTGTAAAAGGAAAAAAATCATGGGATCTTGTCCAATTGAAGTGATTTCACTAATTTTTAAGCATATTATAGTAGTTGAAACATCCCTTAATTTAGGGACAATATGAATATAATATGTTAAAGATATTTCCAAACTTTGGATGGGTATTCTTTAGGTCGAATGAATGATAGATGTTGGAAATCAGGTGTTAATAGTTAGGAGAATGTTTATCAGAGGTCTGACGACGGTTGGAGATTTGACGATGTCCACGAAATGGCATAAGTCCAATGATGGTCAATAGTTGGGACGAGGTCACGTAGCGGTCAACAAACAAGCGCAAGTCTGATGATACTCGATGGTCATGAAGAAATCCGGCAGTGGTTGGCGATAAGAGATCTTCCAATTTTTTTTCTTTATTCTTCCTCCCTTCATGTGAAGAATGAGAGTCTATTTATAGTTTTTTAAGAGTGACATGAATTATAAATATGGAGAAGATCAAGGGTATGTTAGAGTGTTCCAGCAGATGGTTGATAATGATTCCCTTGATCATAACACATTTATCAAACATTTTTGTGCGTTAATGACGTTAGAATTAAACGATATTAGGCTCGTTGGATTTGTCTAGTCGAGCTGCTCAATTCAACTATAAGCATGCCAGATTGGATGATCATTTGGTCATCCAATTAATGCATTAAACTTTTCAAACTTCGGACTCTTGATTTGGCCTATTTGGGCACGATTGAATTGGTTTTGATGTCGTTAGATTCGTCTCGTCTAGATGTTCAATTTGACTATAAGCTTCCTGAAATTGGAGTTTGGATGGTCCCGATTTTAATTTTTGCAACCTTAATATCATATTTGCATCAATAGTCATGCCCGATCAAGTCAATTTTTTGGTGAAATATCAATATTATTAGTAGTAAGTTTACCACAATTTAATATAAAACAAAAAAATACTAGAAAATAATAAATCATTAAAATATAAATCATAAAATATACATATCATCAAATTAGTAGGTTTGAACTACTTTATAAAATATCAAATTATTACCACATTTTCATATGAAACATCATCATCCGACCACTTTTGTCCAAACCACATATGTTAGACCTTTATCTTTGGACCATGGTTAAGACCACGAGTATCTACACATCTCTCATCTTGCTGACTCAACAATATTTGTCATGGCTCTCGCATCAGACCAAATTAAAAACTCATGCATGGTGTGACTATTTTGATTTCTCTTTAAGAAATTCAGAACCAAAAAAGTTGAGGATTATTATAATCTTTTATAAAAAAAAAATCTAAGAGAAAGTTTTGATCATTTTCTCAATTCAAATTTATTCATTATCTTGAATAAATAAATTTCTCTCCTTTAATCTACACTTTGTTTAACTTAAATAATAATAATAAATTAAGAAGTATAAATTATTACTTAGTTAAGATAAACCTAAATTAAGAATTAATCAATTCAGTGGTGGAAAAGGACATTTTACCTTCCATTGAAGGAGCATTAAAGAATAAAGATGCTCATTAAAATCCACCTCCACAAGACAGATAAATGCACCTTCCAGCATTCACTCTTTCATCCCCTTCATACTTTTCTTAGAAGAAAATGTTATTAATTTCATATTTAAGGCTTTTATCAGTCGGAGTCAAATTTTTTTAAAAGAATACAAATTCGATTGAATCATATGATATTTTTTTCTTAGAATTTAGTTTTATTCAAAGCTATCGCACTCTCATTTTCATATTGTTTTTGTAAAGGCATGCAGTGCCTTAAACAGTGAAAAAGAATAATTTTCTGATGCTTTTTGACATTAAAATTGTCAAATAAAAAATAGTTCAAGATACATTTTCATTAAATTTAATTTAAATTATTATAATAAAAAATAGTTGATTAGTTATGTAATTGCACTAATTTTTAAATAAATCTAATAATTAAATTTGCATAAAAAATTTCAGTAAGTTTAATTTAGAAAAGTAATTTAGGCTTCATTTTGGACAAATTTTTACGGCTTTCTAAGAAAATCTATACTAAAAAACTGTTTTAGAAAGTAATAAAAAAGTTATCTCAAACAAAACTTAAATCAGGATATCAAGATCCAATTTTTTAGCACGAAAAATTTTAAATTAATTGAATTTATTTAAATATTAATACAATGCAAAATTTGATTCATGATTTCCAAATAAATTAAATTTATTTAAAATTTTTATCAGAATATTTAATAAAAATCTTCCATGATGTTTATATATATAGAGAGAAGATATGTTTAAGTGATTGATTGCTCAGTTCAGCATTTTTTTAGCTTTTAATGTACCATCAAATCATGCCCAACAAATTCCATAAAAAAATATCAAAGAAATTAGCTATTTGTCATACAAAATGTTGCTCTCATCACCATATCCTTAAAAAGATGAAAGCCACACCATTACTGCAAGCAGAATGACTACACTGTAACATAAAAAAACAAGAATTGAATAAGAAAATGTGTTCAATGATTAAGTGAAAATGATGTCAAGATCTTGCAAAATGAAATAACACAGTAAGCTGAAACCATTTTTCTGTGTTCTTCCACCTCATAGAATATTACAGAACCTGTAATCTTCTTCCCTAACATACCAGACATCACATTTCTGGCAAGTTTTTGGAACGAGTGAACTTGAATCTTTCTTCTCTTCCTTTTTCTCCTCCTTTTGTGGACCAATACTTACAAAACTGGCTGATTTTCTAAATTTTTGTATTTTTCGAATGATTTTGACTGGATCGGCGTCGCCGGTTATGGTAACTAAACCCTTGGATGAATCAAGAACAACTGAGCTTATACCTTCCACACCTGCAACTAATTTCATCACCTTCTTCATGCATTTTGAACATAGCATTTGAACAGAAACTACAATTTTCTGCAAATGAGTATATAAGATGTCAGAAAGTAGAATCAGGAATAATGAGAATGGAAGAAGAAGGAATGTTGCAGGTAGAAGAAAAGAGTATGGACCTTTGACATGATTTTGATTGTGCTGGAAGAGAACATATGGGAGTAGGATGAAGATGATATATGGTGCTTATAAAGCAACTTGTAGAAAGCTATCCAATTATTTATTTGTTTGTGTAATCATGGCTGGATTGTTTCCATGTCTCAATGGAGGTAAATACTGTAATGAGGTAATATGATTTTGATGAAGATTCACATAAAGATGAAAGCGCACAAGAGAGAATAATCCACATTCACCAACCAATTTAGCTTCTTTTCAACAACCAACATGTTATATTTCTCATGAAAAATAGTTATGAGGGATAGATTAAGGTTTCGTTTTTGACGACTTTCTTACTGCTTCTTAAAGCAGTTTTTTCGTATAAAAATTGTAATTTTTGTACTAGAAAGCTACTTTAAGAAGCAGTAAGAAAGCTGTTCCAAACGAAGCCTACATTCAAGAAAGACTTGCATAGGGTATCATTCTATTTCTTACTATGTACAAAATCCAACCATCCATTCAACCAATTTCATACCAACCATTTTAAATGCACCATGTGATGTTAACAGTAGTCATTTTCCTTGAAGAAGCATATTGTCCCTCAGTGCTATAAAGTTCAAGTCTTGTTTGGTGACATGAATTTAAAATTTATATTTTGAGACATGATAAACTTGTTGGATTTCATCCAATAAATTGAATATAGTTAGAAATTATTAAAAAAAATTAAAAATTAATGATTTCATTTTTTTATATATTTTGGTTGTGGAAATAAATAATTATTTTAGGAGTTTTTGTGAATAATTATGGAGTCTAAAATCAATAGATAGTAGATAGAAATGAATACCTAAATAGATCCAACTTTAAGAGGACATGGTTAATTGTTGTATTTATTTATACATGAATCTTCTGTTAATAGAAGAACTCTGCTAAGGCTTTATTCGGACATTTTTTTACTGTTTTCTAAAACAATTTTTTAGTACAAAAATTTCTAATTAATTTTTTTTTTGTGAATTTTTATGGAGTCTAAAATGAATAGATAATAGATAGAAATGAATACCTAAATACATCCAATTTTAAAAGGACATGGTTAATTGTTGTATTTATTTATACATGAATCTTCTATTAATATAGGAACTCTTCTAAGGCTTCATTCGGGAATCCTTTTCACTGTTTTCTAAAACAACTTTTTAGTAGACCTGTCAATATTGGACCCGACCCGAAAATCCGACCCGAAATTTTCGGGTTTGGGTTGACCCGACCCCAAAGCGGGTCGGGTTCGGGTCCGGAAAACCGACCCGTTTGCAAAAACAGGTCGGGTTCGGGTTGACCCGACGGGTTGCCGGGTCAACCCGAAATCCCATTTATTTTAAAAAAATTTGAATTTTCCTGCCCGGCTCGCTGCCCCCGCCCGCCCTGCCGCGCTGCTGCCCGCCTGGCGCTTGCCCCGCGCTGCCGCGCTGCTGCCCCGTGCTCCCGTTGCTGCGTTGCCGCGCAGGCGCCCCGCTGCCGCTGTTGCATTGCGTTGCTCGCCCCGCTGCACCGAACCGCACCGCACGGTCCGCACCCCGCCCCGCTGCACCGCACCGCACCGCGTCGCTTGCCCCACACTACAGGAAAAATGTCATTTTCCGGCGACCATTTCTGACGGAAAAATGACCAAAATACGTCGGAAATTAGCATTTCCGGCAGAAATTTTTCCGCCGGTTACACGCGAGTCAGAAAATGACTTCCGGCGTTAAAAAATGCGACGGAAATATTTCCGTCGCATTTCCGACGAAAAATTCGCCGGAAATTATTTGCGGCGATTTGTTTTTGCGCCGGAAAAAAAAAATTGTACAAACAGCCGCCGCCCCTTAACCGCCGGGCAGCCCCCCTCCAGCGAACGCAGAGCCCGCCGCCGCCCCTTAACCGCCGGGCAGCACGCTCGCGGTTCAACCAAACGACTCAAGCTAGCCCCGCCCGTGTGAGTCACAACGCATAAGCGGGGGTTCGAACACCCAACCTCTCCAACCAGCGTGAGGTCCTCAACCACTCAGCCACAAAGGAAAACCTGCTATTAGTGATAACTCTTATTATTTAAAGTATAACGTTAAAATTTTAAAAGTAAATTCTTTTTTTAAAGCAAGAACATTTTTTAAAATTAATTAATTTAATTTAATAATAAATTAATGAATTAGTTAAGTTTATTTTAAAATATTTATTTTCAATAAATTAATTTAACAATACATTATTAAAATATTTAACTTAATTTAACTAAATAAAAAATCTAAATTTTATTATAAATATTTTTTTTTAGAATTTTTTAATTTCCGCCAGAAATCCGTCGGAAACTCTGCCGAAAAAATCCGACGGAAAATCCGTCAGAAATTCTGTCGAAAAAAATAGTTTGAAAAATTTGACCTTTATCCGTCGGAAATGCGCCGGAAACAATTCCGCCGGAACTCCGCCGGAAAATTCCGCCGGTAATGGACAGTTTTCCTGTAGTGCCACTGCACGTCTGCACCGCACCGCGCCCCGCTGCACCGCGTCGCTCGCCCGTCCACTGCACCGCTGCACCGCTCGCTTTCGCGTTGCTTGCGTCGCCCGCTGTACCGAAGCGGGTCGGGTTCAGGTCCGAAAAATCGATCCGTTTGCAAAAACGGGTCGGGTTGACCCGAACCCGAATAGTACCGGGTCAGTTCCGGGTTCGACCCGAACCCGACCCGTGACCCGAAATTGATAGGTCTACTTTTTAGTACAAAAAATTTCTAATTAAAATTTTTTTGTACGAAAAAATAACTTTAGAAAGCAGTAAGAAAACTATCTCAAACGAAATCTAAAATTGATAAATAGAATCTTCGCTTTAAATTCATTAGAAATAATGGAGACAATCTACTCATGACCTATAATCTCACAATCAAAATGAAGACGTACAGTCTATTCATTGCTCTAGACAAACCCTTTATTCTAGTTTCAAACTATATAATCCATCATTATTTTGTTTCATTGTATTAGTTTTACTTAGTAAAATTCTTGAATTCTTAGAGTTTACCAACTTCAAGTCTTCACCAAACAAAAGTTATTAATTTGATAGCGATTGGTGGCTGAAGGAGGGATAATTTCTATCATTCACATGGACAACTAAGACAACTAACAGCCTTTTTCATGTGGTAAAACCGCAAGAATTGCAACAAATTGCATGTGTGGTAACATCGTAATCCATGATTGACATGATGGGACTTTTGGGTTAAACATTGGCTTCATTCATGTAGACATTAAGAGTGTTAAACGTAATACATTGGTTTAAGGCTAGCTTGTGACCCTTGGTTAGACTTATTTGGGAAGATGAAGCCACCATTGTTTCTAAAGACCATTAACCAATTGGAGGCCATGAGCTTGTTTTTATAACTTTATAGAAGCACTTGACGAGATGGACAATTCTCTTAATTAAGAGGAAGATGACTTTGGTCACCTTCATATTGATTAGAAATATTGACATGTTTTCTTCTAGGATAGGTTGAGTAATGTCATCTCAAGAATGAATTCCTTGAATTCTTTTGAGCCACATATAACATATCAATAATGATAATCACGATGTAAGAGCAATTGAGTAGACTTGGTGAGTGCAACATAATGGTATTTGAGCATGACAATAAATTTGCTAGGCTTATCAACTATAAGATGGTCGCATTGCTCACACTAACATAGCTACTTCTTCGAGAGGGGTCCTACACGACTATGCTCATTGGTAATTAGGGTCATTCTTATTTACCTACAAGAAGGCCATGGGGCTTTAGTCAACACTAAAAAAGAATGAGCAAAAAATGATGCAAGTTAGACATAAGCATTGTGAAATGATGATGAAGATTGACAACTAACAAAAAAGAACTCCATAAGAGGAGCTTATGCAAAAACTATTAGAAGCTTTATGGCGAACAATGCTTGAACAATTGAAATTGTCAAGATGTGGCATGGTGGCATGGTGAGCTTAATTCTAATTGGATGAACATCTAGGCATTGATTCAATGCCACCAAGGGGTCAACATGAAAACAATACAATAAGTAGCTATTCAAAAGGCTAGAGAAGCCAAGATAATATCACTTGTCAAGTTGAAAAGGAAAACCTACTTAGCAAAGGAAGGATGTATTACAACTCGCAGCATGGGTCTTTCTTATTGATATGTGACAAAAAACTCCACTTGAATCATTTGATTCCTCTTTACCGACAAAACCTCGTGCTCGGGAGAAGAATAATCTATTTTCTTTTCTCGAGTACGGACTTTTCTGGTCTAATCGCGGGTTCTTCAATTGTCTTTTTCCCTCATAAGAAAAATAAGGTGTATAGGTGGTATACTCTATGTATATGTATCCTAGAGCTCCTTTTATGCTTCACAATGTGTGATGTAAATAAAAAAGATTGATCCATTTATAATCCTCCTTCAATTGGTTTAATGGATTGCCCAATTGGAAATGATAACAAAATACATAGGTCTTATTACAAATGAGAGGTAATACTATAGGAAAAACTAACATTATCGACAGACTTTTCGACAATATTATATCCACCCTTGTTTTAGAGTTCAATTGCTCAAAACTTCATATTTTTTTTAATTTTAAAATATATCCTTTTAATTAATTATGTGAGTTTTATTCTTCATAGTTTTTAATTGTGTTTAATTTTTACCATATATTTGAAATCATAGCATCATTAATTATTAGATAAATTTTAGTATTATTTAATACTTCATCCGGTTGAACTATGATTGAACCCTTGTCAAATCATGGAATTTTGAATCTCTCTTTTTTCGATCCAACTTTTATAACCTTGTCAATGACAATTATTTTTTATTTATTTATTTTTATTTCTTAACCAATTGCTTCCTTTGCCAAGAAAAATTATGACGTGCAGAATCATCTATGAGGATACAGAATAAATATATTATAAATACATTATATTTATTGTATAATGTCTACTTTGATGTCGACTGATTTCATTACCACTTGCGGTGCGGACACTAGATAGAGAGAATTATATAGATTTCTCTCCGCCAACCGTAAAAATATAATTACTATTTTTTGGGAAAAAAATATAATTACTATAGCAGATACATTTTAACTGTGATTTTACCGTAGACAAGACAGATAACAATTTCTGCTATATGGCACCCAGCAGCCACGTCAAGTCGTCAATTCGCTCGTGAGTTTTAATATAAAAGTCCCGAAAAGGATAAGTACTGTGTCAAATTTTTTAAATTTCTCCGTTGGACATGTGTTGCGTGGGCCCCGCATGCCAGCCGGATTGTATTTCAAATTTTCATCTTGACTGGAACTGGAGCGTGATACACGATCTCCGGTGATCGACTATGGGGGAGACGCGGGAGACGATCGGCGTGATCGGTAGCGGCCAGATGGGCTCAGGCATCGCTCAGCTTGCCGCCATCTCGGGCTTCGACGTATGGCTCCATGACTCCGATTCAGGCGCGCTTCAACGGGCTTCGGAGGGCATCGGTGCCGCCCTCCGGAAACTTGTCTCAAAGGGGAAACTCTCTGAGGTCATTTTTCCTCTTCACCTTTCCTATTTCCACCATTGCGTTTAAGCTTTTTTTTTCAAGTTGGTTGTCTAATTTGATGTTGTTTCGTACAACGTGTTGGTATTTTGTATTAGGGTTTCGATTGAGGTTTCTGGTAGTGTGACATTATTGGCTAGGTTTGGTTTATGGGATGTGTTTAAACGGTTCTGGAGTGCGAGCTTTCCAGTGCTCTGGATTTTATCTTTGTTGCGCGATAAGTTCAACAAACAGCAGTAGCTATTGTGATCCACAATGGATTGATTCGGGTGTCAGTAACGGGGAGCCTTTTTGCCGTCCCTGGTAAAATACAACTGCTTATCAGCGTGGGAGTTCGGCTTGGCGTTTTTGATGACTGATGAAGGCGGACTTAGCGTCAAAGAGAAGGTCGTCTCTGCTTCAACAATAGTTTTAAGGTCATGCTGAGCGGCAATAAATGCATCTCTATGAAGTTCAAAATTAATACCCTCCTAAGTTATATAGAAAGGAACCAACCAATGAATATGTTGCTAATTTGAATCTCATCAGCAAAGCCTTTTATTTGCCATTAAGTACATTAGAGTTGCCTAGTGGTCAAGAGTAGTTTCATATGTACCAGGCATGCCAAAGCAGAAACTACAAATGATGGATCGATGAATAAGTATAGAGGAATAGTCAGAGTATTACCTCTTGAAAATAAATAGTGAAAAATAAAATTAAGCAATTTAATTCACATTCATTATGGAAAGCACTACACTTCTTTGGTCTAATTGGATTTGATTTAGACAAATCCTTTCCATTTTCTCCGCTGATCGGATCTTGATCAAATTTATCTGAACCCCTCAATTTTAGCTAACGATAAGATATCCTTGAGCCCCATCGACTTGGTCGTCCTCTTCAGCCCCCCTTGTTGACAGCTCAACAATCTAAATTTATTGGCCAGCCCTCCTGATGATTGACTTATATTCCTTTATTGTAGGCTTCTCTTGGGGCCTAGTTCCGCAAGAAGTCACCTTCTCGGCATCTCTCAGCATATGGTCGACAACTTGGCGCATTAGATTTTGCAACATAGTGCCCTGTTAATGGCATGTTCATCCCCTTGGCCTTCTCTCCAGCTCAACATCTCCGCGGCACTATAGAGTTATTTGCTTTCATTCTCGATGCTTCGTCATCTTTGTCTCGGCCTTTCCAAGTTCCCTCTAAGTGTGTATTTTATTCCTCTCTCGAGAAACGCCGACATCGCCCTCACTTTATAGCCTTCTCGACAAGTCGACAATTCCTACTCGGCACATTAACAACTTTCATTCTTGGCAATCACCGATAACTTGACATCTTAGACTTTGGATCTGTTTCCTTGTCAACCTATTTCGCTTTGCCTCGTCGTTTCCTTCTCAACTTAGCAAACATCTCCCCCTTGTCAATAGCTTGACAAACTAGAGTTGTTGGCTTGTCATTGTGCTTCATGACGCTTTTGCTGAAATCCTTCTCAACACCCCACCATCCTACCCTTGATGTTAGCTCAACATACAAAGTTGATGACTCAACTTTCATTAGGTGATGTCAAGGCACACCATAACTTGGCATTGGCTCATTGATGATATTGGCTTGCTATTTGACAAGCCTCTTCCCACATAGAATTGATCATTATCTTGAATCATATTAAACGCTAAACTCTCGGGGGTATTCGTTTTGTCACCTACCACATGGAGGCATATAGCACATGTCGTCATCCAAGAAAGAATAAAATTATTATGGCTTTATCTTGGACCCATCTTATGTCCTCCCGGTAGTGTAAATACAACAACAACATCAAGCCTTTATCCCACTACGTGGGGTCGGCTACATGAATCCTTTTTCTCCATTGTCCTATTAAAAGTCAAATTCTCATTTAAATCTAATAAAGAAAGGTCATTCCTAATATTTTCTAACCAAGTCTTTTTAGGTCTACCCCTACCTTTCTTAACATAAGTCAAATATAATACCTCTACTCTCCTAACCGGGTCATCGGAAGGCCGCCGTTTTATGTGACCAAACCATCTAAGGCGACTCTCTCTAATCTTATCTTCTACTGGAGCTACTCCAACCTTTTCACGTATATGCTCATTTCGTATCTTATCTCTAAGGGTAAAGCCACTCATCCACCTGAGCATCCTCATCTCTGCCACACTTAACTTAGTATTATGCTTCTCTTTTAATGGCCAACATTCGGCACCATAAAGCATTGCAGGCCTCACTACCATCTTATAGAATTTTCCCCTAGTACATTTCTATCACATAACAAGCCCAATGCCCGGTAGTATAATTGAGAAAATATTTTTCTTGCAACTAGTATCCCTCCTTAGGATGTGGCCTTTTGCCTCAAGATATTTTGGGCTTCTTTTATTAGTGCCCATCTCCTACAAAAGTGTGATGATGACACCTTTTGAGTTTGATCCAAGACAAATTATTAATGAGTTGTATTTATATCTGGAGAAAATGTATTTTTATAATAACAAAGAGTATGTTGAAGATTTTATGTGGACTTGAAGTAGTTACTCCATGAAGGCTCCTAAATTTTGTGTTTGATGTGTGGAGCAGATAAAATATAACATCTTCATGAGCTATAGAAGGTGAAAAGTCAAGAAGATGAAGAGGATGAGTTATATGTATTTATCATCATCTTATATATTCAAATAACTTATTGTAATAAGGTCCCTTCTTATCTTTTCAAAATTATACTTTGTACTTCTAGAAATACCATTGTGATGGAATGAAATGATAAATTGAGTTGATGTTGATTCACTTGCTTTATTAGCAATGCAACATGTGATATTTGGTGATATTCTCCTTATGGAGGACTTGGAGCTCATTTTATTATAATGATATTTCAAATTTCTCCTTCTTACATCATCCTTCAATTTGGTATTCGAGCAAACAGTCTTGAGTGCATGATTGCTTGTTAGATGAATTTGGCGTTTCTTCTGTTTTTGGACTTTCTTGATGATATTGTTCTTTCTTTCATTTTCTTGTTTTTTAAATCTTTGTTCATTTTCAAATTTCATCATTTGCTCGTTGCATTTCCTTAGTTTCAAGTTTTCATTTTTTTTTTCATCTTTTCTTTTCAAAGAGTTAAGATCTTGGTGGCTGTTTGTGTTGATCCTTGGTGAGAGTTGAACATCTTTGAAACACTTGGTGAAAATTTAAATTTTATTATTTTTTGGATTGTTTTGAGGGGTTTTCTTGCATCTTAGTTATTTTATTTGTTGCATATTTTCTTCCTTTAGTTTGTTGCATTTGCAAATTTGCTTTCCTGGCTTTATAATGTTATATTTGTTTGCCATGTATGTGATTTAAGATTCTTTTCAACATAATAAATGCTTACATTCTAATTGGTGCAGGACAAGTTATATTGTTCTAATATATTTTCTTGATATGAAAAAATATTATTGAAGATTTAGAATGGAGTCTAAATAGCTGTTTTCTATGAAGGATTTTAAATTTTGCCTGAAGAGAAGATATATTTTTTTTTTGCCTGAAGAGAAGATGAAACATCATTTTCAGTTCATGAAAGATAGAAGACGAAAAGTCAAAAAATATAAAGAGTTGCTAGTTGCATTCAAAGAACTTATTATATTAATGGTCCCTTTTTATCTCTTCTAGTTCTATGTTTTGTACTTCTATAAATACTCTTGTGATGGAATAAAAGGATATGCTGATTTGATGTTTACTTGCTTTATTAGCAATTTATATGTAAAATTTAGGGTGGTCTTTTCTTTATGGAGGATTTTATGGTCATTCCGTTAAAATGATATTTGGAATTTCCACTCTTATATCCTCCATCAGGTTTTCTTTGACACGCAAGAATCTTTACTTCGAAATCTCGGATACCCAATTTCGCACCTAAGTCCTTCGAATTTCAAGTTTCAAGACCGAATTATGATTCTCTTCTTCTCATTGTCATCAACTTTAGGATTATAAGCTTCAACCAATAAACAATTTGTTCTAAAAATTATTCAAGGCTATGCCTCTCATCAAATATAGGTATGCAATTTTGATTTTTATTATAGTGACTTTGTTTTTATCTAGAACCATAGCTTACACAATCTTGTTTAAATTATATTTTTCATTAATATTTTGACTAACCAATTATTGTCCAAGATATAACAATGCCACCATAAGCTCTTAGGATGTTTTAGGTGCAGGGTTTACTAATGAAACCCTAAAATGAATCACATTTTGCATTTTTTCAGCTATTGATTTAAATCTCTTTTGACGTGAAATTAGATAATATAGTTCATTCATTCTAAACAATAATGTAAAAGCCACAACAACAACAATAGCAAGCTTTTATACCACTACGTGGGATCAGTTATATAAACCCTTTTTCTCTATTCTGTCATATTAAAAGTCAAATTCTCATTCAATTGTGGTCGTACTAAGAGTCAAATTTTCATTTAAATCTAATAAAAAGTGTCATTTTTAAAAATAAAAAATTCTGCCAAAAATTTGAGAATGGGTTAAAAATTCTGTAGTGATTCAAATTTGCTCAAAAAACCAAAGAAAAGAAAATTGGCATATATCAAGCTTGATATAATCTCAATCATACACCCAAACCAAGCATTAAATAGTTTAGAAGAAAGAACAATGATATAAATCATTAATTGGATGATCCAAGTCTCATGTGGTACAAAGGAGAATTGTCCTCCTTAAGTTGTCTTAAAACTTGCAAGTTCTTGAAGAATTCAAATCCAACAAACTCACAAGAATTTAGATGCCTTTTATGCAATAATTCAATTTTTTTTACATGCTTCCAGGTTCTATTTATAATCTAAATACCCAAAATAAATAATTTTGAGATTTCATGAATTTGGGTTCATGTGGAACTCTTCTTGTCTAGGTCAATGTGAATGTTAATGATAATAATTTTGATATCCCTATAATCGATATCTAATGGAGTAAAACAATCTCTTTTTCTCATCAGTTGGACCAGAGGGTCTATCTCTTTTTCTATATGTATATGTATATTTATATAGATATCGAGAGGGACAGATAGAAGGGGGAGAGATGTTTAATTGGGGCTACCAAATTCCATGTCTTTCTTAGAGAAAGCAGAGGGAGAGAAGAATACAAAGGTATTGAGGGCCAATCTGAAAATATTCAAACAAAGAAGGATTAATGTTGAGCGGGCATAATTGTTAACTCAAACGGGAGTTACGCATGCAATTTTCCCTAAATCTGATGGTGGTAGTAATATTCATGTTAGTTTGATATGTATTGCTCTGATAAGCTTGCATATCTATTAGAAACTAATTGATGAGCAGAATTTTACATCAAGGGTATATATTGTTATTGAAAAAAAAGGTTCATCGCCAGTACAATCACTTGAAGTTTATGTAGCATATGCTTACTGGATGAGATGCTGGAGATTTCTCTAAAACAATTTAGTGCACATCTCTTAACACTGAACTGTTCTGCATATAAATTCCTTACCGGGTTTAAGCATTTGTTAAATTCCTTTTGTTACGGGTCATTCTCGGGTTTTCAAGTCAAAAAAGGGTTTTCGGGTCAAAACGGGTCAATTTTTGGTCATTTTTGGGTCAAAGGGTCAAACCGAACCTGACCTGATTTTTGAAACGGATTGAATTGTTAAACCCGAACCCGACCCGTTTCGGGTCCAGGTTGACCCTAACCCAAAATTTTCATGTCGGGTTCGAGTTGGGTTTTTGGGTTATGTCAAATATTGACACCCCTACTTTTGTAGATTGTGTATAAAAAAAAAAAAAAACGTTTCTTTGAAAGAAGATGATGGTAGACTCGAGTGACCTACTACATTTTGCTTGGGAATGCCATCTGAAGCTTTTGTAATGATGAATAGTTCCTGTGTGTTCGTAACTGTTTCGAAGATGGCTAAAGATCTTTTTTTCGCTGTTTTACTTCGTATTTGCAGCTAGCTGGTACAGATGCTTTAAATCGTCTCAGATGCACATCGGATCTGGAAGATTTTAGGCATGCAGATGTTATAATTGAAGCCATCATTGAGTCTGAAGATGTCAAGAAAAAGCTGTTTTCTGATCTTGATAAGTTAGTCAAACCTTCTGCAATTTTGGCATCCAATACTAGTTCAATCTCCATCACTCGGCTTGCTTCTGCAACTAGACGCCCTGCACAGGTCAGCCTTTCCAGTTATAATACATATATGTATACATTACAGGCAAAACGTGTACCTAATTGCATGCTTGCATTGCCAAAATTCATGCAAGCTTTAAAAACCGATTTGTCATCAATTTTTAACCCTTAGAAAGGAGCTATTATTCTGTGCGGACACCGGACGGTTCTCCCGTCCGGTTACATGCTCGGTATCGAGCGTAGTACATTTTTGGGGTGACGTGGCACATTTTTATTGGTCCGCCAAAATTCATGCAAGCTTTAAAAAACGATTTGTCATCAATTTTTAACTCTTAGAAAGGAGCTATTATTCTGTGCGGACACCGGACGGTTCTCCCGTCCGGTTACACGCTCGGTATCGAGCGTAGTACATTTTTGGGGTGACGTGGCACATTTTTATTGGTCCGCCAAAATTCATGCAAGCTTTAAAAAACGATTTGTCATCAATTTTTAACCCTTAGAAAGGAGCTATTATTCTGTGCGGACACCGGACGGTTCTCCCGTCCGGTTACACGCTCGGTATCGAGCGTAGTACATTTTTGGGGTGACGTGGCACATTTTTATTGGTCGTTGGGCGCCCTCCGGACTCAGCATAGAATAATGAATCCTTAGAAAGGGACTATAAAGAGTGAAATTGAGATACCTTGATGTATGCTGTTTGCAAATTATATAATTTATTAGGTTAAATTTCTATTGAAATAAGGAAAAATTTCGAACAATGAAAAAATAATGTTAAGGATCCAAAATTAGTAGAATAAAAATCAAGTATATGATATATTATTTTGATAGGAGTGATGTTAATGATAAATTATACCTAAATATTATATAGTTTTAAGTAGGCTAGATTTATTATGCACAAATATCAAATTAGATTATTATATAATTTGATGTACTGTGATGTTGTTTAAGCAAAATTTGTTTATGCTGCATGGAATTCTAAATATACAGTATAATTCTTGGTTTATATCTGAAGAATCATAACAATATGTGACATAAAATAACTGATGGGTTTTTCAGGTAATAGGCATGCATTTTATGAATCCTCCTCCTGTGATGAAACTGATTGAGATAGTGAGGGGGGCAGACACATCTGAGGCGGTCTTCTCTAAAATTAAAGCTTTGGCGGAAAGGTAACTTTTCAACCCGGTAATTCTGCAAATATTCTAAACTTCATCACATTTCCTCGATTGGCTTCTGAATTTTTGGCTCCTCTTTAGGGCAAATTATTCTGTGCGGATGCCGAATGTCTTCCAGATACCAACCAGAATGCGCCATGCACCTCCTATTCGGTACTACTGACGTGACGCATACTGATTGGTCTTCGGACGGTGAACTGCGGTCGGCGTTCGCGCAGAATACTTTCTCCCTCTTTGGAGAGAATTTTCTCCTTGGTCTATATAACACATTCACTTTCTAGATTCGGCAAAACTGTTATATGCTCGAACGACTACCCTGGTTTCATCGTGAACCGGATATTGATGCCGATGATCAATGAGGCGTTTCATGCGCTATATACCGGCGTAGCGACGAAGGAGGACATCGACACTGGAATGAAGTTGGGTACAAACCATCCAATGGGTCCTTTGGAGCTTGCAGACTTCATTGGATTAGATGTTTGCCTCTCAATAATGAAGGTTCTTCACCATGGATTAGGAGACAGCAGGTACAGCCCATGCCCTCTTCTTGTTCAGTATGTCGACGCCGGCCGGCTGGGTCGAAAGAAGGGGATTGGAGTCTATTCTTATAAAAAAGAACCAGTAAGAGCTAAACCAGTATCTTCTCTCTAAAGCACTTTTTATGATTGGTCATATACATGAGGTTTATTTCTTCTAGCATTCAAGTGTATGATTATGATTATGATTATGATTATGATTATTCTGGACCTGCCTGTAGGTTAAAATGCTAATAAGCTAGCTCAAAATGTACTTGATGAGGAATGCTGGAGGTTTATATGCCTGGGATTGATCATTTCCTTTTTTTTTTCATGTACTAAGCAGGTGTTACATAAGATGTTTGTGATTATGTTAATAAAAATATGATATTTGGGTTTTTATTTTTATTTTTGGTCTTTGGAAAGAAAATATATGTGATTTTCTTGATTTGTTATTGTGTTTTACTTTGTTTGTACATGAATTTTTGTCACTTAATGGAATCCAAATTGTTCATGACATAAATGGCTATAGAACATGAAAGGATTTTGTCGAGTTTTCTAAATAATAAATTAGGTTATTATATTTTTCTATAAATTAAAATTACTATTTTAAAAAATTAAGCAGAAGGAAAGGGAAATCAAACTCAGCTAAAATGTGGTGGTAAGTTTTTTTTTTTTTTCTCTTCCTCTACTATTATAATAAATTAAATATTAATGAGAATGATAAATGTATGTATAAGTCAGGCTCATAAAGAGATATGAGAAGAAATAAAGTGCGATAAGGATGAAGGTTATAGAGTATTTTTTATTTTATAAGAGGATATTTAACATGGGTGGATGAGATGTTTTTATATATATTTTTTTAATGAAGGTGGTGAGAATATGATTTATTTTAGTAACTTTAGTACTTTAAATGAAATAAATATTTTTTTTATAATTTGTTGCAGTAGTAAATTTGAAGTTTGATAGGTTTTAAAGAAAATGATGTGTGAAAAATGTAATAAGGCTTGATGAGAAATATGGAAATGCTTAGGAAATTAAGGATTTTTTGGCTTATTATAATTTTTAATGTTACTTTGAAGATTAAAAAGATGTCGGATGAATAGTGAAATAGTATTAATTCTTATTTTTTAAAATAAAAATAATGGGCAATAGTGCTAGAATTATAGAGAAAGTAAGTTAATGTGTCATGCATTAAAATTATGAGAGAGGGTAATGGAGCATTTTACAACATGATATTAATATTTCTCAAAATCAATTTGAATTCATGTGAGATAGATCTGTTACGGAAGTCATACATTTATCGAGAGGTTTGATGGAGAAGTATAGAGAAGTTAAAGAGGATTTATTCATGATATTTATTGATTTAGATAAAGAATATGATAAAGTTATAAGAAAAGCGCTATGAAGAGTTTTAGAAAAAAAATGAGTTCATGGTGCTTATTTTCAAGTCATTAAAGATATGTATACATTAGTTGTTACTTGATCAAGTATTTTTTTTGTTTCAATTGGATTACATCAATGATTAGCTTTAAACCTATATCTTTTGCTTTAGTCGTGATCCCATGGATGTTCTTACTAATCATTTGTAATAGGATTTATCTTGTTGTATGCTTTTTGTTGATGATTATCTTATTATTGAAAAGACTAGAAAGAGAATTGATGAAAATTTTGATTGATGAAAATTTTGAATTATGGAGTTCAATCATAGATTCTAAAGGTTTTTGTTTAAGTAGATCTAAAACTTAATACATAAAGTATAATTTTAGTAGTAATAGATCTAGTGGTAGGATCGTGACATTGAGCGCGTCATTCAAAAAAAGGTGTATGTTGTAGACATCTTGGCTCTATTGTTTAAAGTGATAGTGAAATAGACGTGGATATTAAGTAATGTTTAAGTTGGATGGTTGGAGTGAAGGAATGCATCGAGCCTATTGTGTGAAAGAAAAGTACCGCTCAAAGTTAGAGAAAAATTTATAACATGATGGTGATACCTACAACTCTGTATGACACAGAATGTTAGACATTAAAAGAGAAGCATAATATTAAGTGTTGCAAATATGAGAATGCTCAGGTGGATTAGTGGCTTAACAATTAGCGATAGACTGTGAAATGAGTACTTATGTGAAAATGTTGTAGTAGCACAAGTGACAGATAAAATTAAAGAGAATGGCCTTAGATGATTTGGTCACTTAAAATGCTAGTCTTCCCATAATCTTTAGAAGAGTGGATATATTAGATCTAGACTATGCTATGTAAAGTAGCGATAAACCTAAAAAGACATGGTTAGAAGTTATTAAAAATTATCTTTTTTTATTAGATTTAAATGAGAAGCTGACTCTTGCTATATTTTTCTTTTTTGGACAGTTGAGGGCATTGAACACGGATCACGTGGGACAAAATTTTTCGTGACTTGATCTACAATTTGACTCTTAATAGAACACAATACAGAAAAAGAATTAATCTGACTGACCACACATAGTCCCATAAAGACTTATTGTTGTCCTCTACTTCTTAAAAATTCCTACTACATTTGACAATTATGCAAGGATGAAGAAATAGATATTACAAAAACCTGCATTAAAAATTGGTTTCAACTAAAAATATTTTTTCCCACCTCTTTATCAGCCTCTGTTACTTTCTATTACAAATAAACATATTTATGGTAAATAAGAAGTGAATTTCAACTATATGGTAAGGCCTTCTATACATTCAGCATAAAATTAAGCGAGTCAAAGTATGTTAATGAAGCGTTTTAGTTACGCAACTTAGAGCTTAAGCAAAAATAATATGCTTTGATAAACGTCCCAACATTCATATTTAAATGAATAAATCTGATTAAAACTTTAAAATTTTAATATATTGAGGAATAAATGTTAAGACTAATATAGGGTTTTATTTATTTTTATGGATATATTATATATCGTTTATTGTTTGAATAATAGGTTTTTTAAGAACTTAGAAATTGATTATTAAATATTGTTTATGCATATTTAGATTATTAGCTTAAATATTATTGGCTTGACTCAATTAAAATCATATTATTAGCCTAAATATTTTGCTAATAAATTTGCATTAGATTTTAAATTTTGATTATATTTTAGCTCAAATTGAACTCGATTATATTTAACTCAATTTATACTTTATTTGGATAGTTTTCTTACTACTTTATGCATCAGCTTTTTAACACAAAAAATTCTTGAAAGCACGAAAAAACAATGAAAAATACTGTCCCGAGCGAATCCTTAGTTTGTTTATTGTGAGCTTTGATTTTCTTATAAATAAACAATTTAAATATTTATTAAAATAAAATAATTTGTATAATGTTTATACTTATTGGAAGTTAAAATTATTTATTTTGAAATACAATTTTAATTATTTTTTTATTATAAATTAGTGAAAAGTGGATGTGTTGTAAACCTACCCAACTTCATCAACTCCCCACATCAATGCTCATTCAATAAATAACTGAAGTTGGAAACATCAAAACTTGGCATGTGGAAAAAGAAACCATAATTAAAGAAGAAGTGTTGCAGAGGCATTGAGTCCTCTTCCTCTTGCTCTGAACTAAGTAAAAATTTTAAATTTCACCCACCTTCACCACCCAATCCAATCTGTGGAGCCTGCCATTGCTAAAATTATGAGGTTATAGACACCCCAAATTCAAATTCAAATTCATAAATATGAATATTCCCTTTTTATACAGTTTATGAAATAGATTAAATATATGTACAGAGTTGGTACTGTAGATTTTGGAGTTCTTCTCCTGCCTTTTCCTGCACTTCTACTCTCCATTAAGCCACTTCCAGAAAGGACGCAGACCACACTCCAAAGCTGCACTCTTTCGTCTCCTTTGAAACCACCATAAAAGTTAGTAGCATTAAAGTGCATCCGTCCAAATGTAAATAGAACCATCTTTTTCGTGCAGGAGAAGCTTTTTAGCTTCCTTTAATGGCGGTTTTGTGTTGGGTCCATGGGAAACTCTTTCTTAGTTCGCAAGTCCTCCCTCTCCTTCGTTTCAATGTCAAAGGTGAGCTCTTCTCCGAGATGAGAGCTTCTCACGTTGCCCAACTTTGACCACCTCTTAAACCCCAATCCCCATGCAATAAAGACCTCATCTTTAGGGTTTTGATGTGATAAAGTCTTCATCTTTTTGTGACTCTTTTGCTGGGCCTGGACATTTTGATCTCCACTTCTTCATTTTCAATTTCATGGATTTCTCTTCTATGTTCTTCATGAAATGGGTAATCTTTGCTAGCTTGGCACTTCTCTCCTCCATTCTTTATGGGGTTTCGGTGTCTCCCTGCCACTCCGGCGACCTTGTAGCTCTCCGGAACTTCGCCGGAACGCTAACCAACGGCTCTATTCTTTTCTCCTGGCCCGGGGACGAAGCCTGCTGCTTCTGGGATGGCGTGTTTTGCTCTCAGGATTCATTTGCGCCCTCCAATTTCAGCAGAGTAACCCTTCTTCTTCTCCCTAATCGCGGTCTCATGGGTTCCATATCTCCTTCCCTCTCCAACCTTGATGAGCTCCATTCTCTCGATCTATCAGGCAATCTCCTCTCAGGTGGCATCCCGCCGGAGCTCTCCCGCCTACGCAGGCTCAAGTATCTTGACCTCAGCCACAATGCCCTTTCGGGATCAGTCACCGCCGTCTCCGGCATCAACACTCTTCAATCACTGAATCTCTCTTCCAACTCCTTCAGTGGCTCACTTGCTGATCTTGGCGCTGATATGCTCAATCTCCTATACGTCAACATCAGTAACAATTCATTCTATGGCCCTGTTAGTCCTAGCGTCTGCATTGGGTCAAGTTTGATTCATCTTGTTGATTTTTCAATGAATTCGTTCTCCGGCGCACTTGATGGGAAGATTTTCTCGAATTGCAGTGCTTCACTGAAGGAATTGAACTTGGGTTCAAATTCTCTTACAGGTGGTCTCCCTGACTCGATCTTTGATCTGGTTTCATTGCAAATGCTCTGTATTTCATTCAATAATTTCTCTTGCGGTTTGAGTGAGAGATTAAACAAGCTATCGAGACTTAAGAGATTGATTATTTCGGGCAATAGATTTTCTGGCGAACTCCCTGACGTGTTTGGCAATCTTTCAGTGCTTGAACAGCTCATTGCGGATTCAAATTCGTTCTCCGGAAAGATTCCCACATCTATTGGTAATTGTTTGGAGCTTAAAGATTTAAGTTTGAGAAACAATTCCTTAAGTGGGAGAATCAATGTTGATTTTTCTGGCATGACTTTGCTTACTACTCTTGATTTTGCAAGCAATAATCTTGAGGGAGATCTCCCTTCCAGCCTCTCTAATTGCCCACAGCTTCAAATTCTTAGCTTTGCGAAAAACAGATTATCCGGGGAGATTCCCAAAGAGTATACGAAGCTCCAATCGCTCTCCTTTGTATCATTATCCAATAACAGCTTCCAAAATATTTCAGTAGCATTGGCAGTGTTCCAAAGTTGCAAGAATCTGTCAACTCTGATTCTCACTAAGAATTTTCATGGTGAAGAGATCCCAGAATTATCCAATGGTTTCAGAAATTTGTCGATTCTAGCGCTTGGAAACTGCGCACTTTTCGGTAAAATACCGATTTGGTTGATGAACTGCATTAATTTGCAGGTTCTTGATTTGTCCTGGAACTATTTGAGTGGAACAATGCCTTCATGGATTGGGCAGTTTGATAGATTGATCTACTTGGACATTTCAAACAATTCACTGAGTGGGGAAATCCCAAAGAGCTTGACAGAGCTGAAGAGCCTCAGGCTTATTCATACCTCATCAAATACAAGCTTGATGAGTGAGCCATTATATGTGAAGCACAACAGAAGCGTCGTAGGCTTGCAATACAATCAAATATCTGGTTTTCCACCAGCCATTTACTTGAATGATAATGAAATAAATGGTACAATATGGCCAGAATTTGGGCAGCTCAAAGCTCTTCATGTGTTAGATTTGAGCAACAATCGTATTACTGGCACTATCCCTGAAACAATTTCGAATATGGAGAACTTGGAAGTGTTAGATCTCTCTTTCAATGTTCTCAATGGGACCATTCCTTCTTCTCTGAAAAAGCTCACATTTTTGTCTAAGTTTAGTGTGGCATATAACAATTTGCATGGAGAGATACCAACAGGTGGTCAGTTCTTCAGCTTCTCAAGCTCCAGTTTTGAGGGCAATCCAGGACTATGTAGAGGATCTGATCCTTGTAATGTGAGCTCGACAATGGCAGGACAAACTCGAGAACTCTCGTTCGGCATCAGTAGCCGAATTGGAAAGAACAGTATTTTAGGAATAATTATCAGTGTTACAATTGGTATTGCTGTGCTCTTGGGTTTTATATTGCTCATGTGGAGTAAGGAGGTTGGCGACCAGGTAGAGGTTGAAGATGAAGTGGAAGAAAGATCAGGGAGATCATTTGACTCGAATTCAAAGTTGGTGTTGTTCTTTCAGAGTTCAGATAGTAAGGATCTAACTATTAACGATCTTCTGAGAGCTACAAATAACTTTGACCAGGCAAACATAATTGGCTGTGGTGGTTTTGGGCTAGTGTATAAGGCTTACCTTCCTGATGGAACAAAAGCCGCAATCAAGAAGCTTACAGGTGATTGTGGGCAGATGGAACGTGAATTTCGCGCGGAGGTGGAAGCTCTTTCAAGAGCCCAACACAAAAATCTTGTATCTTTGAAGGGGTACTGCAGGTACTGGTGTAATTTAGTCGAATTTAAGTGTGATTAAATGATCCTCAACTCAATTTTTCAAGCAAATGAGTCACATTTCTTTAGGGGGTGTTTGGTATCGGATTTGTCCCTCGTTTTTAGTAGGATTTAACGTAAATCCAGCCAAGCAACTCATTTAACAAGATTTAAATTTGCCATATCAAACACTTTTCAGGATTTATCAGCCTAGGATTTACTAAATCCGGATTTACAGGATTTAGTAAATCCCACTAAAATTGAATCCAATCCGATACCAAACACCCCCTTAATGTAAAAAAAAAGTTGTCTTTTAGCTATTTTAACTTCTAGCCATAAAGTTTTTAGATTGATAGTAAAAGATGTGTTAGGACAAGTGCGTTGTTTATCTAAATTGATAGTTGTCTCTCTCTTTCTCTCTGAGTTTGAGCTGAACAGATCAAACAAGGACACTGAGTTGACATTCCCAACTGCAGGTATGGCGATGACGATCGGCTGCTCATATACTCCTTCATGGAGAATGGAAGTCTGGACTTCTGGCTTCATGAGCGAACGGACGGTGGCTCTCTACTCCAGTGGGAGACAAGGCTGAAGATTGCTCAGGGATCTGCAAGAGGATTGGAATACTTACATAAAGTATGTGAGCCTAACATCATTCACCGAGATGTGAAATCAAGCAACATTCTACTTGATGAAAGATTCGAAGCTCATTTAGCTGATTTTGGCCTCTCGAGGCTCATACGCCCCTATGATACTCATGTAACAACTGAACTCGTCGGTACTTTGGGTTATATTCCTCCAGAATATAGCCAGACTTTGATAGCTACTCTTAAAGGTGATGTCTTTAGCTTTGGTGTAGTGATCTTGGAGCTTCTGACAGGTAGAAGGCCTGTGGATGTTTGTAAGGGAAAAGGTTGCAGGAATTTAGTTTCATGGGTGGTTCAGATGAAGCTGGAGGGGAAGGAGGAGATGATATTTGATGAGGTTATATGGAAAAAGGAAGATGAGGTGGAGTTGATGATGGTGCTTGATGTTGCTTGCAGGTGCGTTTGTGCTGATCCGAAGCAAAGGCCTTCAATTGATCAAGTTGTTTTATTGCTTGATGGAGTTGGAATTAAGTGATTCTTGATTCAGTTTTTGTTGTATTTTTCCTTTTGTTATAGTTGAATGTTATAATTAATGTGACAAGGATTCTAAGGGTGTAGATGAGAATTTATGGAGTGATATGGCTCTTAAAGTTGATATAAAAATATGAAATGTCGAGTAAATTTATGCAAAGGCATCAGTTCAGTTGTGATTTTTGCCGAGGAATAATGTGTATTTTCTTATATATGTTTGGTTGCACAGCTTTTATACTTGGACAACACAACTACTATTTTATCTTTTCCTGTAACGTTAAAACCCGACCCTTGGTTTAAGATTTAAAATAGGTAAAATTATTATGTGAATCAGAATGTGTCACATCACTTTTTTTGTTATGTACCGCGGCTATGTACCGCTGTGTACAAGATGATGTGGCGCGTTCTGATTTGCCTCCGGATGGTCTCATGTCCGCACATAATAATTTTTCTTAAAATAGGGAGTTAAAAGGGATGACAAGTCATGAAGGAAGTCATTGGTACTCTAGTTTGTAATTTTGAAATCCAAATGAAATTCTAGAGCTTTTCTCTCTAGAGATTTTAGATCTTCTCAATTTCTTAATCTTCTTTTTCTTCCTCCACTTTTGCTCTACAAGGTTGGTGAATTTTGTGAGTAAGATTATGATGTTACTCACGAGCAAATCTAGATCCAACATCATGAAAGATGCAATGAGCATGGATTGATGCTGAGAACTTGAATTTGGTGCAACGCTGTTGAGGTGGCCTTGCAGCATAGTGTTATTTTACATGCAGCGTTGCGACATTGGGTTTGGCGCCACGTTGCTAGGCTCTAAAAATGATTTATTATTAAAATGTTTGTCAACCCATCATCCCCTCTCATTTTTGTTTCTTGTTGGGTAAGGAAAGGAAGAAGAAGAAGAAGAGAATTGAAGGAGATGATTAAGAGAAAATAGAGACGGGCTTTTAGGGTTTTTTTTCATCCGCCGCCTTTATTACAAAATTATTCTGATTATTATAGGTGATTTCTATCATGATTCTATTTTTGAATATTTTATTTTCGTCGCATAACTTTTGATATATTATAGTGCTGATTATTTTAGTCATTTTGAATATGTAATCTCGTATTTTCATGATTTAAAATTGTAATTATTTCATTTTGCATAGGAATAAGATTTATAGTGATTTTGTCATTTTTGGCTTTTCTAATTAAGAGCATCATTTTGACATTTTGCTACGAGCACACTTATGAGACACGTGTTGTGAATGAATATAGATGAATGAATAGTTATTATTAATCATATATGTTCATATATTGTGTGTAAATAAGAAAGGCTGGTTATTTAGAGAGGTTGGTTGGAGATTCATTACACCCTGTACAGGAAGGTGGGTCTACACTTTTCTTCAAATAAGGTTTAGGATGATATCCTCGGTAAAAATCAAGATCAAGATTAGCAGTTATAAGGAGTTTAAGATGCTGACGGGCAAGAGCGATGACTCTTCAAAAAAGCCACTCAAGTATTAAATTAAAGATTAATATATCAAAATGAACATGTCATATGTACGATTACTAGAAAAAATACCATACAAGTCAAAATTTCTTACTTGTTTAATACGATTAGTGTGATTACTTATACAAGCATACATACATTGTTACTATATTGATTTCAAGATTTAAATATTTATGTGAATAAAACAGTGACAATATATTATTAAATTTACAGCTGTAGATTCAATATGATATAACTGCATCAATGATGATACCGATAGTTGCACTGATATTTGGATTTAACAAATGATGTGATTTGTAGCTTTAATATTTTAGCTGAAAGTTCGTGAAAGTTGTTAAACATCTAAGAACTAGTCCGAGGCTAACCAAGAGGGGGAATGGGTGAATTAAATATTTAAAAAATTCTTTAGAAAAAAGTAAATCTTTTAAAAATTTTCACACCCGCACACGAGAATCGACACAACGGATACGAAAATAAGCAAATTTCACAACAACGAAATAAATCATATTTTTCAATCACACATATAATTACAGAAAAATAAATTACGAAAAATAATCAGAATGAACACACTTAGAACTTATGAGAAGATTTGTATTGAATATTGAAAGTCTTCATTTCTAAGATGTGAGTTTAAATGTTTATCTTCTTAATGACGAAAAGTTTTGCCAGTAGACGAGGCTCATCTTAAGCACCGATTAATTTCATACACATACAAGACAAAGGTCAAATAACACTTAACATATTCTTAATTTTGGAAGCTATTGAAGCATTATGTATTCAACATATTCTTAAATATTTTATACTCAACACATTTAATTTGGAAAAATTAGTTTCATTATATTACTTTCCTTGCACTTTTAGGTAAAAAAAAAAAAAAAAAAAACAACGGAGAATTAATTGTATACTCCAAATATTTTGTGTTGAACCCGAGTCAACTCGGCCAACCAGAAGAGATTGGTCTAACATGCCAATCAGATTAAATTAGACTAGCGACCACTATCCAACATCATACTTAAGATGAGCTAGAAGTTGCACCTTCTATGTTGTACTCGACATTGATATGAGAACGAGTTTGCATGAAGTACTTAAAGCAACTTGCCAAGAGAAATCTTAGTATTTGTCCAATATAATTAAAAAACAAATTTTATCAAACTCAAAGTAAATTTATTTTATGTTAGGCCTTCATTAAATAATATTTTATAATTCATGAATTTATGATAATATAATTTTTACATATAACATTTCTTCTATTGGAGAAATAAAATAAGTCAATTATATAATTAGTAATGCAATAAATTCAATCTTAAATGCAAAAATTTATTGCAAAGAGAAATATGTTTGTAATATTTGACTTAGTAATTTGTGTTTAGCTTAAATGAACAAAAAGAAAACTTGAATGTCGATAGGAATTGAGGCTATACTTCACTTACAATTTTTTTTTTAAATATTAATTTTTCATTTAGAATAAATTGCATGTTTTGTTAAGAATTTTTATTCGGAAAAGGGCATTATAATAATTTTATTTAATCATTTGACTCGAACAAATTGCATGCTTTGTTTGGAAATATATGAAATGACAAATCTTGTACATACGGAAGGCTTCATTTTTGTAATATTTAGCGAGAGAAAAGAACAAAATTTCAATATCTTACAGAAGGCTTCATTTTTTTTTTAAATTGTATTTGATGAACCTTTCTCCTATAATGACAATGTTTATTTTTCTTCCAATTAAATTTCTGGGAATGGCGTTCAAAGGTAGGATAAAGTTCATTCATCATCTATGATCTTTTTTTTTTTTTTTAACTAACAGCATTTTAAAAAATTAAAACTAATAGAATATGTGATTTCACTAGTCGGATAAACCGACAAAGTTCATTCATACGTTGAAATATCGAATGAGACGAAACCCCCAAATGTCATACGTAGAGGTGAAGAGCTCACATTGGGTCGGAGTGGAGGAGTTGAGCATGAGAGGTAAACTTTGGTTCGTTGTTGGCTTCGCGAACGAGCAGGAGACGCGACACAGATGGGAAGAATACGTGAGCGAACATATATATATATATAATGATTTCGAGGGTTTTTTATTTCTTTTGTTTTATTAGTTTCGTATAAGCTTCCCTTCAGCAATATCTGAGCCTTCCAATCTTCATCAAATGGCTCAAAATCGTTGTAGATTAACCAACCAATTTTTGGAATTTGGGTCCGATTTTATTGTTCGATAGTCGAAGCGTCGGTTCAAGCAGTTCAGAGCCGGTTATATGCCAAAGTGGTTTAGAAGCAAACTGGAACCGGCCGGCTGGCCAGTTCGAGGTTAAACCGATCGGTACGGTCTTGTTTTTAAAACATTAGCAAAAACTAGTGGATTCATTTAAGTTGGGCCAGGCCCAATGGTCTTTCCAACTGTGATGTCTCTTATGAATGCTACATCCATACTTTATTATATGTTTGTGTGCTAGACCTTCGTATAAAGCTAAGACGTTAAAGTTTATATTTCTCTACCGCCGCGAATATTCCAAGACGCAACCAGATTAAATCAGAGATATTGGTCTAATATTCCCATATGTAATATCATAGATGTTGGTATAATATGTAAATCTTATTAAATTAAATTAAATTAATGACTATATAACATTGTACTTAAGATCAACTAGAAGTCACATCTACTATGTTGTATTTTAGTATTTGATAGTGATATGGGAAATGAACTTGCATGAACCTACTCAGCTCTAAAAGCTTTCTAGGCACATTTATTTTGAGCCACCTACATGATTATTAGCCAGAACACAACCAACATATGCAAAATGTTGGCCAGCCCCATATTTGAGAAGTCTTAGTATGTATACAATATAATTAAAAAAATATTATCAAAATATCTTTATTTTATAGTAGAACTTTATTCTCATATTTTATAATTCATGTATTTATCTTTGATATAGTTTTCATATATAATTTTGTTTCTATTAAAAAAATGAAATAGTTTTACTTATTTTCAGCTTTCTTTCTTTCTTAAATCAATTATTTACTTATTTTCTTATAAATAGGGGGTTAAAAAATAAGTTTAAGAATGTGATCTCGCCGTTATCGATAATTCCAAATAATAAAAGAATCATATATATTCTATTAGGGGTGTCAATATTTGTCATGACTAGAAAATCTGACCTGGATCCGACTTGAACCTGATCCGAAAATTTTAGGTTAGGGTAAACCCACTTGTCAAACGGGACGGATTCAGGTTCAACAAACTGATCCCTTTAAAAAATAGGTTTGGATTCGGGTTGACTCAAAAACTCAATAAGGACTCAAACAAACCTACAAATTCATGTTGTACATGAAATCGGAGATCCCGATTCGATTCTCGTCCGCACTCATGACTTGCAAGTCAACTCGGCCTGAATTTTATAACCTGTTTGGAAAAACATATTGGGTTCAGGTCGTATCAAATAACGTCGGTTCAATTCCGAATTAGACCCATAATCCAATTTTGACACTCCTATCTTCTATCAACCCTTATTCTCCTCCACTTTATCATTTTATTTATTTTTTACTTTTTATAGTCAATCTTATGAGTAAGAATAGGAGATGACCTTTGGACAAAATTAAATTTAATAATATTCATCTAAAAATAAAATAAAATAATAAAAAAAATTCTCCAAATTTTTCTACATGCCATAATTAGTAATTATAAAGGAAGTAAAAGTTGACCATTAATTCGGATCCTATTGACCAAAATGCGCGTTAGATCTAATTTGGTTGTTGAATTAACGGTCCATACAACACCACGTGGTCGTGCAAAATTCAACGCTTAAAAAGGGTATTTCGGTCATTAGGGCAACATTACATGAATCCCCGGCAAGTTAGGGTTTCTATCCCTATTCTTCGCCATCGGTGTTGGCGGCTATAAAGCTTCTCATTAGCGCATTCGTTTGCGACCCTTCAACAAAGAGAAGAACGAGACCGACAAGGTGAGAAGAGCCGTGACGGGCGGCCTTCTCTTGGTTAGTTGCCTTTTCCCCTCAATTCCTTTTCTCTCTTCCGATCTATCACTTATGTTCCGCCAACATCGATTTAAGTTTCTTTTGCTGATTTCATCTTATGAATCAATGTTTTAATAGCTTTTTCTTGTTGGATTTACATGCAATATCATTAGATCTGATATTCCTACAGGTCGTGTTGGAATAGTTGTTTGATATTTAATTAACGCTTGGTGCTTCTGTGGATTCAATAATTTATATCATCGAGGCTTTCCTTTTTGTTGTCTGAAGTCTCATGTATTATTTTGATGATCTGGATGCGTTCGTGGTGGAATCCTGATGATTTTGGAGGTTAATAATTCGATTTGCATTAATCCAAAATTTCTTTTGACAATATGTGTCAGATCTGCTTGATCTACTCGTTGTAACTTAATTTGTTACCTCTCAGGTTTGCTTAAGAAAAGGAAATATAAATCATGCTCTTTTAAATTTCAGATTTGTTTGAGGCGGTGAATTTCTCTAATTTTTTTCCTTCAAAATAGCACCATGTTTGCAAAATATTTACTAGGAGAGGGGACGTTAGATCTTTATGTGGTTGGATGTGTGGAGCATGTCCCTGTTGTGAGAAAGCTCTTCTTGTGATTTTATGGCTAAATCAAATTCATCCTGGGTATAAGTGTTATCAGCGATAATTTGGTTATGTAGCCTTGGTGAAGTAGGTCAACTCAGCATTGGGTCTCCTTGTGTAATTATTATAATGCATAAAATGATTACATGCCAAGGAAGTTGAGGGTTTCATAAATCATAGGGGTGTCAATTCATGTTAATGGGTCAAGTTTGAGTTACACCCCTATTTTTACATGCTTGAATTTACTTGAGTTGAATATGATCCATTTATTATAGGGGCCAAAATGCCTTACTTGAATCCAACTTGATATAAAACCTTAACTAGAACCCAACTCGTGTAGCCTATTTAATATATGGGTTATACAATATTACCAAATAGATATCTACCATATGACTTTTGATTTTCCGTAAAGAAAAAATGGACAATAGGTTGTGTAACAAACTCAAAGAAACTTCTCCCAGCAAATTAATCTAGGATTTTCGAAGGAACCACAGTTTGGATTGGATGGCTATATGCAAGTAAATACATTTTAAAATAATGTTGAATGTTGCAATAAATGCAGTTAATAATTCATCCATCATACGAAGAACATGAGGAAGAAGAAATACATTGCAAGCAACTCAAATTCCACATGATCCAGTTATAGAAACATATCGCTAGTTTTTAAATACT
The DNA here is from genome assembly GCA_022539455.1 of Dendrobium nobile. NCBI lineage: Eukaryota > Viridiplantae > Streptophyta > Magnoliopsida > Asparagales > Orchidaceae > Dendrobium > Dendrobium nobile. Next base: position 55,020,329 of record CM039728.1, on the reverse strand, counting down.
AGCAAAATATAAAGCATTATTAATAGATGGGTTTGGATCCAAAGCATTTCTCCAAAAAATGTTAGTGTTACCGACGGGCTCTGAAGGAGGAGTTGGGCTGGACTGGAGAGATATGCGAGGGAAACTTTGGGAGTCAGACAAGACTGGATTAGGATTTATAGTTAAAGAAAGATGTGAACATTTCTTGCAAAGGTGCAATGTCATCGTGCAATGTCATCGTTAAAGAAAGATGTGAACATTAATGGCCATTGGAAGTATTAGAATTAAAACCCTCTTTATAATGAGATATTTGAAATATTCAATTTTGCAAGAAATTATAAAATTGATGGTTGTCCACACAAGCGATAGTAAAATTCTTTACTCAAATTATAATGGCTAAATGGATATGTCACAACTGTTACACGACAATAATTAAATAATTGAAATAATAGCAAAAGGATGAATAAACCGCTACTTAATACTAATTATCTCTCTTCCAACCATTGAGGCCAAATATAAGTTTGCAGATATGATTTTTGCAATAGATCTGTACTAGTATTTAATAAGCACTTAAGATGCAATAACATATCCATGAAAGAAAAAAAAAACATATCCATGGAAGATCAAATTTGAATATTATAACATGCCCAAGTAAAAGCAAGCACTAACAAATGAATCACTCACAATATAAGATTGAAGGCGCATAAGAATTAAAGTACACTAATTAGCATAAACAGTAGTTTCATCTGGGGCAATATACTTATCAGGTTAGGGGATAAATTGAACCATGACTTGCTAGTGAAATTAATCTTAACAGCTGCATTAACATATGTGCTACCAAATGGAGTAATGCTTTTACCTGCTCCCCTTAAAAATTCATGTCCCCTTAACATAATTTGCCAGGGGTTGATTACATCATTTTTTATTTATTACTTGCTTCATATTGTGTTTTTGGTTGCACTTCTTGATTTTGGAAGAGTTTGTTGAAGACATTATGCATTGTGCTTTGTGTGAGCTTTTCTTTCTCTCAATTTAATGGACAGGTAAATAATGCTCTTTAGGCACGTGGGGACCTTGTTGGACTATGTTTTGAACTTTGGAAGTAGTTGGTAGTCATACCTATTTGGTTGAATTCTAAATATAATAACCATGATCTAACATTCAAATTGTTCCTTATGAAGTTTTTTGGAGAAGAAAATGTGGATAAGCTATTTGTTGGGATGTATTTGGTGAGAGGAAGCTTCTAGTATAATATCTTGTGAGCAAAGTTATTGAAAGATTTAGCTGTTTAGTAAGACATTGTTATTTCTTTATGTTCTCTAAAGAATTTTGTGGACAATATGAGATGGAATAAAAAGTACTAGCCTTAGAATGATGATCATTTTCTTTTTAATGTATTGTCAGTTTGAGGCGTTTTGGTATCAAAGAAAACTTTTATTTGTCCTTTTTAGGTTCTTCGAAGTCTTACTCAAGTAAGACTTCAGAAAAATTTTCCTTTCCATGTTCAGTCTTAAATCAAATCTTGAATTCAAGAACAATAAATTATCTTGGAGGGATTTAAAATAATTCCAGTTTGTCACTATCTTATTTGTTTTTATGAACTTTTTAGGCGCTTCTAAAGTTTTTAATGTTCAAACTTATGATAATAATGCATTACTGACGTGTCTATTTGTATGTAACAGAAGAATTTGTTAAGTTTTTTGAATGTCCTATATTTGGCGTGAAGAATTGGTACGAGCAACTATATTGCTGTTTGCTGACTTTATTTCTTGGATTGGTTTCTATTTCTTCTAATGAACAAGCCATGTATAGTTTAATTACATTGTGCTTATCTACGTGAAGAAATCATATGTGGTGAAAGTCCTACAGTGTGATTATGGATTACACTAACTGCAGTTTCCTCAAACTAGTTTGGTCTCTCTCTTGTCTACTGTTTGTCTCGAGAATTATGTAGGCAGGAATCTAGTGTCCGAGAGGAATCACTCCGTATTTGTAGTATAATTTCAGTATATATATTATATGCTGTTTGTGGCTTTGAACTAGCATTATTTACCAATTATCAACCATATAATATTTGATATTCTCTTCTGATTGAAGAACTGCCTGTGGGGATTTGATATTTTCATTAGACAGCTATTCCTTTTTATAGTTATTTTAAGTTGTGCCCATAAATGATCTTGTACACAATATTGACTGCCACATTGTATTACAATTTTAAATATGATGGGTAAATAAGAAAGTGGCTTCAAATTTTTAGGCATTATCCTTTTAAGCTTACATTAATTGTTTCTTTTTGTTCAGCATTTATATATTTTTATGCACTTTAACAGATGATTAGGCTTGAGCTAATGTGATCCTATTCCTTGTTTTCTTATCCGTAATTTTCTTTTTTTCCCTCTTTTCATCTCTGTGTGTGCACCTGTGTTCTTATGCTGTGTTTGCTCATCTCCGCTTTCCAGTTTTTAAAATTCTCCTCTGTTTATATTTCTTGTTAACTGTTGGTAGGTATTGTGCAGATCAGTTAATTATGGAAGACCAGCTGAGTTATCCTTCCGTCCTGCAGAAGTTGAGTGGACAATCTTACTTCGTCTCTAAGTTTGCACCTTACTCCCATGCTAGGACTAGCAGTGTCCACAAATTCCCTTGCACCTATGGCAATGGGGGACTGCAGAGCCCAATCTTGCAAAATTTCCATGGAAGCTTTGCACCCGTTGGTTTATCATCCCTTTCTGTTGTTGCCTCCGCACCAAAGGAAGCCGGTGTTACTGGATTTCTCCTTGATTTCCTCATGGGAGGAGTCTCTGCTGCTGTCTCAAAAACAGCTGCAGCTCCCATTGAGCGTGTCAAGCTCTTGATCCAGAACCAAGATGAGATGATCAAGGCCGGTCGTCTCTCTGAGCCATACAAAGGAATTGGTGATTGCTTTGCCAGAACCATGAAAGATGAAGGCGTTGTCGCTCTTTGGCGAGGCAATACTGCCAATGTCATCCGTTATTTTCCCACTCAGGCCTTGAATTTTGCTTTCAAGGATTACTTCAAGAAGATGTTCAACTTCAAAAAGGACAAGGATGGCTATTGGAAATGGTTTGCTGGTAACTTAGCTTCTGGTGGATTGGCCGGCGCTTCTTCACTTTTGTTCGTGTACTCCCTGGACTACGCAAGAACCCGTCTGGCTAATGACGCCAAAGCTGCTAAGAAAGGAGGTGAAAGACAGTTCAATGGTCTCGTTGATGTTTACAGGAAGACCATTCAATCTGACGGCGTCGCTGGACTCTACCGTGGCTTCAACATTTCTTGTGTTGGTATCATAGTCTATCGTGGGCTCTACTTTGGAATGTATGATTCCTTGAAACCAGTCGTATTAGTTGGCTCCTTACAGGTTTGTTGAAGGGAAAAAAAAAAAATTCATAATTTAGTTTACTTTCTATGATCCTTATAACATAATAATATTTCTGCAGGATAACTTCCTTGCAAGTTTCTTACTAGGATGGGGCATTACAATCGGTGCTGGGCTTGCCTCCTATCCAATCGATACTGTTCGTAGAAGAATGATGATGACATCTGGAGAGGCTGTAAAGTACAAGAGCTCGTTGGATGCTTTCAATCAGATTTTGAAGAACGAGGGTGCCAAATCTCTATTTAAGGGAGCTGGTGCCAATATCCTTCGTGCTGTTGCTGGCGCAGGTGTGCTTGCTGGTTATGATAAGCTCCAGCTGTTGGTCTTCGGAAAGAAATATGGTTCTGGTGGTGGAGGCTAAGTTCCACAACTGTTTTTTGGATTCACGAGATGAGAGAGTTATTTATGATGATGATGATGATGATGATGAACAAGTATGGTAGAATATTATTATCTGTGCTGCTTTAATTTTCAATCTTTCGTCAGAATAATTCTTGCAACTAAACACTCATAATTTTTCCCTTGGGTTTTCCTGGAGGGCAAATGGGTGGCGCGTTGAACTCTGTTTTTGATCCTCTTTTTTTTTTGAACCAAGAGAAGAACGATCTTCTTTGTTTGTTTGAGAATTAATTGTCTGTGTGTTTTAGATTTCTGCAAACATTTTATATTAAGAAATGACTACCAAATTATTTGATAATATATAAACATTGATGTCTATTTCTGTCTCTGTCCAAGTGGTATGCTTGCTTGCTTTTTTTATTGTATTTAGGTTTCTTTTTGTGACAGTTTTCTTCTGCTGCTTACAGCAGCTTTTTTGTTTAATTTTTGTTCTAGAAAACTGCTTTAAGAAGCAGTAAGAAAGTAGACGGCTTTTTTTATTGCTTTATAAAACAGAGTTTTAGTACAAATTTTTTTATTTTTTATTAAAACTTCATTTTAAAAAGCGGTAAAAAAGCCGTCCCAAACGAAGCCTTAATGTTTTGTGGAAGGGAACAAGCCCTTCTCTGTTGACATCGTTTTGGTTTGAAGGTTTTTTTTTTCTGGTTTGAATATGAACCGTGCAGTTGATATGTTGCTTATTTGAAATAAATTTTGTATTGTACTAAAAAGTCTTTTGATTTCAGTAAAAAAATAGTTATAAAAACCTGTCCATGATATAATGATGTTAGGATGTATTTGACAGCTTTTCAACATCTCAAATTCTCAATATGTTGTTAGGAGGGAAAAAGTTAGAATCATCAAAACTACTGCTTTACATATCCTGATAGCGACATAGAGGAGGTTGAAGCTCTTGAAATTATTATTGTCACTAATATGCTTAAAAAAGTGGACTTAGTATTCTTAAGACGATCAGACATTACACCACCTATTATGTGTAAAGTTCCAAACAATCAAGGAAAAAGACCCAAAACTTACCAATCTTTTTACCAGCAAGTAACAACCGTGATGTAAGACAAACATGCGAAGAGTTGCTTTGGAATTGTAACAATAAAGATTGAATTTGCACATTGTTAATTAGTAACTGATGCTTCAATCAAGTTAAATTCTTAGAACTTTTCGTTGGAAGATTAGATAATGGTAAGCTGCTACAAGAGATTAGTAAGACAATTGCAATAACAACAAAAATTAAATAGTAATGTTAATAGCAAGTAATCAAGAATGCACAGCGTAACATCAATATATGGTCACTTAGAGTTTCTACTCACTCAATCACTCTTAGGCTTTAGCGGTTGAAGACGAAGCATACGATGAGAGAAACTACCACTAAGAAAATGGTACCGTAGGTCTTTGTTGATGGAGAGGCAGCCACGGACGAAGAAGGGGTAGATCTCCCAACGAGAAGCCAAGACGTCTTGGGCTTTTGGAGATAGATCGTCTCTGCTAAGCAATAGAGGATGCGCTTGACATATCTTTCCACCGTTTCATCGTATTCCCAGTCAGGCTTGTAGAAGGGGAGAGGAGGATATCAATTTCCCCTCGATTCTTGTAAGCGAAGCCGTGATTGACCTCAGGATCGGTCATGTACCATAAGCATGAGGAGGAGAGAACATAAGGAGGAAGACAAAAAAAAAAAAAGAAAAGGGTGGTGGAGAGGGAGGCCGGCGGCTTGAATAGGAGGGAGAGGGGTGGCGACTGCTTGGAGAGGTGGGGAGGAGGCTAGGTTTTGAAAGAGCTTAGGTTAGGTTAGGGTGAAGGTGGTGTTTAATCTAAATCTGAAATTAATCTCAGATTTTGATTAAATTTGGAGGGAAATAATTTGAAATTTGATTTCAAATTAATTATAACTAAGGCATTGATTGAGGATTAATGGGGAGAAGCCATAGATGGGGCCGGCGGCATGGAGAGAGAGGGAGGAGGGAATTATGGGGAATTAAGTGCTTTCCAAACGAGCTTGGACAATTAGGAGGGAAAATAACGAGTCATTCTCAAATTAAATTTCGTTTGTATTTCGAATTTGAAAAATTTACTTATTTAGATTTTGCAAATAAAGAAAGTTTTTGAATTTCAAAATTCACCAATTCCTTCCTTTAATGCTAGATCTAAATTAAGGACTCATTATGATGATTGAAATCACCATAATGGTTTGGCTAATGAGAATGGGGCCGGCGGTCCAAGGGTGGAGGGGAATTTGCCATCGGGTTGGGGTGGGCTTTGATGGTGGTTGGACTTGAGGTGGGGAGCTAGAGGATGAAATGGGTGGGAGTGGTTAAGTAACCGGTGGAGGTGGGCTTGGGGAGGGTTCGGCGGGACTTGCTCTCCTCAAGCTCTCTCCCTTCTCTCTAATGATCACACAAGAAGAAGAAAAAAAAAACACAAGAAATTTCATTAAACATTCATCATTCCATTACAATATATAGGACCACTATATATTGGCCTCTAACATGAAAAGAAAAAGTACAAACTTGCCCTCCGGGCTACAATGACAAGACACTCCACATAGGGGTAAAAAAATCGGAAAACAACAAAATTAAATAAAACATCATGCATACGACAAGACTAGATAAAACATAAAGCGTCAAAAGTAAAGATGCTGAATCGTAGACGCCGATCTACGATTCCGTCGCCGGTACACGTGTCTGAATCTCTGAGCGATGTCATCATCAAACCGCATATGCCTTTCACTTCAGGAAGGCACGCTTTAGAAGCTTCCAAATGGAAACCAGAGCCCAAAAGGAAATAATAAAAGGGAGCCCAAAAGGAACCAATTTAGGCTTTGTTTGGGACAATTTTTTCTTGCTTTTTAAAATAGCTTTCTAGTTAAAAAAAATCGTTTTAAAAAGCAGTACTAAAGTTGTCCTAAATAATGCCTTAGTTAATCACCCAACCCCAAAGGCGTAGTGGTTAAGATGCCCATCAAGGATGTGGGCAAAGCATTAAGGTGGGTCAATAGTCTAACCAACAAGATCTTTCTTTATGAAAAGAGCTAGTTTGCCTAATCCCTGAAAGAAAGATAATGAAGAAAATAAGAAGAATGTATCTATCTTCTTTGAGTTTAAAAGCCTCTTTTGGCAAGCAAATTTAAGAAAATTTGGGAGAGCAGTTGAAAATGCATTAGCCAAAAGCCCTGAGATTCTATAGAGGGGTCATTCAACCTAATGAAAAAAGTGTAACCTTTTTCAAAGGTTCTCACATCAATTGTCTAACCAACTGATGATCCAATTTAGCCCTATCTAGTAGGCATTGGGGTACGAAATTTGGTAGGCAAACAAAAAAAGTTTACTTAAAAAGAAATATAAATCTCATTAAAAAATTCGTGCTTTATGGGTAAGGTGTGAGATATGAGAATCAATACAAATCAATCCTTGAGAGGACCCAATAGTCTAAAAACAAAGGCGTGGATGGTGAACATTAGAGTTTGATATTTTGAAAGCAGCCCTAAAGATTCATATTAATAGGCTTAGTCATTGCAAAAGCAAAAATGAGTGATCAAATTCTCATTGGAGAATTCAATGGAGATGCAAATGCAAAGTAGCCATTTTAGAAGAGTACAATGACATGAAGATCATGACAATAGATATAGTTTACATATCTGATTATATGCATCAATGACATGGTAAATAAAATGACAAAGATAATGGTACAAATGCTTATAATGATGCAAACATGATAAAAAGTCGTTCGTTTTAGTCCTTAAGTTTATCACTATCAAATCCTTTAGTAGCCATTAAGATTAAGCAAATAATAAGAGGATTTCAAGTCGAACAAATCCTTAAGATTTGTGAGTGCAAATAATCTCTGGGGGTGCCACAACCCGCTCTTTTGGATAATACTACAATTATTATGTTTGTCACAAAAGTCTAATTAGAGGACCCCTTGGTGAAAAAGCATCACATGGGAGTGTTGAGGAATTTATAAATATAGCCTCTATTCAATTTAATAAAACTATATCTGACATATGTCTAGGTACATATTACCAAAGTTCAACATCTTTGATGAGACTAGCAATCTCAAATTTATCAAGGAATGATGGCCTACTATTTTGTCAGTTGAATGGTAACCTCTTTAAAGGACTTCTAAAATGATAGACTGATCTATCTCACGACTTTATCAAAAGCTTTGTGAAACTCGAGTGTATTTTTATCAAAAGGATCATAAGTGCACTTAAGAAAATCTCCACCACCAATCTCACCTTACAAAAAGAGGAGAAAATATGAGTTGATAAATTCATCCCTGGCTAGCAAAATGTGAGCATACAATGTGAGAACTCAAGGAGCAATCCATAATGCAAGTACTGTTAAGCATTATCAATAAAAAGATGGTCTTGTATCTTTGCATGTTGACCATCATATAGTTGAAAGAGATGATAGATTGAGTTATGAAGTTTAATGACTTAAACTATCTAAACTTACTCAAATTCGGTTATAAAAAGCCCAATCAATATAATGATTGTAAGAGAAGAAAAGGCGAATTTCATGTTTCTCATAACTATGATGTTAATAAAGGCAAGTTGGAAGCAACTCATTTTCTCAAACAACAAAAAGTAGTTTTCAAGAGAACAACCATGAGGTATATCCTTCCATTTAGGACAAGATGAATAAATAATATTCTTTTAAGAGTGACAAAGTCTTAAAACTCTATAGCAAGCATTGAAGGTTGGCTTGCAACTCTAAAAGTGCAAAAAATGATATCAAATTGGGTTATATTAATAATCTAAACTACTATCCTTATCACTAAGTGGCTAGCTGCCTAATCAAGAAATATCATGTCTTCAATGACTAGCTCGAGGATAAGTGAATTCACACTCCCCAAATAAGTATTTGTTAATCCTAAAAAGGAGAGCATAAAAATGAACATAGTTTCTCTAATCTTAATCTCATCCCCAACACAAAAGTAGCAACAAAACTTCTTCTCAAAAAGACCACAAGAAAATCTTACACGATTGAAGTATATATCAACCACAATAAGACGAAGGAATCTTGTAATGAAATCAATAGCATGAAAACTATAAATCCCACCAAATTTTATAGCTAAGGAAAAAAATAAGCATCTCTTGATTGAAATGTTTAGATCAATTTGGTTAAAGCACGATCTTTGATGATTTAAAATTTTTTAGTTGCCTGACGTTATAAATAATAACACTCGGACAATTCATATGTGAAACTCAATTTCTTTGAAAAATGTGAATAAATGATTAGTATTGCTAAGAGAGAGCTTGCAACTCGAAAGTTATTTTGAGTAGTCTCCACTCCCCAATCAAGGAAGTTTAAAAATCAAGCAAATCTTCTTCCTCCACCTACAAATCTTATATAGAACAAAAATGTAAGTTTCAAGACATCATATGTATGAAAATGTGAAGTGAAAAAAAAATCAAGCATGGATGAGCCTTACAAGATAAATTCCAAGAAATTAATCATTTTCTTTATTCTCCACTAAAATTGTGTCTCCCTTCCTTTAAAAAACATTCCCAAGCATGAGAATTTTTGCCAGGAGACTTCTCCTCTCTTCTCCTTAATTAGTGGTGCATTATGAGGCAATAATTGGTTTAAAAATTCAAATGGATGAAGTTATTGCTTGAGTAATGGAGAGCTAACAAATGATGCAATTTTAAATTTCAATTTGTGTAACACTCCCTCTCTTAAAGCAAAACTAAATTATTGAGGAGTTATGCCAATTAGAGGTTATTTCAATTTTCAAATTAAACAATACTCTCTCGCTAAAATAAAGCTTAAATTAAAAAAGTTGTATACCAATGAAGCATCATTAGAGGTAAATTAAAATATCAACTTAAACAACACACTCTTCATTGAAGTAAGACTTAAAATTAAGGTGGGTTTATACTGATAATGTATTATTGGAGGTCATTTTAAAATTTAAGTTTAATGGGGATATTGTTGACCCCACGATATAGTTTATTGAAGTAAATTATTCTCATAATTGTCATACAGTGACTATAAATATGTGATATTGTTATAATAGGAATAAGATTGCGTGTATAATATAGAATGCCTAGGATGTTATTAGTGGTAGGGCTAGTTGGCTCTCTCATATTAGAACTTCGATGGGTTTCCCAGGGAAAAAATTATTTCATTCACAAATGGGCATGCAATTTTCCTTCCATGTTGCAATTCATTTTTTCTAGTCCATGATGGTGTTACCTCCACCCTCCAAACTATTCCTTCCATGTCTATGCCCGACCTCCACTCTTTATACCATTATGCCTAAGATCCACTCATAGTATGTCTTCATTCATCACCATCTTATAGTCTTTATCATTTTGATATCACAACATTTTTTTCACTCAATAATATGATTGTATTACCATAATCCTCCTCCATTTAAAGATTTAGGTGAGATTTTATTCTCATCACCACCATCACTTTCAATTCATTTATCATTTTGACAACAATGTTAAAGTATATCTCATTGAATGTGAGAATAACTTGCTGGCTTCCTTCCCATTTTCAGTAACTATCTCTTATTTTAGTTTTAACACCTTTACAACTTCTTTTTGTTTTTGGCAAGAATTTTTTTTTTGTTAATCGAGGAAACTTTAAACTTAAATTTCAAATAAATACCACTCTTGTTCAAAGCAATGCTTAAATTAAAGAAGAATTATAATAATGACATATTATTAGATATAATTTTAAATTTTGAATTAAACAATACTTTGTCATTTTAAATAATATTTAAACAAAATAAGAGTTATACTAATTAAGTATTATTGGATTCAAATTTTATATTCAAATTTAAAGAGGATATGATCGACTCCATAAAGGAAATTATTAAGTTATTTTATTATTATAGTTATGATTTAATATTTGCAAATATATGGTAGCATTTTAATAGAAAATAAACTTGGATTAGATGCAGAATGCCTTGAGCATTTTTTAGATGTGGGGCTAGGTGATTACTCTCTCTTGTGGAACTTTCGATGAGTTGCTCATAAAATAATATTTATATTTTACTTTAATTATGAATGAAGCTTGTAATTTTTTTCATAGTTCATGATGGTGTTATCTTCACTCTCCACCAATTAATTTTCTATATATGTTTAGCCTTAGCTTCCACTCTTTTATCCAAAATAGCTAAGGTCCACTCCTACCTTCCACCTCTTTATCAAAATATAAGTTGCTTAGGATAACTCTAAAGAACAACCTGATTGAGTTCCTTCATCCCGAAGACAAGGAAAGAACCCATCACTTGGTCTAAAATAAACCATACAATAAGAGAGGGAGGATAAGAGGAAGATCATAAAAGTAAAACTTTACGAGTTATACTTCTTTAAATGTGAACATAGTTATAAGAGCTTCAATAGTCCTGTGAAGAGCAATATGACCAAGCTCACTTATAGTAGAAGAAAATAGGTGGCCAACAAGATAAATTGCCCACATTATACTTTTTTTTTATTATTGCTTTGGATATCCCATCATCAAGGATTGTAAGATTTTGGTTGAAAAGTTATACTTTGAAGTAACCTTTTGGATACCATATGATGACCTTAACTACTCTAATAATGGACAATGCATATGGTATCAAAATCCTATACACCTTCATCACCTCATAGCTATAATGTGTAAATTAGCCCTCTCTCCAAGGCACTACGAAGATGGTTGGATAAACGATTCAATGTATTTACTTTAGGAGATAAGGCCTCACCAAGAAAAAGGTGAAAAAATAAATGATACTTCCTTTTACTATCAAATAGCTCCAATGAGTATCAATTTTAGCTCTTGTCCAACAAGAGTTTATAGCTATTTCTTCTTATAAACCTATTACACAAATGTAATATTATAAACTCTAAAGAAAAGAATGGACTCGTCACATCTCCAACGTAAAAGAACTTCCCATTATCTTCAACATTTTTAATGAATAATAAGTTTGTTTATGCCATATCTTCCATTTTGAATGTCTTCACATATTGGTTTCTATGATTATGAGTTGTTTGCTTTCAATTCTTCTTTAGAAGAAAATGAGCCATCTTATAAATTTCTTAATGACATATATTTTTTTAGGAGTGATGGTCAACCTGATGAAACAACTTGCATCTTCAGTTGACTCACAATAAAAATTGGAGGTTGACCTAGCCGCCTCACTTAAGAATTATGGTATAACAAGTTTTGCGGCAAACATAGTCCATAAGGAAAAATTTTATTGTGGTAAATATCTTTCACCATGTATGAATAAGGCAACTTGTTACAATGATAAGAGCCTCGTGACACTAAAGGATGATCGAATACATCCTCTTCAAACTCAGCCAAGGACCATACTAATAATTAAATATTCATAATGAACTCTATTATCCTAGCCCACCAACAAAATTATTCTTCCCTCCTCACCATATAGAAGGCTCTTATTATATCACCGATTTAAGGGGAACCCTGACCTTTACTATCACACTCCAAAATCTATATTGGAAGAATTACATTTGTCTTTCATTTTAATCATTTAACTAGAGCTTACTAATGAACACCAAAAAGAAATATGATTAAATTTTTATCTTGTTCGTAACCTCATATAAAAGGATCTTATCATTTCTTGAAAATATATAAAACCACGTAATGAGCAGATTGCCCAACAAATAATTAAAACCTTATAACTGAAATCAATGCAAGCTAAAAGAAAACAATATGTTATCATTCATATCAAGAAATATATACATCAATATATATATTGATTATCTGTATTAATTTATCTTTATAGTTCATCACATATCAATTCATTATATCATCAATCACAGTATCAAGCAACAATCAATAATACTAATGTTAGTAATAATATTAATATCATGATCAAGAACATTAAATAATGTTAATGACGACAAATAGTATTAGTGTTATTCTCAATATAAGTATAATGTTCATAATAGCATCGATTTCAATATTCAGATATTTAATAAATGTATCTTAAGAGTATTATGCTCATGCACTTATGACTCTCAATCAGTCGTCCCCTTATAACTTATAAATAATATACTCCTTATAACTTCTATAATCACGTGGATTATTAGGATATTACACAGAGTTATCATATTATGTATTCAAATATCATTCAACACTTTATTTAGACTATAATAAAATCATATAAAATCATTCAGAATGATCACATCTATAACATATCCAAACTTGTACGGTGAAAGCCTTGAAATCAGGATATAATGCATTTTTGGCATATTTCAGAGAGATAAAATCCATAAAATTAAAATAATTGAAAATATAAGTAAAAGATTAGTCACTTATAATAAATATAATAAATTTTATAATAAAAATGATTGATAAATATGATTCAAATATCTTTCTCTTTCATTTCTCTTCTTCTCCTCTTTCAATTTTTTCCTATCCAAGCAATCAAGCGAGAGAGTCGGTGGGGCGAGGCACGGATATATTATATATATATATATATATTATATAATTTATATAGTTTAGCACTGCAGCGTTCACTAGACCAGTGCCAAAAACTCTACTTAGAAATTTTCATATTTTTCAAATAAATTTATTTAACATATTTGAGTTTATTACATGTATCTTGCTCAAGCTAAAGTTGTAGCAAAATGTGGGCTCCAAAAATTTAGGCTTTTGGGCCTCGACCTCTCTATGTATGTTCGAGGAGAGTTTTAATTGATGAATATTTCAAGAGAAATTTTCAGAAGATAGATTAGATAGCACAATTTGATAGTTTTACAGCTTTGCTGTTATAGGTTGTAGCAAAAGAGCTCAAATCAATTCTCTTTGAGAGAACTAAAAAGAGCGATTGAATCAACCCAGGAAAAACAAAACTAGCATCAAACAAAAATATGATTGAAAACAATAATATATATATATAATATATATATATATAAATATATATAAATATATATATATATATTATATATATATATATATATATATAGTATTTAGTGTTTCCATTAAAAAAATAAAAACACCTAAAAATTATTTTGCATATTTTTAAAAGTATGAAAATAAAAGTAAATGTTTAATTAATGACTGATTTGGGGGGGGGGGGGGTGTACCTCTTGGTCTCAAATCTTAATGAACAAAACTGGGCCATGAAGTTCTAGGATAAAATGATGTGAGTAATGATATTTGTGACTATTATAAATGATTTTTTTGAGACTTCATAGAGATGTTTATATTTTTTATGTTTTATATGAAATGAATCTTAATTTAGTTGTATTTCTTGATATATATTGGCTCTGGGAAATGAAATAACAAGATAAAAGACAATTCTTTCCAATTAGGTCCCGGGCTTGTTTGGTGTCTCGTCCCTAATTCGAGTTAACTGTTTAAGGCTATGAAAAGTTGGGTTGGTCATGACACTTTCCCTCAAGCTTGAAGCATCCACTATCACATAGCTACCTAGCAGGGTCAGGTTAGAGATTGAGTACTAAAATGAAGAAGTTTATTAAAAATGATTTTTTCCATGAAGAGAAGTACACCACTTAACTAGCCAATATAATTATAGTTTGAAAGAACAACATATAAACAATTATATATATATATATATATATATATATATATATATATATATATATATATGGCCCTTGAAGATGAGTAGTTCATTTCAATTCACACTTTTAATAATGTATATTAGTATAAGGTGATGTCTTTAGCCTTAAGAATGTTGGGCCTACCTATTGACATGAAATGACCCATATCATTGATGAGCTCGTCCATCATCAAGTTTATGGCTTTGCTAGCAGCTCATCTTCAAGAGATGGTTAGGAAAAATCACCTTCATGTTATTGATTGTATTTGAGTGTTTGCCCCTATATTATCTCATGACAAAAGTCTTTTGATGTATGCCTTTCAGAGTGTCAACCTACAAGTTTTTAGGATTTATTAATTGTCATCATAACATCAATGTTTACCCCTCAAATCAAGGCTACCATACACACAAAACCTTTGAGAAGTCTCACGTAGTTATGATCTTTCTAGAGCATATACATCTTCCTACAATAATTTATGTTGAACATTATTGATAGATGCCAACCATTCATGATAATTATTAAGAAGGAAAATTATTTTTGGTGGGATCATCATCATTAGGAGGCCCTCAGTAACATCAAGCACTACCTAATTCCCCTAGATGAATTGGCTAACTCAATTTGGGAAAACCTCTAATTATCTATAAAATCACCATCGATGAATCTTTTAACATATTCTTAGATTAACAAAATTGTTAAGGCAAAAATAATGCTTTATATATTATCTTACTCGATGTCTCATTCCAATTGAGATTAAGCACTCGATCATTGAAAAGCATAGTATTGTGCCTATCTTTAATGTGCAAAAGATTCATCATCAAATTCCCTTGCACATGATTAATATTATCTCCAAAGGAAATCCACTCAATTACTGAATGATTCACCCAACTTTGTTAGGCCACATAACTCATTGCTTTAAGGTCCCTCTCTAATTTGACATTATCGTCATTTCTCAGTGGGTTATCAAAGGACAACCTTTGGCTGACTTTTTAAAAGCCCATCTCATTCTCGTTGATTCACCATTCATTGATAAACACATTATAAGCAAGTCTTGAGTGTCAAGGATTAGGAGTTCCTAATTGAGAATTATACTTTCATGGCTTGACCTATATAAAGACAAAAAGTTCACATCATCTCTTCAATGTTAGGGTAGTCTTTCTTAGACCATATTTTTATGACACTCTGGGGTATGATATTTCATTGCTCTTATAATTTATCAGAATTGCACTCCAACAATGAGGCAAAATACGAAGTTCTGATAACATGCCTAGAGTTGGTTTTCTAGATGGGCATCCATTAAAAGTCTTTAGCAATCACCAACTAATTATCAATCAAGTCGTCGGGACCTCTAAGGTTTTGAAGTCCAAACTCCTCTTATACCACACACCTTATAAAGCTCTGGTGTGTTGTTTCTAATGGACTTTGGTTATAATTTTATATTATAAAAAATAACAAGATATATACACTTGCTATGTTCACGAAAAAATTATTTGACCTCATATATATAAAGAATAAACTATCTATAAATCCTCTTATATCTATATATATCAAAAATTTATTTTAACCTAATGTTCTATGTAGTTTTATGCACTTTAGATTTTCTTATTTATGTTAAATTATTAATTATCATTTTCTTAAATAGAAGTAGGATCTATTATCAGAGCTTTATGGTATAGGTCAAATTTTATCTATATATAATTATATATAATTTTTCTATAAATTAATTTTTTTTAGAGGGCCTCTATGATAAATTCATATAATTTTTATTTGTGATGAAATCTTCCGTCACAATATTTTTTCTAAATATATAATCAAAATTTTAACTTAAAATGCAAAATAAAAAATTATTTTCATACAATTTTTTTTTTAATTCACAAAAAACCTGAAAAAAAAAATCTCAAGAAAAGGTATTATTATTCCGCGAGTATTCTCAGTTCCAACACCCTGGAACTCAAATGTCTTCATTTCATTCATCGGATGCACCCTTTCATCCCTCTAAGCGAAGAAAGATTCGTCCATCGCCATCCATGTGAGATCAACCTGGGCTGCTCTTCTCTGGTGACAGCAAAAACCCTCGAAACCCGTTTAGTCCTCTATTTCATTCTGGCGACAGCGATTTGTTGCATCTCCTCACGATCGATCCGTTCAATTCCTTGCCTTTGCGTCCAAGTTACGGCGGCGAGCTCTTCCATGTGGTCTTGCCTCCGCTAAGGTTTCTGCCGGCGGGTTTAAATCAAGTGGGATTGGTGGCATTGGCTCTGCCTTAAAGTTCGGATTTTGAAGTGGGTTTTGATTTGCCGACTTCCTCTGGGTTTCGAGGGATAAAGATGTCGGATTCGTCAGCTTTGGTCGCTGCCATCGAGGCGAGGTTTAGCGATTTAGAGCTGATCGGGAAGGGTTCCTTCGGAGATGTTTTCAAAGGGTAAGTGCTGCTTAATTGGAAATGGAATCTTCTTTTCTCTTGTTGATCATGTCAGGTGGCTTGTTTGCTGTTTGTCTGATTTTATTGATGATATCAATTTCTTACTCTAAATATCGCGGCAATGTACAATGGGAACAAATAAGCTTTTTTTTTGCCTTTTCCCTTTTGCATTTCTATTTAAGCAGATTTTACATGAGTTCTGTTCTCTTCTATTTTAAAGTTCCACTTGTTGTATGAAGGCTATGGTGATTCTGTTTATTACATACAAGTGAACTTGGACTGTTTGTACAAAGGAAGATGAGTTATGTTGATGCAATTAAATTTGGACTTGGGACTGTTTGGGGAGGGCAATTGATTTTACTGGAATTGATATTAAGTTTTTGAGATTTTTGTGGAGGATAGTTGGATAAGATCGTGGGTAATTTTTTACTGGTAGAATTTGTCACTTGTTGTGGATTGTTTTTTTGCTTACATTATTGTGAAGAAGGTTGAAACATAAGATTTCACTTTTAGTTATTGTTTTAAAGCGGGATAACGGAAAACAACCAGAGAGTAAAGTTTTAAAGTTCATAAATTTTGGATATTATTAAAGTTTTAACTTATCAACCAAAATCAAATAAAATAATTTAAATTCATTCCATTTGTAGTTCATAACCTATTGCAAGCTATTAGAATGAATGGACATGCATGTATGATTCTGTATTTGAAATATTTATTTTTCTGTAACCAATATGTTTCTGGTGATGCCTGAATGCCTAAAATTAATCATTTTCTTACTTGGTATGCATAGAGCTTCATTTATCCTATTTTCCCACATTAGTATTTTAATTGCTTGCTGAAATTTGGGCATCTTGTTTGACCAAATCCGTATGGCTTTAAATTTTTGAATATGGTGGATGCCATTTAAAAGTGGATTATCTTATATTGAGAAAGTGATGTTTTCAAATTTTTTGAGAATATTGATTTAGGATTTGAAGTATAATGAGGTGTTTAGGCTCATAGATGAAATTCTTGTGCTATTGCCTCTATTTACAGAAATTTATTACATGCACGGGAATCAATCATTTTCATATGCATAAGGACTACTGGGATATCAATCTTAATTGCATTTACTCCAGTATTATGTATCTATCATTAGAAAAAATAATTTCACCTTTGTCCTATTGAAGCTTCATTATTTTTTTAAGAGAATCCATAGATTACCAATTTTAAGTCTGTCGATAATTAGAGCTTTCATACAACTACCATTTTGTTTAGGAAAAATTGAGATAATTTTCTTTGGAGGATCACATTTTGATAAACTATGAGATAAATTACTTAAGAAATGCATAATAAGCAAATGGTGTTTCGTACTTTTTTTTTATTATAAATGGGGTTTCATACTTGGATATGGTTATTTGGAGTATTAGGGTTTTTTCACTGGATCTTAGACATTGCTAAAAAAACTAATTTTTAATATGTTGAATGCTAATTAGTGTATTGTCATATTTTCATTTGTATAGCTACCATAATTTAGGTTTATTATTATTTTCTATCGTCCCTATAATAAATAGGAAATTAGGAAGTCCTGTTTGTATAGTGGATGTAGAGTCTGGCTTTTTGTAGATTTGAGTAACGAAAACACTCACCTAATAATGTTATATTTGGCACCTACTCTTATAAATGTAGAATTTTTGACGATTTGCTTATGTTGCAGTTTTGACAAGGAGCTCAATAAAGAAGTTGCTATCAAAGTTATTGATCTGGAAGAAGCGTAAGTGCCTCTTTTCAATAGATATTTTAGCTCAATCATTTACCGGACAATTGTTTCTTTTAATGACTTTTATTTTTGTAACGAGAATATTTGCTTTTAATGGGATAATGCTTCCATTAAGATTTATGCCATCGGGGTTTTGATTATGCTTTTTGGTTGTTGCCTTTCTTCTTTATTTTTGATCAAATTGATTCTTTCAAGATTATGCTTTGAATCTTATTGTGATCATAAGTTAGGATGCATGTGCGCCAATGGCACAAGCAAGCAAAGGAAGAAGCCATCACATTATCATGATTTATTGTGAAGGGAGAACGCTAGTAACAACTATTGGCATTAAGTCATTGGAGCAACACATAATCAGTATCGTTTTAGTTAGGCCATGATTTAGTGTTAAGACTTAAGAGTATATGATAATACAATCTACCTGGTTTGACTAAAGTGACAAAGACCACACAGTCACATTCCATCTAATGTGTATAAGTTCTTTTCTTACAATAAAAATCAACTACAGAATTATTGATCAAATTTTAATACATAAACTTTCCCAATTAACTACCGTGGTTTTTCACTAGGAGATGCACTTTCAGTGAGTAGATGATCTAATTGTAAATGCTAGAAAAGTAGTTGAACAACATAAAAATTAATATTGAAAATACTAATAACTATGCTTTGTCAGTCAGAAGAAATGTTTTGAAATGGCATCAATATTATTAGTTATTGATTGAAGTCAATTTTCTCTAGGTCAATTTTAATTGTTTTCTATTTTTTATACTTGCAATGGCAGATATTTTTGGCATTTTTTCTTGATTTGATAATTTTAAACTTTCAAACCTATTGTGGTGGTCCCTTGGCCAGACTTCCATGCTAAAATGTAGAGGTGTCTTTCAGTAAAATAGGTAGGAATTATCGACAAACTTAAGTTAAAAATGTTCAGATGCTTTGAACCACTTTGACCAATGCTATATAAGTACCATAATCTCTTTACATAGAATTACTTAGGAGAGCACTAATGTATCCAATTGACTCTTATGTGCAATCTAATTTTAAACTACTCTCATTATTGATTAACACACGCCTAAAGCACTTATTCACATTATATCAATCCATTCTAAATCATATGTGAAATTTTTAGAAGTTGTTGCATGCCATAAATGAGTTGGAATAAATAGAAATCTTTAGGATGCTTCAACTCAGTTTGACCAAAGTTATTGAAGTGCCATAATCTATTTGGATAGAATTACAACAAAGAGCACTCATGTGTTGAATTGATTGCTACATGAAAGCTTGATGCTAAACTTCGCTAACTAGTGAGCCCCCAAAGCTCTGAGTCACATTTTATCAATGCCTACTAAATGAAATATGAATTTTGTAGAAGATGTTGCATGCTAGAAATAAGTTGTAATTAGTAGAGATCTTTAGGGCATGGCGTTCATGGCAATCACTTGGTTTCTGCACACACACAACCATAGAAAAGCCTGACGTTTATGACCTAGCTTATGTTATTGTTAATGGTTCCTTGGAGGAGAACTATTTGTTATGTGCTGATTCCTATGATGCTTAGAGCATTGATCCAACCTTTCTTGTTATTTATTCCTTTTCTTTGGCGTTTAGGAGGTCCTTTGGTGGTGTGCATCGTTGGCTTCATCAATGTTGAGTTGGGAATTGATGTAATAATCAAGTTTGGGTAGGTTTGGGCTATGTCTTGCATGAAGAACGAGTAAAACGGCCTTGGGTGAAGCTCTCTAGGTGGTGGATTTCTTGGTTGCCTATTGGAATTTATTGAGTTCACATGAAAACCTTGTGAAGTAGCCTTTTAGAGACTTGTCTTCATTTTTGTGGATGTCTGATGAGTAAGAGTAATTTGTAATAATTTTTCTATTGATAATGAAGTAGTTGTCGAAGAGCCTAGTCAATTCAACAATTATGTTGATTGTTCTATATAAAAGGAATAAAATAATTATCGGGTTTGTTCCTTGAGTGTAATGGAGAATATTTGGTTAACAAGCACGTTGAACATTGGATATGCATGATCATCTAATATTGGTCATCATGCTCATGAGAATTTATGGAACTATCATAAGTTTCGATATGATCATCTTGAATCTTAGAGGGATTTGGTGGCCCAGTATGGTATAGCTGAGAATGGTGAAGCTTTACAAAGGTCTTATTGGAGAAGTTGGTTTTTATGCCCCCTCTCTCCCTCCTCCCAAGGAGATTTCTTCTCACTTGAGACATTATAGTTCATCCTATAGGAGATCATGTGGAAAATCTTTATTTCTAGGCATAGGAATGTTTTTAACTGTCTCTTGCACTTGGGGGCAAATGGGGTGAACTGACAGTATTTGATTTGGCATTACCTCGTGGTTGTGGTGGAGGATGTAGTCGTATGTTAGTGAGACCTCATGACAAGTATTCTCAAGATGATGCTTCTTAACTTGTTCTGGGTTGAAATGGAGATGGATTGCGGGAGTAGAAAGGTTGGCATGTGGTAATCTTGCATTTTTGTTTTGGGGAATTTGCCGAAGCAAGCATTAGATATCAATTTGTGCCTTCATTTGTTGCATACAATCCTCTAGAGAAGGGCATAAGTGCCTTCTTATGTCGTGCTTCTTTGCTTTATTAGAGGCAGAAGCTTGGATGTTTGGCTTCATGACAGTTGATGTGTTGAGTGTTTCTGGTTTGGGATAATCAGCTTACGTATTATTCATGGTAGAGATAGAAATTTCCTATAGTTGGAAGGAAATTTCACGATCCTCTTGTACTTTCATTGTCTCGTCCTTTTTGTTTGACCTCCTTTGCTTTAAAATAATAGATTAATGCAATGACAAGCATTCTTTAAGTCATTACTTAATGTTTTCTACTTGTCGTCAACTCCATTGCTTTTCTTTTTTCATCTCAAGATATATATATTTTTTCTTTGCACAGTAGATATTCGATTATACGGAAATTTCAATACATGTGTTCATACCATCCTATTTAACTGCTAGATTGAATGTTTAAGTTATGATTTTACTTGAAATAGGGTACAGCATAGAAAAATGATTAATGTAGCTGACCTCATGTAGTGGGATAAAGGCTTGATGTTGTTGTTGTTGCCTCTTTCGGTGAAGTGTTGATTCATTTTGAGCTCCTATGTATGCAGATTTTGTGAAAGTTTGTAATTATTTTCCTTGTTGACCCTATTTAGGTTAAGTATCATCTGTAGAGCCTTTGAAGTTCTTGGTAACTTTTGATAATTTAATCATTTACCATTCAAAATTACTAACATCTAGTCTTCTATTTCAGAGAGGATGATATTGAAGACATTCAAAAGGTATTGCGCGAGGAAAAATATTTTTTTAGGCATATTCAATTATGGAGTAATCATCTGAAATCTATATGTTTTTATGCTGCCAGGAAATTTCAGTTTTGTCACAGTGCCGCTCTCCATACATAACTGACTACTATGGCTCTTATCTCCATCAAACCAAACTTTGGATAGTTATGGAGTACATGGCAGGTGGTTCTGTTGCTGATTTGGTAGGTTCATCTAATCATTTGAATTTTTATAGTTTTGGAGAATGCAAAAGCGGTTTGTCTACTTTATAAAGATGGTTAAAAAGGGATTTAGTATTGTAAGGCCACCAATTACGAATTGTCTTAAAAAAAGAAGATTTGAATTGGACAAATCTATTGTGCATCTGCTTAACATGTGCTTAAATTGCCTGGTTTTAACAAAGTGTTTAAAGTTTCTTGTGATGCAGCTGGTATATATTTTTGTGGAGTTTTAAGTCAATGAAGGCATCTAATTGCTTTTAAGAAATTGAACTAGGCCGTGCATAAATATTTATATTATGATAGAGAATTCTATGTTGCTGTGCAAGCACTAAGTTATTGGAGTAATTACTTATTTTCTAAAGAATTTGTTCTTATTATGGTAATAAACCTTTTAAATATTTAAGTTCACAAAAGAATTTAGGCTTACAAAATGGATTGTGTTGTTGTAGGAGTATGCTTTAAGTATAGATTGTTGTTATTTTTAAGATGCTTGGTTTTGAATTTTGATCGTATACAAAGAATGATATTTGTAAAGATTTTAGTGCAATATATCAATATCTAAATGGTATCTCATTTGTGCTTGAGAAATATTTTTTTTTTATCAAAAGAAAGTTATTTATTTAAGGGTGCATGTCTTTATATTTTTTATTCATCTATGAGGGTTTTTTAATCTTAAAATTTGCACGCTAGAGGTGATTCAGGGCTTTTTGGTAGGGACAAGTCTTTGGCCATGGCTGAGAATAGATATTATTGACTTTGCATAAAAAAGAAATGTAACAGACATAGTTTCACATTGCCGAAGTTGTCAATAAACTAAAGAAAAAAAATACATAACATTGGGATTTACTCATCCTTATCTATTCCATATAAGCTTTGGAGGATGTTAGCATGGACTTTACATTAGGCCTACCCCGTACTTTAAGGAAGCATGTTTTTTTTTTCTTAGTGGTAAATCATTTTTCTTAAATGAGTTTCATTTTATGTCATAAAATTAATGATGTTGATCATATTGGTAATTTGTATTTCAGTGGAGTGGTTAACCTGCGTGGATTACCTAAAATCATTATCTAAGTTAGAAATGTAAAATTCACTAGTAGTTTTTGGAAAACACTTTATAAAAGATGAAAACTCAAATAAGATATCAATTGCTTATCACCCACAAATTGATGGGCAAACATAGGTGCTTAAGAAGAGTTTTGATGCTACATTGAGATGTCTAATTAAAGAGCATATGATTGGGATTTGATATTACTTGTGATTAGTTTTGTATGTAATTCATTTATCAAATATCAGTTTTCTACCTAGAAAGTCGATAGATCTTATTGAACTTTCTATTGAGTATAACCCTAATGAATTTTATAAGTATTTGCATAACATATGCATTATTTACATGAAAATAAGAACCATAGTAGTTCAATTGGTAAATGCCTTTGGAAGTTGTTGCTAAGGTCTTGAGTTTGAATCTCTGTTAAATCAGTAAATTTCTAGCCATTGGGTTTGCAATATATATACAATTTTTTTTTGTGAATGCTATTTGAAAACTTAAGTCATTTTTATGATGATTTTTTTTATAATGAAAGTAAAACTAAAAAAGATGCATTTCAACTTTTATAATTCATGATGTAATCATAACTGCTATAGATAGTATTTTAAATTTATAATAATTTCTATTGTATTTTTTTATTTTAATTGTTTTAATTTATATATTAAATTAAAATTACATCTTGCTACTTATTAGAATAATTTAGTTATGTATAAATATACCTATTATATTAATTCGTTCCAACTTACTATGTAGATAACCAAAAAAAGAAGGAAAAATATGTAGATATGATTTTTTTAGTAGTCGTAGTGGGTTGTTTGCTAAATAATTTTCTTACACCTTTTATTATATTATTTATTGAAGTAAAGATATAGTTAGCATGTTTCTTATAAATTATTGTAAAAAGTTTCTTGGAACTTGCCAACGAAACTCATGCAAATCTCACTAGGACGACGTATCACTTAATAAAGAAACTTAAACTTAGTGGTTAAAGAAATGATAACAACAACAACGAACTGTGTGTTGTTGGTTAAAGAAATGATAAAAGCTCTAATAAACTGTGTGGTTTTAGAAATAATTAATAACTTGGTATTTGTATTCGTGGTATTTAATGGTACATTTCTTTGAAAAATCAAATTTTATTAGGTAGAGCTCGTCTCCTAAAAAGGTTGCAATTCAAGTATTTTCTACATATTAAAAAAAGCTTAAGTTTTGAATAGCATATTTATGAAGGATATTATTGATTTCTGTGTTTTAAGTGTAAACGCAAACCATTTGGTTCTAGAATTTTCTGAACTTCTTCTTATACTATCTGGAAATCCTGTTATTAAGATATTCAATGTTGCTTAGTTTTTGCTGTACTTTTTCTCCTGTAGCTTCGGACTGGTCCTCCACTGGATGAAATGTCAATTGCATGCATTCTGCGAGACCTGCTGCATGCAATTGAATACCTTCACAGTGAAGGAAAAATTCACAGAGATATTAAAGGTAACTTCCTCAATTCTTTTTCCTAGATATTTTGTCCATTATTTACCAAACGAACTTGTATGCATCTTGTGCACAGAAAATTAAACCATGCAGCTCTTATGATATCTATTTTGCTTAAATTCCTCAAATATCATATGAAAATCAATTTTTTATTTTGGCAGCTGCAAATATTCTGTTGACCGAAAGTGGAGATGTTAAGGTACGTGAAGCCATTATTTGCTCATACGATATAAAGCGATCAACAGGAATTGAAATGTTTATTGTCAGCCCATTTACTCACCTGAGTGTTTGTCTTAGGTGGCAGACTTTGGTGTTTCTGCACAGTTAACAAAGACAATTTCTAGGCGGAAGGTGACACTTTTCTTTCAAAAACTAGTGTAGTTTATTGTTGCTTATGCTATTGTTATTTTATTTTATTTTATTGGGGTGCATCTTTAGTGTTATTATTGGCTTATATACTTGATTACATACCCATATTTTCTAGTTATGTCCCAATTATTTTGGATCTTTATGAATGATTTTGTGTACTTTATTCTATGGTTTAGTTGATATGATCCTTTAATTTCTCGACTGTGGGCTTGCTTTTGCTTCTATTTAAGTTTAATATTTTATCCCTTGAAATCTATAACTTTGTCCCTTCAATGCAAAACTTCTTAAAACTTTACTCTTAGGGGTTGGAAACTTTGGGAGTGTACTATTTTATGTTTACCTTTATTTTAAAATTTTTTGGTGTTAGGTTTAAAGCAAAACAAATATAAAGTTATTAGGTATTAGGAATGCCCTAAACACCCCATTTTTCCTGCATTTGAAAATGGACCAATTTTCAAAATGTTGTGCCTTTCTTTCCCGAGTTCTCTCATTGCTTAAGGTTGTCTTCAATGCCAGCGACTTCCAAAACCTCCCTTGTGCAGCTCCTGTTGCCGTGCACTCAACCCTATCATACCCTACCCCATCACATATCTAGCTGTTGAACTTGGACTCATCACACTCATCCAAATCCCGCTTCTGCCACCGTTGCACTTAGTCTCATCTCTTTTTGGTGATATCTTCCCTTAAGCTCTCCTGTCACCAGCGACCCTCTTTAGGCACCCCACCATCATTGGTGACCTACTTGAGAGAGCAACAAAAAAGTTTTACGTTCCTAAGATGCATGTCCAATTACTCTGCATTTTGAAAATGGATGCATGCATTTTAAAACTATTCAACAAAAACAACCCTATAACTGTAAATAATTTCTGAGTTGTCGTGCTATAATTTATAACCTATTTGTTCAGGCTTTAGCTTTAAAGGTTAGTGTAGCATTTCTTCGCTACAAGATTTATGCAAGCTAGTGCATTTGTGTGACCTTTGACTGGACTTTTGATGTGATATGTATATGTATTCCAAACATACTCTATGAATAGCTAGAAAAACTCGACTCTCTATGTTGTGGATTGCATGCGCTTTTCTTAGCCACACTTATGTTTCTTGTTATTTCATCTCTTTTTTATTTCAAGAAAAATGACAGGCAAAAAGATACCCTCACTTCAAAGAGAAATTAAATGCATTATGACAATCCTTATCCAGCACTAGGAAGATTTGTTTGCATGTTTTTATGTGCAGTTACAATAAGCAGGCCGAATCAACCCCAATCAAAGTATCAAATAATCAAGGAAACCACAACAGTGGCAATGCAAACTATGGCGTTGACATCATTTGCATCGACAGTCCTTTTGATTTGTTTGTGTTTAACATTATAGCTTTTCATCACGGCTTTTTCAACTGATTCGAGCATCCTTTTGACATTCAATTTATGATATTGGCACAAAGAATAACATTTCAATGCAGTTAAAATTTATTTTATTATGCACCGGTAGTGAAAATAATGCGATGACTCTCAAAGACTTGATGGAGAAAAATGTGTTATGAATAGTGAAAATGTGTTGGTGGTCTTCCTTTTTCATATTGGTGGGTGCAATGGCACAAAAGAATGGACGACTTTCGTTGGTGCCACTGCCCAAATGATCCAAATTCAACACTCAAGAAATTGACTTGATCTCCATTGCTCTCTTAGATTGAAGAAGTGATGAGAGGGAGATTGGTAGAGGTGTTTCTTCATTTCTTGCCTTCTAAGTTCTCTCTATAAAATGATGTCTCACTAGCATGGAAAAAATCTTGAGAACACTTTGCCCGAATAAGGTTGTACAAAAGGCCATCTAGAAGGCATACAACAAAATGAAGGTTAACCAAAAGGCATAGAATGGTGGCATTACTGAAGTAAGAAGGCAAATCAAAACAAGGCAAATGAAGATGAAGAGAACGAAGGAGAAGGTGAAGTAACTGAAGAATTCAAAAAAGTCAAAATAGCCCAGGGCAAAGATGGAGTTGACTGAAAAGAACCCATCTTCGTCACAATGAACATAAGCGACAAATGAAGGTCGTAGTGGTTGAGAGAGATTAATAAAGATGAGTGTGAGGTCATATTAAGATGGGAAGGGTTATGCAAAGAAATAGATGGTCAGGATTAAATAAGGTTGATGAAAAATGAACAATAAAGCTTAAGGGACTATAGTTTTTAAAGCGACTTTAAAGAGTAATCTAAATTGAATGTTGCATGCTAAACCAGTGTAATTTTGCATGATTGTTTTTCTATTATTATTAACTAGCATTGTCTTAGGAAACTTTTGATTTCCAATGGCCTTTTGTCTAGCTAGGAAATTATGGCTAAATTTTCTATTATTATTATTTTTTAATTTATTGTATTATTTTCAATAATCTTTTTATTTCTAATTTTATGTTTAAATTTGAGTGCATGTTAGGAATGGATGGGATTATATTTGTTTTTAAATTGTTAGCTTTATCCTTATAACCTGTTTCATTAAATAGAGAACCATGACTTACAGTTATTATTGATTGATGGATGAATGAATGCACATTATTGTTATCCAATTGAATGCTCTCAAGTTGTATATGCAAATGCTCCAAGTTATTTACACTGAGTTATTTCTCTCCACCTCTTCTTCTTTTTTTGATATCAGAGCACATATCTTGAAATTGTCTTTTGATTTATTTTCTACTGAACTACCGTTGGCTTCACTCATCCTGCATCCCACTATACCCCTTGTCCTCAATCTGTCTTTCACATCCCAAGCTTGTAGCTTCTCACCAAGTTCGCTTTAATAGTTACGCTCTTGCGATCGCATGCTTGTTGCATCGAGCCTCCAATGAAATTATATTATCATTAATTTATTAAACTTGGGTAACAAATCTCTTCCATGGCTTATTATGGGAATAATGGTTTCTCTAAACAACACTTAAGTAGTTATCCTCATCAATGATATACAACAACAACATCAAGCCTTTATCCCACTACGTGGGGTCGGCTACATGAATCCTTTTTCTCCATTGTGTCCTATTAAAAGTCAAATTCTCATTTAAATCTAATAAAGAAAGGTCATTCCTAATATTTTCTAACCAAGTCTTTTTAGGTCTACCCCTACCTTTCTTAACATAAGTCAAATCTAATACCTCTACTCTCCTAACCGGATCATCGGAAGGCCGCCGTTTTATGTGACCAAACCATCTAAGGCGACTCTCTCTAATCTTATCTTCTACTGCAGTTACTCCAACCTTTTCACGTATATGCTCATTTCGCATCCTATCCTCATCAATGATATGATTACAATAATTATCTAGATCACAGACTTGCCTGATCATTTCAGTAGCACCTCCATCTCATCTTTTTCAGTATTGTTTGTATGAAAATGTTGGATGTTATGACCTTTAATTATTATTGATTGATGATTGAATAATTCAAATTATTACATTAAATTATGTGTTCTTGAGATCTAAGTTGTTTATGTGGATTGCTCCAAGTTGTGCATGTAGAGTAATGTCCTTTCCTCTTTATCAAATTTTCATATTAGAGTAAAACATTCTGAAATTATATTTGATTTTTAATAAAATTTCCATTAAAATGCCGGCTATTGACCCCATGCGAAAGGGAAAGAATAAGTGCTATTATTTTCTATTGTACTTTGGAGTTTTCTCTAGATATAAATCTAGCATGTAAATGGCACCAAGTGATAGTTGTTTTTGGACCCTGCATGGAATTCCTATTGGTGTGATGATGTAATCATGTGCAGCTATTGGAGCCTTCTTAGATGGCAATTCTCAACAGCAAATTCCTCTTGAGAGCTTGCGATTTGGACCTGCATGGAAGACTATTGGCGTGGGGTTTGATTGTTGTCTAATAAACAAGGACTCTATTAATTGTTTTTAGTAGTTTTTAAAATTGAAACCTTCTATATTATTCAGATTTTCTTTCTTGCTTGGATAAGCTAATTTCTTAACTGTTTTCCGCTTTTATACGCTATTTATAGTTATAAGTTTTGGCCAGTTGATGCAATGAAGTATGGCATGTTCTTTTTCTCTTTTCTCTTCTACTTCTTTTTTCTGACATGATATCATATCAGTCTTATCAGAGTAGATTTCTATCGAATAAATGATTGAAGCCTAAATGAGGTCCCTAATAGGGTCAATCAAAGATGGACAGAAGATGGTTTTTTCTTTGCCCTTAACAAGCTACACCATCAATTCGAGTGTCTTAATGGTGCACTTGCCACTTCAGACCACTTGTTATAAATCTAATGGGTAGAACCAATGTTTAAAATTGTGTATTCGGGTATTGAGGCGTTTTTCATTTGTGAGGCGAGGCGTAAGCCTCAAGGCGTTTTGAGGCGTAAGCCTCAAAGTCAAAAGATTGCGTAAACATAAAATGTTAAATTTTTTATATACTAATGAGTGAATAATATAAAACATAAAAAAATGTAAGATATGAAGTGAAATCAAAATAACCCAATAATAAGACAACATGAAATATAGTTCAACTCAAAATTCTATCTTTCCCAAATCCCAGTATTCTTTTCATTAACATATAATTTCAATTTCCAAAAATAAATAGCAATGACATATCAAATAAGAACTCATAAGTCATCAGCACTGTCATCACTAAGGGGTTATTCATTTGAATCATCATTATGATGAACTGCTCTCTCCCCTTCCTCCTCTCCTATATAGTCCAATGTTGGGCATTTACTTCAAGATTTATGTAAGTTTTAATATATATAGCGTGAGGCGTAAGCCTCATGCCAGTGAGGCGAGGCGGGCCTCAACCAAGTTGAGGCGCAAGCCTCATAAAAAAACTCGAGGCGTAAGCATCGAGGCGTTTTTTACTGGAATTGCGCAAAGGCGGGCCTCAAGGCGAGCCTCATATTGCGCAATTTTAAACCATGGGTAGAACTTCTTCTAATGATCTTGATCGGTTCAAATGGTGATTCAATAAAGTTGAATTGTTAGGTACCTACATGTTGCCATGCTTCAACCTAAAGAGGGTAATCCTTCTTTTCCAACTAGGGAAGCTAATACTGCCTTGGTGATGTCTTGGCTTATCTATTTTATGAAAAAAGACAGATTCCTGTAGTTGATCCACACCACTGCACAAGTAAATTGTGAGAAAATCAACATGACGCATTTAGATCTTGAAAATTCCTTTCAATTATGCGGATTGTGAGATCATGCTCATGATCTCAAGCAAGGAAGCATAAGCGTTGCCGAATTCTTCATTGCACTTGTTGACCTTCGTATGATGTCCAAAGGATACAAAAATGAAATCATACCTGTCTCTGCCGCAAACCCCCGAAATCCCGCTCAATACCTCGGCACCGTCGAAATACCTGAGCGAATCCCATAAATACCGCAAGAAATCCCGCACCTCGGACTGTCGAATCCGCGATATCTGCCTGAAATCTCGCCGAAAAGCACTGTACATGCAGCGCCGTTTACGTCGATTCCCGAAAATCCTTCGCAGGCCTCGATCCTTGCCTTCTCCGCGTCTATAAAATGAAAGGGAGGTCTTCGCACTTCGACACTTCCACTTGACCGAATCCCGTAACTCCTCCCTCTGTTCCCGTCGCTACCTCCACACCAGCGATCGACCACTGCTCCGACTAAATCCCGACCACCCTCTCCTCTGTTCGACTCCACACAACAAACCCGACGCTTCTCCGACCCCAAGCAGTCGGACCTCCCTTGCCTCTGCCGACTCCTCACGCAAACACAGAGAGAGAGAGAGGGAGAGACCTACCCGAGCCCTTCTCCGATTCCTTCGTGGCTGTTCGGCTTGGCTCCTTCGAGTGACTTTCCCTTCCGGTCAGATTGGAAGTCACGACATTTTTGATCGGAAGCACCAACAGGAGCTCACGGGCCGTGAAGGTAACCATCTCCCTTTGCACGCTTCTCGGCCAAATCCCGTAATCCTGCCGAGCTTAATCAAGAGAGAGAGAGAAAGGGAGAGAGTTTAATTAATTTAAATTAATTTTGATTAAAATTAATTTAAATTAATTTTAAATTATGGTTATTATAATTAATCATATTTAATTTTAATTAAATAGTTATAATTAATCTAATTAATTATGATTAATTTAATTAGAATAAATTTAATTAATTATAATTTATAATTATTATTAATTATTAATTAATTATAAATTGTTAAAATTAATTAATATTTATTAGTTATAATTAAAGCTAATTATAACTAATTATTTTAATTAATTTTAATAAATTGTAACTAATTATTTTAATTAATTATAATTGCCTAATTATAATTAATTAAAGAGAACTTTTCTCTTACCTCGATCCTCACACCGCCGTCGTCGACCCCGCAGGTATAACCACTTCTAAACCCTAAAACTCCGAGAACCCGTTTCAACACATTCGTCGGGACAAAACGACCACCTATACACGCTTTTCTTAGCGTGGTAGGAGGGAGTGCGTCCCGACGCTTGCGACGAAGCGGGTAATCACCCAAATTCCTTCTTCGAAGTTCGTATCGCCTTGGAAACCCCGCCTATACACGCTTTTCTTAGCGTGGTGGGAAGGGATCCCGGTGCGATGCGCACGACGAAGCGGGGATACCCATAAGTACCCGCTTGCGGGGAAATAACTGCGTTTCTTGCAAATATTTACAAAAAAATGTTTTCTTGCAAAATATTTTCAAAAATACCCATACACGCTTTTCTTAGCGTGGTGGGGGATCGAAAAAATACACGGCCGCGGTGTCCTCGAAAGAGGGCACCTACCATACACGCTTTTCTTAGCGTGGTGGGAAAGGCCCAGTTTTCCGTAGTTTTTCCCCTAAACGGGGGAGACGCCGGAAGGCTGCCGAAAATTCGGGTGAAAGTGTTGCTACATTTGGACTTAATTGAACTCAAAGGATGATTGAACTTGGACTCGGACTTGTGAGCCTTTGAACTTGAGAAGACAATGGACTTGTGGACTTGAATAAATTGACCTAAGTGAACTCAAACCCAAATAAATTTGAAAGTATAAGATTTGAGCCTACATTTGATTTGAAAGTCAAATGAGAAGAACGAAGAACTAGAACTTGATTGAACTCAGAACAACCAAGGACTTGAAATTATGCTCAGAACTCAAATCAAAATGAATTAAATTTGAACTTGATCTATACATCAAGTGGGCATGGCTTGAACTTGCAAAGTGAACTTTTACATTGAACTCAAAGCTTGTGGACATCGAACTTGAACAAGACATGGACCCAAGAGAACTTGATTGAACTTATGTTGAGCTCGAACTTGATTGAACTTATATTGAGCTCAAACTTGAACTCAAGAGAACTTGGACTTGAACTCAAATGTTGAAGAACTTGAATCCGACTTTGACTTGACTATAACTTACAAGTGAACATAAAAGACTTGGATCAGCTTTGGACTACAAGAACTCAAACTCAAATGAAATAAATACAAGCTTAATTTGGACTTGCATGTGATGTTGATTGCAAGCAAATATCGATTATATAAGTCTACTATCCACACTACATGGCATTTATAAGAAGAAATTCATAAAGGAATGCAATGAATACAAAGAAGATCCTAAAAGATGTACTGTCCTATGATCATCATCAATCAGCGAATCAACATGGTGATACTCACAAGCAAAAATATACCGATTCGTTGTAAGAAAGGGTGGAGAACATACATCAAGTGTGGATATCTACAGGTCATTATGGTAGATCCACCATACACTCAACATACCACTCATAGGAAAATACAAAAGGATTGTGCCAAAGACGAACTCTTACGAGTTACTACAAAAGCTCATTATGTCGTGCAACTAATATTTTGTCTAAAAGGAAATGTAAGAGAGTCCTCATTCATACAACAGTCCCTACAAAGTCAATGCACCATACTAGTGACAAGCAACGAACAATGGCAAGGTGCACGAGTACTATCCATTTGTTGTAGTCAAAGATCTGTCTCTATAACAAGTGCAAATACATCAGCCCACCTGAGATTGATGAAAGGTGGGTAGGATGCAAGAACAATGATACTCCTACAATCAATAACAATTCAGTGCTGATCAAATGCAGTAATTTTCCACGAACAAAGATGATCGAATTGTAGCAAGTACAACCATCTACAGACCGTCGTGGAGGACCCATCATATGTATTAAATATCATATACACGCAGAATGTCAAAAGAACACGACAAGTGTAAGTTCCTACGACCAGAAGGCAGGAGATTAGTTAGTGCACTATGACCCGCCTACGAAAATCAACAAATAGTGCATGACAGTCTACCTGTAAGAAGCAGCGAACAACTCTATCCAGAAGCTGCTACGCCACCGGATCTGCAACATCCGTACAAGCAGACAGAAGGCGTCTATTCCAAGAATCCCCTCCCACGTGCACTATAGTTTGTATACACATAGGTACACTATAAGGGGTAAAAAAAATTATAGAACCCGCATGGGCCCCAGCGAGCGTGTTATTGGTACACACGTGACGTCTAGGGATGCTGCGCGGGTTGACAAGTGAATTCAGGTTCGAAACCGATCCTTCTATACGGGTCAATAGAAGTCGACAGGGTTCGAACCAACAAAACAAATATACGGTTGTGGCGACCAGTATATTTGCTTTAATACATTCATATTAGGCCATCAAGGCTTACAACAATATGAATTCACTAATAAAGGCTCAAAGCCTACAAAACCCGATCCTCTGTCGACAGCCCGATAGAGTTGACAAGGTTCAATCCATAAAGAGAAGTGACCCCGAACACCCTGATGATGGTCGTGTTGAATTCAGATCTCAACCGGAGGGGTTCCCAAATATTCCAAAGCTCCACCCAAATATCCACAAAAATCCAAAACTCCACAAAATCCAAATTCTCAAAATCCCAAATTCCAAAATATTTAAAATGAAATAAATCCATCAAACACTTAAAGCAAAATCCATCCGCCCTCCGCAACAGTTTGTCGAGGCGGACAAATCAAAAACTACTTCAGCTCACAAAAGAGCCAAATGCCTAGTCGAAAATATCACTAAGATCCATTCTCAAACAATATCTTGCTAGTAAGGACGTGGTACGTGTCCTCTAACCGGCAGTTTCGCCGCCAAATGGCACTGCAGGTAAACGGTTATGACCCGGGGCCCTCTGAACCGAGTGGTTTTGCCGCCAAATGGCACCACAGATAGCGGTTATGGCCAGAGCCAATACGCTCCTTAATGGCGTTAAATCCTTGAGATATGAATCAATAGGATATGATTGATAGGGCACAAAGCCCTCTGTAAGCTAAGGTGGATTCAAATTTGTCCCCTTAGACAAACATCCAACCCCGGTCTACAAGGTCCCCTTGGACGAAGCAACCCATGGCTGCCGACAAGGATCCTTCTGTCAGGTTGGGTCGACTACCTCCTCTGACTAAGTAGACCAGGGACCACGATGGCCCGGGACGACGGAACCATGGGATCTTGATCGGGCCCATCATCCATTCCCCCACCATCCGCTTTAAGTGCAAGATGGTGAAATTTCTTATTTTAAATATCCAATCTTTCCAATCTCAAATCCAATTCCCAAACTTCCAATCCTCAAAATCCAAACCCATGCTGCTACTATATGCCAGATAACATGTATTCTCTATACGTATCTGATTGACGACTAGCCTTAATCGAAAGTTCTCTCTCGTTATCGGGAGGGGTAATTAACTATAGGGGCTTGCGCCTATAGGAAACCAGAACTCAGATCATAAAGTCCTCACCAAATGAGGGCGAAATCTCTGGGTAGTGTCTTATCTACAAACCCATCTGTCTTCCAAAATTTACCTCGGAACTTATTTCGTTAAAACTCCCTCGCCGAATAAGAAAGGCGAGCGGAGGCCGGGGCCGAATTTTCGGAGCCCACAGCACTCATACAGATTTGGTAAGAACTAGACCTATTTAAGCCAAATGATTGGCCCAAGGAGTGCGTGGATAAATACATCAAATTCGTGGAGAAAATAAGAACTTATGATTCACTTGCAGGCCTCAACAAATATCTAGTTGAAACTTGTGGAAAAAATCTTGGGGATTCGTCCATTATCCAAAGTTGAAATATTGAATGAGGATCAAAGAGAAGAAAGCCGAAGAATGATAATGCTTCTATGCACTAAGAACTCTTTTTAAACTAAAGGGCCTGTTCTTGCCTTCAAAAATTTGGAGAAAACCTAAGATATGATTAAGGCATGGAGAAAGAGGTAATCTTTGGCACGATGTCTGTAAAAAGATCAATCACAAAGGAGAAAATGATTAAAAACTACATGACAAGCTAGATGTTAGAGAAAAATATCATTCGCAATTTTAGCACATTTCATTGAATAAAGAGTAATTAGATCTTTTATTGGCTCCTAACATAGTTTCTGCCTCTTATGTTTTTGCCCAAAAAAATAACTTTTCTCAAGTTCTTACTTGTACTTAGGGATTTAAGAAATCTTGGATTATTGACTTAGGAGCTTCTGAATCACTTGATGGTTTTGCTTACTTTTATTTTATACTCCATAACATGGAAATATGAGAGTAAAAAATTTTGATGGATCTCTATCCCTTATTGTTGAGACATGAACCATTGGAATTAATTTGGGCTAAATTTTGATTTACATGCACTAAATCATTTTTTACAATTTCTTATCAATAAGTGATGTGATACGATTAGAGGGGATGGCTAGCCCAGCCATTCGATCCAGCATGGACCGAACCATCCATCTGGTTGAGTAGAACCTAGGGCAGAAAACAGGGAAAATTAGGTCCCTCTTATGAGGCCCAACAAAATTGTGATTTATTATGTTAGGAGGAATAAGGAGGGAATTATTTAGGGAAAGATTTTCAATTTGAATTTAAATAAGAGAGAATATTATTTAGGGATATTTCTTAAAACATGTTTGACTGTTTTTGAAGGTTTATTAAATTATATTTAATTGTTTAGAAATGTTTCCTAAATCATATTTAATTTTTTGGAAAGATTTTTTAAATCATGTTTAATTGATAAAAATGTGAACTTGAGATGAAGATAATTGACTTCTAAACTTTACCATCATGTAAATTACGTGAATGGTATGATGGGACAAAGAAGTAAACTTTATGATGACATTTTTTTATTTGAACTTATCTTCAAGAACTTTTTCTGCTATTTAGTGAAATGTTGGCTGGATTTCTCCAGAAAGTCTAATATGCATGTATGCGGACAACAAAATTCAGTAGATTGCATATCATTTCATATTTGGAGACCAATCTGCATTGCATTATGGATTAAATATTGTACTGTTTGAGGTATTATCTTGATTGAAGGATGGCTGTGTCAAGATTACTTTTTCTCTTGTTCAAGAAGTGGAGAGAAATTTCAGGTTCCACTTCTTTTTGTGTTGGATCTTCAGTATATTTTTTCTTGCTTAAATCATTCTTATTTTCCTATTGTTGGGCGTCTTTTAAGGGAAAACTTAATGAATACTGCTTGGAGGTATGGTAAGTCAGCTTGATGGTAGTTTATTAGCTCTGGTTATCCTTGAGAAGGTATGAAGTATGTCCATTATCATATTTAGGGAGGAAAGCAATAGCAAAATATTCTTCCTATTGCCTTGTGGTTATTCCGTTTGCTAGTATACTAAATATCTTTAAGGTTGAGCAATCATCCCTTTGCTCTTTAATTTGTATCAGCTTTATGAATCCATCTTTGAGCATTAATTCCTTCTGAGATCTATACTTGATATAAAATATATTCTACTTTAATGACTTCCTAGAAAGATGTTTTTCCTTTTCCCATCTTTCTTCCTATAATTTGCCTAAATTTGGCTTTTCCTCCTACTTTATTTAACAGATTTATATGCCATCTCAATCATTTTTATTGAAATCTTGTCATTTTCTTAAGTGTTGGCAAAAGCAGCCTGCACTTTGGTCTGTGAAACACCATACTTGGCATACTTAATTTTATTGGACATTTTAGAGGTCTTGTTTTCATTAAAACCATCTTGGTTTTATATTTGTTTGCCTTTTTTTTTTGAAGAAATATTTGTTTGCCTTGAGCACATAAATGTCAAGTGATTATTTGAACAGTATTTCTTTCGCATTTTTACAAACCATTGAATTTTGGTTATCTTTCCTGTATTTGTTTACTTTTTCCATCATAGCTTTGTTTCTAACATCATAGTTAATAATCTGCGAGGATAATGATTCATATCAAATAAATATACTAATCTGTAACATATAAGCATACAGAATTCATAGTCCACTACTCCAGTTATGTTCTCTGAATGCATGCCTTCAAAAGATCAGAGTCTCTGCTAGCAACTACTTTTAACTGGATATAAACTGTTTCCATCTGCTTGCAGTAGTATATCTGCTTAATATTAAAATACTTTTTACTTTCTTCCTTTGATTTCTATTTCACCTTTATCGAACTATCTCTACTTTTGTTGAATCTCCATGTCAAATTCTTAAAATAATATTCTCACTGTTATTATGCTTTCATTGTATTTGTAGTGTTTATCCATTTCATGCTTATTAAACTTGATATGTATCAATGTTTGCTTACAAGTTGAGCCTTTTTTAGACTTTTGTTGGAACCCCTTTTTGGATGGCTCCTGAAGTTATTCAGAACTTAGAAGGATATAATGAAAAGGTGCGTGCAATTTGTTTAAAGAACCTGATTAAAAAATGGAATATTTCTGATATATTTTCATGCGGCAGGCAGATATCTGGTCCTTAGGTATAACTGCTATAGAAATTGCTAAAGGAGAACCGCCTTTAGCAGATATGCATCCAATGAGGGTTCTATTTATGATACCACGGGAAAATCCTCCTCAGGTTTGACCGCCATCTTGATTTCTGCAAGTAATTAAATTCTCTTCGCTGAGTAGGATGATTGTAAATTTTTCTTTGATGCAGTTGGACGAGCATTTCTCTCGACCTTTAAAAGAATTTGTCTCATTATGTTTGAAGAAAACTCCTAGTGAGGTACTTCTAAATGTTAATAATCACATTTTATCCGGTATATTATTAAAATCCTTGTGGTTATATGCTGTCATGTACGCCACTTGGAAACTGCTTTACAAGGTGTTTTGGGCCATTTGGCCATGAATTTTGCAAAAATGATGCTTTAGAGCCTAATAAATCAGGTCTTACAGCAGAAATATATGAAACACAGTTATTGATATGATACAAAGACATAGATTCAACATAACTGTAAAAAATAGGACGAAACACACTATTGGCACAATATTTTCTCTTATAGTGTATCAATATTAAAGGTGCTTCTGAAAAACAACATCAAAATTATGTTCGTGAGAAACATGGAATATATATATTTGGCACATGCGAGAAATGAAGTTATCTTTGTTTTGAAAATAGAAGGAAAAAAGTAAAGAAAGAACTATAGATTTGAGGTTAGGTAGCAGAAAAGGAGAGATGGAAAGAGATTTAAATGGTCTCTAAAGATGTACTGGAGAGATAGAGTATTGATAGCGTGAAAAAATGGAGCAGCACTATAGTAGGCTTGATAGAGAAGGCTCATGTTAGACCGGTCCATGTTAGAACGGTCCAACCGGCCCTTGGCAAGGGGCTGGCCCAAGTATACAAGAGGCGGACCAAGCAGTCCGTCCTCTTGGAATTGCCGCCCAAAGCATGGGTGGGTCCCACTAAGGAATCCATTTAGGAAGGAGGAGTAGGCTAGGGCTAGGGAGGAATTTGACTTAGGTGGTTTAATTGTATGCTTTAAGTAGAAAGAAAATATTAGGGTTAGGGTTACAAAATTATTTTGGTTGTTTTGGTGCTCTTGGAGTTTGGCGTCATGGGTTCTAGCGGTGTCTAGGGATTGGGAGAGATAGATCCTCCTCTCGAATTGAGGATCGACTATATCTTAGTATTTTCCTTCCGTTATATTTGATTATTTAAATAAAACTACTATTTTTTGGTTTTCCCTCAGAGTTTGGTGGATATTTCTCGTTGTTTTTGCCAAGATCGATAGGTTTTACTTGAGATCTTAAAGTGTTTCCTATCAAATTGGTATCGGAGCATATTTTGAGACTGTTTTTGGGCTATTTTTGTGAAAACCAGCGGCTGATTTTTTGCCAGAAGAGGGGATGTTTGTTGTTTTTTGGATCAAGATCCATATTTTTTGAGCTACAAAAAACCAGGTATTGTTGATGGCCAAGAAAGTGGATTCGTTGGAAATCACGCTCCGACGTGATGTAGGATTAAATAACTTAGTTGAAATTTTCTATTTCAAAACACATACATTATATATTTTTAAACATATTTTTTAATTATTCTTTTAATAATGAGAATAATATTTATTTTGTTGGTTAATTATATTTAATTATTTATCTATTTTTTATTTTTATTTTTTTAAATTTATCATTAAAATTTAATTTTTATCTATTTATTAATTATAAATAATTTAACATGAATGATTTATAGATATATTATTATAATATAAATTTAGTATATAATTTATGACTGTAAATTTTATTTAAGTATATAACATAAATTAATGATGGTTTATAATTATTTATGTTAAATTTGACATAAATTAGTAATCATTTATATTAAATTTCTAAGTTTATATTATGAACTAAATTTATTTAAGTCACAAATTTATATCATTGTATGATTATTTCATATATTTTTTATTTAAATAACACTAGCGTCATCCGGTTCAAATTCGGTTCAATCATTGAACCTTGAACCACTTATTTTTTTGGTTTGACGTTAGGTTCGATTTTTATGACCTTGATTATTGCTACATTACCATTAAAATAAAAATCTTAGGGAATTATTTTAGTAAGAAATGAATTAGTAATTACTAATGTACTTATATGCATATATATATATGATCGAAATGAAATATAGAATTTTATAAAATGGTTTTGATGATTTTGGGGATGTGTGAAAAATGGTTATAATCTTAGAAAAACTTGAAATTATTTATTTTTTCTTTTTGAAATTTTAGGCATTAATGAAGAATAGCTTAAAATGTGTTCCTTACGTCTTTTGCACATGAATGTTTACCTGTGTTTGATAAGAATTATCTCTGACACAATTTTAAGAGTATTGGACACGTGCTAGGGTGAGGCATGCTCTTATTTGGCACATGGTCTACACAAACATGAAAGGCGTTTTGAAGTATTTCCTAGTCAGAACTTGAATTCATGCTAAAATATGTTAATTATAGTGTTTTCGATTAGATTAGTATAGAATAAAGATTCAGATAGCACTCAAATTAAGAAAACGAAACTTATCTATGCAACATCCATAACATGCCATATAACCTACAGATGCACGACCCAATCTTACGATATGTGAATCACCTTTCTATTTTGAATTTGCCATTTTATGACATGTCAACACCTGCTTTGTTGTGATTATTCAGTTGACAAGATGTATTAAAGTGTTGCTTTATTACTTTCATGATGTAAATCTCCTTTTTATGATTTTATCACATGTTAAATTCATTTTATAAATAGGGGAAACTTGTAAGTAATTGTAATTACTACAATTGCAAGTAAGTTTTGACTTCTATCTACCTGTACCTCTCTCTCTTTTTTTTCTTTCTTCTCGGTGGAAGTTGGTTTTTCCCTCTTTCTCGCATCCTAGTTTATATCAGGTAGTATCAGAGATAAATGATCCTTCTATTTCATATTGATTAAAGAATTGAAACATCACTCCAAAGTTTGTTCGCTGAACTTTGCATGATGAGAATCTGTTTTACTGAAATTACATTTTCATGTATTGAAACTCAGGATGTTCTGTCTCTCTATGCTATTTCATGCAGAAAATTACTACTTGTCTGCTGAAATTCAGTTTGATTTGGTAGCTACATACTGATGTTCACTTTGCTGCCTTGGCTACTCCATACCTCTAGGAACATTTCGCAAGTGTAATTTGTTTGTTCAAATGCTGAATAAGCATACTGAAATCAGCATTCAAACTTGTGAGCCCCCGCTTGCATTCACACCTTTGAGCATTCAATATGATCCTGCTGCCTCAAAATTGTGAACCTATACTCCCCTTGCAGCACACAGGTTCAATCCCTCTCCTAGGCCATCTCCATGTGTCCTAAACATTTCTAAACTAGCATCCAATATTTCCTAATTAGTTCTCCAAATCATTTCTAAGATCTCACCATATCCTTGTTAATCTTATGCTGCCAAATCTTTTCAAACATAACCAAACCCTTCATTAACATGAAACAAATCTTTCCAAAATCCTTTTACCAGATCTTTTTATTGAAGAACATTAGCTGCTTTATTTAGTATTTTAAGAAATATCTGTTTTCCAGCCTGCTGCATGCATATTGTGTAAATTGTGCTTACATTGTCACCACAGAGGCCAAGTGCTAAGGAACTCCTTAAACATCGATTTATCAGAACTGCTAGAAAAAGTCTCAAGCTTCTCGAAAGAATAAGGTCAAAAAAGCTTTTAATTTCTTACCTCTTGATCAATAATAACCAATTAATCCATGGATGTACAAAAGTCAGTGTGTGCCTCATGTAATTCTCTTAACATGATAGAGAACGGCCAAAGTTTTTCCCGAAAGAGAAGATGGGAACTCAGAAAAATGGACCCCCTCAATATGATGAAGGAACTGGCACTGTCAAGGCCGTCAGAGATTCAAGAGATGAAACAGCACAAGCAAGGTATGATATTATTTGACAGTGTAATTCCCATGTGTTACGCTTTTCAGGTTTTCATGATTTGTCTGTATTGCGGTGTAGTCATGGAAAATTTTCAAGGATCCATGGTGGGGATTCTGGCATGGATGCATTACAGGGTACAGGAACTGGCACTGTCAAAGCGGTCAGAGATGAGACTGCACAACAAAGGCATGAAAATTTTATGTTGTGGAAGTTTTATTATTA
This sequence comes from Dendrobium nobile, assembly GCA_022539455.1. Classification (NCBI taxonomy): domain Eukaryota; kingdom Viridiplantae; phylum Streptophyta; class Magnoliopsida; order Asparagales; family Orchidaceae; genus Dendrobium; species Dendrobium nobile. Next base: position 54,978,569 of record CM039728.1, on the reverse strand, counting down.
AACTATTCAGTTTTTCATTACCCATTCTGTATTTTTGTGCAGTCATTGGAACGTCTCAAAGAGCATTGACTGGGATTCACAGCAGGGTAGAGGAACTGTTCGCAGTGCTGTAAAGCCACTCCAGGATTCCCCAGTTAGAGAGAAGAGATCTGAGGTTCGATATGCTTCCCACCTCTCAAGAAAAGCATTGGATAAAGAGAAACAAAAGACACCATCATCAATAACTGCGTTTGATGAACAAAACTCTGAGGATTTATACTGTCAGGATGAAGAACTGAAAGATAAAAGACAGGAAATTTCAACTGAAGATGTAATTTTTCTTGCTTGATAATCTTGTTAGTTCTCATCTGTCCTCAAGCTGACCAAAGTTTCATGCTTATAGGATTATCAACCATTAGACGGGTCTGGAACGGTCGTGATCCGATCTCCAAGAGCAAGTTTGATACATTCAGCGATCAACCGTTTGAGCTCCAAGGTATCCAGTTATTTTTTCATTTTCGTGGGATTTTATTTGAACTTTTGAATATTAATTGGATTACGGAAAGACATCTAGTGATACCTAAGTAATCAATCCCATTTGTTAGCCTATGAGCAGACACGGTTCGTTTGAAGAGGCTTCTATCAGTGGAACAGTTGTTCTTCGCACTCAACATGATGAAACGGACACATCTCCCGGGTCAAAATCTAGATTGGGAATCCAAGAGAAAACTTCAGCTGCCCCGCCAGAAGATAGTGCAGCTAACCTTGCAGAGGTTCTTCCTCCATCTGGATATATATATATATATATATATATATATATATATATATATATATATATATATATATATATATATATTTTTGGCTTCATGCTACTTTTCATTCAAGTTTTGACAATCTTGATTTTTTTTTATTGCAAATTTAGGCAAAGGCTGCATTGCAAGCAGGTTTAAAAAAAGGTAGTTCTCGGCCGCTAGCCAAATCTTCCCGGTATGTAATATTCACTCATGCTTGATTATTTCTATCCTTTTAAATTCTTTTACCCTTACCTTTACATGTTTATTTTTCAACCAGAGTCAGGTTTTTATTGAAATGCTTTTTTTTCTGGTACCTAATTTTTTTTATCCAGGGATTCTTCTGAGATCTCTGATGTTCAAAAACCTTCTTCAAAATCACGCTACAGTGATGGTGATGGAAGTGCCCAGGTTTCTGCTGCGGCTGCTTCTCCTACATTGTCATTACTGATTATTCCTTCATTGAAAGAGGTAAGTGCTGAAAGGTTTTCGAAAATATGTTAAGCAATAGGATTAATTTAATTATATTTTGATTTTTTACTTATTTATTTATTTTTTCTCATAGAAAGGATTGGCTTATAATAAGCATGATATATTCTTCCATGAATCCGATTATAGCATATGATTTAATCTTTTATAATAAGTTGAATCAAAAGGCATATCTGCAAGGCGCTGGACAACAAAATTAGAATAAAAGTACGTTGGTAAAATTTAGCTAATTTCCTTTAATATGAATTAAGGAAGAATAAAAGTTAAAAAGCTCTTTGATAACATCAGGCATTTAAATTTTTAGTTAAAAAATGGAACATCAAACTATAATCACCTTTGATTCAATTTCTAAGTCATATCAATTTAAAATATTCTTCAAGGTTGGGATATGAATTAAACTCACCAAAGGGGTGTGGGCATGGGTGCGGGTGGGCCGGCATGCGTGTGCGGTTGGACCCTCGTGGTTCAGCATGTCTCAAGTACACTTAAGTATGGTTCAAGCTGGCATATTTACCTTGCAGTTCTCAGAAGAATAATATTTGCTAAGATTCAGCATAAGAAATAATTACTATATGCATGCAGTGCCATTTTATTTATAATTTGGATAGGCTATGTATAGCCAAACTTGCATGTGGTCTAATGGTTGCTGCTGTCACTAAGCTGGTCTCCCTTTAAAGAGGATAAAAGCTGCAACTGTTTATCTCGCCTTTGCTAAAGCTCAGTGCTCCACGGTGATGGCCCTCTCTACAAATTTATATGAATTTCTCAATGAATGGTCTTCGTTGCAAGTTTGATATTCGATGACATGGGTCATTAAGTTTGATATTTGATGATATTGGTCCTTAAGCAATCCATTATGCTTGGTTGAATGGAGAAAAGGAGCTAACTATGGATGATGCTTTAGAAAGGGGGTGGGGTAAGATATATATATATATATATATATATATATATATATATATTATGTCCATTTTTTATTCACTAAAGAATATCATGAGTTTAAATAAAATAAATAGCAAGATACTTGTGTAGGGCTGGAAGCGAACCAAACGTTCGACTAGCTATTCGTTGTTCGGTTCGATTAAAGCTCTCGTTTGTGATCGTTTAATCAACTAAACAAACAAACTTGAACAATGTTTTAAATACTCGATTCTTAAATAAACAAACTTGAACACTAATGCGTTCGGCTTATTTATGTTCGCTAACAACATCTTTTGAAGTTCGTGAAAAAGCTCGGCATTAAGCTCGATAAGAAGCTCAATAAAGCTCGATTCATGCTCGATTTTGAACTCGTAAATAAACTCGATAAAAATAATTAATATTTAACTATATAATTAATAAATATAAATAATCATTGCCTTTGTTACATAGACAATTGCTTTTATTATAAATGTATTTGTTCATAGATATGTTCATGAACATGTTTGTTTGATAATTAAAAAAAATTCGTTAAATATGTTCGCGAACAAGCTCGATAAGCACTAAACGAACGAACATGAATCGAACATGAACACTCATTAATTTAAATGAACCAAACATGAACACAAACAATAAAGCTCGAACAAACATGAACCTAACTTGAACAAGCTGATATTAAATGAACACAATCATGAACACTCACATGCTCGGCTCGGCTCGGCTCGGTTCGGTTCGTTTGCAGTCCTATACTTGTGGAAATCCTGAAAATATCATATCAAATTCAACATTCAATTCTATTACGCTACTTTCACCATCCATAGCTACTGTAAGGCTAGCGCCATAATGGTAATCTGTAGCTCTTGCACCTCCTTTGCTAGAGATAAATGTCGCTAACCATCTGATTAGCCATCTTGGCAATTTGCTACTATTCCACCTTCCATATTTAGCCCACCAACCACTATTTTCCCTATGTAAAATAAATTTTAAATCCCAAATTGATTGTAATTAATTAGATTAATTATCTTCCTTTTTTTTTCTTTTTATGATTATTCTCTTATGAATATTATATCTCTTCTGCCCATTGGAATAATAAAATATGCCAAATTCTTCTTTCATATTTTTCAACATAATTTCAAAGACACGCCTCTCTATTTTCCACACCATCTGATGCAGGATTATGTAAATGAAATGCACTTTAACTCATATGGATTGTGCACAATTTATGATTAGAATAATTCTAGAACAAAACCACTAGCAAATTCAAACAATGAATCAAAACAATTAGTGGTTATCCGCTTAGGCTAAATCACATGGTGAGAGCTTTGAAAATTTCCAAAATAAATAGGAAAACAACACAACGAATAGTAGTAGCTTTCAAACTAATCCCTAGTCTAACAATGAGAATTAGATAGCATAGAGGTGTACTCAAATCCTACGTTTACTAAGCTTAAGCAAGAGCAATGCGAAGGAGTTCGTCGTGACTGCAATCAAATCAAGAAGAGTTAGACTAAAAGGAATAAGATGCTAGTAGGGAGAGAAACCTTCGTCAAGGGGTAGTGGAGATCCTACACTCAATGCCTTCGAAGTGTTCGTCAATAGCCTCTACCAAATAGATCAACGTACGCTCCAAGTAATCCTCGACGGTGAGATCAACCCTTGGATTCACGTCGAAGAAAGTAGATTGTAGGATGTCGACGAAGCCGTCTTCGTTCCAAGTAATATGCCGTAATCAGTTTCCGGATCCGCCATTCATAGATGATTGAAAGTAGGGTCTCCTTAGCACTTGACAGAACTTTTTAGTGCTAGCAAGGAGAAAGAAATTTCCTTGCAAGGGGAAGGGAGAAGTCCCCAATTGTCCTTCCAAAAATCTGAAATATAGCTTCAGATTTTTAGTCAAAATCTGAGAGAAATTCAGATTTCAGTTCTTAGGAGAAAAGGGTTTGGAGGGGGAACATATGGCTTCACGTCCTGGTGGAGAATTGCTGAATGAGAGGCGGTGGAAGAAGGAGAGGGGCCTGCGGTTTTGGAGAGGGGGAATAAGACTTGATTTGTTTCCAAAACAAGGAGTTTCCTTTTGGAATAAATGAAATAGAAAAGGTATGAGGGGATTTCGGCTAGAGGGGATTTAAGGTGACTTGGATTTATTGCCTAAGACAGGATTTGAGAATTAGGAAATAATATCCAACTCAACTAATGGCAGCATTAGTGGGAGGGGGTTGGAATTATGGAGAGCCATTAACGTAGTGTATTATGGTTCCTAGAATTGGGGATTGAGTTTAGGAAATATTTATTTAAGATCCTTTTGAATTTTAAATTTCAAATAGATCTAAATAAATACTTTCCTAAAATAGAAATGTTAAATTAGGAAAGTTTTGAAATCAATTCAGATTTTTTTTTGAATTTCAAAATCTATCCCAATTTATCTAAGGCCCAATTAGGAAACACAAGATGAGAGGGGTTAGGGATGAACAAGCCAGCGGCTAGGGGTGTGTAGCCGGCGGCAATGCTCTAGTGAGGGCTCTAGCCGTGGGTTTGAGAGGAGAGGAAGGGGCTCGGGTGGGGCTTTGGCCTTGGGGATTGGGAGAGGAGGAAGGGGTTCGGGTGAGGGGAGTAAAGGTAGCCGGAGGTGGTGGTGAGGGAGAGAGGAGGACCAAGAGCCACCGGTGGTGACTGTTGGGTACGACGGGTGGCCTCTCCTAGGCTCCACCAAGATCTCTAGCTCTTTCTCTCAAGCTCTCACATAAGCTCTAAGAAACAATAGTAAGCAAAATTCTCATCATCATTCATTAACCATGAAATAATAAGCAAAGGGCTATATATAGCCAAATACAATGGACTCAAAGAAATAAAATATCAAATTGCCCTTTGGGCTCACACATGACACTTCCCACTAAAGGGGTACAAACGGAAGAACAAACATGGCACAAAGCAAAAAGAAAATACATAAATAATAAAATAACATAAATGACTCAGAAATACAAAGACTCGATCGTGGCCGTAGATCGGCAGCCACACCTCTGATAAACCTTCCACGAGCTGATGTCCCCATCACCATCTCAAAATATTCCAAGTCTTCCTGATCTTCTCCTAAGATTTTTTTTTTTTTTTTTTAAATTATGTTGATGATTAGACATGAACTGGCATTGGAAAGAAGACACACCTTTGTTATCAAGATCTCATGATAACACTAGTACCAAATAGCTTTCTCCGAATCGTTGATTATATTCAATTCAAATCAAAGCCTTCAACACCGGAAATCATCAATGTAATTGTTAAAATGTATGATTTTGAATGTCTTTAATGTCAAAACTGAAATCCATAATTTTTTTTATTGTGGATTATGGAGCCTCTGATTAGAAGATAGGGGATAACATTGCAAATATTTAATCCTTATTTGAATTAATATTCCGTAAAAATTGTTGGTGGATAATATTGCAAGTAATTGGCCTTGGAACAATTTATGTCACTAGCTCCTTGGTTCTTAATTTATTTATATTGGTTCCTAAGCTTTCCTTGACTTTTATGAAAAATCAAAATGATCCCAAATTATATTAAAGGACCATTTTGGTCCTTTGACTCTTTAAAGAGGAGGTTCCTTTTTAAGGATTTAATAGTTCAAAATGATCATTTAATATAGTTAGAGACTATTTTAGTCCTTCATAAAGAGTTAATAGACTATTTTGATTATTTTCCCCTATTTTTTGTATTCATTTTGAATTCCAGATAAGGACTAGAGGAAGATAATCAACGAGGTGAAGGAAACTGATGTTTTCTATCTCCTATCTCCTAAATTATAAAGAGAATTCTGAAAGGCAAATAAAAATGCTCAGTATATATCATCCTTTAATGAAGCGGCAAGGCGCGTTCGTTTTTTGGCATTTTTGTCTTGGTCATTCAAATTTCATACACCTATAAATATTATTCCATGCTTTTTTTATCAACACAAATTCGAAGGCATTCAAATGTGCAGCTTGTCAATAACCTAAATAATCAAATTTACTACTCTAGTAATCCCTATAAAGCCTCACATTCCTTTTACAACAATCCATTGTTACATATAATGCCCACCTTGGGTGCTAGGTGGTTTATATCGTTTGTTGATGCTTACATTAGACCTACTTGGATCTTTTAAATGAAGGATAAGTTTGGAATCGATCTCTTCTTTCAAAAGTTTCACTCCATAAGACCTAATTCCATGCCCAAATTCAAGTCTTTTGGATTGAAAATGGTAATGAATATTTTCATTCAATGCTTAAAAAATATATCTTCCTACAAGAAATTATTCATTAAACTTCTTGCATTCATACTCAACAAAATGATATAGTAGAAAAAAAATAAACATATTCTCGAGATCACAACTAATGCCTCAAAATGTTATTAGGGGTAGGCTATCTTCATTGTTACATATCTTATTAGTCATATGCCATTGCTAGTTACAGAATTCAAAACTCCTTGACGAACTCTCACTTATGTCTATCCCCTAAATAGAGCTATCTCTACTATTTCTATTAATTTGTTTGGCTAATCTGCCTTTATATATATTCCACTTCATTAAAGAAATAAATTAGACCCAAAAGCCATACAATGCATTTTTGTTGGCTAATTTTCTCACCAATAAGGATACAAATGTTATTCTCATAGTATTGAAAAGTATTACATTGCTGTGGAAGTAATATTCCTTGAAATCAATCATTCTTCCCTAAAGCTCAAATAGGGGAGAACATCCACTATCTCTGTGATAATATCAGTTCGCCTTGTTGATATCTTAACCTAAACCTCTTTCTAACCTACCTGAATCTTAGCCTTTTAAATATCAAATATAACGAGCAAGTCATAGAGGGATTGTCTATTGCAAATGACAGGAAAAATCAACCGTTAAGGTAGAACAAAGCATTTCTTCTGAACAAAGCAATATCTAACCAAGTCCTGACATTGATTCTGAAGGACAAGGTAATATTGATTCTGATGAGCATGCTTATTGTTGCTCTCGAGAAAAGTTCCAATATCTCATATGATATATTATCTCACACGTTTTACATTTTTATCACATATCTTTCTAGCTTGAAAATTCTAAACAATATTCAAAATGCTGTAAAAATTATTGAATGGAGAATCGCAGTTCACGAAGAAATTCAGGCCTTGAATATATGGTACTTGGAATGTCTCAAATCTTTCCAAAAGGGACAAAAGCTGTCGAGTGTGATTTGCTCTTTAATGTTAAATGCAAAACAAATAGAAGTATACACTGATACAGAGTAAGATGTGAAAAAAGGCTTCAGTCAAATTCATGTCATTGATTATACAGAAACCGTTATCTCAATTTGCTAAGATGAACACTATCTGAATAATTTCTCTCATGTTTTTTTGCTTATATCAGTCAGTCTACCAATTAGATGTCAAATTGCCTTTCTATATAGAGGCTTAGATGATGAAGTTTATATGACAATTACTCATAAATTTGAGAATAAGAGTAATATGAACCAAGTTTGCAGGCTCAAGAAATTTTTATGACTTAAAATTATCAAGAAGAGCTTGGTTCAATGGATTTACCATGGTGATAAAAATATATTATTAGTCTCAAGGGCAATCTGATCACACTTTATATACCAAGAAATTGTTTGAAGGTAAACTCTCTATGCTAACTGTTTATGTTAATTGTATCATCATAATAGAAGATCACAAAGAAGAGATAAAAAAGCTAAAATGTATCTTAGCTTAAGAATTTGAAAATAAAGGATATTGGCTCATTAAAATATTTCGTAGGCATGGAAATCACTAGATCAAGACTTACCAAAGGAAATTGGAATGCTTGGATGCAAGCCTACAAAAACACAAAGGGATCATTAAAAAAGGATTAAGCAAGATTCAACTCATGTTGACAAAGTTCAATACAAATGATTTATAGGGAAACTCATTTATCTATCCCATATTAGCTCTGATATTTGTTTGCTATGAATGTTGTTAGCTCGATTATAAATAACCCCATAGAGGAGAACTTTGATGTTGTGTATAGGAGACTAAGGTATCTTAAAATGACCCATGAAAAGAGCTATTTTCATAAATGAGACTGACCTGGGCATAGAAAACTATGTTGTGTATAGGATATGTGCGGTCATCGAACGCTATCCGGAGGTGAATCAGGACGTGCCATATTATCATTTTACTATGTACTGGTATTGTGTACTGTTGTGTACCGTGTGAAGTGGTGTACTCTGATTCGTCTCCTGACAGACAGTCTGGTGATCTATTTGACTACTTAAAATCAAAATATTAAAAAAAAAAAATAGAAACACGATAACGAGCCAAATATATAGAGAGAAAATACAAACGCATTTGTCACAATCCTAAGAAGAGCTCTAGAGGCATTGATTTCTCGCAGCTGTTTGTTTTGCTGACTAGCAACTAGAGGCATTTGTCACAATCATAGAACAATCTAAAATAGAATTTAGGATGATAAAATCTGATTTTATTATAATGTTTACTGTCAAAATGTTCCTAAATTCAGCCTTGCCTCTAGCACCCCCATATTCCCAAGCCATAGTTGAAGCTCTTCTAGTCATCATTCTCTGATATTATGCAGGCTGCTGGTGATAGATCTGATGGATCGATTTCTCGTGGCTCAATCGAAGCACTCATGAACTTGGAGCTACAGAAGCCCGGGGTTTCTGAAGCACTTATGTGCAGATTACTTCAGCGACTGGGAAGGTTCTCTCTTCATTCATTTATCAGGCCAACCATTTACTTCTTCCCTCATGGCATTTATACTTTAGTGTGCTTAATGCTAATCAGAAATTCTCTTCCATACAGTTCTAAAGAAACTTCCATGAAAAATCTTCAAGATCTGGCAGGTCGGATATTTTCGAGGTACAGCGAGGCCACACATGACTCGTCGGAGAGCAAAAAGAAACCAAATGTGCAACCAGCAGACAATTCGAGTGTTAGCCCGCTCGCGAGGTTCCTCATTTCAAGGTCGCCATGAATTCAAATTCTTATTAGCTTTCAACAAGAGATATTATTCTGTGCAGAGACCGGACGCAGAATGTCGTCCAGAGAACAACCTGAATGCGCCACATCAGAAGCGCTGAGTAGTATCGAGCTGCGGTACCGAGCACATGGGTGACGTGGCACATTCTGATTGGTCTACGGAAGGCATTGGCGTCTGCACAGAATAATTAATCTTTCACCGGTGATCATTTGGATAATTTATTAGCTGAATGTTCCTTTGTTCTTGTGCAGGTGGCAAGGCCAAGCTGAGCATGATCTTAATGCATTTTAGTTACAATACATATCTTTGTTTTTTCTTTTAATTTCAGGTTGTATTTTGGATATTTAATCAACTCTAGCAGTGTACATATCATATTGGTGCTTGATTTATTACCAATTTGATGCTGTATTTATGAGCAGATTTTTTTTCTAATAAATTTAGCGAAATAAGTTTTTATTTTTATTTTTATGCTGTTCTAATTGGCCACAAAATGAAATCTAAGAATTTAAATTTAGCTCATGGAGTTGAAAATAAATGATTTTAAATTAATTTTTGACGCATTAGTGATTTATTTGAATTTTGTTTTGTGTATAGAACTTCAAATAGAATTGATATTTTTATTATGCACGAGCAGGAGTTCGAGATATTTACCTGATAAAACTCGGCATTATAATAATATATGTTATAAAAAAAATTTATATAGTAATACATTTATTGCTCATAAAATTTAAAAAAATATTTAAAGTAATTAAATACATCAAATTTAGTTGAAATATTTTATTCTTTTATAACAAATAAAAATAAATATTAAAAGTCATAATAAAATTTAATAAAATAATAAAAGTTAAAGTAATATTAGATAATCATTCCATAACAACAACATAAACCTTTATTTAATTACATGTAGTCAATTATATGAATATTAAATTCTCATTTAAATTTATTTATCTTCTAACCAAAACTTTTTAAATTTATTTTTTATCTCTTAAAATATGTCAAATATAATATATTTACTCTTCTAATAAGATCATCAAAAAACGACTCTCTAATTTTATTAACTATTGGAGCTACTCCAACATTTTTAAGTATATTTATTTCACATTTTATCTCTAAGAATAAAGCAACTACTCCAACCTTTAGATAACCATTATGCTAATCAAATAATATATTTTAAAATAAAGAAAAATTAAAAGATATCTTTAACTTAAATTATTTATGTAAAATACTTCAAAAATTAAAATTATTATTCATGATATATTTGTTGGATACATTCAGATTATTTGATCTGACACAATAGGCTCACCATTGGATGTATTCATCTCTTGCAGAAAATCAGCTGCTTCTGCTGCATGTATCAACAGCTTATTGGTTTGTGATTTCCTCATCAGAATGGTAGTAATATGTTAATTTGATATTGCTAGGCTAAGATATTAAAAAGGACGATTTTTTTATTAATTAAAAAAAACAGTTAAAGATTAGAAAATTTTAATTAAATTTTATTTTTTAAAATAGTAGGAAAGCTATCCAAAATAAAGCATAGGACAATTTTTTACTACTTTTAAAACGGCTTTCTAATACAAAAATTTCTAATTCATGAAATTTATGTACTAAAAAGTTGTTTTAGAAAGCAACAAGAAAGCTGTCCCAAACGAAGCCTAAATCAAACATAAATAAGCTGTTTACTAAAGCAAAATGCAGATCAAATTTGATTAAAATAAATAAATAAACAACTGCCAAAAATATTGTATTTGACATATTTCAGTTTAACATCTTTCCCTCCCCAACCACTATGCTCTATAATGCAGCCAAACACTATGAGAAGAATGATCAATTACATTTACCTTTCTCCATCCTCTCATTCTTTGATTTCAGGCCTCAGTCGCCATTGCAGAAAGCACCCTATGGTTCTTCGCCAATATGATTCAGCCATGACTCCATCTCCTTTGGCTCTTTTTGCTGGAGCAACAGAGCCAAATGCCACTGATCCGCTTAATGGCGAGGCCATCAACATAGTTTTCCCAGAATAATTACATCTCCTCCTACGCAAGGAATAAGAACAAGGCAGTCAAATAGCGGAGCACTGAAAAATATCCCAAAGGAAACCAGGAAAACTCTTTTATGAGTTGCAATCTCCTGCATGAACTGTGTATATATTGCAAATAATAAGAAAAAGGCAGTCAAAAGCACCACGATGAGGCTAGCAATAGAGTGTTCCAGTGATGACATACATCAACAGGAGAAATTATTCTGTGCAAATCAGGATGTGTCACGTCATCCTGTACACAATACCGGCACACAACAAAAAAGTGACGTTGTGCATCTTGACTCGCCTCCGGAAGGTGTCCGGTAACCGCACAGAATAATCTCACCATCAACAGAGGGTCGTCAGTGTCGTCATGGAAGAGTCACTGATAGCCAGGAAAGATGTCTTGATCTCCTCTAATCAGGGAGGTATCAAGTGGAAGGAGATACACTATAACTCAGATTTTGTGATAAATTTGTAATTAAAGATTTGTTGGGGTTTATTTAATGAAATGACTTTACATAGCTCTAACTTTATGTACAAATTTAAGATGTTGATGATAAAGTGTTGTAGCAGAGGAACCTCATAATTCTGAACACCAATCAATTGGTATAGCTTTGTGATTTTGAATCTAAAATCTTACTAAGCACATTTATTTACAAGTGCATGTTATTATCATGGAATCTTATTGATAGACATAACATTCAAGCAAGATATTGATCTGTTCCTCTAATAGAGTAGTTTTAATGGTTTAGTTTTCAAGATCTTTGTTTTTCATCTGGAAATCTAAAGAATAAGTACATACCGACCGAAAGAAAAAAAGGGAAAGAAGAAGATCTATCATAGAGAAACATTACAATTAGGAGCTATTTCAAACACCGAATCACACTAAGGACATGCTTTGAATCACTCTCAGCATCCTAGTCCGACAAAAAAGAAGCTACATTTGTTGTTAGATATGATTTAGCAAAAAAAAAAAAGATATTATTTAGCTAAGGGTGGGTTAGGGCAATTTTTTTCCTACTATACTTCATGGGCCGCTACCAAACTCTTAAAAATTTCATTTACCTCACCTTATCCTTATTTATCTGGCAATTCTAAGGTGAGAAAAAGTCTCAACCTTCAATAAAATTACAAGAACATATATACACACTCTTCAATATATGATCATTCTCCTTCATTAAGAACTCTAAATTTTATTTTCAAAGAGTATACAGGATGTTTGCCAGGCAAAAGTTTCAAATTGGTTATTTTCCTCTCTTTTTAATACTAAGAAATTAATTTTATCTGCCTATCTAATGATTGAATTTTCTACCCATCTTTATATTTATTCAAACCAACTAAGTATAGTTTCAACTAACTTGGCTGTAATATATTTAATTTCAACAACCCCTCTAATATAATGATTCTTTAAATTATACTTCCGAATTATGTATCCATCTTAACATTTTTATTTTTGTTGGATCAATTTAGTAATTAAAACCTCTGTACTGTCAAATATTTTGATCCATAGAACATAGTCAGTAAAAATGCAATATTCCAAATTTACCCTCAAATCTTCATAATATTTTATTGCATGATACTCCTCAGATACTTATCCATTTTAACAAACAAGCTTTAAATTTGAAAGTTATATCCTCATATATGTATCATTCTTTTATATAATAGATACAACATATTTAAACATATCACCCCAAACATTATTTTATCATAAGATAGTATTAGATTGATAATTATTAACATCCCCCCACTAAAAGTGCAAATAAAATATTTAATTTTTATTATAGTTATTCTACGAATCCTATTTTTTTTAAACTATGTTATCTATGAAATGCATGCACAAAAGCACCTCATTTATAATATATTGTACAAGCTTTTATAAGCATCTCTATACTACAACAACAACAATAACAACAACATCAAGCCTTTATCCCATCATGTGGGTCGGCTACTTGAACCCTTTTTCTCCATTGTGCCCTGTTAAAAGTTGAATTCTCATTTAAATCTAATAAAGAAAGATCATTTCTAATATTTTCTAACCAAGTCTTTTTAGGTCTACCTCTACCCTTCTTAACATAAGTCAAATCTAATACATCTACTTTCTTATAATTAATATAAAAAGATTGAACTCAAACATTGATCACTGATATAATCCCACTATAATGTAAAGTTTTTATTCACTCTACAACTAACCTAATATTAGTTAGTGTAATAGTAAATTTGCATATTATACTTGTATAATACTTGTACATCCGAATTATTCAAAAAAAGTTTCATTTTTGTATCTTTAAGAAGTTACTAAAAATATATGAATTTTTTTCCTTCATAAGTATAGCATGTATTTTACAAACTTTTTTTTTTAATGAAACTTGCTCCTTCATACACCTTTGACAAATCAAGAATGGATTTTATTAAAGATAAATTTAATGACATAACTTTAATCAAACAATCCATAATTTTCATTCTAAATTTATAGCAAAATATGTATAATACACATATGCATGAAGGTCTATTTAATATCCATCTCATATTTTTGATAAATTCAATGGCGCTCCTTTACTAATTAATCTAATTTAGAAGCAGACATAATTATCAAAATCTAAGCAATGCATTTCAAAGAATCTAGAATTCAAAAAAATGCCCCTAAATATTCACGTAGTTAAGCAATGATATATCAAAGATAGAACGAGAAAGCATGGTTTTGAAAAAATAAAAAAATAAAAACCTATGCATGTCTAGCTACTGTAAATAGGCAAGAAGAAAAAGGAATGTGTTCTGACAGATTATTTAAGAGCTCAAAGCGCTATTACGACTGAATATCTTTCACCGCTGCAATTTCCTCCGAGCCAAAGCTGGGGCTTTCTTTGGTATATAGACCTTGTAACTTACCTGCAAAATGAAAATAATCATACAAGCATAAGAAGAAAACAAATGCGTGGAAGTGAATTCAAACAAGTTGCTCTCAAAATGATGTCCAGGATCACAAGCATCAGAAATGTACCAAGAACAAGGGTAAGTTTTGCGCAATCATATCATAACTAACCTGAACCATTTCTCCATCATGCATTCTAGAAAAAGTTTTCTGCTCAAATTGAGATCCACTTTGACATTCATCCACAGTTTCATTGTTTTCACGGATTTTTTCTTTCCCATCACCTAAATTTACCTCAGACTTAAGGCTATTACCACTTCCACATCCTTCAGTAGTATTCTTTTCCTGAGAAACTCTACATGGAGACTGCTTATGTGACATCTTCTCAGGAGAATCTTCCATGTTGTTCAGCAGATTTGAAGTGCTTTGGCCACTTGTGCTACTTTCCAACTGTTTGGAGTTTCTACTCTGATCCAAACGACTAAATAGCATCTTTTTATCAGATGTATTAGCCTCCAGAGATGGCAGTTGTATGACAGGATTCACCTTGGAGTCATGTGAGGGAACCCCCAATTGAACGCGTCTCTCATTAAAAACAATGGAGCGGGATTTTGGTGAAGAAATTATTTTTTTTGCAGTTTCACATTGTTTTTCTGAAGATTCAACTCCAGCTATCTCATTTTTCCTATCTTCAGTACTTCTGTTGTCCGATGAGGGACCGCGACGGAGCTTCTTCAAATTCTCTAAAGCCTTCTGCCTGAGCATTAACTCCAAATCATCGGAGTCAGAATCATGGTAATCAGTAGCAACAATCTCACTCCTTATCCAACTTGAAAGCTTTGTATTAGGTTCCGGCTCTTTAGAGTGCTCAGATGCCTGTGTTGCATTGTCTTCAAACTGATCAAAATAAGATTCATTCTCAACATTACCTTCACTCATCCACCTATCTATCTCAGCTCCTTGTTCATAAGAACCCTCATCCATCACCCTATCTTCCTCTACGCTATCCACATTGCGCCCAACATTTGCTCTAGGAAGCTGTGAATCATCATAATTTGCCATGACCATCACATTTCCTATCTCCCTGCCCCCAATCCCATACCTCTCCTCCTCTTCCCCTCGTGATTCAACAACAGAAGACGATCCAATCTGCCTAGAACCATCCCTCTCCTTATTTTTTGCCTCTCTGTGACCAGGTGTCTGACTAGGTTCTCTACTGCCGCTACAAGTAGAACAACTGAGAGACCGATTCCTACTTCTCAAACTCCTAACAACCCTATCCAGCTTCCTACCTCGCTTAACTTTCTTCTTCAACGTATCTCTCCTGTCATCTCGCCCCCGTGCAGGACTTCTCGATCTATTCAACGAACCGCTGCTCCGGCTACGGCAAGTCGAGCAGCTGGAGCTAGAATCCCTGCCCGCTGAACTGACACTTCGGCGGCGAGCTTTGCGGCTCTTCCTCTTCATAGATCGCTTCGGATCTCTGCCCCGTCTTTTCTCGCGTTTCCGTCGGGACCTTCGTCGACCCCGGGAGACATCATCGGCGTCAGAGGAATAGGAGGATGACGAGAAGGAAGCACGGCGGTTCTTTCGGGATTTGGGATTCTTCCGCTTCCGCCGATCCTGTAAAACAAGAATAGAACCAGGGTCAGAAACTGCATACTTTGGGAGCGAGCGAATGAACGTTTAAAAATTGTACAATTCAGACCTCCTCAGAGTTCTTCTTGGATTTGGACGAGGCGACGGCCCTGCCCATGAAGGACCGGCACCGACGGCACCGACTGCGATCTGAAATGAGAGAGTGGGGAGCGAAGGACAAGGAAAGTAAACGAGTACAGGTGCCGATTTGACTTGATCGAATTCGAAAATCTGCGATGAGAAGGAGAAGGAGATGACACTAGAATCGAAACCCTAGATTCTATTTTCCAGTATCGATTTCGGAAGTCCGAATTGACGAAGTAATCATCGAGTAGCTTGAGATATAGATTACAAAGGACGAAAAGAAAGAACCTAACTTCCTTTCTATAGTGAGAGCTGCAAATAACAAAGATTTGGGCTTAAGATCAACAGGCCCTTGTAAAAAAAATGAAAAAAAAAAAAAAAAAAGTTTAGAGTTTTTTTTTTTTTGGTTTAAACAAAACGAGTTAACAGATTGGGTTTGGGTCATTTGGATTATTAGTGTGTTGAGTTCGGGTTTGTGCTTTTGATTCATTCATTAAACAGGTTGGATTCAAGTTGATAGGATTCAAATTGGGCACGAACCTAGTCTATCAAGCCATTTTGACATCCCTAAAAAATTTATGCAATATTACTAAATTAATTATTATTATTATTATTATTATTATTATTATTATTATTCCTTTTTTCTTAATAAAAGTGTTAAGAGTATAACTATAGGGTTACAATCAATAGAAGAATTAATTATTTTGTACGATTCAGAACATCGTTCGGAGACCAACCAGAATGCGCCATGCCACCTATGCTCGGTACCGCTAGGTATCGCGACTCAGTATCACTGATATGATGTACTAAAGAGCTATCTTAAAAAGCAGTACGAAAGCTGTCCCAAATGAAACTTAAGGCTTCCTTTGATTTGCGTGGTACTTCGTCCTCCCCATGTTGACTATCTACGTTAGATTTTAGATTTTGTTTGCGACAGCTTTCTTACTGCTTCTTAAAACAGCTGTTTCAAACGAAATCTTAGTCCCTTGCTACACTATTGTGCTACAATCACACAAGCATTGGAACCATTGTTCTTGTCATGTGGATCTTGTCTTCCTACCATAGATGTGTAAACCCACCCGGCATTAATT
Source organism: Dendrobium nobile (assembly GCA_022539455.1). Classification (NCBI taxonomy): domain Eukaryota; kingdom Viridiplantae; phylum Streptophyta; class Magnoliopsida; order Asparagales; family Orchidaceae; genus Dendrobium; species Dendrobium nobile. Next base: position 54,961,702 of record CM039728.1, on the reverse strand, counting down.
GCAATGCAACTAGGCGAGCATCAAAGAAGTCCATTGCTCCATTTTTGTGATGTATTCATGCGAGCATTGCAATCTCATGCATTGCCATCCCTCTATGGATGCACTAACCCACTAAGCTTTCAAGGCCCTTTCTCAGTCTTTGTAGTTAGAAGAGCAACGATAGGTTATTTCCTCTATTTTTGTGATGCAATCAAAGAGCATTGTACTTTTATCTTTCTTTACATCTAAGAAATTTTTCTTCTTGAATGAAGATTTATCTTCTTTGTAATGGATTTCCTTAGTTGGGTCAAATAGTTTTTACTCGTATAAAAAGGTGGATTTAAATAAATATCATATTATTTATATATTTAACACTCAAATCTTTAATATTTTATGCCTATCATCTTAGGGGTGTTAGTACTTGACCCAACCTGAAACCCGACTAGGGCCCGATCAAGAAAATTCTCAGTTCAGTTCAACCCGTTGCCAGATGGGTCAAGTTTGATTTTTGTTTTTTAACCTGTTGCTAAAATCAAGTCGAGTTCGGGTTGACTCGGATACTCGAAATCAACCCGAAAAATGACCCAAGCCACTCATGACATGCAACGCTTCGGCCATCTCGCGTTCGTACACTGCGGCTAGCCCTCTTGCACTAGAATCAGTACCTAGACTTGCACTGCTCCCGTGCCTGCTCCTACGCTCACACCCTCGCCCTCTCCGGCACCCACTCCCACGCAAGTCCTGTTCCCCGTGTTCGCCGCCTCCCCAGCAGGCTCGCCAGCTCACACCACCTTCCCCCGCATGCACTTAGGCCCGAACTCGCTGGCGCCTAGCTATATTCCGAGTTAGAGGGTCGGTTCGAGTCTGAGTTTATATTTTTGACCTTTTTATAAAATCGGTTCGGATTTGAGTGAGTTGAATTGGACCCTGTTCAATTTCATGTTCGACTCGAACCTGACTCGAATACCCATTTTGACTCTCATATGCCACCCGTAGACAACTTTGTTATCAAATATACAACTCTTGTATTTCATTCCTATCATCCATATCAGTTTATAAACTTCAATATTTTATTCATTGCACTCATATTTGATATATGCATGCATGGCATGAAATATTAAAATTTTAAGTATTAGATATATAAAACATGATATAATATGGTATATATGTAAATCCCCCTTTTCAAAATGGACTATTTAAATGTCAAAATGGAAACAAAAAGACAAAAAAGTTAAAATTGGCACCACATAGTAGGATAAGGGATTGATGTTGTAATTTTTTAAATTGAAGTCACATATAAACATTTTTTTTTCATTAAAAAATGTCAAAATACAAATATGATAAAAGAGAAATTTATAAACTTTATAATCATTTTTTATTTTTATTGATTAAATTATTTAGTATTACAGTATTTCTCAATGCTTTAAAAATCGGTCCAAAATTTTGTAAAAATCGTTTTAGCCATAAATCGGATTGAACCTGCGATTCATCCAATTAACCAGTGAACCGGTTTTCAAAAATCAGTTCCACTAATATTTTACTAAATGAAATATTTAATAAAAAATTTAATATATAATGAATAAATTAAAATTTTATATATTTTAATTAAACAAATATAAAAAATCTTTATCACATAGCACATGGCTCATGATAAAAGGGATTTAAAAAGCTTTTATAAACAAAAACAATACTTAACCTATATTATTTAGGTGATATGAGACTAAAAATAAAAGAAAATATCTCAATTCTCGAATTCACTATGCAAATAATATTTGATTTTTATCTATTATCTTTTTATTTTTTTATTCTCTAATAAAAGTTTTTTAAATTTTTATCTATATTTTAATATTAAATAATATAACATGAATTTATAGATATAATTTTATAATATAAATTTTGTATACTTTTCATAGGTATAAGCTATATCTAAATATCTAAAATAAATTAGAAAAATTTTATATTAAATTTAAAAATATATATGTAAACTAATTTTATATTAAATATGAATTATATTATTTATAAAATATGATTTTAAACCTTTAACTCATTTTTAATTTGGATATTTGATATATATGATAAAATGAATTTGTGTTTAAATTTAAAATTAGATAATCATATTCTTATATTAATTTTTTAATAATTTTATTATTTATTATGACATCTGATTTTGTTAGAACAGTTAAACACAAAAAACATTAAATAAATAAATAGTCTTGCTATCCTATCATATCTGTACACGTGTAAACCTTCTCTAATATGAGGTTATATATATGGGAGCCGTTATTACGTCCTCCGACTGGATGCAGAGGAACATCAGGTCGTAGGCAAAAAAATGCTTGTACCGAGTTTTCGGTACAAAAACTCGATACACCTCGGTACAGGCGTTTTTTTTGCCTACGACCGGATGTTTCTTGCATCCGGTCAACCGAACCAAATAAAAGCGCATATATATGGGCTTAGCTTGTACTCAGGGAAAAAACAAGATTAATAGAATTCTTCTTTACCGTACATTTACGGTTCTTCCTTCTCTTCCCTGTTCTTGAGTCTCTTCAGATTTGACTCCGATTGAATCATAAGAACCTTTAAATTTTTTTATTTTTTTTTTCGGTTCATTATTTGGTCTCGCTTTCAAAGCCATGGTATTTCTTTTTAATATAGTATATAATATAAAGTAAATTCCTTACCCATCAAAGCAACCACTCCATTATTCGGTCACATATGATTTTTCTTTCTGCCGACACTTTCACAATTGCACACCAAAAAAAAAAGGTCTATATAAAATTTCATTTGATAAATATTTTTTTCCATTCTTCATTTTATTTTGTTATTTATGATTATAAGGTTTTACTCCATTGATTAAAACTTAGGTTGAGATCAAAATAAAATAAAGAAAATAAAATATTTCTCAAATCTTTTTTTTTTTTTCCTAATAAATTTCTTGTAAAATTTTTGTCTCCACTTTGCAATTATGAGAAAATTTGTGTGGTTAACTACCTAATAAATAAAATATAAGTATGTTTTTTACATGATACTTGATATATTTAAATTAATATTAATTATTGCTATATATGTTTTTAACTTTTTATATTACATATTGCAATATTTAAAACAATGTGGTAAACAAATAAAAGGATAAGCAATTAGAAGTTTTATTTATAAATACTATTTTCTTCAATATTTTAAATTTAAAAATTGTAAAAAAAGAAAAAAATTACATTCTTTTCTAAAATTTTAGAACCAAAATAAAAAATAATATATAATACATATTACATATGTCCTACAACTCACTTTCGAATGACTCTAAGGCTTCAATTGAGACGAATCTTACTGTGTTTTAAAAGAATTTTTTAATATTAAAATTTTTGTGTGAAAAAAAAAATATTTAAAAATATAAATAGAAATTCGCCTCAAAGCCTAAATCTTAGTAGCAAAACACGCCAAGTCTCTCCCCCTCCAATAGAATTCACACGATATATATATATATAGAGAGAGAGAGAGAGAGAGAGAGAGAGGGAGGAAATGGAAGAGCAGAAGAAGAAGATTAACCTGGCCTTCCTCCCGGCTGGCGGCGCCGGCCACACTCCTTCCGCCATCGAATTCGCCAACCGCCTCCTCCTCCACCCTTCAGCAGCCGGCCGCCTGTCCGTCACCATCCTTCTCATGCCATCCACCGCCGCCTTCGCCTCCTCCCTCGCCCTCCTCCCCTCCTCTTCCTCCTCCTCCATCTCCATATACTACCTCCCATCCATCGACCTCCCCTCTCTCCACTCCACCGACGGAATGTCCGACCACGCCGCTCGCTGCTTCCAACTCTACACCCCACACATCAAATCCGCCCTCGCGTCCACCTCCGCTTCCGCCCTCATCATCGACTTTTTCGCCACCGCCGCCATCGACGCAGCCAACGAGCTTTGCATCCCCACCTACATCTACATTCCCTTTAACGCCTCCATGCTCGCCCTGGTTCTCCATCTTCCCACCCTCCACAACGAAATCCCCGTGGAATTCGATCAATTCCATGGCCAGATTCACGTCCCTGGCCTTCCCCCGATACCACCATTGTCGATGCCTAGCCCCTTTATGGACAAGAAGAACCGTCAGTATACCTGGTCCATCTACCACGCACAGCGGCTTAAACAGGTAAGAGGCATTTTAGTGAACACCTTCCGTGCGCTAGAAAAAGTGGTAATATCTGCTATAGAATCGGATAAATCGGTTCCACCGGTACATCCGGTCGGGCCGATTCTTCATTTTGTCGCCGGCGTGCGACACGAATGCCTCCACTGGCTCGACAAGCAACCGGAGGCGTCGGTGGTGTTCCTCTGCTTCGGTAGCATGGGGTTGATGACGGTGGAGCAGGCCGCAGAAGCGGCAGCAGGGATTGAGCGCAGCGGGTACCGGTTTCTATGGATCCTGCGGGTCCCCGGAGGCGAGAAGGCTGGACTTCCGTTGGGCTTTCGAGAGAGAACGAAAGGAAAGGGGATTGTGTGGGAGGGGTGGGTGCCTCAGACGGAGATCTTGGGCCACGTGGCGGTGGGGGGATTCGTGACCCACGGGGGTTGGAATTCCATTCTGGAGAGCTTGTGGTATGGGGTGCCGATGGTTACTTGGCCGATGTACGCGGAGCAGCATTTGAATGCGTTCAAGATGGCGGCGGAGATGGGGTTGGCAGCGGAGATGGCGGTGGATCGCCGGCGAGAGGGGTGGGTGACTGCGGAGGAGGTGGAGAGGAAGGTGAGGTGGTTGATAGAGGACGGCGAGGAAGGAAGGAAGGTGAGGGAAAGGGTGAAGGAGATGAAGGCGGCGAGTCGGGAGGCGGTGGAGAACGGCGGACTAAGCTGGAATGAGTTGGACAAAGTTGTGACTGAGTTGTTGAACGAGTCGGGGGAGACTTGAGAGAGAATAATATGATGAGTCAACACTATCGCTCTCGCATCTACGTTGGAAAAATTTTCACTCTCGCATCTTACTTTGGAAGAATTTGTATGAATGAGGGTGGGTCCCACATGGGTTGTTTAATAAATTTTAATGATTTTGATTTAAAAGTAATTGTTCTATATTGATGTGATTTAATGTTTAATTATGAATCATTACCTATTGTTACCTACTGTTACTTAGCTTGGTTGGTGGTCGAGTACGGTTGAGAATCCCAACCCGTGCTCGAATACTCTTGCTGCGGGCTAGAATATACGCGGTGATAGAGTTAGAATACTACATCTTAGCGTTGCACAGATATTTAGCTCACACACAGAGAACACAAGATTTTTTACGTGGAAAACTCTTGAAAAGGAAAAAAAAACGGGGCCTAGCCCAGTTAAAAATGATTCCATTAGAATTTGAGTCGGTTACAATGGGTTGACTCGCCTCCGAGGGCGATCGGATTACAAATCACAATTGTATGATAGAATTCGAGTGTCAGGTGATGGCCGGTCTGACAGAACTTCGGGCCTCAGATGATGGTCTGGCAGAACTTCGGGCCTTATGTGATGATTTGGCGAAGGCGAGGGCCTCAGGTGGAGGTCTGGTGAAGGTGAAGGCTCTGGCGGTGGTCCGGCAAAGGTGAGGGCCTCAGGTGGAGATCTGGCGAAGGTGAATGCCTCTGGTGGTGGTCCGGCGAAGGTGAGGGCCTCCGACTGTGGTCCGGCGAAGGCAAGGGTCTCAGGTCGCTCGCGAGGTTCCTCATTTCAGGTCGCCTGAATTCAAATTCTTATAGTCTTCAACAAGAGAATTATTCTGTGCAGCCTGGAGGACGCAATGTCGTCCAGAGACACAACCTGAATGCCCACATCAGAAGCGCTGAGTAGTATGAGCTGCGGTAACCGAGCACTGGGTGACGTGGCACATCCTGATTGGTCCTCGGAAGGCATTGGCGTCTGCACAGAATATTAATCTTTCACCGTGAATCATGGATAATTTATTAGCTGAATGTTCCTTTGTTCTGTGCAGGTGGCAAGGCCAAGCTGAGCATGATCTTAATGCATTTTAGTTACAATACATATCTTTGTTTTTTTCTTTTAATTCAGGTTGTATTTTGGATATTTAATCAACTCTGCAGTGTAACATATCATATGGTGCTTGATTTATTACCAATGATGCTGTATTTATGAGCAGATTTTTTTTTCTAATAAATTTAGCGAAATAAGTTTTTATTTTTATTTTTATGCTTTCTAATTGCCACAAATGAAATCTAAGATTTAAATTTAGCTCATGTGGTTGAAAATAAATGATTTTAAATTAATTTTTACGATTAGTGATTTATTTGAATTTTTGTTTTGTGTAAGAACTTCAATAGAATTGATATTTTTATTATGCACGAGCAGGAGTTCGAGATTTTACCTGATAAAACTCGGCATTAAATAATATATGTTATAAAAAAAATTTTATATAGTAATACATTTATTGCTCATAAAATTAAAAAAAATATTTAAAGTAATAAATACATCAAATTTAGTTGAAATATTTTATTCTTTTATAACAAATAAAAATAAATATTAAAAGTCATAATAAAATTTAATAAAATAATAAAAGTTAAAGTAATATAAGAAATCATTCATAACAACAACAAAACCTTTATTTAATTACATGTAGTCAATATATAGAATATTAAATTCTCATTTAAATTATTTATCTTCTAACCAAAACTTTTTAAATTTATTTTTATCTCTTAAAATATGCAAAATATAATATATTTACTCTTCTAATAAGACATCAAAAAACGACTCTCTAATTTTATTAACTATTGGAGCTACTCCAACATTTTAAGTATATTTATTTCACATTTTATCTCTAAGAATAAAGCACAACTCCAACCTTTAGAAACCATTATGCTAATCAAATAATTATTTTAAAATAAGAAAAATTAAAAGATATCTTTAACTTAAATATTTATGTAAAAATACTTCAAAAATTAAAAATATTATTCATGTATATTTGTTGGATACATTCAGATATTAGATCTGACACAATAGGCTCACCATTGGATGTTTCATCTCTTCAGAAAACAGCTGCTTCTGCTGCATTTATCAACAGCTTATTGGTTTGTGATTTCCTCATCAGAATGGTAGTAATATGTTTAATTTGATATTGCTAGGCTAAGATATTAAAAGGACGATTTTTTTATTAATTAAAAAAAACAGTTAAAGATTAGAAAATTTTAATTAAATTTTATTTTTTAAAAATTAGGAAAGCTATCAAAATAAAGCTAGGACAATTTTTACTACTTTATAAACGCTTCTAATACAAAAATTTCTAATTCAGAAATTTATGTACTAAAAAGTTTTTAGAAAGCAACAAGAAAGTGTCCCAAACGAAGCCTAAATCAAACATAAATAAGCTGTTTACTAAAGCAAAATGCAGATCAAATTGATTAAAATAATAAAATAAACAACTGCCAAAAATATTGTTTTGACATATTTCAGTTTAACATCTTTCCCTCCCCAACCACTATGCTCTATAATGCAGCCAAACATATGAGAAGATGATCAATTAATTACCTTTTCCATCCTCTCATTCTTTGATTTCAGGCCCAGTACGCCATTGCAGAAAGCACCTAGGTTCTCGCCAATATGATCAGCCATGACTCCATCTCCTTTGGCTCTCTTGCTGGAGCAACGAGCCAAATGCCACTGATCCGCTAATGGCGAGGCCATCAACATAGTTTTCCCAGAATAATAACATCTCCTCCTACGCAAGGAATAAGAACAAGGCAGTCAAATAGCGGAGCACTGAAAATATCCCAAGAAACCAGGAAACTCTTTTATGAGTTGCAATCTCCTGCATGAACTGTGTATATATTCAAATAAAAAGAAAAAGCAGTCAAAAGCACCACGATGAGGCTAGCAATAGAGTGTTCCAGTGATAGAATACATCAACAGAAAATATTCTGATGGCAAATCAGCTGTGACACGTCATCCTTACACAATACCGGCACACAACAAAAAAGTGACGTTGTGCATCTTGACTCGCCTCCGGAGGTGTCGGTAACCGCACAGAATAATCTCACATCAACAGAGGGTCGTCAGTGTGTCATGGAAGAGTCACTGATAGCCAGGAAAGATGTCTTGATCTCCTCTAATCAGGGAGGTATCAAGTGGAAGGAGATACACTATAACCAGATTTTGTGATAAATTTGTAAATAAAGATTTGTTGGGGTTTATTTAATGAAATGACTTTACATAGCTCTAACTTATGTACAAATTTAAGATGTTGATGATAAAGTGTTGTAGCAGAGGAACCTCATAATTCTGAAACACAATCAATTGGTATAGCTTGTGATTTTGAATCAAAAATCTTACTAAGCAGACATTTTATTTACAAGTGCATGTTAATCATGGAATCTTATTGATAGACATAACATTCAAGCAAGATATTGATCATGTTCCTCTAATGCAGTAGTTTTAATGGTTTAGTTTTCAAGATCTTTGTTTTTCATCTGAAATCTAAAGAATAAGACATACCGACCGAAGAAAAAAAGGGAAGAAGAAGATCTATCATAGAGAAACATTACAATTAGGAGCTTCAAACACCAATCACACTAAGGACATGCTTTGATCACTCTCGACATCCTAGCCGACAAAAAAAGAAGCTACATTTGTTGTTAGATATGATTTAGCAAAAAAAAAAAAAGATATATTTAGCTAAGGGTGGGTAGGCAATTTTTTTCCTACTATACTTCATGGGCCGCACCAAACTCCTAAAATTTCATTTACCTCAACCTTATCCCTATTTATCTGGCAATTCTAAGGTGAGAAAAAGTCTCAACCTTCAATAAAATTACAAGAACATATATACACACTCTTCAATAAATGATCTTTCTCCTTCATTAAAAACTCTAAATTTATTTTCAAAGAGTAATACAGGATGTTTGCCAGCAAAAGTTTCAAATTGGTTATTTTCCTCTCTTTTTTTTTTAATCAACCTTCAAGAGAATTAATTTTATCTGCCTATCTAATGATTGAATTTTCTACCCATTTTATATTTATTCAAACCAACTAAGTATAGTTTCAACTAACTTGGCTGTAATATAATTAATTTCAACAACCCCCAATATAAATGATTCTTTAAATTATACTTCCAATTATGTATCCATCTTAGCATTTTTATTTTTGTTGGTCAATTTAGTAATTAAAACCTCTTACTGTCAAATATTTTGATCCATAGAACATAGTCATAAAATGCAATATTCAAATTTACCTCAATTTCATAATATTTATTGCTGATACTCCTCAGATACTATCCATTTTAACTAAATTTGAAAGTTATATCCTCATATATGTATCATTCTTTTATATAATAGATACAACATATTTAAACATATCACCCCAAACATTATTTTATCATAAGATATTATTAGATTGATAATTATTAACATCCCCCCACTAAAAGGCAAATAAATTTTAATTTTTATTATAGTTATTCTACGAATCCTATTTTTTTTTAAAATATGTTATCAATGAAATGCATGCACAAAACACCTCATTTATAATATATTGTACAACTTTTATAAGCACTCTATACTACAACAACAACAACAACAAGCCTTTATCCCACATGTGGTCGGCTACTTGAACCCTTTTCTCCATTTGCCCTGTTAAAAGTTGAATTCTCATTTAAATCTAAATAAAGAAAGATCATTTCTAATATTTTTCTAACCAAGTCTTTTAGTCTACCTCTACCCTTCTTAACAAAAGTCAAATCTAATACATCTACTTTCTTATAATTAATATAAAAAGATTGAACCAAACATTGATCACTGATATAATCCCACTAAATGTAAAGTTTTTATTCACTCTACAACAAACCTAATATTAGTAGTGTAATAGTAAATTTGCATATATACTTGTATAATACTGTACATCCGAATTATTCAAAAAAAGTTCATTTTTGTATCTTTAAGAAGTTACTAAAAATATATGAATTTTTTTTCCTTCAAATATAGCATGTATTTTACAAACTTTTTTTTTTTAATGAAACTTGCTCCTTCATACACCTTGACAAATCAAGAATGGATTTTATTAAAGATAAATTTAATGACATAACTTTAATCAAACAATCCATAATTTTCATTCTAAATTTTAGCAAAATATGTATAATACACATATGCATAAGGTTATATATATCCATCTCATATTTTGATAATTCAATGTTATATTAATCTAATTTAGAAGCAGACATAATTACAAAACTAAGCAATGCATTTCAAAGAATCTAGAATTCAAAAAAATGCCCCTAAATATTCACGTAGTTAAGCAAGAAATATCAAAGATAGAACGAGAAAGCATGGTTTTGAAAAAAAAAAAATAAAAACCTAGCATGTCTAGCTACTGTAATAGGCAAGAAGAAAAAGGAATGTGTTCGACAGATTATTAAGAGCTCAAAGCGCTATTACGACTGAATATCTTTCACCGCTGCAATTTCCTCCGAGCCAAAGCTGGGGCTTTCTTTGGTATTAGACCTTGTAACTTACCTGCAAAATGAAAAAATCATACAAGCATAAGAAGAAAACAAATGCGTGGAAGTGAATTCAAACAAGTTGCTCTCAAAGTGATGTCCAGGATCACAACATCAGAAATGTACCAAGAACAAGGGTAAGTTTTGCGCAATCATATCATAACTAACCTGAACCATTTCTCCATCATGCATTCTAGAAAAAGTTTTCTGCTCAAATTGAGATCCACTTTGACATTCATCCACAGTTCATTGTTTTCACGGATTTTTTCTTTCCCATCACCTAAATTTACCTCAGACTTAAGGCTATTACCACTTCCACATCCTTCAGTAGTATTCTTTTCTGAGAAACTCTACATGGAGACTGCTTATTGACATCTTCTCAGGAGAATCTTCCATGTGTTCAGCAGATTTGAAGTGCTTTGGCCACTTGTGCTACTTTCCAACTGTTTGGAGTTTCTACTCTGACCAAACGACTAAATAGCATCTTTTATCAGATGTTTAGCCTCCAGAGATGGCAGTTGTATGACAGGATCCACCTTGGAGTCATGTGAGGGAACCCCCAATTGAACGCGTCTCTCATTAAAACAATGGAGCGGGATTTTGGTGAAGAAATTATTTTTTTTGCAGTTTCACATTGTTTTTCTGAAGATTCAACTCCAGCTATCTCATTTTTCCTATCTTCAGTACTTCGTTGTCCCGATGAGGGACCGCGACGGAGCTTCTTCAAATTCTCTAAAGCCTTCTGCCTGAGCATTAACTCCAAATCATCGGAGTCAGAATCATGGTTATCAGTAGCAACAATCTCACCCTTATCCAACTTGAAGCTTTGTATTAGGTTCCGGCTCTTTAAGTGCTCAGATGCCTGTGTTGCATTGTCTTCAAACTGATCAAAATAAGATTCATTCTCAACATTACCTTCACTCATCCACCTATCTATCTCAGCTCCTTGTTCATAAGAACCCCATCCATCACCCTAATCTTCCTCTACGCTATCCACATTGCGCCCAACATTTGCTCTAGGAAGTGTGAATCATCATAATTGCCATGACCATCACATTTCCTATCTCCCTGCCCCCAATCCCAACCTCTCCTCCTCTTCCCCTCGTGATTCAACAACAGAAGACGATCCAATATGCCTAGAACCATCCTCCTCCTTATTTTTTGCCTCTCTGTGACAAGTGTCTGACTATTTTCTCTACTGCCGCAACAAGTAGAACAACTGAGAGACCGATTCCTACTTCTCAAACTCCTAACAACCCTATCCAGCTTCCTACCTCGCTTAACTTTCTTCTTCAACGTATCTCTCCTGTCATCTCGCCCCCGTGCAGGACTTCTCGATCTATTCAACGAACCGCTGCTCCGGCTACGGCAAGTCGAGCAGCTGGAGCTAGAATCCCTGCCCGCTGAACTGACACTTCGGCGGCGAGCTTTGCGGCTCTTCCTCTTCATAGATCGCTTCGGATCTCTGCCCCGTCTTTTCTCGCGTTTCCGTCGGGACCTTCGTGACCCCGGGAACATCATCGGCGTCAGAGGAATAGGAGGATGACGAGAAGAAGCACGGCGGTTCTCGGATTTGGGATTCTTCCGCTTCCGCCGATCCTGTAAAACAAGAATAGAACCAGGGTCAGAAACTGCATACTTTGGGAGCGAGCGAATGAACGTTAAAAATTGACAATTCAGACCTCCTCAGGTTCTTCTTGGATTTGGACGAGGCGACGGCCCTGCCCATGAAGGACCGGCACCGCGCACCGACTGCGATCTGAAAGAAGAGTGGGGAGCGAAGGACAAGAAAGTAAACGAGTACAGGTGCCGATTTGACTTGATCGAATTCGAAAATCTGCGATGAGAAGGAGAAGGAGATGACACTAGAACGAAACCCTAGATTCTATTTTCCAGTATCGATTTCGGAAGTCCGAATGACGAAGTAATCATCGAGTAGCTTGGATATAGATTACAAAGGACGAAAGAAAGAACCTAACTCCTTTCTATAGTGGAGGCTGCAAATAACAAAGATTTGGGCTTAAGATCAACAGGCCCTTGTAAAAAAAATGAAAAAAAAAAAAAAAAAGTTTAGAGTTTTTTTTTTTTTGTTTAAACAAAACGAGTTAAAAGATTGGGTTTGGGTCATTGGATTATAGTGTGTTGAGTTCGGGTTTGTGCTTTTGATTCATTCATTAAACAGTGGATTCAAGTTGATAGGATTCAAATTGGGCACGAACCTAGTCTATCAAGCCATTTTGACATCCCTAAAAAATTATGCAATATTACTAATAATATATATTATATTATTATTATTATTATTATCCTTTTTTCTTAATAAAGTGTTAAGAGTATAACTATTAGGTTACAATAATAGAAGAATTATTATTTGTACGATTCAGAACATCGTTCGGAGACCAACCAATGCGCCATGCCACCTATGCCGGTACCTGCAGGTATCGCGCGTCTATCACTGATATATGATGTACTAAAGAGCTATCTAAAAAGCAGTACAAAAGTCTGCCCAAATGAAACTTAAGGCTTCCTGATTTGCGTTACTTCGCCTCCCCATGTTGACATACTACGTTAGATTTTAGATTTTGTTGCGACGCTCTTACTGCTCTTAAAACACTGTTTCAAACGAAATCTTAGTCCCTTGCATACACTATGTGCTACAATCACACAAGCATTGAACCATTGTCTTGTCATGTGGATCTTGTCTTCCTACCATAGATGGTAAACCCACCCGGCATTAATTGCAATGCAACTAGGCGAGCATCAAAGAAGTCCATGCTCCATTTTTGTGATGTATTCAGGCGAGCATTGCAATCTCATGCATTGCCATCCCTCTATGGATGCACTAACCCACTAAGTTTCAAGGCCCTCTCAGTCTTGTAGTTAGAAGAGCAACGATAGGTTATTTCCTCTATTTTTGTGATGCAATCAAAGAGCATTGTACTTTTATCTTTCTTTACACTTAAGAAATTTCTTCTTGAATGAGATTTATCTTCTTTGTAAGGATTTCCTAGTTGGTCAAATAGTTTTTACTCGATAAAAAGGGTGATTTAAATAAATATCAATTATTATATATTTAACACAAATCTTAATATTTTATGCCTATCATCTTAGGGGTGTTAGTACTTGACCCAACCTGAAACCCGACTAGGGCCCGATCAAGAAAATTCTCAGTTCAGTTCAACCCGTTGCCAATGGGTCAAGTTTGATTTTTGTTTTTTAACCTGTTGCTAAAATCAAGTCGAGTTCGGGTTGACTCGGATACTCGAAATCAACCCGAAAAATGACCCAAGCCACTCATGACATGCAACGCTTCGGCCATCTCGCGTCGTAACACTGCGGCTAGCCCTCTTGCACTAGAATCAGAACCTAGATTGCACTGCTCCCGTGCCTGCTCCTACGCTCACACCCTCGCCCTCTCCGGCACCCCACTCCCACGCAAGTCCTGTTCCCCTGTTCGCCGCCTCCCCAGCAGGCTCGCCAGCTCACACCACTTCCCCCGCATGCACTAGGCCCGAACTCGCTGGCGCCTAGCTATATTCCGAGTTAGAGGGTCGGTTCAGTGAGTTATATTTTTGACCTTTTTATAAAATCGGTTCGGATTTGAGTGAGTTGAATTGGACCCGTTCAATTTCATGTTCGACTCGAACCTGACTCAATACCCATTTTGACTCTCATATGCCACCCGTAGACAACTTTGTTATTCAAATATAACAACTCTTGTATTTCATCCTATCATCCAAATCAGTTTATAAACTTCAATATTTTATTCATTGCACTCATATTTGATATATGCATGCATGGCATGAAATATTAAAATTTAAGTATTAGATATATAAAACATGATATAATATGGTATATATGTAAATCCCCCTTTTCAAAATGGACTATTTAAATGTCAAAATGGAAACAAAAAGACAAAAAAGTTAAAATTGCACCACATAGTAGGATAAGGATTGATGTGTAATTTTTTAAATTGAATGTCACATATAAACATTTTTTTCATTAAAAAATGTCAAAATACAAATATGAAAAAAGAGAAATTTATAAACTTTATAATCATTTTATTTTTATTGATTAAATATTTATTATTACAGTATTTCTCAATGCTTTAAAAATCGGTCCAAAATTTGTAAAATCGTTTTAGCCATAAATCGGATTGAACCTGCGATTCATCCAATTAACCAGTGAACCGGTTTTCAAAAACAGTTCCACAAATATTTTACTAAATGAAATATTTAATAAAAAATTTAATATATAATGAATAAATTAAAATTTTATATATATTTAATTAACAAATATAAAAAATCTTTATCACATAGCACATGGCTCATGATAAAAGGGATTAAAAAGCTTTTATAAACAAAAACAATACTTAACCTATATTATTTAGGTGATATGAGACTAAAAAATAAAAGAAAATATCTCAATTCCTCGAATTCACTATGCAAATAATTATTGATTTTTATCTATTACTTTTATTTTTTTATTCTCTAATAAAAGTTTTTTAAATTTTTATCTATATTTTAATATTAAATAATATAACATGAATTATAGATATAATTTTATAATATAAATTTTGTATACTTTTCATAGTATAATCATATCTAAATATCTAAAATAAATAGAAAAATTTATAATTAATTTAAAAATATATATGTAAACTAATTTTATATTAAATATAAATAATTATTTATAAAATATGATTTTAAACCTTTAACTCATTTTTAATTTGGATATTTTATATATATGATAAAATGAATTTGTGTTTAAATTTAAAATTAGATAATCATATTCTATATAAATTTTTTAATAATTTATTATTTATTATGACATCGATTTTGTTAAAACAGTTAAACACAAAAAACATTAAATAAATAAAAAGTCTGCTATCCTATCATATCTGTACACGTGTAAACCTTTCTCAAATATGAGGTTATAATATGGGAGCCGTTATTACGTCCTCCGACTGAGTGCAGAGGAACATCAGTCGTAGGCAAAAAAATGCTTGTACCAGTTTCGGTACAAAAACTCGATACACCCGGTACAGGCGTTTTTTTGCCTACGACCGATGTTCTTGCATCCGGTCAACCGAACCAAATAAAAGCGCATATATATGGGCTATACTTGTACTCAGGGAAAAAACAAGATTATAGAATTCTTCTTTACCGTACATTTACGGTTCTCCTTCTCTTCCCTGTTTCTGAGCCTTCAGATTTGACTCCGATTGAATCATAAGAACCTTTAAATTTTTTTATTTTTTTTTTCGGTTCATTATTTGGTCTCGCTTTCAAAGCCATGGTATTTCTTTTTAATATAGTATATAATATAAAGTAAATCCTTACCCATCAAAGCAACCACTCCCATTATTCGGTCACATATGATTTTTCTTTCTGCCGACACTTTCACAATTGCACACCAAAAAAAAAAGGTCTATATAAAATTTCATTTGATAATATTTTTTCCATTCTCATTTTATTTTGTTTTTATGATTATAAGTTACTCCATTGTTAAACTTAGTTGAGACAAAATAAAAAAAAGAAAATAAAATATTTTCTCAAATCTTTTTTTTTTTCCTAATAAATTTCTTGTAAAATTTTTGTCTCCACTTTGCAATAATGAGAAAATTTGTGTGGTTAACTACCTAATAAATAAAATATAGTATGTTTTTTACATGATACTTGATATATTTAAATTAATATTAATTATTGCTAATATGTTTTTTAACTTTTTATATTACATATTGCAATATTTAAAACAATGTGGTAAACAATAATAAAAGGATAAGCAATTAGAAGTTTTATTTATAAATACTATTTTCTTCAATTATTTTAAAATTCAAAATCTATCCCCTAAATAGAGCTATCTCTACTATTTCTATTAATTTGTTTGGCTACTCTGCATTTATATATATTCCACTTCATTAAAGAAATAAATTAGACCCAAAAGCCATACAATGCATTTTTGTTGGCTAATTTTCTCACCAATAAGGATACAAATGTTATTCTCATAGTATTGAAAAGTATTACATTGCTGTGGAAGTAATATTCCTTGAAATCAATCATTCTTCCCTAAAGCTCAAATGGGGGAGGACATCAACTATCTCTGTGATAATATCAGTTCGCCTTGTTGATATCTTAACCTAAACCTCTTTCAAACCTACCTGAATCTTAGGCTTTTAAATATTAAATATAACGAGCAAGTCATAAAGGGATTGTCTATTGCAAATGACAGGAAAAATGAACCGTTAAGGTAGAATAAAGCATTTCTTCTGAACAAAGCAATATCTAACCAAGTCCTGACATTGATTATGAAGGACAAGGTAATATTGATTCTGATGAGCATGCTTATTGTTGCTCTCGAGAAAAGTTCCAATATCTCATATGATATATTATCTCATAAGTTTTACATTTTTATTACATATCTTTCTAGCTTGAAAATTCTAAACAATATTCAAAATGCTGAAAAAATTATTGA
Source organism: Dendrobium nobile (assembly GCA_022539455.1). Lineage (NCBI taxonomy): Eukaryota > Viridiplantae > Streptophyta > Magnoliopsida > Asparagales > Orchidaceae > Dendrobium > Dendrobium nobile. The sequence goes on along the minus strand of CM039728.1, from coordinate 54,944,803 downwards.
ATGGAGAATCGCAGTTCACGAAGAAATTCAGGCCTTGAATATATGGTACTTGGAATGTCTCAAATCTTTCCAAAAGGGACAAAAGCTGTCGAGTGTGATTTGCTCTTTAATGTTAAATGCAAAACAAAAAGATATATGATGATAAGAGAGTAGTGTGAAAACTGTCAGTAATGAAAAGGCTTCAGTCAATATTCATGTCATTGATTATACAGAAACCGTTATCTCAATTTGCTAAGATGAACACTATCTGTATAATTTCTCTCATGTTTTTTTGCTTATATCAGTCAGTCTACCAATTAGATGTCAAATTGCCTTTCTATATAGAGGCTTAGATGATGAAGTTTATATGACAATTACTCATAAATTTTAGAATAAGAGTAATATGAACCAAGTTTGCAGGCTCAAGAAATTTTTATGACTTAAAATTATCAAGAAGAGCTTGGTTCAATGGATTTACCATGGTGATAAAAATATATTATTAGTCTCAAGGGCAATCTGATCACACTTTATATACCAAGAAATTGTTTGAAGGTAAACTCTCTATGCTAACTGTTTATGTTAATTGTATCATCATAATAGAAGATCACAAAGAAGAGATAAAAAAGCTAAAATGTATCTTAGCTTAAGAATTTGAAAATAAAGGATATTGGCTCATTAAAATATTTCGTAGGCATGGAAATCACTAGATCAAGACTTACCAAAGGAAATTGGAATGCTTGGATGCAAGCCTACAAAAACACAAAAGGATCATTAAAAAAAGGATTAAGCAAGATTCAACTCATGTTGACAAAGTTCAATACAAATGATTTATAGGGAAACTCATTTATCTATCCCATATTAGCTCTGATATTTGTTTGCTATGAATGTTGTTAGCTCGATTATAAATAACCCCATAGAGGAGAACTTTGATGTTGTGTATAGGAGACTAAGGTATCTTAAAATGACCCATGAAAAGAGCTATTTTCATAAATGAGACTGACCTGGGCATAGAAAACTATGTTGTGTATAGGATATGTGCGGTCATCGAACGCTATCCGGAGGTGAATCAGGACGTGCCATATTATCATTTTACTATGTATTGGTATTGTGTACCGTTGTGTACCATGTGAAGTGGTGTACTCTGATTCGTCTCCTGACAGACAGTCTGGTGATCTATTTGACTACTTAAAATCAAAATATTAAAAAAAAAAAATAGAAACACGATAACGAGCCAAATATATAGAGAGAAAATACAAACGCATTTGTCACAATCCTAAGAAGAGCTCTAGAGGCATTGATTTCTCGCAGCTGTTTGTTTTGCTGACTAGGAACTAGAGGCATTTGTCACAATCATAGAACAATCTAAAATAGAATTTAGGATGATAAAATCTGATTTTATTATAATGTTTACTGTCAAAATGTTCCTAAATTCAGCCTTGCCTCTAGCACCCCCATATTCCCAAGCCATAGTTGAAGCTCTTCTAGTCATCATTCTCTGATATTATGCAGGCTGCTGGTGATAGATCTGATGGATCGATTTCTCGTGGCTCAATCGAAGCACTCATGAACTTGGAGCTACAGAAGCCAGGGGTTTCTGAAGCTCTTATGTGCAGATTACTTCAGCGACTGGGAAGGTTCTCTCTTCATTCATTTATCAGGCCAACCATTTACTTCTTCCCTCATGGCATTTATACTTTTGTGTGCTTAATGCTAATCAGAAATTCTCTTCCATACAGTTCTAAAGAAACTTCCATGAAAAATCTTCAAGATCTGGCCGGTCGGATATTTTCGAGGTACAGCGAGGCCACACATGACTCGTCGGAGAGCAAGAAGAAACCAAATGTGCAACCAGCAGACAATTCGAGTGTTAGCCCGCTCGCGAGGTTCCTCATTTCAAGGTCGCCATGAATTCAAATTCTTATTAGCTTCAACAAGAGAAATTATTCTGTGCAGAGATCGGACGCATAATGTCGTCCAGAGACCAACCTGAATGCACCATATCAGAAGCGCTGAGTAGTATTGAGCTGCGGTACCGAGCAAATGGGTGACGTGGCACATTCTGATTGGTCTCCGGAAGGCATTGGCGTCTGCACAGAATACTTAATCTTTCACCGGTGATCATTTGGATAATTTATTAGCTGAATGTTCCTTTGTTCTTGTGCAGGTGGCAAGGCCAAGCTGAGCATGATCTTAATGCATTTTAGTTACAATACATATCTTTGTTTTTTCTTTTAATTTCAGGTTGTATTTTGGATATTTAATCAACTCTGGCAGTGTACATATCATATTGGTGCTTGATTTATTACCAATTTGATGCTGTATTTATGAGCAGATTTTTTTTTCTAATAAATTTAGCGAAATAAGTTTTTATTTTTATTTTTATGCTGTTCTAATTGGCCACAAAATGAAATCTAAGAATTTAAATTTAGCTCATGGTGTTGAAAATAAATGATTTTAAATTAATTTTTAACGTATTAGTGATTTATTTGAATTTTGTTTTGTGTACAGAACTTCAAATAGAATTGATATTTTTATTATGCACGAGCAAGAGTTCGAGATATTTACCTGATAAAACTCGGCATTATAATAATATATGTTATAAAAAAAATTTTATATAGTAATACATTTATTGCTCATAAAATTTAAAAAAATATTTAAAGTAATTAAATACATCAAATTTAGTTGAAATATTTTATTCTTTTATAACAAATAAAAATAAATATTAAAAGTCATAATAAAATTTAATAAAATAATAAAAGTTAAAGTAATATTAGATAATCATTCAATAACAACAACATAAACCTTTATTTAATTACATGTAGTCAATTATATGAATATTAAATTCTCATTTAAATTTATTTATCTTCTAACCAAAACTTTTTAAATTTATTTTTTATCTCTCTTAAAATATGTCAAATATAATATATTTACTCTTCTAATAAGATCATCAAAAAACGACTCTCTAATTTTATTAACTATTGGAGCTACTCCAACATTTTTAAGTATATTTATTTCACATTTTATCTCTAAGAATAAAGCAACTACTCCAACCTTTAGATAACCATTATGCTAATCAAATAATATATTTTAAAATAAAGAAAAATTAAAAGATATCTTTAACTTAAATTATTTATGTAAAATACTTCAAAAATTAAAATTATTATTCATGATATATTTGTTGGATACATTCAGATTATTTGATCTGACACAATAGGCTCACCATTGGATGTATTCATCTCTTGCAGAAAATCAGCTGCTTCTGCTGCATGTATCAACAGCTTATTGGTTTGTGATTTCCTCATCAGAATGGTAGTAATATGTTAATTTGATATTGCTAGGCTAAGATATTAAAAAGGACGATTTTTTTATTAATTAAAAAAACAGTTAAAGATTAGAAAATTTTAATTAAATTTTATTTTTTAAAATAGTAGGAAAGCTATCCAAAATAAAGCATAGGACAATTTTTTTACTACTTTTAAAACGGCTTTCTAATACAAAAATTTCTAATTCATGAAATTTATGTACTAAAAAGTTATTTTAGAAAGCAACAAGAAAGTTGTTCCAAACGAAGCCTAAATCAAACATAAATAAGCTGTTTACTAAAGCAAAATGCAGATCAAATTTGATTAAAATAAATAAATAAACAACTGCCCAAAATATTGTATTTGACATATTTCAGTTTAACATCTTTCCCTCCCCAACCACTATGCTCTATAATGCAGCCAAAAACTATGAGAAGAATGATCGACTATAATTACCTTTGTCCATCCTCTCATTCTTTGATTTCAGGCCACAGTCGCCATTGCAGAAAGCACCCTATGGTTCTTCGCCAATATGATTCAGCCATGACTCCATCTCCTTTGGCTCTCTTGCTGGAGCAACAGAGCCAAATGCCACTGATCCGCTTAATGGCGAGGCCATCAACATAGTTTTCCCAGAATAATTACATCTCCTCCTACGCAAGGAATAAGAACAAGGCAGTCAAATAGCGGAGCACTGAAAAATATCCCAACGGAAACCAGGAAAACTCTTTTATGAGTTGCAATCTCCTGCATGAACTGTGTATATATTACAAATAATAAGAAAAAGACAGTCAAAAGCACCACGATGAGGCTAGCAATAGAGTGTTCCAGTGATGACATACATCGACAGGAGAAATTATTCTGTGCAGTCACCGGACCATCCAAAGACAAATCAGGATGTGTCACGTCATCCCATACACAATACCGGCACACAACAAAAAAGTGACGTTGTGCATCTTGACTCGCCTCCGGACGGTGTCTGGTAACCGCACAGAATAATCTCACCATCAACAGAGGGTCGTCAGTGTCGTCATGGAAGAGTCACTGATAGCCAGGAAAGATGTCTTGATCTCCTCTAATCAGGGAGGTATCAAGTGGAAGGAGATACACTATAACTCAGATTTTGTGATAAATTTGTAATTAAAGATTTGTTGGGGTTTATTTAATGAAATGACTTTACATAGCTCTAACTTTATGTACAAATTTAAGATGTTGATGATAAAGTGTTGTAGCAGAGGAACCTCATAATTCTGAACACCAATCAATTGGTATAGCTTTGTGATTTTGAATCTAAAATCTTACTAAGCAGTAAGCATATTTATTTACAAGTGCATGTTATTATCATGGAATCTTATTGATAGACATAACATTCAAGCAAGATATTGATCTGTATTCCTCTAATGCAGTAGTTTTAATGGTTTAGTTTTCAAGATCTTTGTTTTTCATCTCGAAATCTAAAGAATAAGTACATACCGACCGAAAGAAAAAAAGGGAAAGAAGAAGATCTATCATAGAGAAACATTACAATTAGGAGCTATTTCAAACACCTAATCACACTAAGGACATGCTTTGAATCACTCTCAGCATCCTAGCCCGACAAAAAAGAAGCTACATTTGTTGTTAGATATGATTTAGCAAAAAAAAAAAAAAAGATATGATTTAGCTAAGGGTGGGTAGGGCAATTTTTTCCTACTATACTTCATGGGCCGCCACCAAACTCCTTAAATTTTCATTTACCTCAACCTTATCCCTATTTATCTGGCAATTCTAAGGTGAGAAAAAGTCTCAACCTTCAATAAAATTACAAGAACATATATACACACTCTTCAATATATGATCATTCTCCTTCATTAAGAACTCTAAATTTTATTTTCAAAGAGTATACAGGATGTTTGCCAGGCAAAAGTTTCAAATTGGTTATTTTCCTCTCTTTTTTTTTTTAACATCAACCTTCAAGTGTATATTTCTTTTTAATACTTAGAAATTAATTTTATCTGCCTATCTAATGATTGAATTTTCTACCCATTTTTATATTTATTCAGACCAACTAAGTATAGTTTCAACTAACTTGGCTGTAATATATTTAATTTCAACAATCCCCCCAAATATAATGATTCTTTAAATTATACTTCCAAATTATGTATCCATCTTAGCATTTTTATTTTTGTTGGCTCAATTTAGTAATTAAAACCTCTTTACTGTCAAATATTTTGATCCATAGAACATAGTCAGTAAAAATGCAATATTCTAAATTTACCTTCAAGTTTTCATAATATTTTATTGCATGATACTCCTCAGATACTTATCCATTTTAACTAAATTTGAAAGTTATATCCTCATATATGTATCATTCTTTTATATAATAGATACAACATATTTAAACATATCACCCCAAACATTATTTTATCATAAGATAGTATTAGATTGATAATTATTAACATCCCCCCACTAAAAGTGCAAATAAAATATTTAATTTTTATTATAGTTATTCTACGAATCCTATTTTTTTTAAAATATGTTATCTATGAAATGCATGCACAAAAGCACCTCATTTATAATATATTGTACAAGCTTTTATAAGCATCTCTATACTACAACAACAACATCAAGCCTTTATCCCACCATGTGGGTCGGCTACTTGAACCCTTTTTCTCCATTATGCCCTGTTAAAAGTTGAATTCTCATTTAAATCCATTAAAGAAAGATCATTTCTAATATTTTCTAACCAAGTCTTTTTTAGGTCCCTCTCTACCCTTCTTAACATAAGTCAAATCTAATACATCTACTTTCTTATAATTAATATAAAAAGATTGAACTCAAACATTGATCACTGATATAATCCCACTATAATGTAAAGTTTTTATTCACTCTACAACTAACCTAATATTAGTTAGTGTAATAGTAAATTTGCATATTATACTTGTATAATACTCGTACATCCGAATTATTCAAAAAAAGTTTCATTTTTGTATCTTTAAGAAGTTACTAAAAATATATGAATTTTTTTCCTTCATAAGTATAGCATGTATTTTACAAACTTTTTTTTTTTAATGAAACTTGCTCCTTCATACACCTTTGACAAATCAAGAATGGATTTTATTAAAGATAAATTTAATGACATAACTTTAATCAAACAATCCATAATTTTCATTCTAAATTTATAGCAAAATATGTATAATACACATATGCATGAAGGTTTATTTAATATCCATCTCATATTTTGACTAATTAAGCTAATTTAGAAGCAGACATAATTATCAAAATCTAAGCAATGCATTTCAAAGAATCTAGAATTCAAAAAAATGCCCCTAAATATTCACGTAGTTAAGCAATGATATATCAAAGATAGAACGAGAAAGCATGGTTTTGAAAAAAAATAAAATAAAAACCTATGCATGTCTAGCTACTGTAAATAGGCAAGAAGAAAAAGGAATGTGTTCTGACAGATTATTTAAGAGCTCAAAGCGCTATTACGACTGAATATCTTTCACCGCTGCAATTTCCTCCGAGCCAAAGCTGGGGCTTTCTTTGGTATGTAGACCTTGTAACTTACCTGCAAAATGAAAATAATCATACAAGCATAAGAAGAAAACAAATGCGTGGAAGTGAATTCAAACAAGTTGCTCTCAAAGTGATGTCCAGGATCACAAACATCAGAAATGTACCAAGAACAAGGGTAAGTTTTGCGCAATCATATCATAACTAACCTGAACCATTTCTCCATCATGCATTCTAGAAAAAGTTTTCTGCTCAAATTGAGATCCACTTTGACATTCATCCACAGTTTCATTGTTTTCACGGATTTTTTCTTTCCCATCACCTAAATTTACCTCAGACTTAAGGCTATTACCACTTCCACATCCTTCAGTAGTATTCTTTTCATGAGAAACTCTACATGGAGACTGCTTATGTGACATCTTCTCAGGAGAATCTTCCATGTTGTTCAGCAGATTTGAAGTGCTTTGGCCACTTGTGCTACTTTCCAACTGTTTGGAGTTTCTACTCTGATCCAAACGACTAAATAGCATCTTTTTATCAGATGTATTAGCCTCCAGAGATGGCAGTTGTATGACAGGATTCACCTTGGAGTCATGTGAGGGAACCCCCAATTGAACGCGTCTCTCATTAAAAACAATGGAGCGGGATTTTGGTGAAGAAATTATTTTTTTTGCAGTTTCACATTGTTTTTCTGAAGATTCAACTCCAGCTATCTCATTTTTCCTATCTTCAGTACTTCTGTTGTCCGATGAGGGACCGCGACGGAGCTTCTTCAAATTCTCTAAAGCCTTCTGCCTGAGCATTAACTCCAAATCATCGGAGTCAGAATCATGGTTATCAGTAGCAACAATCTCACTCCTTATCCAACTTGAAGGCTTTGTATTAGGTTCCGGCTCTTTATAGTGCTCAGATGCCTGTGTTGCATTGTCTTCAAACTGATCAAAATAAGATTCATTCTCAACATTACCTTCACTCATCCACCTATCTATCTCAGCTCCTTGTTCATAAGAACCCTCATCCATCACCCTATCTTCCTCTACGCTATCCACATTGCGCCCAACATTTGCTCTAGGAAGATGTGAATCATCATAATTTGCCATGACCATCACATTTCCTATCTCCATGCCCCCAATCCCATACCTCTCCTCCTCTTCCCCTCGTGATTCTACAACAGAAGACGATCCAATATGCCTAGAACCATCCCTCTCCTTATTTTTTGCCTCTCTGTGACCAGGTGTCTGACTAGGTTCTCTACTGCCGCTACAAGTAGAACAACTGAGAGACCGATTCCTACTTCTCAAACTCCTAACAACCCTATCCAGCTTCCTACCTCGCTTAACTTTCTTCTTCAACGTATCTCTCCTGTCATCTCGCCCCCGTGCAGGACTTCTCGATCTATTCAACGAACCGCTGCTCCGGCTACGGCAAGTCGAGCAGCTGGAGCTAGAATCCCTGCCCGCTGAACTGACACTTCGGCGGCGAGCTTTGCGGCTCTTCCTCTTCATAGATCGCTTCGGATCTCTGCCCCGTCTTTTCTCGCGTTTCCGTCGGGACCTTCGTCGACCCGGGAGACATCATCGGCGTCAGAGGAATAGGAGGATGACGAGAAGGAAGCACGGCGGTTCTTTCGGGATTTGGGATTCTTCCGCTTCCGCCGATCCTGTAAAACAAGAATAGAACCAGGGTCAGAAACTGCATACTTTGGGAGCGAGCGAATGAACGTTTAAAAATTGTACAATTCAGACCTCCTCAGAGTTCTTCTTGGATTTGGACGAGGCGACGGCCCTGCCCATGAAGGACCGGCACCGACGGCACCGACTGCGATCTGAAATGAGAGAGTGGGGAGCGAAGGACAAGGAAAGTAAACGAGTACAGGTGCCGATTTGACTTGATCGAATTCGAAAATCTGCGATGAGAAGGAGAAGGAGATGACACTAGAATCGAAACCCTAGATTCTATTTTCCAGTATCGATTTCGGAAGTCCGAATTGACGAAGTAATCATCGAGTAGCTTGAGATATAGATTACAAAGGACGAAAAGAAAGAACCTAACTTCCTTTCTATAGTGAGAGCTGCAAATAACAAAGATTTGGGCTTAAGATCCACAGGCCCTTGTAAAAAAAATGAAAAAAAAAAAAAAAAAGTTTAGAGTTTTTTTTTTTTTGGTTTAAACAAAACGAGTTAACAGATTGGGTTTGGGTCATTTGGATTATTAGTGTGTTGAGTTCGGGTTTGTGCTTTTGATTCATTCATTAAACAGGTTGGATTCAAGTTGATAGGATTCAAATTGGGCACGAACCTAGTCTATCAAGCCATTTTGACATCCCTAAAAAATTTATGCAATATTACTAAATTAATTATTATTATTATTATTCCTTTTTTCTTAATAAAAGTGTTAAGAGTATAACTATATGGTTACAATTAATAGAAGAATTAATTATTTTGTACGATTCAGAACATCGTTCGGAGACCAACCAGAATGCGCCATGCCACCTATGCACGGTACCGCTAGGTATCGCGGCTCAGTATCACTGATATGATGTACTAAAGAGCTATCTTAAAAAGCAGTACGAAAGCTGTCCCAAATGAAACTTAAGGCTTCCTTTGATTTGCGTGGTACTTCGTCCTCCCCATGTTGACTATCTACGTTAGATTTTAGATTTTGTTTGCGACAGCTTTTTTACTGCTTCTTAAAACAGCTGTTTCAAACGAAATCTTAGTCCCTTGCTACACTATTGTGCTACAATCACACAAGCATTGGAACCATTGTTCTTGTCATGTGGATCTTGTCTTCCTACCATAGATGTGTAAACCCACCCGGCATTAATTGCAATGCAACTAGGCGAGCATCAAAGAAGTCCATTGCTCCATTTTTGTGATGTATTCATGCGAGCATTGCAATCTCATGCATTGCCATCCCTCTATGGATGCACTAACCCACTAAGTTTTCAAGGCCCTTTCTCAGTCTTTGTAGTTAGAAGAGCAACGATAGGTTATTTCCTCTATTTTTGTGATGCAATCAAAGAGCATTGTACTTTTATCTTTCTTTACATCTAAGAAATTTTTCTTCTTGAATGAAGATTTATCTTCTTTGTAATGGATTTCCTTAGTTGGGTCAAATAGTTTTTACTCGTATAAAAAGGTGGATTTAAATAAATATCATATTATTTATATATTTAACACTCAAATCTTTAATATTTTATGCCTATCATCTTAGGGGTGTTAGTACTTGACCCAACCTGAAACCCGACTAGGGCCCGATCAAGAAAATTCTCAGTTCAGTTCAACCCGTTGCCAGATGGGTCAAGTTTGATTTTTGTTTTTTAACCTGTTGCTAAAATCAAGTCGAGTTCGGGTTGACTCGGATACTCGAAATCAACCCGAAAAATGACCCAAGCCACTCATGACATGCAACGCTTCGGCCATCTCGCGTTCGTACACTGCGGCTAGCCCTCTTGCACTAGAATCAGTACCTAGACTTGCACTGCTCCCGTGCCTGCTCCTACGCTCACACCCTCGCCCTCTCCGGCACCCACTCCCACGCAAGTCCTGTTCCCCGTGTTCGCCGCCTCCCCAGCAGGCTCGCCAGCTCACACCACCTTCCCCCGCATGCACTTAGGCCCGAACTCGCTGGCGCCTAGCTATATTCCGAGTTAGAGGGTCGGTTCGAGTCTGAGTTTATATTTTTGACCTTTTTATAAAATCGGTTCGGATTTGAGTGAGTTGAATTGGACCCTGTTCAATTTCATGTTCGACTCGAACCTGACTCGAATACCCATTTTGACTCTCATATGCCACCCGTAGACAACTTTGTTATCAAATATACAACTCTTGTATTTCATTCCTATCATCCATATCAGTTTATAAACTTCAATATTTTATTCATTGCACTCATATTTGATATATGCATGCATGGCATGAAATATTAAAATTTTAAGTATTAGATATATAAAACATGATATAATATGGTATATATGTAAATCCCCCTTTTCAAAATGGACTATTTAAATGTCAAAATGGAAACAAAAAGACAAAAAAGTTAAAATTGGCACCACATAGTAGGATAAGGGATTGATGTTGTAATTTTTTAAATTGAAGTCACATATAAACATTTTTTTTTCATTAAAAAATGTCAAAATACAAATATGATAAAAGAGAAATTTATAAACTTTATAATCATTTTTTATTTTTATTGATTAAATTATTTAGTATTACAGTATTTCTCAATGCTTTAAAAATCGGTCCAAAATTTTGTAAAAATCGTTTTAGCCATAAATCGGATTGAACCTGCGATTCATCCAATTAACCAGTGAACCGGTTTTCAAAAATCAGTTCCACTAATATTTTACTAAATGAAATATTTAATAAAAAATTTAATATATAATGAATAAATTAAAATTTTATATATTTTAATTAAACAAATATAAAAAATCTTTATCACATAGCACATGGCTCATGATAAAAGGGATTTAAAAAGCTTTTATAAACAAAAACAATACTTAACCTATATTATTTAGGTGATATGAGACTAAAAATAAAAGAAAATATCTCAATTCTCGAATTCACTATGCAAATAATATTTGATTTTTATCTATTATCTTTTTATTTTTTTATTCTCTAATAAAAGTTTTTTAAATTTTTATCTATATTTTAATATTAAATAATATAACATGAATTTATAGATATAATTTTATAATATAAATTTTGTATACTTTTCATAGGTATAAGCTATATCTAAATATCTAAAATAAATTAGAAAAATTTTATATTAAATTTAAAAATATATATGTAAACTAATTTTATATTAAATATGAATTATATTATTTATAAAATATGATTTTAAACCTTTAACTCATTTTTAATTTGGATATTTGATATATATGATAAAATGAATTTGTGTTTAAATTTAAAATTAGATAATCATATTCTTATATTAATTTTTTAATAATTTTATTATTTATTATGACATCTGATTTTGTTAGAACAGTTAAACACAAAAAACATTAAATAAATAAATAGTCTTGCTATCCTATCATATCTGTACACGTGTAAACCTTCTCTAATATGAGGTTATATATATGGGAGCCGTTATTACGTCCTCCGACTGGATGCAGAGGAACATCAGGTCGTAGGCAAAAAAATGCTTGTACCGAGTTTTCGGTACAAAAACTCGATACACCTCGGTACAGGCGTTTTTTTGCCTACGACCGGATGTTTCTTGCATCCGGTCAACCGAACCAAATAAAAGCGCATATATATGGGCTTAGCTTGTACTCAGGGAAAAAACAAGATTAATAGAATTCTTCTTTACCGTACATTTACGGTTCTTCCTTCTCTTCCCTGTTCTTGAGTCTCTTCAGATTTGACTCCGATTGAATCATAAGAACCTTTAAATTTTTTTATTTTTTTTTTCGGTTCATTATTTGGTCTCGCTTTCAAAGCCATGGTATTTCTTTTTAATATAGTATATAATATAAAGTAAATTCCTTACCCATCAAAGCAACCACTCCATTATTCGGTCACATATGATTTTTCTTTCTGCCGACACTTTCACAATTGCACACCAAAAAAAAAAGGTCTATATAAAATTTCATTTGATAAATATTTTTTTCCATTCTTCATTTTATTTTGTTATTTATGATTATAAGGTTTTACTCCATTGATTAAAACTTAGGTTGAGATCAAAATAAAATAAAGAAAATAAAATATTTCTCAAATCTTTTTTTTTTTTCCTAATAAATTTCTTGTAAAATTTTTGTCTCCACTTTGCAATTATGAGAAAATTTGTGTGGTTAACTACCTAATAAATAAAATATAAGTATGTTTTTTACATGATACTTGATATATTTAAATTAATATTAATTATTGCTATATATGTTTTTAACTTTTTATATTACATATTGCAATATTTAAAACAATGTGGTAAACAAATAAAAGGATAAGCAATTAGAAGTTTTATTTATAAATACTATTTTCTTCAATATTTTAAATTTAAAAATTGTAAAAAAAGAAAAAAAATTACATTCTTTTCTAAAATTTTAGAACCAAAATAAAAAATAATATATAATACATATTACATATGTCCTACAACTCACTTTCGAATGACTCTAAGGCTTCAATTGAGACGAATCTTACTGTGTTTTAAAAGAATTTTTTAATATTAAAATTTTTGTGTGAAAAAAAAAATATTTAAAAATATAAATAGAAATTCGCCTCAAAGCCTAAATCTTAGTAGCAAAACACGCCAAGTCTCTCCCCCTCCAATAGAATTCACACGATATATATATATAGAGAGAGAGAGAGAGAGAGAGAGAGGGAGGAAATGGAAGAGCAGAAGAAGAAGATTAACCTGGCCTTCCTCCCGGCTGGCGGCGCCGCCACACTCCTTCCGCCATCGAATTCGCCAACCGCCTCCTCCTCCACCCTTCAGCAGCCGGCCGCCTGTCCGTCACCATCCTTCTCATGCCATCCACCGCCGCCTTCGCCTCCTCCCTCGCCCTCCTCCCCTCCTCTTCCTCCTCCTCCATCTCCATATACTACCTCCCATCCATCGACCTCCCCTCTCTCCACTCCACCGACGGAATGTCCGACCACGCCGCTCGCTGCTTCCAACTCTACACCCCACACATCAAATCCGCCCTCGCGTCCACCTCCGCTTCCGCCCTCATCATCGACTTTTTCGCCACCGCCGCCATCGACGCAGCCAACGAGCTTCGCATCCCCACCTACATCTACATTCCCTTTAACGCCTCCATGCTCGCCCTGGTTCTCCATCTTCCCACCCTCCACAACGAAATCCCCGTGGAATTCGATCAATTCCATGGCCAGATTCACGTCCCTGGCCTTCCCCCGATACCACCATTGTCGATGCCTAGCCCCTTTATGGACAAGAAGAACCGTCAGTATACCTGGTCCATCTACCACGCACAGCGGCTTAAACAGGTAAGAGGCATTTTAGTGAACACCTTCCGTGCGCTAGAAAAAGTGGTAATATCTGCTATAGAATCGGATAAATCGGTTCCACCGGTACATCCGGTCGGGCCGATTCTTCATTTTGTCGCCGGCGTGCGACACGAATGCCTCCACTGGCTCGACAAGCAACCGGAGGCGTCGTGGTGTTCCTCTGCTTCGGTAGCATGGGGTTGATGACGGTGGAGCAGGCCGCAGAAGCGGCAGCAGGGATTGAGCGCAGCGGGTACCGGTTTCTATGGATCCTGCGGGTCCCCGGAGGCGAGAAGGCTGGACTTCCGTTGGGCTTTCGAGAGAGAACGAAAGGAAAGGGGATTGTGTGGGAGGGGTGGGTGCCTCAGACGGAGATCTTGGGCCACGTGGCGGTGGGGGGATTCGTGACGCACGGGGGTTGGAATTCCATTCTGGAGAGCTTGTGGTATGGGTGCCGATGGTTACTTGGCCGATGTACGCGGAGCAGCATTTGAATGCGTTCAAGATGGCGGCGGAGATGGGGTTGGCGGCGGAGATGGCGGTGGATCGCCGGCGAGATGGGTGGGTGACTGCGGAGGAGGTGGAGAGGAAGGTGAGGTGGTTGATGGAGGACGGCGACGAAGGGAGGAAGGTGAGGGAAAGGGTGAAGGAGATGAAGGCGGCGAGTCGGGAGGCGGTGGAGAACGGCGGACTAAGCTGGAATGAGTTGGACAAAGTTGTGACTGAGTTGTTGAACGAGTCGGGGGAGACTTGAGAGAGAATAATATGATGAGTCAACACTATCGCTCTCGCATCTACTTTGGAAAAATTTTCACTCTCGCATCTTACTTTGGAAAAATTTGTATGAATGAGGGTGGGTCCCACATGGGTTGTTTAATAAATTTTAATGATTTTGATTTAAAAGTAATTGTTCTATATTTATGTGATTTAATGTTTAATTATGAATCATTACCTACTGCTACTTAGCTTGGTTGGTGGACGAGTACGGTTGAGAATTACAACTCGTGCTCGAATACTCTTGTTGCGGGCAAGAATATATGCGGCGATAGAGTTAGAATACTACGTCTTAGCGTTGCATAGATATCTAGCTCACACATAGATAGCACAAGATTTTTTACGTAGAAAATCCTTGAAAAGAGAAAAACCACGGGGCCTAGCCTAGTTGAAAATGATTCCACTAGAATTTTAGTCAGTTACAATGGGCTGACTCGCCTTCGAGGGCGATTAGATTATAAGTAACAATTGTACGATAGAAGTCCGGGTGTCAGGCGATGGTCTGATAGAACTTCAAGCCTCAGATGATGGTCTGACAGAATTCCGGGCCTTAGGTGATGATCTGGCGAAGGTGAGGGCCTCAGGTGAAGTTCTGGCGAAGGTGAAGGCCTCTAGCGGTGGTCCGACAAAGGTGAGGACCTCATGTGGAGATCTGGTGAAGGTGAAGGTCTCTGGCGGTGGTCCGGCGAAGGTGAGGGACTCCGGTGATGGTCTGGCGAAGGTGAGGGCCTCAGGTGGAGTTCTGGCGAAGGTGAAGGCCTCTAGCGGTGGTCCGACAAATGTGAGGACCTCATGTGGAGATCTGGTGAAGGTGAAGGTCTCTGGCGGTGGTCCGGCGAAGGTGAGGGCCTCCGGTGATGGTCTGGCGAAGGTGAGGGCCTCAGGTGGAGTTCTGGCGAAGGTGAAGGCCTCTAGCGGTGGTTCGACAAAGGTGAGGACCTCATGTGGAGATCTGGCGAAGGTGAAGGCCTCTGGCGGTGGTCCGGCGAAGGTGAGGGCCTCTGGTGATGGTCTGGCGAAGGCAAGGGCCTCAGATGGTGGTCCGGTGAAGGCGAAGGCCTTAGGCGGTGGTCCGGCGAAGGTGAGGGCCTCCGGCGGTGGTCTGGCGAAGGCAAGGACCTTAAGTGGTGGTCCTGCGAAGGTCAGGGACTCAAGTGGTGGTCCGGCGAAGCTCCGGCGGTAGTCCGGCGAGACTCTGGTGGTGGTCAAGCAAAACTTCAGCGGTGGTCGAGGAGGAGCTTCTTCCTTCTATTCTCTTCTTCTCTTCTTGCTTGGATCCCTTTTCAAGAGAAATGAGGGGTCTATTTATATATTTATGGAGTGGCATGGCCTGTAAATAGGTGAGAGATCAAGGGTAAATGAGGAGTGGTTGGATGGACGGTCGATATTGAATCCCTTGATCATGGGCCGTTCATCAGGCATTTGGGGGCCTTAATGATTTCGGAATTCAGTGATCTTGTGCTCGTTGGATTTGTCTCATCGAGCCGCTCGATTCGACTATAAGCTCGTCATATTTGCAATCCGTTTGGTAACTCAAACAGTGGTACGAAGCTTCCAAAAGCGCTTCAGGTCCTTGATTTGGGCTCATTTGGGCCCGGATTGAGTCGAATTTGGTGTCGTTGGGTTCGTATTTTCGAGACGCTCAGTTTGACTATAAGTTTGCTGAAATCGGAGTTCAGGTAATCCCGAATTTAATTTTTGAAGTTCTCGGCCTGATTTTGCCTCGAGATTTGTGCCCGATCAAGATAATTTTTTGATGATATATCAACTCTCATGCCGCATCACCTCTTAAATGGGGCTCATCAAGTAAGGACCAGGAGATTTCTAGGGTGGGTGCCTCTTCTAGGTCAGGCGAGGATTAATCAAGCCGCCAAACATCCTTTCAGGAGTGACAGCGTGTGGATATCCTGTTCTAAATATATATATATATATATATATCAGTCATTTGAAATTTTAATTAATATTATTAGGCCATGTTATTAAATTAAATATTCTTAAACTTAATGAATAACTAATCTATAATTAGTTTTAATGAATAATCAATAAGAATTAACTTAAATAATATTATAATCATTAAACTATCACTATCTAATTATCATTTAAGCTAAGCATTTTAAAACCTAAAGATTATAATTTTAACACTTAATAATTCTTTTAATTTA
The DNA here is from genome assembly GCA_022539455.1 of Dendrobium nobile. NCBI lineage: Eukaryota > Viridiplantae > Streptophyta > Magnoliopsida > Asparagales > Orchidaceae > Dendrobium > Dendrobium nobile. Next base: position 54,928,147 of record CM039728.1, on the reverse strand, counting down.
TTACAACATAATGATGTTAAATGTATTAGTGGCATCATTTTTCTCCATAAGTTTATATAATTAATGTTAGTGTTTGTTAGCAAGTGTCGCAATGGTTAACTATGAGCTTCAATGTTCTTTGATGATATACATTGTATTGTTGATGGTGTTTGATATTGTGTGTCACTATTAAGCAAATATTAATAAATATTAGATGATGAGTGAATACGGTCATTAGCGCAATCTTTTACCTACTCATAAAAAAGATTTTGTGACCAAAAAAGTTGAAGAAAATTATGAAGTAGCAAAACATCAAAGATGATAGATTGAATGTTCCAAATTATTTTTTTTTCAAGGGCGAGGAATGGGAAGTCAGGGAGATAGATGGGGGTCTAGCGACGTTTAATAATGACCAAGCCCTTGATCCGGGTATGAAGGAGCTCCTGAAACCTCTCAACTTCACAAGCGCAAAAAATTTGGCAATTTGATAATCTGAGAATTGGATCATGAAAAATAATGTTATGATCGTGTTGGACCAAATTTTATCATCGCTAGAAAATAACGATATTAGACAATCATCTTAGCATAAATTTGTTGGTCTCAATGAGAACAGTCAAATGATATTGATATATGTAAATTCAAACAAGGTTAGCTCTAAGCTATAGGTTGACATTAATATTAATTGAACTCTTAACATTTTTTCACAAAAAGATATTGTAATTATATCTTTGTAATGGCTTCAAATAGCTTTGATTTTCAAATATTTCTCAATGAACTGAACGCAATTGAAAGCACATTGCAACTCGAAAGTAGATCAATAAGCTTTATTGTTTAAAAAATAGAATTACCATCATCCTCTTAGGATTTATGTTCATGATCATCAATATTAGAGCTGTCAACATTTGACCCGACCCGAAAACTCGACCCGAACCCGACCCAAAAATTTTGGGTTCGGGTCAACCCGAACCCGAACCGGGTCGGATTCAGGTCAACCCGAACTCGAACCGGGACAGGTTCGGGTTAGAGATTTCGACCCGTTTGTAAAACCGGGTCTGGTTCGGGTTGACCCCGAAACCCGAAATCGACCCGATTTGACCCGTTTTTAATTAATTTAATATGATTTTTATGAAATAAATAAATGATATTTCAAAAAATTATAAACATTGTTGCCAAAATTAAATTAATCTTGATTTATTTTAAATTAATTGAAGTAAATCTTACCTTAATTTAATTTAGATTTAAATAAATTGAATTAAATAAAAAAATTAATAAAATATACCCGAAGCGGGTCGGTTCTGGTTCGGAAAACCGACCCATTTGCAAAAACGGGTTGGGTTCGGGTCGGGTTGAACAGTGTCGGGTCAATTTCGGGTTGAGCCCGAACCCAACTCGTGAATCGTTTTTGACAGCTCTAATCAATATACAACGAAAACTTTCTACTTGCTCAAATCACTAAGCTATTGGCATCATGAATTTAAAAATTCCTATCATTTTCTTATCATCTCACTGTATATCTCCAATTTCATGAAAATTTTAATAATTATGAAAAAAAAACATTCAAATGACTTGAAATTATAAATATAAAATAGAATGGTAATTAAATTATTATACAAAACAATGGAATTATAGTACATATAATATTCATTTCATACATTGCAACTCATATATGAGCTTGACTTGTATCTCACATAAAATAATAAATGTAAAAATAGAATAAGATATAAAAATTTATTTATTTGTTATGCAAAACTATAAATAAAAAGGAAGTAAGCATCGGATGAATAATAACAAAATTGATCTTTGCCCAACTAGATTAGCTAGCTCTCGGTAATTCATAGTGGGCTACAATCCAGCCCATTATTCGAAATTGGGCCCTAAATGGAGCCCACAAAGTACATGCTGTGAGTCCGGTCCAGCAGGCTGACACGTGTCGGCTAGCGAGAACCCCGGACAGATCCAACTAAGTCGTACTGTTATTATTATTGGTGGGGTCCATTAGCCTCAATCCTTATCCGCTACGCTGTCACGCCCCTTGATTTCCAACACCACCTCGTGACCAGTATGCAGCAAAACAGTAAATTTTCTTTTTTTTGGGTGGGGTATCTTTTCTTATTCTCACCGCCTCATTGATTAATAATTATATCCTTTCACATCATGGTTTTGCAGATGCACCCTCTAATAATGTATATTTGTATCTTATAAGGCTACCACCTCGCGTCACAATTTAGAATTTTCACCCGCCATAGAGGGCATATAATTTGATGTACTAAAAAATAATTTTTTTTTAATCAATTGAGGGACTGTTTTTTACTTTTTAGTAGTTGGCACTTTAAAATTAATTTACATAAATTTGGACTATTTTATATAAATAAGTTTCGAACTTGAAATCTTTTGATTGATAGTAAAACTTATAATCAAGATGAGTTATGCTAATAGATTTATAATTGTGTTGAATTTTATTATGTGCTAAAAATTTACGATAATGAAGAAGTCGTGTTGATAATCTTATGTAAAATATTTGAGAAGTAAAAAAAAATTGATAGTAATTTTTTGATAGTTGTGGCTTAGTGATGAAAATCTGCTTATGTTGATCAAGGAACGATGATTCAATGATGGAGATCGAGGTGAGGCACTTTGATAGCAATGATCCTGCGATGATAGTGGTCTGATAATGGAGGTTAGGCGGCAACAGTCCAACGAAAGAAATTTGATGGCTGAGCTCAAGGACAACAGTCCAATAATGGCGATCCAAAGATGATGGTGCAATGTTAGAGGTCAAGCAATGTCAATCTACAATGGATGTTAGATGGTAATGTTAGCCTGGTAGAGTTATTGCATGCATCAATTTGATAATAATGGTGAAAATTATCTTAGTTTTCTTCTTTAATTGGCACACAGAGCCTTCTCAAATTTCTTAACGTGCAAGTCATCTTTGATTTTTCTTTGTCAACCCATTCATTATTACTCAATAATATCACCATAGAAAAATCGGATTGAAAGTATCATCATGACTTATACCCATGGCTCAAGTGCTACAACAAGTCCTCCATGATACACATCCAATGAGCCTATGATTATCACATTTTGACATCATTTAGATGCTTAAATGCTTGCAAGGTATTATATGATCTAGAGGGATCAGCATAGATGGTCGGATGAAGTGTTTTGATTTCTAGTTGAAATAATGAATACCCTTATCTAAATATCTATAAATACCCCAACTTTCACATATTTAGGGGGGGGGGGGGGGGGGGGGGAGGCGGATTATAAGAAGAATTTCATATGAGAGAATCTAGAACGCTACCTACAAGCTCATTACACCTATCATTGCCACCAAGGTCAATGCACTAATATTGATACATATCATTGCCAGCAAGTTCGATGTCCACCATAAATGCCAAAGCCAATGCTGATTTTTGAAATTGCCACCAATTTCAGTAACACACCAAAATTTATGCCTAGCGTCTCTTTTAAAATTGATACTTGCTTTTTCAATCTTTGATCGTCACTTTATACATACTACAATTTAGGTTTCGTTTGAGATGGCTTTTTTACTGCTTCTTAAAGCAACTTTTTAGTACAAAATTAAAAATTTTATATTAAAAAGCTGATTTAAGAAGTTGTAAGAAAGCCATACCAAACAAAGCTTTAGCTTATCATCAATAATCAAATATTTCCCGTGCCTTAATACTAGTTATAAATCTATCATGAAAAATGTATTTTTATAGTTCATATCTATTACATTATATTCACACATTTTCTAATTACATTGAAGAACATCATTTATATATAATTAGCATATAACTCATACCAATAACATTATTTCAATTGAATCAAACTTCATAAATTTTTTTTCTCTTTTTAAAATTTTAACATGAAATTCTCATGTCCCATATGAGATATTCTCAACTTATTTATTTATTATGTGATACTTTTTTTATAAAATAATAATATGACTTTATATATACTAGTAAAAATGCCCGTGCATTAAATGCACGTGACTAAAAATTTAAAAACAAAAATTCATATTATAAATATTTTAATTATATTATTAATGTTAAGATGAAAAAAAATAAATTTATTATTTAAATAATTATAATCAATGTAAATTTGCATGTGCACAATGTCTAGAACAATAAAATTTAAAAAATTAGTAAAAAAGTGTCATTAATTTTGCTAGTTTTATTACACATACATTAAATACATGTGAATAAAAAATTAAAAATAAAAATTCATAAATTTAAAATAAAAATTCATATGAGTATTTTATATTTTATTTAATCAAAAATAAATTAATATATTTATTTCTATAATTAATTATAATTATTAATAATATTAGCAAAAAATAATATCTTTTTCTTAAAATAATATTAGTAAAAAATACATGCATAAAAATAAGTTTAGATATTTTATTCATCAATTCTGCAACAAAAAATAAAGAAAAACCAACCTAAATAATTAAAAAAAAAAAAAGATATTTTAGATATGCTAAAAGCCCAAAAACTCATCTACTTTAAATAAAACAATGAGTAGATATTAATAGCAGTAACACTGAATGGTAGAATCGTCGAATAATACATAATTATAGAAATCTCAAGGAACCCCAAAGAAACACCATAAATGCATTATAAGTATTATTAGTACAAAATCAAAATGTAGTGCGGTAAACGAAATAAAAAAGTATCAAATCATGATCATGAATATCTCCATCTCAATACTAATATGAAAAAAGGAGTTTTAGGAATATATTCTCTTGTCAAGTTATATTATAGGTGCTAATATGCCCTTGGTAACTTTCAAATGAAGAGTCCAACCCACAGTTCAACATTTATCTTTCAGAATCACACAAACTCGTCAGTCTGTTGATACATGCTGCTCAATAAGTTCCCATATGACTCATTGTTTTCATGTGACGGAATTTTCCCATGCAACATTGTTTCCAGACAAGACACCCAAATAATTTGGAGTCTACGAACAAGATGCAGTTCGATAGATTTTTGGTTTGCAACCTATGAACAAATGTGGTTTGCCTATTGTTATGTTTATGTAGTCACTTGAATTAAGAGGCTGAGAAAAAAATGTGCAGAGTTAGATATTTTCTGCTAATGTTGACATTTACTTGCAATAAACTTTAGATGATCTGAACAACATTTTCCTATATCTAATTCTTCATTTAATAAATTTTTACAAACAATATATCTTAAACTTAAAACAAAACAAAAATATATATATCTTAAAACTTAGAAAACACAAAGAGTTGCTTTATCCGATTCTAATACTAAATCAGCGCTGAAAAAAAATTTTTTAAGAGCAGAGGCCTTCATCTTCTAACTTAGGCATGCGTGCGTAGTTATCAACATTTCTTAGGTAGACAAAAGCAGATGAAGCTGTGAAATTGTGTAAGGCTAATATTAAATCATATAGATTAATAATAAATATGTAACAATTAATTAATATGTTTAAATTAGTAATAAATTTACAACAATTGATTACAATAACAATTAGAATTTATAAAGATGCATTTTTCAATTCCTTAAATTTGAAATGAATAGATATTTTAAGAATATGAAAAGCTTTAAATTCTTGATTGTTATTCCACAAGATATGCTGTGAAGTGTTTCAATTGCATTAACCGTCCCTTTGAAGACTATAAATAATAAGGAATATGAAGAGTTGAGAATTCTTCTTTTAATCAATTTTTTAATTAATATTATTAAATATAGAATATTTGAATTAATTATTTAAATGAAGGGTTGAATTCTATTTTAAAAAGTCACAGTGTCAGTGAGGATGTGAGAATAATGAAGAGCTTGGATTATAAGAATCCATCAATTTTTAGTTAAACAACATATGAGATCTTTGAGAACTTTAACATGTCTTGTATCCTAAAAAAAATAATAATCAAATTGAGCCTCACGATACAATCAGTTTAAGCCTGATTCAACACATGGAGAACTTCAATTATGATTGCTATCCATGCACATATTATCACATAAAATATATATAAACCATAATATTTACTCATGAAAGATAAAAAGCAAATGTAAGAACAAGGCTAAAATAAAACACATAGATATATAAATAAAAATCATTGCAACAAATCATACCTTGAGATAACAATAATAAAAAAAAGATTTTTTTTGTGGCATCATGCTAGTGTAGATTAAGCAATTAACATACCACCAGCTTATAAGCAGATTTTTTTATCGCTAATTTATCAAACTGACACTAACTAAAGAAATCACCAGTAGTGGATGTTTACTAATTGTCCTGAGTGACATAACTGGATTGAAGCCATTTGGTGTATGTGGGAGCTCGCATGCCAAATTAATCCACCCTTCATTTTTTCAACTCTGTTAATTTAAAACGTTGATTAAGTTAGTGAATAAAAGTTTGCTCTTCCTTTTTTGGGTGCTATCTACTTGCAGCTCTAGAATGTGCTTAGATTTTTTTGTAATTCATAGTATAAGTGTAATATCTCGTTCCCTTACTGTTCCTCTCTGAATTGGATTTCCCTCCCAGAATCGGCCAGGACGAAGTTGAGATCGTCCAGGCCGATCAGTGCATGGAAAACAGCTGATTTCTGGAGTGTTTTCTGGATGATTTCTGGACAGGATCGTCCGGGCCGATCGTGAGATCGTCCAGGCCGATCTGTACTGTAGAAATTATCGGCCAGACAATAGCCCTGGGTGAGGTCCAGGACGATCAGGATTTGGTCTGATCGTCCCGGGACGATGTGAATATCGGCCTGGCCGATCAGTTCACAGATATAAGAAAATCAGCTCGTTTTGAGGAGAGAGAAAGTCATTTTATAAAAACGAAAATATCTGAGGAGAGAGAAAGAGAAAAGGAAAAAGAGAAAAGCTGGTTTTCGGAGACCGCGGAGCGCTTTTCGTCCGACGCTGCTGTTGGGAAAAGTGGAGATCTCGTGGTAAGGACTCCGAATCCTATTTCTGTTTTCAAAGATGTTGTGTTTTGATCGAGTTGTGATCTGTTTTGTGTTTTCGTAGTCGACTTTTCGACATGATTTTGATTTGACACAACTTCCACCGCACAACTTCTAGTATGTTATAGATATGATTATTGTACACGATTTGACTGTATTCTACGAATTTTCTTCCGGTCGGAATTGGTTCTATGCGATTTTAATCGAATAGAAAATTATCAGGATGTTTTCTGACTTGGTTTCTATAGAATAAAAGTCTTGCATTGATGTTATAGATATTCTATTGTAATTTGGTAGAATTTGGAAATCGTGTCTTTTTGCAGGATTTTTGTGTAAATTCGACCGACTGCCGTTACGCTGCCCGATTTTCGTATGATTTCCGAATTGTCTGAGATTGATAGATTGAATCGATATGAATATGATTATTGATATGATTGCTTTAATAGTGACTATTGAATTGCTTATTGATTGAATTGACTATTGATACTGGAACCCAAGTGGAACCTGGTTGAACGTTGGTGAAGATTGATATTGACCTGTACAGGATGGTGGGCCGACGGGCTTTCCTTTAAACCATTGATCATTGATATAACGATTGGGAGTTATAAGGAGTTTTATATGCCGACGGGCGGCCGACGGGCAAAAAGAGTGACGACTCTTATTGATAGACCAACGTACGGACTACAACAGCAACGGATTCTACAACAGCAACATGACCAGTTGATTTTACTTGTCCAGTATATAGTATTGAATTGCATGTTTACTGTATTGATTTACGGATTTATTGCTTTATCGATTTCTGCCTTATTGATTGATCGGATTTACTGTATCGTACGATTTCATTGATTTCATTGATTGATTACCGAGCATTGATTACTGAGCATTGATATGGATATTGATAGATATAGATACTGCATTGATAGCATGGACATGGACATCGTATGGATTCATTGTATTGCCGCCTAGATTTTATAGACTCACCGTTGCTACTGTTCTACACCGTATTGACTGTTGTATAGATTTCTTGTCAGAATGGATTGAAGTTTATCGTATTGCTTTCCTCGATTGATTTCATTAAATGGATCGTATTGATTTGACCGTATTGATTTGATTGACGGATATTGATTGATTATGTTGATTTATCGAATTGCCTGCCGCTGCATTGACTGGTTTTATTGACTATGGATTTCCACTGCATAGTATTGATGATCATTGATTCATGGATTTCTGGATTGCATAGATTCATTGACCATTGACTGATTCAGATTGATAGATTGACATGCATATTGATAGCATCGCCGTGCTTTGATTTCAGTCATAGGTATTAGGTGACCTGCTGGGCTTTGTAAAGCTCATTATATGTGGTTGATATTTTCAGGTCAGGGTTCGGGAGCAGGAGATAGGAGTTGATCCAGATCTTCAGGTTTTAGTTCTTTTGATCGATTGATGATTCTTTTGTACTCAGGACAGGATAGATTTCTCTACTTGTATTGATAGTTTAGTTCCTGAGTATTGTACATGATGTTTTGAGATATGAATCGACTATTATATTGATGTTTTAAATGTTATAGATGTTTGATAGATCGCTTATTGAAGGTTTTAGATAACTCTGGTAAATTGTTTGGCTATTGATCGACATTCTTTCCAAGTTAGATCTCGGGGCATGACAAGTTTTGGTATCAGAGCAGTGTTATTGGAAGAATGGATTGTTACCAGAGTTGTAGGTTTGGATTGAGAGATTGGGTAGATTGGGTAGCTTTAAGAGCTTCATTGGCATACATCGTTGCATGTGTGTATCATTTGTTTTGAATTGTGCAGGTGAAAAAGATATGGATCCTCCAGCAGAATCCAGTGTACCAAATGAGCAACACAGCGCAGCTCCAATGCCTTCAGAGAGTATGATGCAGTTGGCTACTGCGATTGCACATGTTATGGGGGATGCCCAGAGCAAGATGAGTGGAAACAAGGAAGAAGAGGTAGACAGACACTTGCAGATGTTCCACAAGCTGAAGCCTCCGTTGTTCAAAGGGGCTGTAGGACCACAGGCTGCTGAGGATTGGATCATGAGGGTGGAAAAGATTTTTGATAGCATGCAGTGTCCGGGGAATAGAAAAGTACCATTGGCAGTATTCATGTTGGAGAGTGAGGCAGAGAGATGGTGGATCGGACAGCAGAGAGAGAAATTCCAGGGAAGACAAATGCTGAGATCACCTGGGATGAGTTCACTACAGTATTCAGGATGTGGTTTGTACCACCGTCAGCTCAACGACAGATGCAGGAAGCTTTCATGAGATTGGAGCAAGGCCGCAAGTCAGTGATGGAGTACGAGGCCGAGTTTACTGCTCTTGCGAGGTATGCTGCTCATTTGATTCCTACGGCCGAGGAAAAATGTTATAGATTCCTGCACGGATTGAACAGAGAGCTGAGGCATCCACTAGTACCTTTCCGGATCCATGAGTTTTCTGAGCTAGTGGAGCGAGCTCGATTGATAGAGATTGATCTGGCGACACCGGTACCGAGGTACGAGGATACCAGAAGGAGGAGAGATGAGGTACGACGGGATGATTCTGGTAGAGATAGAGATAGAGAGAAGAGAAGCAGATATGAGAGTTCGAGAGGATCTGCATCGGGATCTGTACCGCGATCTGCATCGGTAGTATCGTCTGGTAGTTCTGGAGCATGTGTTCACTGTGGTAAACGACATGCAGGTCGATGCTACCTGTTGACGGGGCAGTGCTTTCACTGTGGACAGCAAGGGCCTGTACCGCGATCTGCATCGGTAGTATCGTCTGGTAGTTCTGGAGCATGTGTTCACTGTGGTAAACGACATGCAGGTCGATGCTACCTGTTGACGGGGCAGTGCTTTCACTGTGGACAGCAAGGGCACAGAGCAGCAGCTTGTCCTCAGAAAGGACTGGGTGGACGGACTGATTCTGGCACGGGTTCAGGACAGCAGAGGACTGTTGGCCCGAGGACTTACAGTGAGAGATCAGGGAACCGGATAGATGATAGAGCTGTCAGAGATCAGAGAGAGACAGTTGCGCCACGACCTCCTGCACTTCCTCCAGTGGTGCCACGCATCTACAGTCTACAGAGTTTACAGCATCAGGATCAGCAACGACCAGAAGGTTCTACTGGTAAGATTGATTTGACTAACCGATTGATATTGACATATGAACATTGCATATTGACATTTGATTGATTGCATTGTGTGTTTTGTATGGATTTCGACGAGTTTTGTTTTGGATTTGGATTTCGATCGATTTGGTTTGCTTCGTGTTTTGCTTCGTACCTTTAGGAAAATGTCGGGACGACATTTTTCTAAGGTGGGGAGATTGTAATATCTCGTTCCCTTACTGTTCCTCTCTGAATTGGATTTCCCTCCCAGAATCGGCCAGGACGAAGTTGAGATCGTCCAGGCCGATCAGTGCATGGAAAACAGCTGATTTCTGGAGTGTTTTCTGGATGATTTCTGGACAGGATCGTCCGGGCCGATCGTGAGATCGTCCAGGCCGATCTGTACTGTAGAAATTATCGGCCAGACAATAGCCCTGGGTGAGGTCCAGGACGATCAGGATTTGGTCTGATCGTCCCGGGACGATGTGAATATCGGCCTGGCCGATCAGTTCACAGATATAAGAAAATCAGCTCGTTTTGAGGAGAGAGAAAGTCATTTTATAAAAACGAAAATATCTGAGGAGAGAGAAAGAGAAAAGGAAAAAGAGAAAAGCTGGTTTTCGGAGACCGCGGAGCGCTTTTCGTCCGACGCTGCTGTTGGGAAAAGTGGAGATCTCGTGGTAAGGACTCCGAATCCTATTTCTGTTTTCAAAGATGTTGTGTTTTGATCGAGTTGTGATCTGTTTTGTGTTTTCGTAGTCGACTTTTCGACATGATTTTGATTTGACACAACTTCCACCGCACAACTTCTAGTATGTTATAGATATGATTATTGTACACGATTTGACTGTATTCTACGAATTTTCTTCCGGTCGGAATTGGTTCTATGCGATTTTAATCGAATAGAAAATTATCAGGATGTTTTCTGACTTGGTTTCTATAGAATAAAAGTCTTGCATTGATGTTATAGATATTCTATTGTAATTTGGTAGAATTTGGAAATCGTGTCTTTTTGCAGGATTTTTGTGTAAATTCGACCGACTGCCGTTACGCTGCCCGATTTTCGTATGATTTCCGAATTGTCTGAGATTGATAGATTGAATCGATATGAATATGATTATTGATATGATTGCTTTAATAGTGACTATTGAATTGCTTATTGATTGAATTGACTATTGATACTGGAACCCAAGTGGAACCTGGTTGAACGTTGGTGAAGATTGATATTGACCTGTACAGGATGGTGGGCCGACGGGCTTTCCTTTAAACCATTGATCATTGATATAACGATTGGGAGTTATAAGGAGTTTTATATGCCGACGGGCGGCCGACGGGCAAAAAGAGTGACGACTCTTATTGATAGACCAACGTACGGACTACAACAGCAACAGATTCTACAACAGCAACATGACCAGTTGATTTTACTTGTCCAGTATATAGTATTGAATTGCATGTTTACTGTATTGATTTACGGATTTATTGCTTTATCGATTTCTGCCTTATTGATTGATCGGATTTACTGTATCGTACGATTTCATTGATTTCATTGATTGATTACCGAGCATTGATTACTGAGCATTGATATGGATATTGATAGATATAGATACTGCATTGATAGCATGGACATGGACATCGTATGGATTCATTGTATTGCCGCCTAGATTTTATAGACTCACCGTTGCTACTGTTCTACACCGTATTGACTGTTGTATAGATTTCTTGTCAGAATGGATTGAAGTTTATCGTATTGCTTTCCTCGATTGATTTCATTAAATGGATCGTATTGATTTGACCGTATTGATTTGATTGACGGATATTGATTGATTATGTTGATTTATCGAATTGCCTGCCGCTGCATTGACTGGTTTTATTGACTATGGATTTCCACTGCATAGTATTGATGATCATTGATTCATGGATTTCTGGATTGCATAGATTCATTGACCATTGACTGATTCAGATTGATAGATTGACATGCATATTGATAGCATCGCCGTGCTTTGATTTCAGTCATAGGTATTAGGTGACCTGCTGGGCTTTGTAAAGCTCATTATATGTGGTTGATATTTTCAGGTCAGGGTTCGGGAGCAGGAGATAGGAGTTGATCCAGATCTTCAGGTTTTAGTTCTTTTGATCGATTGATGATTCTTTTGTACTCAGGACAGGATAGATTTCTCTACTTGTATTGATAGTTTAGTTCCTGAGTATTGTACATGATGTTTTGAGATATGAATCGACTATTATATTGATGTTTTAAATGTTATAGATGTTTGATAGATCGCTTATTGAAGGTTTTAGATAACTCTGGTAAATTGTTTGGCTATTGATCGACATTCTTTCCAAGTTAGATCTCGGGGCATGACAAGTTTTGGTATCAGAGCAGTGTTATTGGAAGAATGGATTGTTACCAGAGTTGTAGGTTTGGATTGAGAGATTGGGTAGATTGGGTAGCTTTAAGAGCTTCATTGGCATACATCGTTGCATGTGTGTATCATTTGTTTTGAATTGTGCAGGTGAAAAAGATATGGATCCTCCAGCAGAATCCAGTGTACCAAATGAGCAACACAGCGCAGCTCCAATGCCTTCAGAGAGTATGATGCAGTTGGCTACTGCGATTGCACATGTTATGGGGGATGCCCAGAGCAAGATGAGTGGAAGCAAGGAAGAAGAGGTAGACAGACACTTGCAGATGTTCCACAAGCTGAAGCCTCCGTTGTTCAAAGGGGCTGTAGGACCACAGGCTGCTGAGGATTGGATCATGAGGGTGGAAAAGATTTTTGATAGCATGCAGTGTCCGGGGAATAGAAAAGTACCATTGGCAGTATTCATGTTGGAGAGTGAGGCAGAGAGATGGTGGATCGGACAGCAGAGAGAGAAATTCCAGGGGAAGACAAATGCTGAGATCACCTGGGATGAGTTCACTACAGTATTCAGGATGTGGTTTGTACCACCGTCAGCTCAACGACAGATGCAGGAAGCTTTCATGAGATTGGAGCAAGGCCGCAAGTCAGTGATGGAGTACGAGGCCGAGTTTACTGCTCTTGCGAGGTATGCTGCTCATTTGATTCCTACGGCCGAGGAAAAATGTTATAGATTCATGCACGGATTGAACAGAGAGCTGAGGCATCCACTAGTACCTTTCCGGATCCATGAGTTTTCTGAGCTAGTGGAGCGAGCTCGATTGATAGAGATTGATCTGGCGACACCGGTACCGAGGTACGAGGATACCAGAAGGAGGAGAGATGAGGTACGACGGGATGATTCTGGTAGAGATAGAGATAGAGAGAAGAGAAGCAGATATGAGAGTTCAAGAGGATCTGCATCGGGATCTGTACCGCGATCTGCATCGGTAGTATCGTCTGGTAGTTCTGGAGCATGTGTTCACTGTGGTAAACGACATGCAGGTCGATGCTACCTGTTGACGGGGCAGTGCTTTCACTGTGGACAGCAAGGGCCTGTACCGCGATCTGCATCGGTAGTATCGTCTGGTAGTTCTGGAGCATGTGTTCACTGTGGTAAACGACATGCAGGTCGATGCTACCTGTTGACGGGGCAGTGCTTTCACTGTGGACAGCAAGGGCACAGAGCAGCAGCTTGTCCTCAGAAAGGACTGGGTGGACGGACTGATTCTGGCACGGGTTCAGGACAGCAGAGGACTGTTGGCCCGAGGACTTACAGTGAGAGATCAGGGAACCGGATAGATGATAGAGCTGTCAGAGATCAGAGAGAGACAGTTGCGCCACGACCTCCTGCACTTCCTCCAGTGGTGCCACGCATCTACAGTCTACAGAGTTTACAGCATCAGGATCAGCAACGACCAGAAGGTTCTACTGGTAAGATTGATTTGACTAACCGATTGATATTGACATATGAACATTGCATATTGACATTTGATTGATTGCATTGTGTGTTTTGTATGGATTTCGACGAGTTTTGTTTTGGATTTGGATTTCGATCGATTTGGTTTGCTTCGTGTTTTGCTTCGTACCTTTAGGGAAATGTCGGGACGACATTTTTCTAAGGTGGGGAGATTGTAATATCTCGTTCCCTTACTGTTCCTCTCTGAATTGGATTTCCCTCCCAGAATCGGCCAGGACGAAGTTGAGATTGTCCAGGCCGATCAGTGCATGGAAAACAGCTGATTTCTGGAGTGTTTTCTGGATGATTTCTGGACAGGATCGTCCGGGCCGATCGTGAGATCGTCCAGGCCGATCTGTACTGTAGAAATTATCGGCCAGACAATAGCCCTGGGTGAGGTCCAGGACGATCAGGATTTGGTCTGATCGTCCCGGGACGATGTGAATATCGGCCTGGCCGATCAGTTCACAGATATAAGAAAATCAGCTCGTTTTGAGGAGAGAGAAAGTCATTTTATAAAAACGAAAATATCTGAGGAGAGAGAAAGAGAAAAGGAAAAAGAGAAAAGCTGGTTTTCGGAGACCGCGGAGCGCTTTTCGTCCGACGCTGCTGTTGGGAAAAGTGGAGATCTCGTGGTAAGGACTCCGAATCCTATTTCTGTTTTCAAAGATGTTGTGTTTTGATCGAGTTGTGATCTGTTTTGTGTTTTCGTAGTCGACTTTTCGACATGATTTTGATTTGACACAACTTCCACCGCACAACTTCTAGTATGTTATAGATATGATTATTGTACACGATTTGACTGTATTCTACGAATTTTCTTCCGGTCGGAATTGGTTCTATGCGATTTTAATCGAATAGAAAATTATCAGGATGTTTTCTGACTTGGTTTCTATAGAATAAAAGTCTTGCATTGATGTTATAGATATTCTATTGTAATTTGGTAGAATTTGGAAATCGTGTCTTTTTGCAGGATTTTTGTGTAAATTCGACCGACTGCCGTTACGCTGCCCGATTTTCGTATGATTTCCGAATTGTCTGAGATTGATAGATTGAATCGATATGAATATGATTATTGATATGATTGCTTTAATAGTGACTATTGAATTGCTTATTGATTGAATTGACTATTGATACTGGAACCCAAGTGGAACCTGGTTGAACGTTGGTGAAGATTGATATTGACCTGTACAGGATGGTGGGCCGACGGGCTTTCCTTTAAACCATTGATCATTGATATAACGATTGGGAGTTATAAGGAGTTTTATATGCCGACGGGCGGCCGACGGGCAAAAAGAGTGACGACTCTTATTGATAGACCAACGTACGGACTACAACAGCAACGGATTCTACAACAGCAACATGACCAGTTGATTTTACTTGTCCAGTATATAGTATTGAATTGCATGTTTACTGTATTGATTTACGGATTTATTGCTTTATCGATTTCTGCCTTATTGATTGATCGGATTTACTGTATCGTACGATTTCATTGATTTCATTGATTGATTACCGAGCATTGATTACTGAGCATTGATATGGATATTGATAGATATAGATACTGCATTGATAGCATGGACATGGACATCGTATGGATTCATTGTATTGCCGCCTAGATTTTATAGACTCACCGTTGCTACTGTTCTACACCGTATTGACTGTTGTATAGATTTCTTGTCAGAATGGATTGAAGTTTATCGTATTGCTTTCCTCGATTGATTTCATTAAATGGATCGTATTGATTTGACCGTATTGATTTGATTGACGGATATTGATTGATTATGTTGATTTATCGAATTGCCTGCCGCTGCATTGACTGGTTTTATTGACTATGGATTTCCACTGCATAGTATTGATGATCATTGATTCATGGATTTCTGGATTGCATAGATTCATTGACCATTGACTGATTCAGATTGATAGATTGACATGCATATTGATAGCATCGCCGTGCTTTGATTTCAGTCATAGGTATTAGGTGACCTGCTGGGCTTTGTAAAGCTCATTATATGTGGTTGATATTTTCAGGTCAGGGTTCGGGAGCAGGAGATAGGAGTTGATCCAGATCTTCAGGTTTTAGTTCTTTTGATCGATTGATGATTCTTTTGTACTCAGGACAGGATAGATTTCTCTACTTGTATTGATAGTTTAGTTCCTGAGTATTGTACATGATGTTTTGAGATATGAATCGACTATTATATTGATGTTTTAAATGTTATAGATGTTTGATAGATCGCTTATTGAAGGTTTTAGATAACTCTGGTAAATTGTTTGGCTATTGATCGACATTCTTTCCAAGTTAGATCTCGGGGCATTACAATAAGAAACCACTGGCTCTTAGGTTTTATTTTGCTTTCTCTTGTAGCTCTTTTGAGCATTAGCGAGCTGAAGGTTCCTTCTAAGGACCTTGTAACATCTTTTTTTGATATTAACGTGTAGGCCCCTTCAAGGGTTTTAACACAAAAAAATGTTGAACATAACTAATATTTGCATTATCTGTAAATTTACCATTTTAATGTATATATACTCTATTCATAAAATTATGAAATATTCATATGTATCCAAATATGCTATAGTATATGAATATTATATAGTTTTTTTTTCTTATGTGATCTCCTAGTTTTCTAGAACTTGAAAGCTGAGAAATGGTATGTGAAATATAAGTTAAATATTGAGAGCTAAAATGAGCAATAAATGAAAAGAAAAACAATGCAATACCAAACTATTTTTATTATATTTATTTGAAAGGCTACAATTTAACAACACAAAATAAGCAGGTGAGAAGAAATCCAACAATCGCTTTTCTCCATATTCTCCAATTTTGACTTCAGCGAAGAGGAGTTCCGATCCTTCTCTCATTTCGGCTTCAACCAGTTTCGCAATTTATAGGGCTTTGTGATCTCACCTTTTCTTTTAATAGTGCGTGAATACAATGGGTTGAGAATATGAAGCGTTGGAAATTATAGCGTTAGATGGATATTTATGATTTAATTTAGGGAATAGTAATATATCATTAGCATAAATGCACTTATGCGCAGATGGAAGAGGAAGTGGAGGCAAAATGCAAATAGAAAACGGGGAAAATGGAAGAGAAAGTGAAGGGGAAATGCGGAATAAGAAACAAAGAGGGTTAAAGGATTGAAGAGCTATTTTAGCCGAAATAAATTTCAAATGTTACCAATTCGTTTTTTAAATGCAATTGATAACGATTTATTTAAAAAAAAAATGTAAAATTAATAAATAAGTTAATTAAATGTATAAATAAAATGAATGATTGAGATTCATCTTTGATAAATTAAATAGAAGGCTAGGATTGCATTTGGGTGGAATCCCAAGTCACTTTTATAGATGAATTTAAATAGAAGAGTACAAATTAAGGATAACATAGAACCATTGCAAGCTAAACAGTAAATAAAATGAATGTAATTTTAAATTTCTCCGGCAATGAAGAGTAGGTATTGTTGAAAAACAGTTGACAAAAACAGAGCAACCACAGCCTCCATTGTTCGATGGAAGAGTAAAGTGAAGCTAATATAATTGTTAACACCACACAATTTTATGGCATATAATAAAAAAAAGGTTGGAAAGACGTTGAGATGAATGTCTATATATTTCAGTAAAACGTCAAGGTAACCATTAAAAATAACTAAATAAAAGAGCATTGTATTTTTAAATCATTAGAATTTAATTACCTACCCAGGAAAATCAGAAAAAACTGAACCACCAAAGAAGGCTGAATTTTGATGGACATTTGTGTCTGCACAAAGTAAAAAATTGTGATAAAGCTTAAGTACATCTAATTCACAAAAAAGAAGAAGAAGAAACTAAAAAGGTTGTTTTTAGAGAAGCAAAAGGGAGATTTTTTTGAAAGAAAAAAGCTATACAATTTTGATAAATCCTTAAAAAAAGTCTGATTGTTACCTTTACCTTCACAGTGAAATCTGATCCGACAGGAACAGAACTTCGTTGAAGGAGGCTAAGAAGCTATACAATTTTGATAAATCTCATGATATTTGATTTTTGAATTGGGCTTTTCATCTTGCAGGCTTATGAGGCCAACAAGTGAGCAAATATTTTTTTACCTGATTATCACAAGGAATCCTGAATTATTTTTCTTTTCAACAAGCTTCCTTCCCAACAGAAGGTCAAGAAGAACTCCAAATGTGTGGAATTTGAAAATTCTTGAATCTAAAAAGAAAAAAAAAAAATGTGATTTGCTTACATCCAGTTACATTTGAACTTTGAAGCGGGAAAGTAAATCATGACCAATCTTAGGAGCAAAAAGCTAGCGACTTACGGTATTTAGCTAAAGAAGCGCGTGAAATGGTTGAAAGATCGTTCCCTTCACAACGAGCATCCAGGATTCATGACCAATCTTCCAATCAAGGAAGCATGCGAAGAAGTGCGCGAAAGGGCTGAAAGATTGTTACCTTCATAGCGTGTATCGTTGACGATGACCTCTTGCGAAGGTTTTTAGCATTCTTTGAAAATATAGCATGCGAAGCCAGGACAGGAGAAGAAGATGAAGCGAAGAAGTTAATGGAGGGGAGATGAATGCGAAGAAGCGCAAAATCAGATCGTGCAAAAATCGACGATTTCCTTCATCTTCCAAAATCTGAAATGCGAGATGATTAATGCAAACAGTTTAGAAGTTCAAGAGACTGATGTGATAATTAATTAATGCAATTGATGGCTTTTTCAGTTATTAATTTAAAGTCTTCAATGCAATATGTCTATATGGTCATCTTTCATCAAATAATGCGTAACATTAATTGCCTTTTCTTACAAATCGCTTTTTTCAGTTATTAAGTAATTAATTAATTATAATTATAATAATTAAAATGAACGGATGAGATTTGATTTGAATAATTAAAATAGATGGTCAGGATTTGCTATGGGTGGAATCCCAAGCCACTTTTATAATAGTAGTATAGATAATAATTAAAATGAACGGATGAGATTTGATTTGAATAATTAAAATAGATAGTCAGGATTTGCTATGGGTGGAATCCCAAGCCACTTTTATAATAGTAGTATAGATATAGATTTAATAAAACATGAGTCATAAAATTAGGAATCTCAAGAGTCATAAAATTAAATGAGCTTTATATAATGATTTTTTTTATTTATTAAATACTTTTAATAGAATGGACGGCCAAGATAATTAAAGAATAAGTAGAATGGATGAACAAGATTTGTTAGAGGAAGGAAAGTCAAGCCCCTTTTATAATAGATAGTATAGATAATTCTGTTTAATAATAAGGTCTAGTGATTCTTGTTTTATTGCTTTTCTATTCACCAATATCAATTAAACATTATGATCAAGTTTAATAAAGCTACAAGCTGTAAATTTATATAATAAAGAAACGGAACTTAGGAATAGGAATAATAAACGTTTAATATAAAAAATCTGAAGGGTCTTTAAAATTAATTGTGAATTTTTTTGATTTAATAAAACATGTAGTGAAGAGTAGACATAGGAAAACCGAAATTAGGAATCTCAAGGGCCATAAAATTAAATGAGCTTTATATAATGATTTTTTTGATTTATTAAATACTTTTAATAGAACGGACGGCCAAGATAATTAAAAAATAAGTAGAATGGATGAACAAGATTTGCCGGAGGAAGGAAACTCAAGCCCCTTTTATAATAGTAGTATAGATCATCACTAATATCCCAATACATAGTAATATATTAAAAAATCTAATATGACAATCTCATTCCTTATATTCTAATTTACCCTTGGAGGTAAAACTACCACATGGTAATCTGAACCCTAATCTTCTGCTATTTATAACACCACCAACAGATCACTGAAATAATAAAACCAATCAGCCAAAGAAAGAGCTGAAACTCTCCATATAAAGAAAAGAGCTGAGCAAGCGACGGAGAGAGAAACAGAGCAGCTATGGTTCTTCTTGACAAGCTTTGGGACGACGTTCTCGCCGGCCCTCACCCTGACAAAGGCCTCGGCAAACTCCGAGGGAAGATCTCTTCCAAACCCCTGCACATCAATCCCCAAAGTATGTCGATAATTTCATAAAATCACTTAGGTTTTTATCTGAATCATTAATATGATCTGCTTGTTTTGATGGATGGAGAAGGTGGTGAAGCGGAGAGCAGCGGAGCGCTGTACCAGCGCTCGGCGTCCATGCCGACCACGCCGATAACGCCGGTGACGCCGAACGCGGCGGCAACGCCAACGGCGACGGCGAAGAAAGCTAACGTCTGGCGAAGCGTGTTCCACCCTGGAAGCAATATTAATACGAAGACGCTCGGCTCCGATCTCTTCGATAAACCACAGCCCAATTCTCCCACCGTTTATGATTGGTTAATACTTTTCATTATTTGTAATTATGGGTTTTTGTAGGGGGTTTTACATAAATACCGTAAATTTTTTTATGAATTTTACATATGTAACTCTTAATTTTTCATATTAATTTTTAAATGCACAATAAAATACTAATATTAATATATTTTTAGTTCATATTTTAAGTAATTTAGACATTAAATTAAAAATAGAAAAATTAAGATGTTAGAAATGTAAAATCTATAAAATTTTTTGGTATATATGTAAATCTTCATTACTTTGGTTGTTTTGCAGAAGCGACCCTTCAAAAACCCTTTTTTAGATAACGAACACGTACGTGTTTGCCACGAGAAAGAATAATTAAAATTTAAAGCTTCTTTTAAGATGGATATATTATATAAATAAATAATTATTTTTAAATAAATTTATAATTTTACTTGCACGAAATTTTATTGAGGAATTCTCACCAAATTTTTGGGTCAATATATTTTTTTAAGATGAATATAATATTATCCATTCTGAAAATATTTTAATAAAATTATCTTTTTATTTTTTTCTCTTAATAGTTATTAAATAATTATATATATTTTTTTTTCATTTTCTTACAGGATGTATAGTGGCGAGACAAGGAGCAAGCACAGGTGAAATGAAGGAAATTTGCTGTGTTTTGATCTGAGAAAGAGAGCAGATTTGTGAGAGAGAGAGAGAGAGAAAGAAAGTGTTTGTAAATACTTTTCCTTAAGTGTGTTTGTCCTTTTAAGATTATGCTATCAAGCTAGTTTGGAGTGTTGGGAGCTGTGTGATGTAAATATTTTGCTTTGTCAATAATAAATATCAAGAACTTATTAGTAAATTATCATCTTTATTAGTAATTTTTCTTTTTATATCATGAATATTATTATTAGAGATTGATTTTATGGTTTTTAATTTATTTATATTGAGTGTTAAATTTGATTTTTTTTTTTTTGAAATTTAATTTGACAAGGAAACATATCAGTAATGTATTTTGAGCTTTAATATGATAATAAATACATTTAAAGAACATTTTTTTTTTACATTTTTATGTTAATGACCATTACTAATTAATGCATTAAATAGTAGAGAATTATTACATTGATCAGCTTAGATATTAGATTTTACATACTATTGATAATTAAGGATTCAACTGTTTAATTATAGTAAATTAAACTGATTTATGGATTGCAACATAAAAGATATAGAGTTTTTATTTGGAATAGTTTTTTTATTGCTTTGATTCTTTAGCATAAATTTTTTTTTTAAGTAATGGAAAAGAAAGGTCAAAAGCTTTGCCAAATGAAGCCTAAGTCTAGCTCCAATCAACATTAATTTGAGATTAATCAGGGCTTATTTGGTTGGAATATTTGTAGGGTGCAAAGTATTTTAAAAGCAAGGTTTTTAATAATTTGGATGTTTGCTTAGATGAAAAAAGGAACTCAAAGTAAATTAAATATATTATAAATCATTATTGTTCAATTTTTAGATAAATTTGTAACAATCCAAAATATGAAAATGTATTTTAAAATGAAATGTTTGAATTGGAGCTCTGCGGCGCTAGGCTTGAGAGCATAGTTTAGCCAGAAATCATCACCACAACAGTGAAGCCTCTGTTTCTACAATAAGTTTGGATTCAACATGCGCCTTAGGGTTTCAGCACTATGGTGGTAGGCCTTTATTATTATTATTATTATTATTATTATTATTATTATTATTATTATCCCTGCCATAGCTTAGCCGGGAAGGAAAAGGAAGAGAGGAAGAGAAGTGGAGAGAAAGAGGAAGAGACAGAGAGTCAATCAGGGCTATTCTGTCCATCATTTTTGTTATAAAAAAATATTCTTATCATTGTAAGTAAATATTCTCTTACTTCTGTTTTTGATGATTTTAATTTCTATGGATTTTATCTCTTATAAATCTATTAAAAATAGAACATCTTTTAATTTTATAAGCTTTCATACCATAATATTTGATATTTTATATATTTGATCATTCAGAATAATATAATATAATTTAATTATATTTTTATTGGTTAAATATGTGTATAGGAGTTTTTGGGAGTGAGAAAACGGTATACTAAAAATTGGTTGAAAAGTTATGTATTGTGATTTGATTTAAAAATACTGAAATGTGATATGGACTAAAATGATTGATATGAATGAATTAATATGAACACATGATTGGGAGAGTGGTATTAGAGACATGTATTAGTAATAAGATGGGAACTAAATGTCACGCAAGATAGTGTTATGCTATGAGATTCACCTCTTGAAACATATAGGAGACAAAGTGCTACATGACGGGAGACACCACTTATGTTTGTAAGGGTCACCTTTAGAATTTATCTATCTTGTCGATGATTTTGATACTGATACTAATTACTAATAAGAGTTATAATTAGTATATTGATTAGAAATCATAAAGTGTAGCTGACCGGGAGTCATAAGTGCAGAAGTAAGGTCAGAATACAGTGAATTAAATATATAATACAACGATACTGATTACTGATACTGATATTGATTACTAAATATTAATACTTATTGAATAGTACATATAACATAGATTAATCGTAGATTTTTTTACATGATTTACAGCATAATGTTTCTCTTTTATCTTCCATTGATTTTAGTAGTAAGATTTTAGTTATTAGTTAAACTTTTATGCATATTACATGATTTTATATAATTTTAGATAAATATAAGGCCTGCAAAATGAAACTAGGTAATAATGTGTTTTAGTTTTACTTTAAGTTTTCCAGTTATATGTATTCTTTTGTGGCTAATGTGACTATTATTGATTTTAGGACTCTGAATGTAGCATATAAATATTGATTATAATAATGTGAATTATATTTTTTTCATATTTTATAGTTATTTAATACAATTAATCAGCTCCGCCTATCAAATAAATCTTGTTGTTAAATGAAAGATAAAAGTGATAGAATGAATGAAAAAGATAATAAAGAAAAAGAAAATAAATTATTTCATTTTAGATCTTGGAGCATGACAAAGTCAAACTCGCCCAATTTTGAGCAAAAAATGCTTTGCATCACAACCATCACCATCGCCACTCTCAACCTCTGCCAGTCGTAATTCTTAATTTTTGCGCTACATTCATTTTACTTCAAAACCAAACAAAAAATAAATCATTCACATGAATTTATTTTACACTCACCCAAATAACTACAAAATATTCATTTTACACTAATTTTCTTATACACTGCATTCCTTTTATACTGCATTCCTTCTTAGCCAACCAAACATCTTAATTAGTGAACTTTAATTTCAAATTTAATTTTATATATTTAAATTGAGAGAAAATAAATAATAGTAAATACTAAATTATAAATAAATAATAAAATAAAATGAATATATTTTATTAGATTTTAAATAATTTGATAATTTTTTTTGTTTTTTAAATGTATTTTATATTTAAATATTTTAGATGATTCAACTAACAAAGCAAATATTTTGTCAAAATCAACTAAGCTCACAAGTCATTTCTCAAATCAAATTAGAGTCCTCTCACAAATCATCTTACTTAATTACAAAGCTATGTAACATTAATCTTATGCAATAATTAAGAGGCCCCGTATTAATCTAACATAATTTAATTTGACATTATGAGGTGGGGCCCATGAAAGTGATTAATACACAGCTTTGCACTAATTCTTTGAAATATTTGAGTAAAATAATTAAATGAGAGTGCAAGGTTTGTCAGTGATGTTGGACATATATCTAATTTTTCAATGTGGATGTCCTAATCAGTGAATGTGACAATTAATAACAAAAAAATTCCTAAATATTTTTTTATCATAAGATATTTGTAGATATGCTTCGATGATATTTATCTTCGTTCTGTAACAAAAGATGCCAAAAGCTTATATTCTTACAGTAATTTTTTTATTACAAAAATGTACGGGAGATGTAAATATGTAATACATTTGTTGGACAAATGTGTAAATATATAGTAAGAAATATAAATTATACGGTGTTGTATTTGTAATATTTGTTGTTTGGCATAGGACGTGGCTTATGTTATTATTTGAATAACTATTCAACATATTGACTCTTCTCTTTAGTAATTAACTTTATAATTTTATATCATAGGATTGTTTATTACCATTACAAATTTTAATTATTTGCGATAAATTTACGGCCAAAAAACTAGATAAATTTTATGTTTAACCGTCGATCACTTTTATTTTATGAACTTAACATGCAGCTAATTATTATCTGATATGTTTGATCGCATTACGATCGATTCTGATATATGATATGTTTGATTACATTACGGTCGATATAAATCAATATATAAAAAAATTTAGTGAGAATATCTTTATTAAATTTTAGTCAATATTAGTTTTAAAATATTTGATTTATTTTAAAATAATTAATTATTTATATATTTGCTCATTTTATGTAGAAAAAAAAAACAGGATAATATATTTTAACTCAAATTTAATCAAAATGAATTTAGTAATCATTAAATTTCTTTTTAAAACAAAGTGCAAAGAATGGCTAATTAACCAAAAATTATATATTCCTCATCATAAAATAAATTTAATGATTACAAAAATTATTCAAATTAATTTTGCAACAAAATATTTAAATACAATTTTTTTCCAAGAAATGATCAATTCAAAGTCAATTCCCTAAGTCCTTAGGCTAAACAAATGTCATCTTGAATATTAACAAACAAACAAATCGAAATAAGACATTTACATGGACTAAAGCATAAAAAACCTTAGTTAAATTTCTATGATATTTTTTTTTTTTGAGGACATTCTGATAAAAAACTATATCAATATGAACTTAAAAAAAAATAAATTATTTGCTTTGAGATTAGTACAATACAACCACTTAATATATATCTCTAATCTCAAAATAAATCAAGTGGTTGTTCAAATCTTACCTTGATATAAATCATACCGAAGATTTCGATCTATATATATATATATATATATATATATATATATATATATATATATATATATATATATATATATATATATATATATATATATATATATATATTATTAGAAGTGATAAATGGACAACAGAGAGGTCTTAAAAAAGGCTTAATGGGAGTTAGGGTTAAGTTTCATGTCAAAATATTGATCAAGGCTTCAGCTTCGTTTGAGACATCTTTCTTACTGCTTCTTAAAGCAACTTTCTAATGTCAAAATTTTAATTTTTGTACTAAAAAGCTACTTTAAGAAATAGCAAGAAAACCGTCCCAGACGAAGCCTTTATTTAGGACGGCTTTCTAAAACAACTTTTTAGTAAAAAAAATTTAGTTCTAAAAACTTTGTGATAGAAAGCTGCTTTAAAAAATAATAAGAAAATTATCCGAAATGAAATACAAATTAATACAACATCGTCGTCGTCATCATCATCATCATCATGATGGTTAAAGTGATTGATCGAAAATATTACGCACTTTTCTCACATGGTGGAGAGTGTTTATGTTGTGCATGAATTCAACTTGTTCATGCGTGAGTGATCAGCCATGGAGTTTTGGAGGAAAATATTAGATTATTTTTCCTTTCTTCTTTGCTTGAAATGCCTATAGGGGTCAGCCATGCCTGGAAAAAAAATGGAGTGATCTCATAGAATGAGCATTGCTTGAATTCCAACATAAGGGACTATTCAAGCTTTAGGGTTTAGCCTTTCTTGTTTTGAGATTATGAATGTTAATGATAATGATCTAAAATCTTGATGCAGATTCAAGCTCTGGCCATGTGTTTGTATTGGAATCTGCAAAGGATTAGACTCTCATGGAAACTTTTACTGTGAAATAGGAAAAAAAAGAAGCAATTTTCAAGAATCCTGATGAAGTACACCACTAAAGATTTTTTCATTAAGATTTCAATAAATCAGCTTAAAACTAACGGATTGAAGAGCTAATCTTACCTGCTCAACAATTTAAATGGACATTTTGAGAAGATTCAAAAGCGAATACTTGCAAAATTACATTAAAAGAGAAGATTCAATCATATCGAAAACTTGTGGGACAGCCACAAAGGATACCTTTGATCTAAGGGTTAAATACTTATGGCTCTCAACCCTTCATTCTTAATGATTTTTAGAGCAAAATCTTGAGGATCATTGTATCTGATGTAGCAGAACAAATATGAATCCATTCCTTGGACTTGCATTCTACGCTGGATTTTTTTTTTTTTGATGAGGAAGCATTGTTCATAGGCCAGTGAAAACTCTGGTCGACCTAGCATGCAACCCACACCAATTTACACAGGCAAACACTTAATACTTTCACTGCTTGCCAAGGGATTCAAATCAGGAACCCAGCCGGGTCATCACTGGAAATATCTTAACTTTACATGTGAAAAAGTGAAAAAGATTGAAGTTTTATTGGCGTTGGAGAAAGGAACTTAATTGGGAAATGTGTAGCATACCTTTACCAGCTCCATAGAGCAGAGTATCAACCTGATTATTGCCCCAAATAAGCACCAGCAGATAATCGCCTGGAGCTATGGATAACTGCATTGGGATTCGCCTTGAATAAACATTTGGGAAAAAAAATCAAGTTGTAAGGACATCAGACATAGCTAAATCAAATAAGAATAATGAAAATAAAGAAAACAGTTATGTATTGAAAGTGAACGATGATGCAATTTATTTTTGTTCGAGCAATTTAGGCTTTGTTTAAAATTAAAAATAAATGAATGAATTGAACTCAACATGACTCAAAATAATTGATTAGGCAATTTGACTCAAAAAATGATTGAATTTCAAGTCAACTCCAAATTAGTTTTTAATTAACTAAATAAATATTATATTATATATTATACAGACATTAAGTTTTATAAATTATATAATTTATAAAAATTTTACTTAAGAGTCATCTCAAATTATATTCGAGCGAGTAAGTCTGCTAAAAAAGCTCAAAACTCACTCAAATATTGTTTGAAATTTGACTAAATGCCAATAAGAAGGAAGCTCTCAAATGTCATCCCAATTGACGAAGGTGCTGCACCTCTATACAGTCCTTTCACCTATCAAAATTACAGAATAAAAGATCAGACACTAACATTGTTGAACATTAGCATTAAAAAAAACTATTATATCTACATCAACAAAGTGCATATAGGTACATTACGATAAAAAAAATAAATTAACCAGATTCCAATAGAAAGGAACCCAAATCTCCAGCTAAGCATAGTTACGTTGTGAATGTTTGTGACTATGGCATTTCTCTGCTTAGCTAAGGTTTATGGGATTTTAATTTCTTTGGATCTTTTGCTTGTATTTTTTTCGCATTTTTTTTATGTGCCTTTTGTGCGCCCATCGGTTAGCTTGAATAAGTTTTGTTTTTGCTGTTCTTCTTGTTCTTTTGAGCACTTAATTCTAATTTGGTTCTACTTATAGAAGAAACAGAGATAAGTCCGTTAAACACCTCATCTAGATAAAAAATAAAAAGGTGGAATAAGTCCGGAGAAACATATAGCTACCATTTCTGTAAAATTTGGATCAAAGGAGGAGATTTGATGAGGACATCGTCAGCAATTTCGACATGTGTGCCATCGGAGACACCGGAGATCGACGGCCACGATCAGGAGTTTTATTTATTTTGTCATGTTATGTAGTAATTTATTTTTATTTTGTTGTTTTTCCAATTTTACCCTTATGGGTATTTGGTCTCTATTGTAGCCCAAAGGGCATTTTAGTCTTTTGTTTCCGTTGTCATTTTGAGGCCTATATATATGGCCATTTCTTATGTAATGAACTAATGCTTGATTAATAAAAAAATTCTGAGATGTTTGTTCTTCTTTTCTTGCTCGAGAGCTTGAGAGAAAGAATGGAGACCTAAGAGAGGCTCCACCCGAAATACCCAACAGCTCCCGTGGTGAGCTCTTGGCCTTACTTTTTTTTTTTTTTTTTTGTTATTCTCTTCTTCCCCACCAGTTCCCTGCAACCATTCCTATCCAAAATCCCCCAAATCCCGCCGGCATAGAGACCATCTTCCTCCCCTCCCTGCCGCCGGCTGAGCCAACCAACGGCTCAGCCTAACCCGCCTCCCACCCCTGCAGCCTTTCCCCTCAAAATTCCCTCCACCCGTCCACCCAGGAGCCCTCCCCGCCCTTGCCGCCGGCTGAACCAAACCCCGCCCAGCCTATCCAGCCGCCCCCCTCCTCAGCCAGGCCGAACTTCCTCCTTGGCAAATCCCGCCGGCTCCCCTGCATGGAGGAGTTTGAATTCAACTATTAAATCCCCCATTAATTCCTTCCTAATTTGGCTCCTCAAATTAGTAAGCAATTGATTGAGGAGTAATTACCCGAATTCAAATTTCAAATTTTCCCTCTTTCGCTTATTGTAACCCCCAATTCATTGAAATCTGAAATTAAAGTCTCAGATTTTGATTAATTACATGGGGCCCACTCTTTATGAAATTTTCCCATTAATTTCTCCTTGCTTGGCCGGCCCTTCCACCTAGCTTTTCTCTCTCTCTACTTGCCACCTAAGCATCCACGTAATACTCCTTTAATTGCCCCCTCTAAATGCCCATTAAATCCTCCATTAATCCATTTGAAATTTGAAGTTAATTTCAATTGGGATTTCCCTCCAAATCCACTTAAACCTGAAATTAATTTCAGGTTGGGCTAAATCCTCTTTCTCCTTGACTAAACCTCTATTCTCTTCCAAGCCAAGCTCCTCCTCCCTTGCAACCGCCGGCCTTACCCCTTTCCCTAGAGAAATTCCGCCGACCACCTCTCTCTCGTTCTTCGAGTAGAGAAGCCAAGGAAGGAGAAGACGACGCCTCCCCTCTCCACTTCAATGTTGAATGGCGGATCATGAGATCCATCTTCCACCAAGGCGTTGGATCATCACCGGACATCCGCCAACCCCACCTACTCCGACTACTTTCCCGTGGACAAAGACTTCCGGCATCCTCTTCCTAGTGGTGATCTCAATTCTAGTTGCAAAATCTTCTCTCGCCAAGCCTAGTGTAGTCGAGTGAATAATCCCCAAGGTGAAATTTCTCGTTATTAAATTTTGGATTGTTGTTTAATAGCTCTTAGCTTTGCTACTATTTTTTATTATCTCCGAGGATTAGCTAATTTACATGTACTCCTTCGCCTAAGCGAGTTGAAAACCAAGAATCTTTAATGAATTTGCTTGTTATTTCAATAAGTTATTAATTGAGATTTCATTATCAATTATTCTTAATATTTCTTAACAAGCTCCTTTCGCATGTGGTTTCACATCATCTTGGTATCAGAGCATGGCTAGCATGCTTTGCTCATGCTAGATGCATCCTAGGAGTCTACGTTAGCTTGCGTCAGTCGTTTACATGCATAACATCGCCTAGGTAGTTTTATTTTCTGCTTGCATTTTGCTGTCCAGAAAATTCTGCAGCGATTTCTGCATGTTACATGAGCATATTTCATAATTTAGTATTGTCATCATTATATTCACTTCCTTAATAGTCTAGGCCACTTACGCACTTGCTGTCCTTTATTTTTCTGCACTTGATTTAGCCTTTAGATTGAGTTTTGGGTCGTGTCTAGCTGCTGTCCACCGTTTCCTGCAACATGTAAGCTTCCGAAAACGAGTCTAGAGTCGCTGTTTTGGTGCTGTCCACACCCGGAAGTCCTGCCGAAGCTCTTAGGTAGTTTCCTTATCTCTAGAGCTTGCTGCCCGTGACTTTACTGCTGCTGGAATTTCATTTCCAGCAGGTTTTACTGTGATTGTAGCTGCTGCCCTCTCGATTCCAGCAACTGCAGGCATCATTTAGGAGAGCTTGAAGGTGCCGTTTAAGTGCTGTCCTCACCTTAAGACCTTGCTTAAGCACTTAGAAAACTTCAGCTTTGGTTAAACTTGCTGCCCCGATTTTCCTGCACCTTGTAGTAGCCTTTTGGAGGGATTTTAAGTGGAGATACCCTGCTGTCCCCACTCCAAATTCCACCATAACTGCTTAGGGAACATCGACCTTCATATTAGTTTGCTGTCTTGAACTTCCCTTCTGCTGGTGGTACCCTTTTAGGGAGCAAATCTCTGTGATTAGTTGCTGTCCGTGATATTCGAAGACCTCCTTAGTGTTCCCTAGCAAACCACCATGGACCCGATAAGACTCCAAAAGAGTTTAGATGACATCGTTAACCTAGTGGGAAATATGACTAGGATTATGACGGAGCAACCCGTTGACTACCCCCACTCTAATTACATGCCCCACTCAGCTTATCACCAGAGACCTGATCCTAAGCCTCCTCGACCTCACTTAGAGTCACCATATCGTCTGCCTACCTTTGATGGCTCTTCGGACCCTCACTACCTTAGGGAATGGATTACACGCCTAGAGGAATATTTTGAATCATGTCATGTCCCTGAGTCCCATCAGACTAACATCGCTAGGTCTCACCTTAAAGGTCGAGCTCTTCAATTTTGGGTAAGATTGGAAGATCATAGGGAGTCTCGCGGTGAGTACACTAATTGGAAAGACATGAGGAGAGAACTCAACTTAAAATATAGACCCTCTACCTGTGGACAACCTGCTGATTCTATGTTTAGGTCCCCCCCTGCCCATCAAACCACTGGATATTACACTCTCAATACACCCACCCCTAGTAACCGGCATTTAGAGTACCACCCTTGCAGAACAAACCATGGGCCTTACTATGGTCAAGACCACCCACCCATTAGTAACATCCGGGTTGCTGCCCCACCCTATAGGTCTTCACCTAACCTTGATGGCCGACCCTCTGCTGGGCCTTCTGTTAGACCAATCTCTTATGACTCTCCGCTTAGACCTACTTCTAGCCATCCCAGTCAACCTTTAGCCTCCCTAGTCCTTGACCCTGCAAGTATGATTATAATAAAGGAAGACATTAAGACGATGAGGTTCCCTGAACCTAAGACTGAGTGCATCCATTTCATGGATGCTAGTGATATCACTAGTGACGAAGAATTCTTTGAGGATGGAACAGAAGTGATTGAATCAGACTCCCAGAATGACTTAAACTCTGAGCTAGGAAAGTTAGAACCTGTAAACGTCGACACCTTAACCCACCCCGACCCTAGTCTCTTCGAGGATAAGCCTTTGGACAAAGTATGCCTGGATGACAATAGTGAGACATCGAAAGAAGCTAATCGGACGTCAAACACTTTGAATTTGAATCTGGAAGATCCTGATTTAGTTGTAACGCCTACTGAGTTGACTCCGGATAATTTTGATTTAATTATGGATAATTCTGATGGTGACTTAGATAATCTTGAGTTGGAAGTAAGTCAATCGAATTCATCACCGAAGTTAAGTGAAATGGAACCCATGGATCTTAGGGTTGCAACCAAACCTGAGTCTCTTTCGGAAGACTGTACTTTGATTCTAAAAGTTTTTAAGCCTGATTTGAACAACGAGCCCCCTCTTATTTCATTAGAGTCTTACCTTGGAGCTGCTCATTTAGATTTATATTTAGCAAAGTGTGTCATTCCCGATTTGACTTACCTCACCGCTCCTTATACCAACTTTAATATTCGACAAAGCGTTAGCCCCATACCGTCTGACAAATCTTTGAGCTATCCCCTTATGGAAGTGAGTCAGGACCAATCATCCTATTTTATTTCTGATTCCTACATTCTGCCTGTTATATCCTCGCCCTACCATGATCAGGACCAAATTTCTCCTAGTTGGATGAGTTTACTGGATGACATTGTCAACCCTAGGAGACTACCTGCGACTTTAACTCAGACTTCCCATAGAAGTACCCTGGTAGCTAAGAACGTTTTCATTGCTCCCCCTACACCAGTCCCCTTAGACCGAACACTTTAGACCCCTCTTTTCGTGACTCATCCACCTTTTCTAGCTATGTGTTCGTGTTAGTTAGTATGCTGTGTGTGTGTGTGTTGTAGTCTATTTTCTTCCAAGATATTTCTGTTTAAAACTTTTGTGTGAGCCATGATTCGTGTCACTTGTCATGCATACCGGTCCTTTGCATATGCATTTGCATCTCATCTCCAGGAGCTATATAAAGAAATTAAAAGAAGCATTGAACAAAATAATTCCAATTATAAGCTTATTTCAGATCACAAGAAAAGATTTAAAGAATTCGAGGTTGGAAACTTTGTGATGGTACGGATCCCTCCGTGAAGAAGTCGCATGCTAAAAGCGCTGAGCCTTGAAGATAATGTCAAAGATAAATAGTAATGCTTTTATGCTGGACCCCCTAAGGGTTAACTTCAATCCTACATTTAATATAGAAGATCTAGTAACCTTTGAGGGACTCGAGTTGAACCCTAATAATCCAATTGAAAATAAGCCTTGTGAGAACCCACCAATTGAGATCCCCCCAGCCTACCTCCACTCCCCAATTTACCCCCACTTACCCATACCGGAGAAGATTGAAGCATTAATAGATGATGAGATCATTCCCACAAAGGAAGGAGGTCACCGCAGGTACATAGTTCATTGGACAGGGAAATCGGAGAAGGAGGACATGTGGATTGATCTTGAGGAGCTCCAGCGAGTGGACCCTGGCTCACTAGAGTGATACTAGAGTTCTACTGATGATTACTCGACGGGGTCGAGTTTTCTCCCACCTGGGGAGAATGATGAGGACATCGTCAGCAATTTCGACATGTGTGCCATCGGAGACACCGGAGATCGACGGCCACGATCAGGAGTTTTATTTATTTTGTCATGTTATGTAGTAATTTATTTTTATTTTGTTGTTTTTCCAATTTTACCCTTATGGGTATTTGGTCTCTATTGTAGCCCAAAGGGCATTTTAGTCTTTTGTTTCCGTTGTCATTTTGAGGCCTATATATATGGCCATTTCTTATGTAATGAACTAATGCTTGATTAATAA
Organism: Dendrobium nobile; assembly: GCA_022539455.1. Taxonomy (NCBI): domain Eukaryota; kingdom Viridiplantae; phylum Streptophyta; class Magnoliopsida; order Asparagales; family Orchidaceae; genus Dendrobium; species Dendrobium nobile. The sequence goes on along the minus strand of CM039728.1, from coordinate 54,895,095 downwards.
AAAAATTCTGAGATGTTTGTTCTTCTTTTCTTGCTCGAGAGCTTGAGAGAAAGAATGGAGACCTAGGAGAGGCTCCACCCGAAATACCCAACAGCTCCCGTGGTGAGCTCTTGGCCTTACTTTTTTTTTTTTTTTGTTATTCTCTTCTTCCCCACCAGTTCCCTGCAACCATTCCTATCCAAAATCCCCCAAATCCCGCCGGCATAGAGACCATCTTCCTCCCCTCCCTGCCGCCGGCTGAGCCAACCAACGGCTCAGCCTAACCCGCCTCCCACCCCTGCAGCCTTTCCCCTCAAAATTCCCTCCACCCGTCCACCCAGGAGCCCTCCCCGCCCTTGCCGCCGGCTGAACCAAACCCCGCCCAGCCTATCCAGCCGCCCCCCTCCTCAGCCAGGCCGAACTTCCTCCTTGGCAAATCCCGCCGGCTCCCCTGCATGGAGGAGTTTGAATTCAACTATTAAATCCCCCATTAATTCCTTCCTAATTTGGCTCCTCAAATTAGTAAGCAATTGATTGAGGAGTAATTACCCGAATTCAAATTTCAAATTTTCCCTCTTTCGCTTATTGTAACCCCCAATTCATTGAAATCTGAAATTAAAGTCTCAGATTTTGATTAATTACATGGGGCCCACTCTTTATGAAATTTTCCCATTAATTTCTCCTTGCTTGGCCGGCCCTTCCACCTAGCTTTTCTCTCTCTCTACTTGCCACCTAAGCATCCACGTAATACTCCTTTAATTGCCCCCTCTAAATGCCCATTAAATCCTCCATTAATCCATTTGAAATTTGAAGTTAATTTCAATTGGGATTTCCCTCCAAATCCACTTAAACCTGAAATTAATTTCAGGTTGGGCTAAATCCTCTTTCTCCTTGACTAAACCTCTATTCTCTTCCAAGCCAAGCTCCTCCTCCCTTGCAACCGCCGGCCTTACCCCTTTCCCTAGAGAAATTCCGCCGACCACCTCTCTCTCGTTCTTCGAGTAGAGAAGCCAAGGAAAGGAGAAGACGACGCCTCCCCTCTCCACTTCAATGTTGAATGGCGGATCATGAGATCCATCTTCCACCAAGGCGTTGGATCATCACCGGACATCCGCCAACCCCACCTACTCCGACTACTTTCCCGTGGACAAAGACTTCCGGCATCCTCTTCCTAGTGGTGATCTCAATTCTAGTTGCAAAATCTTCTCTCGCCAAGCCTAGTGTAGTCGAGTGAATAATCCCCAAGGTGAAATTTCTCGTTATTAAATTTTGGATTGTTGTTTAATAGCTCTTAGCTTTGCTACTATTTTTTATTATCTCCGAGGATTAGCTAATTTACATGTACTCCTTCGCCTAAGCGAGTTGAAAACCAAGAATCTTTAATGAATTTGCTTGTTATTTCAATAAGTTATTAATTGAGATTTCATTATCAATTATTCTTAATATTTCTTAACAAGCTCCTTTCGCATGTGGTTTCACATCAAGATTGTTGGATATTGGTCCAGGTTTTGGGTTAAGTTGATCCATATTGACATCTTATACATGTAAATCTCTATCAATACAGATAAACTCATGTTTACTTATTGATCAGATGTAATTCTCAGTAGCAAAGTTAATTAAATGATTTCTCAATGCATCATTACAAAAAGACCCTATTATACTAATCCTATGCGTCAGACAACTTAAGAAGCAATGAAACTGGCAACAATTTTTAACACGTTCACTGGCCAATCTAAATCATTCTCCATCGTAGGGCAATCATTTATATGGTCATGTGCTAAATAAGTACATATTCCCATTTATCACATATGGAACATATAAATTAGTGAAAGATTTGCGGTCTCAGCTTCAATTTGACAATGTCAACATGGCTAATCACCCTAAAGACTTCAGTTAAGGCCGAAACAAGAATCAATGTTATCAGAAGAAGCTCATAGATTCAGCTTATTGAGCCAGCTATGGATGGTCATACTGGGGTTGATGAGGACATCGGAGATCAACGGCTATGATCGTGTTTATTTATTTTGACATATTTTATGTATTTGATTTGTTATTGTCTTTTTCCCTTTCTACCCTCACTTGAGGGCTTTGTCTTATGTTTGCCCTAGGGGCAATTGTGTCTTTTTATTTTCCTTCATGTATTTGGCTATTTAAGCCTTCTCCCTCCTCTTGGAGAGGGGATGATGATTTATATGAAATTTCAGCTTTTTGTTTTGGATCTCTTTGTGAGTTCTAGAGTGAGTGGTGAAGCCTAAAAGAGGCTCAATCGAAGTACCCAACAGCCCTCTTTGTGAGAGCTCTTGGTTCCTATCTTCTTTCTCTTCCAATTCTTTCTTTCTCCCATACCCGCCGGCTAGCCACCCGCCCCTCCCCCTTTCTTTAGCCCCTAGATCCCGCTCCCTCCACCTACCGTCCGGCCCCACTTCCGCCCCCACCGGCCGCCGGACCCCATGTCTGAAGCCATTGGCCACCCATGGAACCCCACCCGCCGGCCATCCAAAATTCATCCTTGGAATTTGAATAGGCTTTCAATACTTTCCTAATTCGTTCCTTTGTCATTTAGGAAGTTTCATATTTGAAATTCAATTTGAATTTTGAATTTTGAATCCCTCCTTAGATGACAAAACCCAATTGGGAAATTTTTCATATTTAATCAAATATGAAGTTAATTCAGAATTTGATTTAATTGTATTCAACCACATGGGCCCCACTCACATTGAATTTAGACACAAAATTCAACCCCAGAGGGCCGGCCCCTCTCTCCCTCCCTCCTCTCTCCACTTTGCCACCTAAGCACCAATTAAATCCCTCATAACTCCCATCATAACTGTCGGCCCCCTTCCCCCCATTACTCCATTAATTGCAAGATTAATTGGAATTCAAATTTCAAATTATTCCCCCCAATTTCATTCAAATCCTGAAATTAATTTCATCTTTACAAAACCCCCTCATCCTCTTCTTTATTTCTTTCTCATAATGACCTCCCAATCAACTCCTTAATTGAATCCAATCAATTCCTATTGGATTTGAATTATTCCACTCAGCCCTGACGGAGAGTTCTGGGATGGAAATACTTTGTTTCACTGCAGCCATAGCCGTCCCATTCCCAAGCCTCTTCCCCCCCCTACGTCTCTTACCTATAGGGGAATCCGATTCCTGGATGCTGCCGTGAATTACAGCAGCATAATCTTGATGCTCTGCTTCCCCAGTAAGCCCGTATTGCTGCCTAAGACTCCTCTGACGGGACAAACTGCTGTCCCATCTCTTTAGTTGCTGCTCGAACTGCTGTTGGAAGTATTTTGAAGGCTAAAAGGGTTTCTGAACCAACAATTCCTGCTGCCCTGCTGTCCAAGAAGTCAATGATCACCTTCCTAAATGTGTCCAAGCCTTGACGTTGCTGATTGCTCTTCATCCAGTGCCTTGGTGATCAAACTAGAAGCTTCGTATTCTCTGATTATTTGGGTAAACTCTCCCCCAAATCCTTAAATCTCTTAGTCACTTTTCAATTGTGGTTTATAAATGATTCATGAAGATTCTCGTCACTCTCCGCTAAACCCTTTTAACTAGATAAGTTGAGTGAGGGATCTCCTTGTAGTGACTAGTCTTATTGTTAGCATTGGGATTTATAATTGAAACCATTCATGTATACAACGCTAGATTAAATTGACTGTTTTACGATCTTAACTTTTACGCACGTGATTCGGCCTAAACTCGTCTTACCGCTCTTAGTGTTTTATTGCGTCGTTTAAATTCACCATTAAGATATAATTATTTGTTCTAGGAATATTAAGTGTGCAAATTTCTTAGAGTAATTCATCCATGCATTTATGTTTTACATCAGGGGTTCTTATATGTTCAGACCTCAATTCTTTAAACGATAAAAAAATTTACTATGAAGAAACAAAATTAAAAGTAAAAAACTGTTATGCATCCTCACTGAATTGGATTTCTAAAACAGAAGGCGGATGATTACGAAAACACATAAAAATGACTAATTTCTTCCAACAATAACAGCTTCTTCAAACATATTTTCACAATTCGTAGCTCTTGTACATAAGTGGTTAGCATTAAAACATCTCTTGTTACATAGTTTACTAATTTTCCAAAATATTGTTAATATGCCAAATACTGCTTAGGATGCTAGCACATGGAAGAATAGAGTTACCTTTCTGTACAGGTTTTTTAAGTCACCAGTAATCACCACAAGAACAGGACCCTTCAGAAAAATGGTGGAAGCGAATTGAATCTCGAACAACAATATTTCTCGGTACGATATTGCTGACCATCTTAATAAAAGTGTGGCAATCACCACATATCCTTAGGTTCTTGGTCATCCTGATGGCAGTATCCTCGGTTGTTGCAAGAAGAGCAAATGCAATTGCCAACTTCTCACTGTGGGTATACAAAAACTCCGCTTTAAGTTCCTCATCTATATCATGCAGCACAAAATTTGTATCCGGAACATAGCTAGCAATCTCCAACCTTTCAACTAATAGCTTCAGCATTTCATATATTTCCTTGAACTGCGGATGAGATTTGTCCCCCACTATAAACTGATATAGCTTATTATTAATCTCAATCCATGTCCATCCAGGAGTCTTTTTCACTCCCCTACCAGTCATCATCTGCCTTACCTTGGCCACCTCTTCCCATTTACCTGCATTTGCATATATGTTTGAGAGCAAAACATAGTATCCTGAATTTCTTGGACCTAACTCAAGAATGCTTTTTGCTGCCTTCTCAGCCAATCCTATGTGCCCATGGATTCTACAAGCCCCTAAAATGGCACCCCAAAACCCCTCATCTTTATCAACTTTCATCCGCTCGGTCAATTCAAGCACCTCATCAAGTCTTCCTGCACGGCCAAGAAGGTCTACCATGCAAGTATAATGCTTCACATCAGGTTCTACAAAATAATCCCTCTCCATTGAATTGAAAAACTGTCTCCCCTCTTCTATCAAGCCTGAATGACTGCAGGCTGAAAAAATGGAAACAAAAGTAATCCGATTTGGCCGAATCCCACTCTGGAGCATTTGAGGAAAGAGCTGAAGAGCTTCCCTGCCACGCCCATGGACACCATAGGCTGAAATCATTGAACTCCATGAAATCACATTCTTTTCTTTCATTTGATCAAAGATCTCCCTCGCCGCATCAACACTCCCACATTTAGCATACATATCGATCATCGCAGTACCAAGAATAACATCTAATGAAAACTTTCTTCCCCTTATATAATCACGAATCATCTTAGCTTTATGCATTGCCCCAAGTTTCGCGCAGGCGAACACAACAGTCACCATGGAGACCTTATCAGGTATAATGCCATTATCTTTCATCCTATCAAACAATGCCATCGATTCCTCAGGACTTCCACACTCAGCATAACAGGAAATCATGACCGTCCAAGTCACAAGATCCCTCTTAGGCATCTTATCGAACACCTTGCGGGCATCTTCCACGTGCCCGCACTTGGAATACATGTCGACAATAGCCGCAGAAATGAAAACATCAGACTGTAATCCAAACTTGTAAACAAGAAGATGAATCTCCTTACCAGTGTGCAGAGATAACGTATCCCTACAAGCTCTCAAAGCAAAGGGAAGAGTGTAGTTATCCATCGGCAAACCAGAGAGGAGAAACTCCTTGAAAGTTTTCAAGCAATTGTAATTATCTCCCACCTTTGAGAACCCACCGATAATGACACTCCAAGAGATATTATCTCGCTCTTTCATCCGGAAGAAAAGGAAGTACGCGTCGGCCATTGCCTTGTGCTGCGCATAGATGTAGATAAGCTTGTTGATTACACCCAAGTTTTCTATCATGGCCGTGGTGATTGCCAAGGCGTGAACTTTTTTAATCTGGAAGTGGCTTTGGCATTGGACCAGAGAAGAAACAAAGGATCTGGGGTCAAGACAGAGAGGAAGGAAATGAGATTCTGTATTATGTGTTTGTGGGAGCGCAATGAAGCTTTGCTGCTGCTCTTTGGGTTGTTGCAGCAGAGATTTCAAAGCTAAGGGAGAAGTGGCTGAGGAACAATTGGAGAACTGAAAATCTCTATTGGGAGATTTGTATAAAGTGGAAAATTTAAATTTGGTCATAGCCGTAGTAGGCTGTGGAAATTAGTCATAGTCACACCGCCGGTACAAGAAGGGCGGTTTTAAATAGATGGCCGTTATGATTACTGCGTGGTTTTTCACTCTCTTTTCAAGGACATTTTAATGTTTTTAGCAGCGCCCGTATATTAATAAAAAAGAGTCACAAATAAAAAATCAGCTCAGCAGCGGCAAAAATACAAGGGCGAATTTTAGATAGGAGCATGTAGATAGTGACAATTAACAAAAGGAGTAGGCTTAATTAAAAATTTAAGAAGGAGCAAATACGCCCAATATATAAGCGTATTGACTAGAGAGGAGAGAGGAGAGAGGAGAGAGGAGAGAGGGAGTGAAAGAGTGGGTGGGGAGAGAGTGTAGGAGGGGGGAAGAGAGAGAGAGAGTGGAATGACTTAGGGTTTCGTTAAATATTTAATAATTATTTTAGTTATTATATAAATAGTAATTAAATATTTAAAAATAATTAAATAATTAATTTTAATAACTTAAAATATATTTTAACTAATATTTAATATATAGTAAATATTAAAATAAATATTTAATATAAAACTAAAAAATATTTATATGATATATTTTTGTTTAAATATAATATGATTTTTAAACTTCAAAATTATTTTTTAAAGAAAATGTTTATAAAAATTAAAAATATAATTTATTAAAAGATAAATAATTAAATTTAAACATACAAGCATAATTACATTTAAATAATACAATTTATTATTAAATATTTAAATTATTTATGTAATATTATAATATCTAAAATTTAAATTAAATAGTAATCTTAAAAATTTATTCTATAGAAAAAGTTAAAAATATAAAATATATTTAAAAAGGATAATATTAAAATTAATATTTAAAATAATTTTTTGATATTCAAAATTTAATATTTAAATAACAGTGATAATATATTTTTAGAAATAAAAACAACATTTAAATATAAATTTTAGTTTATTTTAAATATGTAACTACAAGTTTAACAGTTTTTTAAATATTTAATTTATATTTCAACTATTTTTAATAATATTTTATAAATTTTTTGTTTAAATATATTATTTTAATATAATAAAAATTTTACTTTTTATATTTAAAATAATATTTAAATACAATATTTTAAAATTTTTATATGTTTAATCTTTTAATAAAAAAATTTAGTCAAAAAAAGCAAACATATAAATTATTTCTTAATATATAAGATACATCATTCCACTTTCTCTCTCTCTTCCCCCCCCTACACTCACTCTCTCCCCACCCACTTTTTCACTCCCTCTCTCCTCTCTCCTCTCTCCTCTCTCTAGTCAATACGCTTATCTATTGGGCGTATTTGCTCCTTCTTAAATTTTTAGTTAAACATGCTCCTTTTATTAATTGTCACTATTTACATGCTCCTATCTAAAATTCCGCCAAAATACAATTGGAAGGAAAGCTGGGAGCAAAAATGGGGACAGAAAAACAAAATTTGTCTCATACAGGGCTCAGAAAAATCAAAACTGGTACAGGCATTAACAAAATCAAAACTGATAGCAGCAGTTCAGTGCCTTATCCAACATGTATAGACCCCGGTTGCCATACGGAAATACCACACGGAGGTGCAGAATGCCAGGTCAGAAGCTGGAACAAAAACCGGCGGAGAGACTAGACCATCCGGGGGTATAGTACCAGATGAAAACATCATTGCCCTGAGACATCAAAAATCCCCACTTGATAGGAATTACGCCAAGAGAAGCAAGCAGGAAAAGTAGCCTGAATGTTGTCACAATGTTTCCACTGAGAGAACTTAGCAGAAATGACCTTAAAAATTTTATGGCAGGTGGCAATGGAAGAGCATTGTTTTCCACCATGTCTTCTATCATTTCTTTCCCTCCATATAAAATAAACCAAGCAGCAAGTGACAAAATAACAAAAGTTCTTATCAATGGCATTGAAACTTTGACTATCATAAAAAAATCAAACAATTACAATAGAGTTGGTCTCAAAAAGAATCCCTGCACATCCGATAAAAGTGTTTCGAGAATCTGAAATGAAAAATGGCATTGAAAGAACAGATGTGAGAAGTTTCTTCCTCCTTATCACAAAGAGGGCATAAAGGATGAATGAGAACATTCCTTGCAGCAAGGGCATCAGCAGTTTTTAGCCCATTACTAACGGCTAATCAAGTATAGGAAGAGTACCTAAGTGCAAACCGTTTATGCCAAATGAATTTATACCAAGGGACTTTATTAAGATCAACAAAAAACTCATTCATGAAGGTCTTAAAATTTGGAGCACCATTCCCAGCCCATGAAATTACATTGATGCAGTCCACAATCGGAATAGAAAGAACTAACTGGTGAAGAAGTGTGGGAATATCACTATTTAAGACCCAGCTACCATTGGCAATATACTCCTTGACTTCAGTATTACTAGGTGGAAGAAATTGGGTTAGGTTAGCTAAGGACAAACCATTGACCCAAGGATCCCAATACATGGAGAGTTTACAGCTAGTTTGAGACACATGAAATTTCAGTAAATGCTTAACACTAGATGCAGTGTCATTAATCTGTTTCGAAAATTTTGAAGCTCTAGTGTTAGGGGGCTTAAAAGGAGATTCAAATTTGATTCTAAACCTGGAGTTGAGAGGAGAATCCAGAGAGTAGAATCTTCGAAGGAATGTGCAGGCATGGCCAAAATACATGGAGTTAATATCAGGAATACCGAGCCCCCCATAGCAATAGCGCAAACAAGTATTTCTCCAGGCAATCAGATGCATTTGCCTCTCAAAGGTAGTGCCATGATACAGGAACCTCACACAAATTCTATCAAAAACCTTACAGCAAGCCTTGGGTATGATCGCATCACGGATCCAATAAGCAATAGTATTAGCAATTGTGAATTTCAAGTATTGAATCCTACCTGCAAAAGACAGAAACTTAACTTTCTAACTAGCAAGTAGAGTAAAAATTTTATTCAGAAGTTGTCACAACCACTTTTTTTAATCGTCCTATCTATAGAGAAATTATTAAGTTAAATATTGATACATATTTAGATTTTTTTTAAGCCGGCGACCCAGTTCTAGTCATGCTTTTTACAATTGATGAAATCTGTAAAAGCTCTCAAATATGAGAGATTATTTTGGGCAGACATTGGACGGGAGAACTGTCCGGTTCATGCTCAGATACCGAGTGATACAGAGTACCGCTCGGTATGGCTAGGTACTGGACATGACTCATTTTCATTGGGGGCTGAAATCCGGGCAGAATAATTTTTCCTCAAATATTTCAAGTGAAGAAAGTGGAGAAAAAGTTCAAATTTTCCAAATATTACAAGTGAAGCAAGAGAGAAAAAGTTTAAAAAATATATATTTTATTTTTTCTCGAACCAAGAAACTCATGCTGAGATTTTGAGCAATTCATTGTTTTTGTTTGGTCGTTGAGGGAGAGGGAATTGGGGAGAAGTTAGAACACGGGATTTATGGCTGTCGGCGGAGTTCATCGGCGAGGGTATCTTTCATGAGAAAAGGCGAGCAACAACTTTAATATCACATCTTAAAAGGGGAGTGGTTTGGTGTGAGAGAATGAAAACCTTGTAGATATCGAAAGTCAATGATGTGCAATGAAGATGGAATAACACTTTTGATAACTGTTGAAAAAGAAAAACGAGAAACATACGATGAAGATACAACAATTTCGAATAGTTTATGTATTGTTTTGTTCATTTTAAATCTTTTTGAGTTTGTATAGAGCTCTGTACAAGAGATATTTTTAGAAAAAATTATTTGTTTCCTAATCTTTTTTATAACTAGGTTTTTTTTTTCTAAAACACACCGTTTATTGTCATGTATTGATGTCTACAAGCTTATAACAATACAAAATATTGTATTTGTTCATTTGAAAACTTTTTGAGCTTGTTTAGAGCTGTATATTAAAGAAATTATATTTAAAATGTGTTTATTTTTGCTAATATGCAATGTGTATTGTTGTGTATTGGTATATATTATTGTGTACAGTTATGTACTGCTATGTATTGCTGTGTAAACCTCTCCCCCTTTTGATATCTATCATTAAAGTTGATGCTCGCCTTTCCTCATGAAAGAAACCCTCACCGATGAACTCCGCCGACACCCATAAATCTGTGTGTTCTAACTTCTCTCATTCCCTTTCCCTCAATGACCAAGCAAAACATACAAGTGCTCAAAATCTCGGCAAGGGTTTCATGGTTTGAGAAGAAATAATGATTTTCTGAACTTGTTTTCCCTTTCTTCACATGAAATTTTTTAGAATTTTTGCGGGTTTTTTCAATTTTAAAAATGCATGGCTAGAGTTGGCCGGGTCGTCGGGTCAAAGAAAAACAAGTGTCTAAATATGTGTCAACATTTAATTGGTGTCCGGACGTAGAGCTACGTCCGAACTCTGCACGTAATAATTTCTCCCCATCATATTTAATGTTCTTTGCTTTCTAATCATAAAGGACCTTTCCTCCTCTCATGGGGTCATTCTTATTCTATAATGTTGGGAGTAAATAAATCTAAACAAATAAAAAAGAGAAAAGAAAAAGTACTAGAATTTACCTAGAAATTTTGAAATTTGAAAAAAATCATGAGAGGGCTGCAAACGAACCGAGCCGAGCCGAGTATGTGAGTGTTCATGTTTGTGTTCATTTAATATCAGCTTGTTCAAGTTTGGTTCATGTTTGTTCGAGCTTTATTGTTTGTGTTCATGTTTGGTTCATTTAAATTAATGAGTGTTCATGTTCGGTTCATGTTTAATTCATGTTCGTTCATTTAGTGCTTATCAAGCTTGTTCGCGAACATATTTAACGAATTTTTTTTAACTATCAAACAAATACGTTCATGAACATATCTATGAACAAACACATTTATAATAAAAGCAATTGTCTATGTAACAAAGGCAATGATTATTTATATTTATTAATTTTATAGTCAAATATTAATTATTTTTATCTAGCTTATTCATGAGTTCAAAATCGAACACGAATCAAGCATTTATCGAGCTTAATGTCGAGCCTGTTCATGAACTTCAAATGATGTTGTTCGCGAACATAAATGAGCCGAACGCATTAGTGTTCAAGTTTGTTCATTTATGAATCGAGTATTTAAAATATTGTTCAAGTTTGTTTGTTTAGCTAATTAAACGATCACAAACGAGCTTTAATCGAACCGAACAACGAGTAGCTCGTCGAACGTTTGGTTCGCTTGCAGCCCTAAGTCACATCATTTCAAGAAATTCAACATAAAAATGAGAGAAATTGATCAGATCTTTCACACACTCTTTCGCAGACTGCCCACTCCTACATATATTAGAGCATACCTATCATACGTTTATAACTCACACAATGCGAAAAAATTGACTCAGTGGGTCCACAGTGCCTTAACACTGAGTTCTTTGTCTCAATATGCCCACAGCACCTTGATGTTGTGCAAACAACAATTTAGCTCGTTGTACAAAACAAAACTTTAGCTCGACTGACAGAATTAAAATTTGAGCCATTAATACATAATCAGATTCCACAAAAACCTAATATATAACTTGCACCATCATCATTTGTAGATTTTTTTTTTCTAGCTACTTAGATCATTGCTTCTCTGTGTTGATTGATTCTCATCCATGGCCATATCATTCTTTTATTGCTTCTCTGAGTTTGTTCTTTGTATGATTATTGATCCATATTGTTTCTTAGTCTTTATTATGCTGATCCAATATTTTTAAATTTTTACTTGTGATAATTTTATTACTATTTTATAAAACTGTTGTATAGAAAATAATATTTTAAAATTATTGTAAAAAACAACTTTAAAATATAAAAAAGTTTTAAAAGCATCGAAAAGTACTAGTCAAATAAAGTAAAGAGTATAATTACGATCTGAAACATAAATCAGCAAGAAAGCATAATAACTATATATTGAAAGATCCTTATGAACATTAAGCATCTGCATTTTCAGCCCCTCTTAATTTTTTCATAGAAAAGTGTGTACTAATTAAGAAGATATTCCCATAATAACTATATATAATATTTTTTCACATTTCTTTTCAAATTATTTATAGAAAAGCGACGGACCAACGGGAGACGACCAAAAGGGTATACTAATTAAGAAGATAATCACATAATAACTAATGAAAGCATTCGATGAAAATATCATTAGTGTTAAAAAATAAAGAAAAAAATAAAAAGATATGGAAGAGAAAGTCACAATTGAATTTCTTGCATCAATGAATGGGCAAATTATTAGGTCCGGTCACCGGACCTATTTCTAGGTCCGGAAATTCAATAAAAATTTGTCACGTGGCAAATTTTTAGTGGATGTTCAGACCTAGAAATAGGTCCGGTGACCGGACCTAATAATTTGCCCAATAAATCAGCGAAAATACGCTATTTACAGGAAAGTGAGGGACCCAAAGAAGACGACCAAAGAGCCATATAAGACAAACAATAAGAGCAAAATATATTAAAATAGATGCATGGAATCAATCTCCTACTAATGAAAAAAAAACTAGCAATAAAAAAAAAAAATTAGGAAGATGAGTAAGATCACATAAAAAAATCATTACTATCCAAATCAACTATCTCATTGTTGCCAAACAATCTTAGTTTTATTAATATATGTAATTTTGTTACTATTTTTTTTAATTGAGTGATCATTTATTGATGTAGATTTCTCTCAATTATTTACCCATAATACCATCCATATTAGCTTCACTAGTAACAATAATCCTATCAATAATCAACATATATATAATCCTCGCCAAATTAAAACCTACATAAAGAGAATGGTGAGTTGAAATGCTCTAAGATCAAAGTTCTAAGTACTCCCTCGATCTCTTTACCTTTTATCTTGAGTTAATAATAAATATTTTTTTTTGTCCACAAAAATCCATCTTATTTTTTTCTTTTAATTCTTAAGTCATTTATTCTTCCACAAAAAGAGGAGAAAATAAAAAAGAAGAAAGATTCACATTCTCACATATAACATAAACTTCTCATAAATGTGATGGTTGATATTGTCTTAGTTTTAAAGTATTTTTAGGACAGTATTTTGAAATAATGTTAATCAGATTTTTTCGGCTCGATCCCAGTTGAATCATCGAACCGTGAACCTCTCATTTTTCTAATTTACTGTACGCTCCAATTTTCACAACCTTGAGTATTTAATTAAAATATGTATTATGTTTATTTCAAAATAAACAAAATAAATTAAAATTCATCAGGATCAATAATTGAATTAGAATACCCTCAGATTACTATTAAAATGATCTGTTTGGCATTTCACTCAAACAGATTTTATCGGAAAATTTTTCTTGAAATAACAGACTACTAAAAGCATCATCCTTGCAATCCTGCAAGAGCCATTACAAGCAGGAATTTAATCTTGACATATTACTTTTTATTATTATTATTATTATTATTTTTAATCTTGATATATTACTGATTCCTTGCAACAATAATTTTAGGGTTCACCAAATTGTTCAAAGAAAATCTATCTTTGGCAAATTGATTATTTGGAAAATTGAGAAGGGTGCTTAATTTGAAGCCTAAACAAAAAAAACAATATTATTAGAATTCGATAAACATCAATAAGCAAAATGACAACATCAACCTCTACTGCCTTCGCTAGCCAACTGCCCACCGATCATTGTCAGCAACCAAACATCCCCTTACTGTATTTGAGTCCGTCCAATTTGATAGACAAATATAACACTTGTGTCGAGTGTTGTTGGCCACTGCCCACCAACATTGCCGTCCAACACCACACATCGTTGGTCACAAACCATTTTTCTCCGCCGCCCTCTATAGTCAATTGTCACCTACCACAAGCCACCGCCCTTTGACACTGTCATCACCGCCCATTACCAACCGTTGTTCACCTGGCGCTCACCACTGTCGACGTCATTAGGTTTTACACAATTAATTTTACATCAAACTAAACTTAAAAAAAAAAAGCTACTATAATTGCAATTTAATCACAACCAAACTTCTCAAAAATATATTCAATACACTACATTTACTTTCCACTATATTCTTTCTACTCTACATTCTTTTTCAGCAAAACAAAAAGAAAACCTCTAATTGACCTGATATGAAATCCCCTTAAAAATATCTTAATGCTATTCCAATCTTCTTAAACCTCAGCAAAAAATTTAGAAAGTTTACTTCAGGTCAGGTACAAGATTTAGCCTTTAACAAAACTAATAAGAGAGCTACATTAATAATAAGGATTGCTATTACAATCCTCACTTGAAAAGTGATCGACTCCAATTTTCTCGTAAGTTTCTCCTCATAAGCTACTAATTGATATTTTGTGACATTGATTGTTTGATACGTTTCGTCCACCCATTTGAGATAGCCACAATTATCTTGTGATCGATTTCGAGGACATCTATAGAATTTTCTTCCTCGATTTTCTCCTCTTTGGCATGTGTATACAAGGCATTGCTGGTTGCATCTACAGTAAATTTTGTGATCTTGCAAGGTATCCCTTGTTATTGATGAAAGACTTGAACTCATTTAAAACAATGCAATACCTGTTGACAATAAAAAAGAAGCTCAGGAAACCTATTTTTAGTTGCCATTTCAAAGAAAAATAAAACTTAGGTTTCGTTTGGGATGACTTTCTTACTGCTTCTGAAAGCAGCTTTCTAGCACAAAAAATTTATTTCAACCGCCTCAAAGTTTGGAACGGCTATTTAACTGCTTGTTAAAGCAGCTTTGTAGTACAAAAATTAAAAATTTTGTACTAAAAAATTACTTTAAAAAGTAGTAAGAAAGCCGTCCCAAACGAAGCCTTAAACTGTTGATTTATTAGCTCAGAACTTTGCCTAAAACAGGAGTAAAATGGAATTCAAGCAAGCAGTAGAATTAACCTAACTTAAAAAAAATAAAAATAAATAAATAAATAACTTTTTTCCAAGATTTAGAACATATATGTTTAATTTATGGATATAGGATCACAATATACAATCGGATGTGGTAAAAGGGCATTAGAAAAAAATAGAGTTTTGTGAATTTCTCCTAAGGTTTTTATTGAAATCAAAGAAAATTAGCCTTCTTTATTATGCATCTCCATGAAAGGTAACAAGTAATTGAGAAGGAACAAAAGTTTTACCTTACAAAAACAAAATTTTAAGAGAAATAGTTTTATCATGTTGCAGGTTGGAACAATTTTCTTACTCCAAAGGTTTCAGCACTTTGCAAAGATGAGAGAATTCACAAAGACACTAAAACTAAGAATCACAAAACAAAAACATGACTCAAGAGTACAATAATGATGAACAAAGAACTCTTGAAATTAAGAGTCTTCCGACATTTAGATCATCTCACCAAAAAAATGAAAAGACAGAACTTCAATGGAAGGAAAAAAAAAAAGCTTCAAGATTTAGAAAAGCTTACCTGGAACTTGAAATTGCAGAAGATATGCGAGATCCAATGATAAAGAGTATTTCTAGCTTCGAGAAATATTGAATTTCCTGGAATAAGCAAGTCGTTCATTTTAGTCATAGGCTTCTGGAAAGAAAAGTAAGAGCTAAAAAAGCTTTTGGTCAAAGAATAGATTTCTGTTACAGTAAACTAATGCCATTTTTTTATCTTTACTATCTGCTTTAAACCTACCCTTCATTGCTGCTATCAGGTTGAAATGTTTAGTATTCCAGGTGGCATCATATGGAAGCTGTATGCCGTAATTTTCATTTAAATGAAGATACTTTCTTAATCCAGGTGATGTAATAGGTAGCAGACGCATCAAACTCTGAATTATTAAGGCAAGTGGCATTGAATTGGGCTGTCAGTTGACATTTGAAGAACCGAAAAGCACTTAATATAGAAAGTGTTCTAATCTCCAAATCAGAGAAATTACAAATAAAAAAGAAGAATCAGATGGGTTGATCACTTACTTTCTGGTTGATCCGAACACACCTAACTTGAGCCTTTTTTTTTTTCCGGTCATTTAAGCTGGTTGATCAGAATCCGATCCAAACCTACAAAATTCGTGCAATGTTTAAGCTGGGTCCTGTATCTTCCGTCAAAGTAAGCATAAATAAAAAAATACTTCATAATACAGACTAAGAGGCTGTTTGTTAGCAGGATTTAGGCCATTTGAGCAAAATCTAGCCAAATGGTCTAAAATGCAAAACCAAATCTCACTGACAAATGAAAGCCCCCTAGACGAAAATTGAAAAATTCCGTCTTTTCGTGCTAAAATGCCGGATTTCTGAAATCATGTTTTTTGCGGGATTTACGAAATTCATTGGCTCAAGAAGAATAATTCGCTCGTTAAATCCACTCTATAGCCAAAAAGTCACCCGGTATTTAATAGGATTTATCATGAAAGTTACCAAATCATTCTCAATATTTAGGCCCCTCGAGAATTTCAAAATAAAAATTAAAAGGATTTACGAAATCTTACTTAAATCAAATCCTGGACGCTACCAAACAGCCTAAAGATAAACCATTAAGATTTGTGATTTTAAAATACTTCAAGTTCAATGGAGTCTCGCCACTTGGTTCATAAACCTGCAATTTTGTTGAACAGGTTCTTTCAACTTCTGAGGCCATGCTCTGATTTTTATTTGTTTATCCTTTTAATAAAAAATTATTATATGTAGACAACGTACATAGTGTTTTTTGCTGCAGCAAAAAGAAAGCAGCAGTTGTACCAAGAGATACAAATTATTTTTTATTTTTTTACTTTAATTTAATTGTTTATCATTTTTAATTATTTATTTTTTTTAATAATTTAAAATTTGAAATATTGATTTAAATTAAGATTAATTTTTTTATAAATATATTAAATAGATATTTATTTTAAATGCACATTGATTCGTCGCCAAATTTTCGCTAGTCGCGTGTCGAATTCATTCTGAAACCGAAACACAATACTTAGTTCATCATTTTCGACCGTGTTCATTTGAATAGAATGTAAAGGATTTTTTTCTTAATATTTTTAACCTTTCGGACGATTTCACGCAATGTTGCGCTCATAGTTCATTGTTTTCGTCATTGTTCGATTGATTCGATCTTGAAAGGGTGCGTCAATGATAATTTTGGTGTTTTAAGCATGTCAGTGTAGTTTGTTTCGCAAGCAGAGAATGTTTGGGTAATTATACACAACATCAAAAATGGCAAGCCTGTTTCATGCAATATCACATCAGTCAATTGTTGTTCGAATTAATGGTGAAGTGAAGCGCATATTAGGGGTGAACAATCCTATTGAAAAAATATGGCATCCAAATATTTTATTTTAGCATGCATGTCAAAAAAGTGATATAGAGAAATAGTTAGAATACTTCCATTCTGAAGTAAAGATCATGTAGTTGAATAACAAAAAAATTTTCCAGCCAACAACTACCTGCAATCCTGCATCAACCACCCTTTCTTAGATCCCAAATTGATGGAATGGTTTATTCCCAAATTGAACGGTCTGGAGATGGAACAATCGAGCCAAAAACTAGCAGCAAAATAACTGAAATTTCCCAAAGCTCAACAACCAAGCAATCCAACTTTAAACCTTAACCCTAATGGATGATCTGTTTACCTGCAGCGGAGGAGGACCTTTACATTCACCGCCCTTTCCTTCTCATTGCGCGACGAAGCCAACATCCTGTCAGAAAATCGGGGGACTGTCGTATCCGAGGCTTCGAAGTTGCTCTAACGGAAGCGTTGGCCTGAAAAGGGGAAGAGAATGGAAGCCATCTGTCCAACATTTCTCTACCAATCGGAAAATATTTATTGAACTATCTTAAAGATGCCGGCAGCCTCCTTCTCTGCACGGTTTTAATGGGCAAGATCGGTTAGATACGCCCAGCTGGGTGTTCTCTGGAAGCATCGATCGCATCCGCACTTTCTCCGGCGAGATCGCAGACTCGGGAAGGCTAAAAGGATTCAGTCGCCGAGGAGAAGAAGATACGACCTAGGTTTTTCTTTTACCCAATAACGGGAACGCGGGAGTTGAGAATTTGATTGTTTTAATATTGGGATTTTTACCTACTTAACATCTAAAACTATTAAAAATATATATTTAATAGATAAATTTCTATATTTACTAATATACCACTTTAATTACATACTTTCATAGCTTCAATGGAGTGGTAGCATAGAAGAAAAAGGAGATTTTAGATGGTATATTGGTAAATATAAAAATTTAAGTGTTAAATATGTATTTTTAATAGTTTTAAATGTTATGTATGTAAAAATTTCTTTAATATTTTGAATGATGGACATTGGACGCTTAGTAAAGACAATTAGAAATTAAGTATTATATTTGTGTAAATTATTTTCTTATACTCTTCGCAATATTAGATTAAGGGGCAATTTAATTTGTTAAAAAAATAGTGTAAAATAGAATTTGTGTGTGGTTTAATTTTAAAAAAAAAGGCAGTATAAAATTCAAAGAATTTAATTTATTATAAACTCAATCAATTTTGATCGAATTCATTTTTACCATAAGCAAATTATGTTGTCGCCGCCTAATAACAAGTGGTCAACCATCTTAGGAGGTCTTCTGCCTGCCTGTCGCTGTTGTTATAAGCCATCGATCATCATTTTACTTTATATTTCATTCATTTTATATATAACCAAATAAAGTTATAATAATAATCTCCTACATTTTTTTACACTCATCCAAACAATTTTATACATTTCAAATATACTATATTATTTCATTACATTTCTTTTTTCAAATAGCCCTACGAGAAATCCATATATATAAAAAAATTTTAATTTATTAATATATATAATATTATTTATTTCTTTAATAAATAAATTGTACAAAAAATATCATTAATATTTTATTTAAAATAAAATATATATTTTTTATAAAATTTAGATATCAAAGTGAAGTAAAAATAATAATACTCAACTAGGCTTAGCTGGGTTGGTAGACAAGTATGATAGGGAACCTCCCAACCCATGTTCGATTACTCTTTCATGCGGCACAACCACTTAAGTGGAGAGAAAATAACTGCGAGTCCTACACCTTGGGGCTGGTTGCTTGTAGACTCGCCAAGGGATTAATTACGCCGCCAAGCACCTCCTAAGGGGGTGGCAACGGGTAGATACCCCGTTCCAAAAAAAAAAAAGAGTAAAAATAATCATAAAATTTTAAATATAAGACATATAAGTACATAAGAATTTTATAGCACCCATATAAGCCCCCCTATGATTAATGTCAATCTTGATTTGAGCCTAATTATAGATAATTGTTATAGAATACAGTTTGGATTTCATCAGAATATATTATTTTTTTCTTTTTTTTATTTTTAATTTGATATTCTATAATTTTAAGTTATGGAAAATATTATTCACTTTTTTTATTAAGCCAAATAGATTATATAAATGATAAATAAGAAAAATTAATTTTAAGCCCAAATGGATTTATGGAGTGTATTGCTACTAATATAATAAGAGTTGTGTTATATATGCAATAAATAAATAAATAAACAAATAAAAGCTTAACAAAAAAGTTAGATCGGGTGAAATTTTATTATGGAAAACATATCTAAATTTTCTGTGGTTTTAATTGCCCACTGTCAAATATTTTAAGTTAATATTATATATGAAATATAAAAAAAATTATACACTATTCATTAACTTCAAAAAAATCATAATTATAAATTCACCCAGTAAAATTATATATATATAATTACAAGATAGAAATTTGATAAAAATTAAGACATTATAACTTTTGTAAATTCTGATTAAATTAAAATTCATAAAATACAAAATAATCAAAATTATTGAAATCAAATGTAAGATAACGATAGCCTATCTTGATATGAATAATTTTCTCAACTTGACCTATCAACAAAAACAGCTCTAAGACCCCCAAACTCTAGTTTCTCTCTCATCTCTCTTCTTCTTTTTTTTTTCTTATATTCCCTCTTCTCTTTCTTCGTTAAAATTAATTGATGAAAAAATAGGCATTTGATAAGTTTTGTTAAGTGGATTTCGATTTTTATAATAAAATAAACTAAGGACATAAATATAATTATATCAATTATTTAGTTTTAAATTATAAAATCTTTATAAAACCTTTTATATCTTCAAATTCAAGGATCCAAAAAATATTCAAAAAGTAAACCATCATGTCTAGAAAGCTCTAAAGAAATCAATTGAAGAAACGGACATCTGACGGTCCCAGAAAACTCACTTGTATCGATATGTGTTCATTTCTTAAAGAATTACAAATAAATATGAAACTCATTGTTTTCATATATATACTGCCCATAAAATTAGAGAAATATTCTTATAATTAGAGCACAATAATATCTATGTTATGATAAAAATGATTTATGAATTGAACTTATTACAATTCATGTAATAACATTTAATTGTTGTAGATTTACAACAGTAATAATCGGTAAAAGCAATGTCTGACAAACATTAATTAGCAAGAAGCATTTTGAATGATAGCTTCTGCAAAAAATTAGATAAAGATTAAAACAAACAATAAATCAACTTTACTCACAATATACCCCCATGATCAGTCGCGCTTGACACCAAGCATCTTTGCGATAAGTTCTAAGGTAACGATTGCAGCAGCATTTGCAGGAAATGCTCTGGCCAAAGTTGGTCCAAGACCAGCATAACATCCTCGCAAACCAAACCTCCTGTAAATCTAAAATTGTAGAACAAAAGTCAAGCTTCCATGACCAACAAAGCAGAAACATTTAAGGTTTCGTTTGGGGGGAAATTATTATGTGCGGACACCGAACACCGTCCAGAGTCCAATAAAAATGCACCATGTCAGCCCCTACTCGGTACCGCGACTCGGTACTGGATGACGTAGCAGCACCTGATTCACCTCTGGACGGTAAGCTGTGTCTGGCGTCCACACAGAATAATCTCTCTCGTTTGGGACGGCGTTCTTGTTGCTTTTTAAAGAAACTTTTTAATACAAAAACTTTTATTTTTTGTTAGAAAGTTGTTTTAAGAAACAATAAGAAAGTTGTCCCAAACAAAGGCTAATAAGTTTCATGAAACTCTAAATTAGATACCGAGTACAATGTCAGCATGGGATTGCGGCTAGATTTCGCATCAGGATTTGTTTGAATCACAGTTTTTGCAACATCCAATGGCAGAACGGTGGCCCAGAACTAGCAAGTGAGAACATGATCAAGGAACACATTATATTTATTACATGGAAAGCAACCACAAAGTGAATACGTACAGCCATTCCAGATATTCCTCCAGTTATGATGCCAATTCCAGCATCCTGTAAGAGCTTTGAAGCTTGTCCTTGGGGATGATCCAGGTTAGAATGCATGTAGTAGCGACTGGACTCATAAGTGGTGAAGAAGACCGCATTTCCGATCGATTCTCGTAGTAAAGTTGTGAGCCATCCACGAAACATGCCTTTGATCTAAAGAATTTAATCGTTTACATTTGTTTATCATTGAAAATCAGGTGATAAAAGCTTCGTTTGGGTGACTTTCTTTTTGCTTCTTAAAACAACTTTTTAGTACTAGAAAGCTGATTTAAGAAGCAACAAAAAAGTCATCCCAAACGAAGTCAAATTATCAGAGTTAACTCACCCCTTCATTCTTGATGGTTTTTAGAGCACAATCTAGAGGACTATTGTATCTGACGTAGCTGGAAAGAGCAGAATCCTTTCCCTGGACTTGCATTCTACACTGGAAAAAAATATATTGGCATTATGTCAGAAGGCGAGAAAGATTTAAATATTGTAGGAGTAGAAGAATGGAGCTTAATAGGGTACCTTTACGAGTTCCGAAGGACCAAGTATCAAGCTGATTATTGTCCCAGCAAATGCACCAGAAGGTATGATCACCTGGAGTTGTGGCTTACTGATCTGGGATTCTCCCTGAAAGAAAATATGGTAAACAAATTTTAAGTTTTATTGAGGATATCAAAATAGTTAGGTGAATCAGCTAAATACAATATAAGTATTGATGAATCGTTTGTTAATGTGGTAAGATCTTCTCTATCAAAAGTATTCAATCCCTCTTTCAAATCCCAAGCATTAATAATGCATAATTGAATCACGTCATTCTTTACCTCTTGTAGAAGATGTTTCATCCGCTAACATATAAGCATATTTGGATTTTTTTTCCCTCAACTTCATGGAATATTTGGAATGAAATCCAAATATAAACTAAAACATGAAATTATTACAAGGAAAAATATGAAGTCACGTGAAATAATATCATCTTTCTTGCTTATTTCTAGATATTATTTTGCAAGCAGAAAAAAAGCAAAGACTACTGATGTGAAACAAACTCATTCAGGAGTTATTTTAAGGAAATTAAAGAGAGCAATTTTAACAAAATAATCCAAAGTAAATTTATTGCTTGTAACATTGGTTTGATCCTTAGAATTCTTAGTTTTAACTTGCTTAGGCAAAGAAGAGCGAGGTCGGTTAACCAGACAATTTCAGAAAACACAAAGATCAATTGTAACACTACGACGGTAAACAAGAATCCGCAATTTAATAATAAGAACTTTCACCTTTGAAGCCCATACGCTCAACTAGTCTAGGCTTTAGCGGAAGAAGAGTCTCCACATTAGAACCAAGGTCACTCCGAGGAAGAAGGAGCCTAAGATCGTCGTTCTTGGATACGTGGCCGGAATGGTGGAGGATGATGGCCGAACTGATGTAGAACGGGGACGCCGACTTCGTTACGGAGAGGATCTCCTTTCCAAAATCTCTTATGCGAAGGTCTGGATGCTTGAAAGATGGTTGGCAGCAGCCTTCAACTCTTGGTTGACTGTGGACAGCCGTTTGGCAACTCCTGAGGGGAGAACAGCCACCAACCTTGGTCTAGAATCCTTGGGCAGCGGGTGGGAATCCTTCCAAGCGGCTGGATAGCTTTTGATCTTCGATGGACTGCAACCAGGAGGTCTTCAGTTTGGTGAAACAACACGTGAAGCCTGTTGGAGTCTATGGACGGTAGATGGGAACCTTCAGGACAGCAAAACAGGGAATTCGAAAGGGCAAAACAGCAGTTTTCCAGATCCTGAAATTCGGGACAGGAAAAGAACCCGTCCAGAAATCTGGACAGCCAATTGTGGAGCAGAATTTCAGGGATTTTCAAATCTCAGATTTGAAATCTGAAATAAACTGAAATTATGTTTGAGAGGGGAGGTATTTGGGGGTAATTAAGAGGTGATGAGGTGGCAATTAGAGAGAGAAACAATAGGGGAAAGGTGGCCGGCCATATAGGAGAGAGAGAGGCTTGGAATTAAGTAGGTGGGGCCCAAGATAATTGATTGGCAGATTTTAATAAAATCTGTAATAAAACAGATTAAGAAACCTCCTTTTCACGGATGGGAACAATCAAGCAATTGTTTGAATTTCAAACTTGCTTTGAAATCAATTAAAAGACAATTGCTTAAATTCAGGAAACATTTAAGGAAGGTAATTGAGCTCAAGAAAATTGAAATTCAAATTACAGTTTCCAGAGAGGGGCGGGATGGGGCTATGGGGCTGGCCGGCAGGGAGTTGGCCGGAGGGTTGGGCTGGCCGGTGGCTGCTGGCCGGCGGATGGGGGCTGCAGGCCGACGGTTGGGTAATCCAGAAGGGGGCGGCGGCAGTGAGCAAGGGAGGGGAAGAGGTAGGGAAAATATAGGGATTCAAAGAATGAATTCCAATTTCTCACAAATGCTTCAACCGGATCTCCACAACAACGAATCGATCACAAGAAATAAAGGCAGAAAAATGGTAGAATAAGAAGATCTAGAACTCACAAAGAGATCTAGCTTCTCCTACGAACTCACTAAGAGATCGAGGAGGGTGAACTCACAAAGAGATCATAGGGGGCAAATTTTCATTCATCAAAACTGAAATTACAATGCATGAGGCCTCATATAAATAGGCCAAAATGAAATAATAAGAAATGACACAAATGCCCTTCCGGGCTACATAAGCGACTAAATGCCCATAAGGGCAAAAATGGAAAAATATCAAAATAAAATAAGCTACTACATAAAATGATAAAATACAAATCATGCTTGTGTCCATCGATCTCCGGCGTCGAAAATGCTGGCGATGTCCTCATCAACTACTAAACATAAAATGAGAAACTTGGGCTATCAGATAATGCAAAGGATCTTATTATTAAATGAGTATCTTCTTTCTTTCTCTATTATTTTTTTTTTATCAACCAGTTTTTTGTGTATTTTTTAGATATTTCAATCCCCTCTTGTCCATTTACTTTCATCTTCATTAATGAGAACGGTTTTGGCCCAGTTTTTTACTAAGAAAAGATATATGGATAGAGGAGGGTGATACAATTTATTAGTGGTATTTCATTGGAACCTGTAAAAGCTGCTTTGTTTGGGAGTAAATGCCAAAAAAAAGGGAGCTCTCAAGTGCTATTCCAATGAACGAAGATGTTGCGCCTCTATACAGTCCTTTAACCTGTCAAAGTTATAAAATAAAAGATTGAATGCTAACGTTGTTGAAATTAGCCAAGAAAATTCATTAATTCTATGTCAACAAAGTGCACATAGGTTCATTATGATAAACAAATAACTTCATCAGATATCAATAGAGAGGAACACAAATTTCTTGCTAAGCATAGTTTGTGTATGTTTATCATCATGGTACTTATTAGTCAAACTGGGGATGCAACCAAAATTCAGTTACTCTGAAACGTCTGCTTTGTGTACTCAAGTTTTTTTTTTTTTTTTTTTGCACTCAAGTTGAAAACATACAAAGGCTGTAATTCTCATCAATAACAAACAATTTAAATTACAACAATAATATCATAAAATTTAAATATATGTAATTTGGAAATAATTGCCATATAGCAAATGTATGCTGTAGGGATATTGGTCATTTGTCAATATTAAGCACTCTAAATATTCATTTATCATGCAAATCAATTTCTCCCAACTAGGAGTGGCTTCAAGTTGAGTTCAGGTGAATCGAAATTTTTCAAATTCAAATATTTGAGCTTAGCTTAACTCAAACTCGACCTAAATTCCAAATACATTTCAAATCAAGTCATCTCTGCTACATATGATTTGATTAAAGCCAACTGGAACTCTGGAAGTCAATTAGAGCCAGCTCCATCTTCTGCCTAACATTTTCACATTTATCATCCTTAACTTTGCATTAACAATGTTCCCTCTCCTGGTTCAGTTTTATGAAGTAAACAAGAAAAAGAAAAAAAAAAGATGCACATACGAAACATTAGAAAAGTTTATGAATTAATTTTCAACAATAACAAACAAATTTAAATTACAACAATAATATTATAAAATTTAAATATATGAACTTTGGAAATAATTGCCTAACAGCAGATATATGCTATAGAGAAAATGGTCATATGCCGACTTTAAGCACTCCAAATATTGGTTAATCATGCAAATCAAATTCTCCCAACTAGGAGTGGCTCGCAGTTTAGTTCAGCAAGTTGACTTTGTCTCAAATTCAAAATATTTGAGTTTAGATCAGCTCAAATCTGACACAAAATCAAAATACATTTCAAGTCAAGTCATCTCTGCTACAGATGATTTGATTCAACCCAACTCGAAGTTAATTAGAGACGGCTCAAAATCCAAAATTTTTAAAACAACAAAAAAAATGTTGACAGCAAAACAGGAAGTTGAAGCCTTTTTCAACCAAATCAAGACCAATAATCACTATAACAAGCAACACACACACACCTATATATATATATATATATATATATATATATATATATCAAGTTGAGTAGAATCTTATTACTAGCAAGCCATCCTATGCTCGAAGTCATTTAGAAATTACACCAAATTTGGAATTCAGATACAACTTGAAATATCTCAAATCAAATTTGAATTAATTTAACATTTGAGGTAGTTTCAAGCAATTGCTAGGCCTATACCCCCAAACTTATCCGGCTTATGCCCATTTCGATATTGAAATCTCATCACATATTCCTAAAGTCCTGGTCTGTCTGGCGCTTAGTTTATTACAATAACACCAACAACATCAAGCCTTTGTCCCACTACGTGGGGCCGGCTACATGAATTCTTTTTTGTCATTGTGTCATGTTAAAAGTCAAATTCTCATTTAGATTTAATAAAGAAAGATCATTTCTAATATTTTCTAACCAAGTCTTTTTAGGTTTACATCTACCTTTCTTAACATAAGTCAAATCTAATTCCTCAAC
The DNA here is from genome assembly GCA_022539455.1 of Dendrobium nobile. Lineage (NCBI taxonomy): Eukaryota > Viridiplantae > Streptophyta > Magnoliopsida > Asparagales > Orchidaceae > Dendrobium > Dendrobium nobile. The sequence continues at coordinate 54,868,907 of CM039728.1, read as the reverse complement.
TTTCCTAACCTGATCATCGGAAGGCCTCCGTTTAATGTGATCAAACCATCTAAGGCGACTCACTCTAATCTTATCTTCCATTGGAGCTACTCCAACCTTTTCACCTATTGCTCATTTCGTATCCTATATTTATGGGTAAAGCCGCTCATCCACCTAAGCATCCTCATCTCTGCAACACTTAATTTAGTATTATGCTTCTCTTTTAATGGCCAACATTCAGCACCATAAAGCATTACAGGTCTCACGACCATCTTATAGAATTTTCCCTTAAGTTTGAGGGGGGCTTTTCTATCGCACAACAAGCCCGATGCATTCCTCCACTTCAACCATCCAACTTGAATTCTGCTGATAATATCCCTATCTATTTCACCATCACTCTGAGCAATAGATCCAAGATATCTAAAATATGTACTCTTATTAATGACTTGATCACCTAAAGTCACAATCCCCTCATTAGGTCTATTGCTACTAAAATTACACTCCATATATTCAGTTTTAGATCTACTCAAGTGAAAATCTTTAGACTCTAAGGTTGAACTCCATAATTCAAGTTTACCTTCAACTCCCTCTCTAGTCTTATCAACAAGAAGAGTATCATCAGCAAAAAGCATACACCAAGGTACATCCTCTTACAAATGTCTAGTGAGAACATCCATGACTAAAGCAAAAAGATATGGGCTTAAGGCTGATCCTTGATGTAATCCAACCGAAATAGGAAATACTTGGTCAAACCACCTTATGTTTGAACACAAGTAATAGCTCCTGTATACATATCTTTAATGATTTGAATATAACTGTTATTAACTCCTTTCTTTTTAAGAACTCTCCATAGCACTTCTCTTGGAACTTTATCATATGCTTTCTCTAAATTAATAAATATCATATGTAGATCCTCCTTATTCTCTCTATAATTCTGCATCAAACCTCTCAATAAATGTATAGCTTCCATTGTAGATCTACCCGACATGAATCCAATTTGATTTTGAGAAACAATAGTATCACGCCGCAACCTATACATTCGAACCCAAGATGGAGGGTTTCTAACCTGCTCGCCCACGAACTACTCTATTAAGGGCTTATAAAATACTTATTTAATATTAATTTAATTTATTTTATATCTTATTATATCCATTTTTCTAGTCTATATACATCAAAAGCTGTTATTTTAGTAACTCGCCTGTACTCAATTCATTTCTGTATATTGTGAGGGTTTGGGGACCATCTTCCCACCGGAGAAAGAGAAGAAGGAAAAATTATTAGGTGTGGAGTGCGCACTGTTCATTGGGTGATAATACTCTTTACCGTATGTTTTTTGACTTCATTGAACATTAATTTTATTATTAAATTTTGGATATTTTTATTACTTATATAAAGTGATGATAAATATTGACTATAATCAAATAAATATAGTACACATTAACTTAATTCCTCTATAATTCACACTCCTGTACATCACCTTTAATCTTAAAAAAATGAATTAACATGCTCATTCTCCACTCATCTGGCATCTTTTAGTCTTCAAAACAACATTAAAAAGTTTAGTAAGCCAAGAAATTCCTTCATCTCCTAAGCATTTTCACATCTCTATTGGAATATCGTCAGGTCCAACAGCTTTTCCACACTTCATTTTCATTAAAGCCTCTCTAACTTCGGTTTTACTAATACGCCGATAAAAACAAAAATCTTTATTTCATTTAGGGTGCTAAAGTCACTAAAGTCAATCATATTTTCACATTCTTCATTAAAAAATTTAGCAAAGTATTTCATACACCTTTGTTGAATATCATCTTCTAAGAAAAATATTTTTTTATCTTCATCCTTAATACACTTCACTTGAATTAAATCCTTATTACTTCTATCTCTTTATTTGGCTAACTTATACATATATCTTTCTCCCTCCTTAATATCTAATATATTATATAAATCATTAAAAACTAAATTATTTGCATCACAAATAACTTTCTTAGAATCCTTACAAGCCTCTTAATATCTTTCCCAATTATCAGAATTTTTATATATAAACCAATTTTTATAATAAATCTTCTTATTTTTTATCTTTTCTTGCATATTTGGATTCCACCACCAACTATTTTTACTATTAAGAGTTTTTCTCTTCGAAACTCTAAGCACATCTTTTGTAATATTCTTAATATCACTAGCTACTTTTTTCCACATAATATTAGCATAATCATCATGCACAGATAAAATCTTAAGATCTAAAATCTTAGACCCAAAAATACATTTATTATTTTTCTTTAAATGCCTCAATCTAATCCTGGAAAATCTTTTTACTTTATTTTTTATTTTCTGCTCATTTATCTTAAAGTCTGAAAATAATAATCGATGTTGGGTACATGAATTTTCACTCGAAATAACTTTATAATCTTTGCAATCTAAACGATCTAATTTTCTTATAAGAAAATAATCAATCTGCGTTTTACTATATCTATTTTTATGAGTGATAAAAAGATCATCTCTTTTCTTAAATAAGATATTAGTTATTAAATAATTATAAGTTAAAGAAAAATCTAATATGGTATTACCACCTTCATTTGTCATTCCAAACCCATGACCCCGATGAATGCTTTTAAATTCATCTACCTCTCTACCAATATGTCCATTTAAATCTCCTCCAATAAAAATTATTTCTTCCACGGGTATCTTTTATATTAATTCTTCTAAGTCATTCCAAAATTTTTATTTCGAACACATATTCGAACCTACTTAAGGAGCATAAGCACTTATAATATTAACAATCTTAGCATCAACAATAATTTTTAAAGCAATAATTCTATCTCCAATTATGTTAATTTTTATGACATTATCTTTTAAACTCTTATTTATAATCACACCTACACCATTTCTAGTACGACTCCTAACCAAATACCATAGTTTATGATATAAACTATCAATCTCCTTAGCCTTCTCTCCAACCCATTTAGTTTCTTGAATGCACATAATATTTGTCTTCATATGAATCATAGTATCTATTAATTCCATTAACTTACCTGTAAGGGAGCCTATATTCCAAGTTCATATCCTAATTTTAGTTTCATGGACTAGCTTCTTTGCCCACATCTGTCCTTGATATGGGAACCTTGCCTATTTAACGCTACACCCGGGCGCCGGTGCACTGGCCCTTACACACTTGTCGTTATATTCAGGTCATACAACACGTAGCATCCAGAGGACGCCCTAGCATTAACACAATTTTTTAAAGGATTCATGTCATGATTATTCGACAAGTTTTACGCTGACTATGGACTACCTAACGCAACCCTCCACTTTTCTCATCCAGGACTTTGTACATGGCAACAACAGTATTTAAAATAAAAGCAACATTATTTTTCAGACCAGCATGTTCAAATAAGTTTATGCAACGATCCTGGTTGTAACACCATTTTATGAAGCAATGAAGATGCCACAGAGAATAAAAACATGTTTCATATAATTGGTGAAAAAAAGAGAATTGAAACAATAAATATGTACGATTTCTCGAAAGAAAATAGCTTCCCAGCTCAAAGTTGCGATTTCATTAAAATCTATCACGTGTTTTTTTACATGATGTGTGTAATAGTCTACTTTTGTTGTTATGAACTTAATTAGCAATTTTCTTAAAACCGAGCTTTAAGTATACTTTTAAGTGATTTTGCATTTCTGTGTTGTTATAGAGTACTTACACTTTCGCAATGCTTCTTAGCAAAGTTCAAAAGCAATGATAGCAGTTCAGAGATAACAAACTTTAAATCATAAGAAAATAAGAACTTTCGAAAATTATTTTTTCAAGAAAAACAAATGAGCGAAGCATACCCCTTCAGTGCTTATTATCCGGCTTGTACAGTGTAAAGCATTCCTGTACTCCTTTACTTGTGTTTTAGTGTTGTGAGCTTGCAACTTCACCTGCATGAAGTTAATCTATGATATTAGTTTATGAAATATGAACTGTGGAACTAGTTAAAGGTGACAGACATAAAAACAGGTGTGGAGCAATCAACAAAGGCCCGGATAAGTTTAGGCCTACATATTTAGAAGTAATCATCATCCTCAAAATCTAAGAAAGTAAAACATCATGCGCCTAAAGCACAACCATTGGAACAATATTTTGGTGCAAGTGAACCCCCATATCCTTATAAGAACGCTTTCCGTAATCTCAGTATCAGCTAACCTCAATTTCTATGCTAAGCTAAACGAAAATGCTTCAAACAAGATCTTTGGGCCAGCCAATATAAGAATTTAAGAACCAATATTTTGCTCATGATGTGGTGGAAAGTAATTGTCATTCAAGAACTTTTTGACCATTGTAAAGAAAGTTGCTCAAGGTTAGTCTCTATATACTAAATTTTCCCCCATTAAATGTTCTAAAAAATTTCAATATCACCCAAACTCATCTAGGAAAACAATTTTCACCATATCATCAACAACAATGTTTGGTAAACTTATTTCGATGAATAAATTGAAAAGCTCAATTTTTACAAAAAATTGGTAAGCATGGCTAACAATAATCCAACTTTGCAATGTGAAAGGCTCAAACATGTGCGCATTAATATCTACAAAGAATAATAATATCTATGCATCTAGCATATAAGTGTACGATTCAAAACTATGATGGTCGGCTAGGCCAATCCAGCCCAATCAGTCCAGTAGGATAATTAAATGAGCGAGTGAGTGGGCGAAGTCAGGCCGAACTAGTGAAGCAGAACAAACAACTCTAGTTCATACACATAAGTTCTATTAAATGAAATAAATGATATTTATGCAAATAATATTAGTTATAGAATTCACAATTCTCATATCAAATATATAATAAATGTTAAAAACTTGCTTATGAAGAATATGAAAATAGTATGCATGTGTACAATAGTATGAGATCATTAGAACCATATTGGATATTGGTAATCAGACCAACAGGCCTATAGGGTGACGACTCTATAAAAAATAATTGATTTTCTTATGTTGGTGTTTAACTTCTAGGTGCAAGTTGTTTGGCAAAACCATAAAATGATGAATGATTGATAAGTTGTAATGACCACTTCTACAGTAATGGGACTACCTGTAATCAAGGTTTAAAATAGAACAATTGGATATTGAGGCATTTTTAGTCCTTGGGGCGAGGCGCAAATCTCAAGGCATTTTAAAGCATAAGCTTCAAAATCCAAAAATTACGTAAAGTAAAAAAATGAAGGTTAAAAGTAATTTTTATAAAATAACAAAATAATATATTAAAGGGTGATATATTAATTTTCTATTGAACTATGAAATAACAATTTGGCATAAATATAGAAAGAAATAGCATAAGACGTAAAGTGATAAGTAATAAATTATGTGAAATAAAATTGAAATTCAAACATCACAATAACAAAACAACATAAAATATATTATGTAATAGGACAAGGAGAAGGCAGTTGCAAGTTGCAACGGAGGCCGTCCTCAGGTGATCACCAATGGCTGCAGCGACTGGCTGGTGGTAGGGAACTTACGGTTGAACGTCAAGGATGGGAGCTATGACCTGAGTACAAGGGTCCGTGTGAAGGTGCAGGTGTTTAGATTAGGTTTAAAAACTAGTTATTTTATATATTTATAATTAAAAAAGGACATACATGAAGCATAAGCCTCACACTTGTGAGGTGAGGCGCGCTTCAACCAGACTAAGTTATACGCCTCAAAACACAAGCATGAGGCATGCGCTCCAATACATTTTGCAATTGAATTGCGCCAAGGCACACCTCAAGGCGGCCTCATATTGCTCAATTTTAAATAAGACCTGTAATGATTTGATTTGGACCAACCAAGAATTTATATATTTGATTAGTATTTATGAAAATTTTCATGCATTTTTAAATTTTCTCCATAGGGTGTTGCGGCGCTATGTTGTTGGCACTACAGCTCTATCTTCTCTGTTTAGAGGCATTGTAAAGTTGGAAAATGAGTGTTGCGCCACTGTGTACTAGAATGTAGCGCTATGGCGTTGGTTAGGGGCAATGCGATGCCAAACTTTCTATATGAATACCTAAAACCGTTTCTTGGGGGCACTGCAATGTTCTGAAGATAACATTGCAATGCTAGGTCGATAAATATCAAATCCATTTCTAAAATTCATTTATTCTCATTTGGGTAGTTGATTAGAGTGAGAGGGGGATAGAATTTAGAGAAATAAAGTAAAATTTTAAAGTCATAGAGCCGATTTCGCGCGACAGGTTAGTTACGAAAATTATTCGTATCGAGGTAGATGAGGTAGGTTACCATTACCTTTAGATTTTAATTTTGTCGCTTTTTGTGGATATTTTGGCAATTCTCCCTTGCAACAAATTGATTTATGTTGCCGATTATTGCAGCAACAACTCCTCAGTGTACACCAACAATAGAGCTTTAAGCAACAATTTATGGAAGACATTGATTTGAATGAGGATTTTTGAGCTAGGCTCAACAATCAGGAAGATAAAATAGCATCTTTCCTTGCTATCATGAAAGATTTTAAAGTGTAATTGACAAAGCTTGAAGCTCACTTTGACATGAGGTTCAACACAAAATGCTGACAGTATCTACAGACTCTAGATCCATGGTTCATCATTCAACAAGTATCCTAGATAGGTAAATTCCTTTAGAGCTCAAGCATCCTCAATGGATGAAATGACAAAGGTTATAGTGTTTCATCTTGATGAAGTTCATGCCCGACCCAACGAGAATTCCCATATTATTAATAACACCTAGATCACTAATTTGGACGTCAAAGTGCTAGATAGTTAAGAACAGCCATTGATGTGATGTTGATTGACGAGTTTGATGGAATGTATGTGCAATCCTCCACCCTTCATTCGCTTGATGCACTAACTAAGTTAATCAAATGCTCTATGATCAACAATCACCTTTGCAACCCTTTTCTGTTCTAATGCATGAGGAGGATTTGTTTGAAGATTTTTTGTTGGATAGATGATTGGTTGGCACCTCCATTGTTTCTTGCGCAGCGTCCAAAAGCGTGGCTAGACAGCTAAGTGCCACTTGCATTGTTACAAACCTAACAACGAAACGAGAAGATAACAAGATAACTAGGCAACTTCGAGTTTGCCTAAGACTCCAGTTAAGACGGACAGAAGGGTAGTTAGAGGGAGCCCGTAACTCCAGAAATTCATTGGAGGAAGAGTGAGAGAGGAGCCATAGCTGTATCCATTAATTTGCTTGCCCTAATTCATCATCGGAGGGAGAATTTATAGAATACAATGATTCATTAAACACATAGTAAGTATTAACTATTATGAACAGCCAAAGACCAAAAAAGACCTATTAACTAATAATTATCCTAACAGAATCAATGTACAGATCCCCATAGCCTCGATCCAAGTCAACACGAAGCGAAGGAAGATTTGATATCATAATGTGAGACGATCATCAAATGTAGATTATTAGGCTTCAGAATTTGGGTAAAAGAGCTGACCTTAACGGTGTCGAAGGGATGACCGGTGATGACCATCGCGATTCCGGCGGCAAAGCCCGCCACGTACTCTTTGGCAGCATCGCCGGAGACCATCTCCTCCCCAGACCGCTCTTCTTATGCCGCCGTCATCTACGATCACGGCAGCTTCCCCAGCTCGTGTGGTGACATGGCCGCCGCGAAAGAAAACTTGGCGCAGACCGTTTCGCAAATTTTTAAGCCTGTTGGGCTGAAAGACCATTTAACTCATAATCCTTTATAATCATATTTAAAAAAAAATTAGAGCATTAAAATATGATAATTATTTTAAATAATAATGATTAGACCTCACCAAATCACATAGATTATTTTGGCTTTCTTAAAAAAAAATTAAATTTATGATAGAAAAAATAATTAAACTCTTTAAATATTCTAAAACATGAGTTTAATATGAGAAATTTAGCTTTATATGATCCTAATAAACTTAATTGGAGAAATATTCTCTTATTTGTTTTCTTTGATAAAAATGCATAAAAGTTCATTTTGAAATAAAGTATCGAACTTTTATTACGTCCTCTGACCGGACGTAGATCTACGTTCGGTCAGAGGATTGTTACTCGATTTTTGCTCGGTATTTGGTCGGTATTGTTAGGTATTGTTTGATAATAACGAGGAATACCACTCTGGGAAGACCAATACCGAGCAATACCGAGTTTTTCTAGAAAAAACTCAGTATTTTTTTGTATTACTCGGTATTGCTCGGTATTTTGTCTTCACATAATGATATTTCTCGTTATTATTGGTATTGCTCGGTATTTCTCGTTTTGTTCCTGCGATCTTAGTGCCGGTCGAACGTAGCTCTACGTACGTTCATCGGACCAAATAAAAGTTCTAAAGTATCTATAATAAGGGAGATAAATCCTTGCTTGCGTTGATTGCTAAATTTGCTATGTCAGTTGAAATAGGTTTGAATTAATTTGAATTTGAACTTGTTTTGTACCTTAATTTGAACATTTTTAAACATAATTTAAACCTTTGAATTGAATCTCCCCAATAGTGGTGTATGAGAGAAAAGGAGCTCATAATTATTGGGTCAGGTGACCGAACGCAGAGATAGGTCCGGATATTAATAAAATATTATTTTAAAATTAGCGCAAGTAAAACGCAACTAAAGCGCAGGTAAAGCGCAACTAAAGCGCAAGTCAAAAAACGTAACTAAAGCGCAACCAAAGCGCAACTAAAGCGCAAGTCAAAAAGCGCAACTAAAGCGCAAGGTGACGCGGCAAATTTTTATTGGATGTCCGAACTTATTTTTCGCCTCCGGTCACCTGACTCAATAATTTGCCCATTATGAGGGTTTGTTGAGGGCATCGATGAGAACAATAGAAAGTGAAGCGGAAGAGCATTTCGAGGCAGGAGCTTGCTAAGGTCGTTGAGCGATAGAAAGTGATGTATTATGAGAATTTGTTGGCTTGTAAAGGAGAAGAGTATTTCACGACAAGAGCTCTTTGGGATGCCATTGGAAAATCGGTGGCATGTGATGTGAATGAGTAGAAGAATGTGACAGGGGCTCACTGGTATAGGCTCGATAGAGTCGGCAACTTGTGAAGGAGAAGAGACGTTTGAACTATATTTGAATATGGCTAAAATAAAGATTCAAAACCTCAATCTCAGTTGGAACCAACTTCAAACTAATGTTTGAATCAAATTTGAACAAATGTTCATATTCAAATAGGTTCAAAACAATTTCATTTGTAACATATTTGAAAAAGTTGTTTGTATATGCAAAAGCGGTAATTTCATCTAAGAAGAGCTTTCGAGCATATTTCTCAAAGAAAATAAACCATCGGGATATTTCTTCAATTACGCACGCTATAAGGCATATAAAATCAATTTTTTAATTTAATAAATTAAGTATTTAATTACTAAAAGCTATCAAACTAAATAATCATCAAGCTCTAATAGACTGTATTATTAAAATGAGCTTATCATCATAGAATTTTCTAAAAAAATAACCAATTTCCTTCATCAAGCCATCGTCTATTGACACTAGTGAAGGCTTTAAAAACGGATTCTTTGGAGTGAGGCAAAGGCATGAAAGGCGACTAAAGTTAGGGTTTGAGAATATGAAAAGAAAATGCGATGTGGGGGGTAAACGAAAATTAGCCTAGTAGGACAAGGCACGGGAGTTAAGACTAGAGGGAGGAAATATGAGAAAGACATGATTCATGAAATAACTCGATGAAATTGAAATTTGGAATGAGAATAGAATATGCCATATATATTTGTGATACATCATCAAAAAATTATCATGTTCAGGCACGAATTTTGAGGCAAAATCAAGTTGAAACTTCCGAAATTAAAATTGGGACCATCCGAACTCCAATTTTAGCAAACTTATAGTCAAACTGAACGCTCTGAAAAACAAACCCAACGACACCAAATTCGACTCAATCCAAGCCCAAATGGATCTGAATCAAGGACACGAAGCGTTGTTGGAAGGTTTAGACCACAATTTGGATTACCAAACGTGATATGCTTATAGTCAAATCGAGCAGCTCGACGAGACTAATCCAACGAAACCAAGATTGCGGCATTCCAAGATTATTAAAATCTTCAAAATATCTAACGAATGATCCACAATCAAGGGATTCAACATCAGTCGTCCATCAAAATCACTCCCCATTTACCCTTGATATTCCTCCTATTTACAGGTCATGCCACTCAAGGAATCTATAAATAGACCCCTCCCTCCTCTTAAAAAGGGATCCCTAAGCCTAAGAAGAAAAGAGAGAGAACGGAGATCGTTCTTGCCTCCTTGACCACCGCCCAGAGTTTCGCCGGACCATCACCTAAGTCGCTGAGCTCAGCCGGACCACCACCTGAGGCCCTGAGTTCCACCGGACCACCACTTGAGGCCCGGACTTCTGCCGAACCACCACATGAGGCCCTGAGATTCGTCAGACCACCACTTGAGGCCCTGAGCTCTATTGGACCATCGCTTGAGGCCCTGAGTTCCGTCGGACCATCACTTGAGACCCTGAGCTCCGCTGAACCACCACCTGAGGCCCTGAGTTTTGTTGGACCACTACATGAGGCTAGGACTTTCGTCGGACCACCACTTAAGGCCCAAAGTTCTACCGGACCACCACCTAAGGCCCAGACTTCTGCCGGTCCACCACCTGAAGCCTGGAGTTTCGTTGAACAGCCACTTGACACCTAGAGTTTTACTTGAACAACAATTGATGCCTAGAGTACGCTCAGAGTTATGTCGGACAATCACTTGATGCATGGAGTTCCGCTAAATTACCACCTGACGTCTAGAGTTCTACCGGACCACCACTTGATGCCCTGAGTTTTGTTGTACTATCACTTGATGCCTGGAGTTCCACTGGACCACTATCTGATGCCGGACTTCTGCTAGACCATCGCCCAACGCTGAAATTTTGTCAAACTAATGATATGCTACCAACTAGTGCCCAAATTTTCAAGCAGTACTGGACTTCTACCAGTCCACCAAGTGATGTTGGACTTTCATCCTCATTTGTCACTATATTTCAATTAAACGGTTGACATTTGTAATATGATTGCCCTCAAGGACGAGTCAACCCATTGTAATACAAAGCCTTGCATTGGATACCCATACCCACACCCACCCATGTACCCACCCATACCAATGGGTATGAGTGGGTGTGGGTACGCTCATGGCCTTGTGGGTGGGTGTGGGTGGATATTCAACATCGAAGGATAAATTGATTTACATTGTTAATCACCATAAATCTTATATTACTACAATCCTCACTACATAGTGTCCATCACTTAACCACGCTGCGATTATGATAAATTATGATATTCTTCTTGAAAGTTTGCAATCAAAGCAAAGGGCAACAAGCCTCAAGGCCAACAATTCGTGGCAAACTACGTTCAAAAAATATGGAAAGTGGGTGGGTATAGGAGGGTATGGCATCCTGAAAGTCATCATAGGTAGGCGTGGGTGGGCAAAGCCCGTCCAAGTAAAGCATGGGTACCCAACTAGGACCCCATGTAGGGCTTTGTTGTAATATATCCAAACACTAGTGGAATAATTTCAGACGGCCAGGCCCCATGGGCTTTCCCCTTTCTAGGGTTTTTCATGTAAAAATATATTGTGTTTTCTGTCTGTGAGCTGGATATCCGTACAACGCTAAGACGTAGTATTTTATCTCTATCGTCGCATATATTCTAGCCCGAAACAATTTGCATGAAAAACTCTTTAAGCTTGATGAAATTTTGATTCACATAATCAAGATGGGACAAATGCAGATTCGATACATTATTAATAGTCGAGGGCTTAATGAGCTAATGAGCACAACCAAGTCAAGGTCAAACTTGTGCTCAAACTCATGATTTGATAAAATTGACTCATAAACATGTTAACAAATTGAATTTGAGTCAACTTGTGAGTCAGCGCAGCTCACTTACATCCCTATTTATTAGCATGATTATCTCATTGTTCCCTTTTCTAAATTAGTATTGATGCAAGTAAATCATCAAGGATGGACAGTTTCAACTCTAACTTTTTAAAGCAAGTTGGGAAATTATTGAAAGATAATTCAATAAAACTATTCATTTCTTCATCTACACTTGCTCTTTCCTAAATTTTATGAAACACTCAACAATTGCTCTTATCATCAAAGAATTACACTCCAATACACCATATAATTTCAAGCATACTTGGAAACTACATTGCAATTTGTAAAAAATGTTGGTTGAGCGTATCCATCATAATATTTTCAAGATGGATTTTATATCTGACGCGTCATCACAAAATTAGCTTGATTGGGCACGAATCACGAGGCAAAAGCTAGTTGAAAACTTCAAAAATTAGTTCCGGGAGCACCTGAACTCCGATTTCAGCGAGCTTATAGTCAAACTGAGCGTCTCGGAAATACGAACCCAACGACACCAAGATCAACCCAATCCGAGCCCAAATGAGTCCGAATCAAGGACCCGAAGCGCTGTTGGAAGGTTCAAACCGCAATTTGAGTTACTAAACGGTCTCCGATTTTAACGAGCTTATACTCGAGTCGAGTGGCTCGACAAGACGAATCTAACGAGCCCAAGATCTCCGAATTCTAACATCATTAAGGCCTCCAAATGTCCAACGAACGGTGCACGATCGAAGGGTTCAATATCGGCCGTCCATTCAAACCACTCCCTATTCGCCCATGATCTCACACCTATTTACGAGCTATGCCACTCCAGAAAAACTATAAATAGAGCCCTCATTCTACACAAAGGGGACTCAAATGAAGAGAGAGAATAAGAAGAGAAGAAGGAGGAGAAGGAAGAAGCTCCTCCTCAACCACCGCCGGAGCTCTTCCTGCCGCCTGAAGACGACGTAACTCTGCAGGATTTTCGGGAAACGCCGGGAATTTGCAGAACTTTGCAACTTTGTGAGAAGTTGATTGTAAATTGATCGTCTTGATTTGTAAGACGGATCAACCTTTGTGCTTCAAACAAATACTAGTAGAACTTTGCAACTGGGCGAGGCCCCGTGGTTTTTTCCCTCTTTCGGATTTTCCACGTAAAAACCTTGGTGTTCACTTCTCTTTTCTGCTTGTGTGCTGAATACTCGTACAACGCTAGGACGTAAATTTACAAACTCTACCGCCGCATATATTCTAGCACGCAACAATATGCAATGAATTTTTCTTTGAGATAGGTGAATTATAATATTTGATTTATTATTCATATATTATAATAAGTATAAAATTAATTAAAATCATATTTTTTATCAAAGCAACCTAATCCAAAATTTCTTCTTTTAAGCTCTTCCCTCAAGCTTGTTTGCAGGGGCAAACCTGTGTAGGGGGTTATTTGTAATTCACCCCTTTGAATATTAGAAAGTTTCTCGGCCTTTCGTTATTTTCATCCAATTATGTTGAACTTTTCTAACACTATCAAACAAATATGTGAAAATTTATAATTTGCAAAAGTACAAATTCAACAAATTCACAATGAATGAGTTGGAGGAGGAAATGATGAGATTTGTGAGCCATGATGGGAGGAGCGGAAGAGACGGAGAGTATGTGCGAGATTTTCATAAATAAAAAGACAAGAAGCCTAATGCGGATTATATTTAAAATAAAGAAGTGGATAACAAAGTTGAAAGACTAATTTAATTTTAATGATATTAATTTATTTTGCTTTTCCCCAATGTTTAATAATATCAAAATTGAGCTATCAGAAAACAGTGACAAAACATCAATATTTAAATAGCAAAATATTAAATTATATATTTTTTAAACTTTTTATACAGACATTTTAGATTAATTAGTAAAAATAAGTTGATCATATCAATATATTAAAAAAATTAAAAGGTAATTTCGGATCAAAATCAGGTTGGTGGATCAACCTGAATCTGACAAGTTTAATAATTTAATCTGAACTTGGATTTTTCGGCCTGGGTTCAAGGTGGGTTGATGATCAGGCTATTTATTGAGACTCCGAATTTATTTCGAGGGCGTCGAAAGGCTTTGGATACTATAAAAATAAATAATAAATTTAAGATGTTCGGTGTGTAAATAATAATAAATTGGATGGTATGTGTGTAAATCCCCCTTTTTTTATAAGAAAGAGCAGCATACTCTCTAGCCTAGGAGAAATTATTATATACAGAGTCTGGACGTAGCTTGCATTCGGATTCCAATCAAAATAAACAATATCACCTATACAAAGTGATGTAGGAACATCTTTAGTTATATTGTCCTTAGGATTACTTTATCTTAGTTTGTTACCACTAGTTTCTAGAATACTCCTTTTACCCTATAAATATACAAGCTATTGTAAGAGAGGGATCATTGAATGATATATACACCTTTTGAAGCTTGAAAAGCTTTCTTCTTCTTCTTCCTGGATTGGGAGTTTTCAAATCCTTCTTGCAGGTATCGACTTCCGCCGATCCACCACATCAGTTGGTATCAGAGCCTGGAGCTTGAGAAGATCGATGTATTGCAGAAGGTCGGCTGTCGACGGCGTTCGAAGCCGTAGATCAAGGGCGGTCGACGAAGATCGACGCCAAATAAGATGGGCGGTCGACGAGGATCGCCACCGATGGAGATGGGCGTGCGACGGCGATCGGCGGCGAAGAAGACGGGAGATCGATGACTATCTTCCTCTCGAGCTTCCACTCCAATGGCGTGATCCGCCACCGGTATACCCTTCCCCCTTCTACTCCGCTGCCCGCAAAGGGATCCGTAATCAACCGATTGTGGTTGACGATTACCCGCCGCTCGAACTCCCTCTCCGATGGCGTGACCCGCCGCCGGAGTATCCGCCGCTCGAGCTTCCGCTCAAATGGCGTGATCCTCCTCCGCTTCAACGCCAGATCCGTGATTCCCGTCGGTTCCAACATTCGAATCGAGCTCCTCCGCCTCCCGTCGATCTGGCGATACCGGCAACAGCCGCCGTTCTGGCGATGCCGACAGCAGCCGATCAGATCCCAGTCGATCCCGATCTCTCACGCCCCATTCGCGCCCGCACCGACTCCGACTCTTACCCTCATTCACCTGCCGACAGTGACACCGACCAGACTGTTTCCGCATCCGAGCCTGGCAACGACCGCGACTCCATACCCGACGAAACAATCGTCCAGATCTCGCACATTCCGCCTGATCTTGCACACTCCGCCTGCTTCGACTCCGATCTGGAGTTGACGACAGCAACCCCCCAGGTCCCCGCCGACCGGACTCCCGCACACTCCGCTGCCGATACCACTCCGCCGTTAGCGTCCGGCGACACCATTCATCCGTTGCCGCACACCCCACTCCGACGGCAGCAGACAGAAAAACCACTTGGCTATGGCGACTTTGCTCCAAGCATTGAGCTCGATCTATCCCGATCGGATTTGCTCGCTTCGGCAATCAACCAACAGTCCGCTGCTGGTTGTTTTCACGGTGGACCTACGGCTTTCTCGGCACTCCACGCGACCGGATCATGTCCGCCAAAGCATGGACCTAGTACCAGACCACGAGAGACACCTCCAGAGCTTATGGCGAGTGTATCTAATGTTGGTCATACTGTGTTACCTGATGCAGCAAAATACTTTGGGATTCCATGCCCCAATACAGAGTCTCAAAACGGCGAATGTCGTGTTGATTGCCCTGATAATGATGCCGAAGAAAGGAATGTCGAGATTTTCTCGACCGACAATGGTTGTATCGCCATTGGAGTTGCAAATAATGATTCTCCTTTAAGTAGTGGTTCAGCTGATGTGCCTACCGTGACAAATGCAGCAAATTCTCAGGTTGTTTCAGAACCATCAGGCACTACTGAATCTCCAACTGAGAAAAACAAAACCAGTGAAGTTGCAGATAGTGATACCAGTTCTCCTGATGCACCAAAAAAGCCATATGTTCCTCCTGTGATCAAGATCAATCTTGAGCCCGAGCAACCAGTGATACAACAGGAGATTGTTGACTTGTACATGAAAAGCATGCAGCAATTTACAGAGTCATTAGCTAAGATTGAAACTTCTGAGAACGGTGAGAATGGGAGCAAGCAACAAGATGTTTTTATAATGAGCAGTGGTGATGGGGATGTTTCTACTGCAGATGTGCAAAGGCCCGGTCAAAATTTTACTGTCAAAATATATCCAGTGGAATGCTGTCCAACTGTTCGACGAAATGTCACTAAAGCGTACAACGTTTTGCTAGATGCTTTTGCAATTTCTGGAAGTATTTTACTTGGATTTCTAGGTGGTACTGATGGTTTGTTTGCACAGAAAACTATAGAAATCACTTATGATATTCTTTCTTCTTTCAAAAACCAAGGTGGTTTTGATTTGCTGGGCCGAATCCAAGATCAGATTAGAACAAGTGAGCAAGTCAATGCTGCTAAGGTTGCATGTGAAGCATTGAAATTGAATGGTCTTGGCATTATTGGGGGTGTCACATCCAATACAGATGCTGCTCACCTAGCCGAGACTTTTGTGGAGGCTGATGTTGGCTTTGACACTATATGCCGGGTTAATTCACAGCTTATAAGCAACATTTGCTTGGATGCTCTTTCCGCAGAGAAGTATTATTATTTCATTCGCTTGATGGGACACAAGGCATCTCATGTTGCTGTGGAATGTACTCTGCATATAAATCCAAACATGATATTCCTAGCTGAAGAGGTGGCCATGTCAAAAGTTAACCTCTTTGATATTACAAAACAAATAAGTGATGCAGTCCAAGCAAGAGCAGAACAAGGAAAGTATCATGGTGTCATGCTCATCCCTGAGGGACTAGTAGAAAGCATTCCGGAACTATTTGCGCTGTTGCAGGAAATTCGTGGCCTCCAAAGCCAAGGAGTTGATATGGAGAGCATATCTTCTCCTCTTTCTCCCTGGGCATCTGCAATATTTGAATTTTTGCCATCATTTATCAGAAAACAGTTTTTACTTCCTCCTGAATCTGATAATTCAGCACAGTTTTCTGAGATTGAGATAGAAAAGCTTTTAGCTCAGCTGGTGGATGCAGAAATGAACAAGAGAATTGGAGATCTTTCGTCACTTGATGAAAATGAACACAAGGTCTTCAATTGGGGAAATCCACTTCATGTCTTAATTTTAAAATCTGCATTTAAAGTATTCGACCCGGGAATCTAGTTGGGATGTTCGCATCTACCTTCCTCCTAAATCACGAGCCTCGAACGGAGTCGAGCTCTTTTTGCGCAAGGGGAGAATGATGTAGGAACATCTTTAGTTATATTGTCCTTAGGATTACTTTATCTTAGTTTGCTACCACTAGTTTCTAGAATACTCCTTTTACCCTATAAATATACAAGCTATTGTAAGAGAGGGATCATTGAATGATATATACACCTTTTGAAGCTTGAAAAGCTTTCTTCTTCTTCTTCCCTGGATTGGGAATTTTCAAATCCTTCTTGCAGGTATCGACTTCCGCCGATCCACCACATCACAAAGCTTGTGTATAATCTTATATATATGGTTTGTATAATAATTTCTCGTAGGCTAATTTGGACGATTTTGATTAGAGTCCTTAGGCGTGAAGATTCAATAATTTCTCCTAACCCAATGTCACAGCGGGAGAGATTATTTGTGCAGTCGTTGAGACGTCGACGCATCCGAAGACCAATATGAATACAATATATCACCTAATATAGCGTTGTGAAGCGGCTGGTGAGGATTGGCTAAGGATGCGTCCAGAGTCGTCTGGAGTAGGCGCGTAGTAATTTTTGGGTGATTTACATACACACCATTTATTCCAAGTTATTTATATGTCAAATACCTAAAATTTTAATATTACATGTCTACATGCATAGAATAAATATGGGTGTATGAAATAAAATATTAATGTTTATAGAGTAATATGAGGGGGTAAGAATGAAATATAAGAATGATATATTTGATATTAAAATTTTAAATGAGTGATAGATATATAATATTATAATTTAAAGTATTAGATGCGTAAACATATCATAAAATAAAGTAAAGGGGTTCCGTATAAATCCCTTTATTTTTTTCAAGCCGGAGGAAACCCTCCAAAGCTGCTGCATGCGCATTTATCCTTCTACAAAATTCTACTTGTGCTTCCATTAAGACACGTGACGGCCGTGTCTCGCCAGTCCAGCACCGCTCTGACACTTCCCATGTCGGCGACTAATCTCCTCCAACCGCCGTCATCCTCCGCTTTCTTCGCCGGAGCTAAAACATCAAAGGCAACACACCAATCATCCTCGCGTAAATTGAACTTCTCCCCCATCCATCCCACTCCACTACATTCGCTTTCATCCTTGAATCCCTTGCCCATCTCAGCATCCGCCTCCGATGGCATTTCCCGCTTCGCATCGAATGTCGCTATGGCCAATCGCAGTAGATGTGGCTCAAGGTCACTTCCGTCTCCCATCCGAGCCGCTGGAGAACCTTTATCTGCTGCCGGCGAAGACGATGGCGATCTAACGGCTGCCGGCGGACTCCATGACTTTCTCGTGCGAGCAGGGGAGGCGCTTTCGATAGCGTTTCCTTTGTGGGTGAGTTTGGCGTCCTTGGTCGCGCTTTGGAAACCGCCTTCATTTCTCTGGGTTGGCCGAACTTGGCAGATAGTTGGATTAACGCTAACAATGCTAGGTTTAGGACCGCGCCCTTATTTATGTATTTGATATTCGAATGGTTTTGTTTGTTTGCGGAGGAAATTGGATTTGTGCTTTTTGGTTTTAGCAGGAATGGGGATGACGCTGACGCTGGATGATCTCAGAGCTGCGCTCTTGATGCCCAGAGAGTTGGCTGCTGGTTTCGTGCTGCAATACACGGTACTTGTTTTTTCCTTTTTTGATCTTTCGTCTGATTTTCTTTTGGTAGTCTGGAAATTATGTTTGTTTTGCCATTATTTATCCTTGTAAATCTTCCCACCCGCACAATTATATGTCCATCCATTAGTCTTCTCAATCTCTTTCCCTTAACTTCTTAGTTCTTCCACTACATTGGGTCCTTCTCTTCTTAGTAAGTCAAGCTATCAAATTCCACCACAATCTTCATTTCCACGATCCCAATCAGCTTTAATGACATCAAAGTAAAAGGATTTTTCATCTACAAATGTTTGTTAATTCTGTGTGGAATTTGATTGTGTCGATCAAGCGGTTGTAATGTGCCGCTCCTCATGCTTGGGGTTTGTGGGTTTCCCATACAAGCACTACAACATTAAATTGCTCTAGACTTGGACTGGAAATAGAGAGTATAGTGGTGTGGCGCTCCAAACCCTAGAATTGTGGTGTTGTAGGCTGCAACGCCATATATTATCTAATTTAAATCATGATAATATTGCATTCTTATTTTCTTGCACCATAAATGTCTACGAAAACTTGAAAATTTAAAATCCTAGTCTCCCTTACAACCCACAAAATTGTATACCTTATCTTCCATTTATATTCGCGTCTATTTTTTCCATTCTTAAAATTGTGCCACCACATTGGTTCTAACAAACTCCAAAATCTAACAATTCTTTTGGGAATTTTTTAACAATTCAAATACTCAAAATTCTTATTTGTATTTTTTTTTTTGTAATTTTTTAGAAATTTCAATTCAAATTTTAAATTCAGTTTCAAATTGAATTTGAGAGTTAGTTACAACTATTTTATACATTCTTAAAATCATGTCGTATTTTGGTGGGGAGCCTCATAGCCGTTTCCTATGGCGTTAATCTTGCCTCACCTCACTATGCCATATCTTGGGGTGAGCATCAGAGTTATATTGACACATGCAAACTAACAAAACTCATGGAGAGAAGATGTCCGCTTGTAAACTCAGTTAATGTATATGTATGAAATATTCATGGCTTAAATCGTGCCTCACACGACTATGAAATGTGTGGGTATGAGCTCCATAGCTTTTCTCATAGTATAAATCATGCCTCTCTCCATTATGGCATCTACCAGGTGAGGCTCGTAGCATTTTTTACACTAGAAAACCAACTCAAACTTTAGGAGATGTTCATTTGTAAACTCAATTTCTAGCCTTTTTTTTATATATATCATAACTAACAAGCATGAAACACTAATGTCCATGTTTAATCAACAATTGCCTTATTAATAAGATAAATGCAAGGGGCGTAGTGCATGGACAATTATTAGAGTTAATTAATGATTGGTGGTGAATGAAGCACTAAACTACTGGCAAATGAGTCTCCAACTTGTATATGTGTAAAGCTTTCATTTATTTGCAATAAGTAATCACATATTTAGATAACTCCTCAAAATAGTGATATATATAAATGATGCTAATTTTTCTTGAATACTTGCATTATCTCTCAAAGAGAAGACCACAACAAGGTTTCCCTAATTAACTCGAGTTTTTACCAAAAAATTTCATTATTCTTAAGCATCTCAAATCAATATAAAATTAGCATGAGTTTCCCCATAAAGCTTGGGCTGTAAGTCCCATAGCCACTAGTGGGAAGCTTAGGTCTTTATAAGTTATATATAGAAACAACTACAATAAGTAAGGCCAAACTTTAAAACAACCCTTAGTTTTAATTACAAGAATATTCCAGGATAAGGCATAAACATATGATATTCTCACTAGAGCATTGATAATCACGTTAATGTTCCACTAAATATGTCAAGGCACTAAATCATCAAAAATATATCCAAATAGTACCAAAGTGCTACATATTATCTTTTATTGTAATAATTGACAGACCCAAGCAGTAATGTTTGTACAAGTGCTTTATACATTGAACTTGCTTTGAAAGTATGCCAATATTTGAAGGCATTCTTAATGTTGGTAGACTATGTCCATTGGTATATTTGGGATAATAGATTTATGAGATATTGATTGGGTCGATCTCCATCACCCTAACTATTCCCCATCAATGTAAATCAAACCTAACTTAACTATTAGATCTTACCTTAAAAATGAGCTTAAATTAACTCCATAATCGAAAGTGCATTCCCTTAACCATTGGTTGTTGAATTCATAGGAAGTTTGGATCCCAGGTCTAAAATAAAATGTGGTGTAGCATCAAGAAAAAATTGATTGACTGAAAACCTAATCTATCTTAAGAAATATTACTATCCAGTCCCCTCGTTGGTAGGCTCAAGGAAGGAGTTGTGATGAGGACATCGAAGATCAACGACTACCCTCGTGTTTACTTATCTTGATTTATTTTATTTGTTATTTGTACTTTTCCCTTTCTACCCTCACTTGAGGGTTTTGTCTTATGTGGCCCTAGGGGCAATTATGTCTTTTATTTTTTTCCTTCATGTATTTGGCTATTTAAGCCTTCCCCTTCCTCTTGGAAAGGATGATGATGATTGATAATGAAAAGTTTTATGTTCTTGTTGATCTCTTAGTGAGTTCACGTTATCTCTTAGTGAGTTCATGAGAGGAGAAGCCCGAGGAGGGTAATTCGCAATACCCGTCAATCTTTGGAAGAGTCCGAGGTTCGTGGTTCTTACGATCTCTGTGTGAGTTCGTTAGTTATCTCTATCTTTCTCGTATATTTTTGGTTATCTCCTTTCTCCCCTCTTCATCCACCCAAGTCTTCCCCAAGCTCCACCTCCCCAAGCCGATGACCATCCCCACCTGATCGCCGGCCTCCTTCCCACGGCCTTCCCCACCCGATCGGCGGCATCTCCTCTCCCTTAGCCGTCGGCCCCTCCTCCACCTCCTCCCCAACCACCCACCACCGGCCACTTCCCCCAATCCCCACGGCAAGCTCCACCTCCTCCTTGGGCCGCCGGCCACCTCCTTGCTTCAAACTTTGGTGATGACACTAATCATCATAATGACTCCTTAATTTGGGTTTGCAATAAAGAGAGAGTCAAGCTAATTTGAATTCGAAATTTGAAATTCAAATTGGAGATTCAAAACTTTCCATAATTGCAAAAGTCCAAATAAGGAAAAATTTGAATTGAATCCAATTCAAATTTCATAACATGAGGAGTTACTAATTCTCATCCTAGGTGGCTACATCCCAATTGGAAAGTGCAAAATCCCTCCCTAATCTCCCTCTCCCCTCTCACCATGCCGCCGGCCCCATGAGGGATTTCCCCTATTGATTGCTCCCTTTAATGCCCCACCCTATTTGAAATTGAAATTAATTTCAAATAATTTTTCTCTCCTAACATTTCAAAATTCTGAAATTTATTTCAGAATTGGATTTGAAACTCCCCTCCCCCTTCCAAAACCGCCGGCCTCCTCCCCTCTTGGCTCCCCTCCATTAATTCCCCCATTCAAGGCATTAATGCCCATGACTTGAAATTCAAAATTCAAGTCTTTTCCCTCCCAATTTAATCAAAATTGAAATTAAATGTCAGTTTTTGATTTACCTTCCCCACCCCTTTAATGCCTTCCAAATCCACTACTCCTAAGTAAGGAATTAATTCAAACACTTCCCCTCCTTGCTAGCCGAAATTCCCCACAGCTGTTGGCTAACTTTTCCTTCCCAAAACCCTTCCAAAGCTCCAGGAAAACTGCTGCCCAACATCTCAATTTGCTGTTTGGAAATTCCTGCAGCAGCCCACCGACGTCCAGCCATCCCGGGAGCGACAATTGCTGTCCAGATCTCAGGGACTGCCCGTCTTCCTGTCTAGAAGTTTCCCTGAGCTCAATAGGTTGCTATCCTGTTGACCACAACAAACTCGGGTGCTGTCCAGCCGTCCAGAACCAGTTCTAGCTGCTGTCCTGAGGAGATCTAGTGTCGTCCAGCCGCCCGAAGAGACTTCCATTGCTGCTGAGTGGTTCCAGAAGTTTGAAGGCTGCTGCCCCTTCATTCCAGCCATCGTCATAGCTTCATAACTCCTTTTTTTTGGGGTAAACTCTTCACTCACTCTCTATCTTCTGAGTTAACTCTACTCGTGGTTATAATTTGATTCACAAAGCGCATGTTTTATCTCCTCCGCTAAACCTAGTATTTGAATGAGTTGTGAGAGAGGCCCTTCATAATACTAATCTTATTGTTAGCATTGGAATTTCTCGTTGAAATCACTCATGTATGCAAAGTAAGACTTAGTTAACTATTTAATGATCTCAACCTCTCGCATGTGTTTAGACCTAAGCTATTTTATCACTTTAATATTTAACTTATCGTTCAATTCCGCATAAGATCTTGCTTATTATTGCCTCTAAATCTAAGTGTGCAAACGTCATTAAGCAAATCATCTTCGCATGAGATTGTTTCACATCAAGTTGACTTTTCCCGAGCTATCACATTCTCATCTCTAGGATCTGCTTTCAGGTCTTCTAATCATCAAGAAGGGTTTTATATTGTTTTTATTTTGTTTGCTACTGACTTTTGTGGCTATCATATTAAGTATTTTTTTAATATGCAAACACTGAGGTTGTCTTCAATTTTTAGTTCCATCAAATAGTTAAATGCTTTTAACTCTCACCTATTTATGCGTTTGAGTTTACTCTCATAGGAAAATTTCTTTAGTTATAGTCGAAAGAGCATGCTTTTTTAAGTTAACTGGTGACTACGCTAATAAACCCTGCAATTATTTGCTTCCAGACTAGTAACTCAATTAGCGGCCGTAGATATGCTATATGCTGAAATTTAAGGATAGATATTGTTAGGATCTTGATTGAGGAAGAAGAACTCCCTTCATGAGCTTCTTGGGGAGGAGGAGGGAGAGAGGGAAGGGGATAGGGAGAGAGGCAAAACTTAGATATTGTATTTCTTAAACTATACTAAGCTATTACAATCTATAGCCTATTTATAGGCACAAAAACAACATAACAAGCTACACAATTAGCTACAAATATAAAACTATGACCAATATCTAACAATTCTTCACCTTGGCCCTAGATTTACACACAAAAGAAAAGATAACTATTGTTCACAAAGGTCAGCCCCGCCAGTCTTCCCCGCCAATAGCATCCACCGGACGGTTTACAATACCTCAAGAACTGCTAAACCACCTTCTTGAGTTTCCTGCTTCACAAGCTCTAAATAATTGTTAAACATGACAACCTGTGAAAGAATAGTTTTTGATGCAGGTAATGCCATTATCAGGGTACTTTGTGAGCAAGTTCTTAAAGTTGCCATCATATTATGCTGCTGGTTTGATACTTGTGGGCTGCTGCCCCGGAGGTATGCCCGCATCATTTCCCAGCTTTCTTAAAAACTACCGCATCCATAAGCCTGGCTAAAACTTGCACCATTACTCATCTGCAGGAACTGCCAGTAATATTGTCACTTTTCTTGCTCGGTGGGTTTTCTGCATTGTTTAATTTAGTTAAATCTCAAATGAAGTTATTGATATCATTTCCTTGCTTTGCAGAGGAAATGTGGCTTTGTCAGTCCTAATGACCGCAGCAAGCACCTTCGCTGCTGCTGTATGAAATCAATTTTTTTCCTTTTTCAATTTATTTTAAGGTTTTAAAATCTCAATTATCTATGCTGTTTTATTGTAGATCATGACACCTTTCCTAACATCCAAACTTGCTGGCCAATTTGTTGCAGTAGATCCAGCTGGCCTCTTCATTTCAACAGTGCAGGTGTGAAACACAATATCTGCATCTTTCTATCTTTACTCTCGTTTGATTTTACCTTGATATATATCTTTGTAAACGCAGGTTGTACTTTTTCCTGTGCTACTTGGCGCAATTCTTAATCAATACTGCAACAATCTAGTCAAATTTGTTTCTCCAGTGATGCCATTCATTGCTGTTGCAACAGTGGCCATCCTTTGTGGCAGTGCAATTGCTCAGAGTGCCTCAGCTATCCTTTCATCTGGGTTGCAAGTTGTTATTGCTTCCGTCGCTCTTCACGGCTCAGGTTTTTTCTTCGGCTATGTGTTATCGAAGCTGCTGGGCATTGACGTTATATCAGCACGAACGATTTCAATTGAAGTTGGCATGCAAGTAAGTTTACTGTGTATAAAGATCGCATCATTATACATAATAGTTTACTTCAATAGAAACTAAGAAGCTTCTACTCTTCTATGTTTGCAGAATTCAGTGCTTGGTGTTGTTCTTGCAAGTCAGCATTTTGGTAACCCTCTCACTGCAGTTCCCTGTGCAGTTTCTAGCATCTGCCAATCAATCTATGGCAGTGTATTAGCCGGAATTTGGAGATCCATGCCAGTAGAAACTAAAGTGGAGGATTGATGAATGAACTCTTGAGAGATGAATATTATCATCGGGTAAGCAGAATTATGGCCTCTTTGATTTTGACTACTATGAAATAATTAGGTTTTGTTGCACTAGACTTTGAATTTAATTGCTTGCTGGATGATAAGTGTTACATAGCTCATTATTGCATTGCGTTTTCATGAAAACTTCTGAATATTTTTTGTGGAAGGAAAAGAAAAATAGATCCTTTTTTGTGAAGCTGAAAGTAAGCTGTTTCTGAAATAATGTTTTTTTAATGCTTTTAGAGTTACTTCCAAATCTTAGACCTATGATGTTTGACCGGTCAACTGATTGTAGAACATTTCCCTTTCCAGAGAACATTCCTTTTCAAATTTAGGTGTCATAGTTTATGCTTTTATGAACATTGTAGATCTAATGGGTGAGATAATTATTGAAATAAGTTAAAATGTATATCATTCTAGAAATTGTTTGGAAGATGAAAGGATTTAAAATTAGTAGAGCAAATAGTGAGCATATGATGCTTAATTAAATGTGATATTAATGAGTATGCCTACATTATTAGATGATATTATGATAGTTAAGTGTGATAAATTTAAATATTATAGATATATTATTATATAGAAAATGGTGTATAGATTCTAATTTGATTTTTAGAGTAAATAATGATATGCTAAAAGAGAGATTTGCTTTGAGAGGATTATAAAATATGGCAATATCATTGAGATTTAAAGATATACTTTATCAAAGTATAATTAGATTGCATGTATTTCATGGATTGAATGTTGGCTTGTAAAATATGCATTAATCATAAAATTGAGCATAATATAAAAGAGAATGTTGAGATAGATATGTGATAAAATAATGAATGTAAAATAAGTAAGAGTTATATTTTATCCACTGAAATGTTGGGTCCATTTGATTTTTTTTTTCTTTTGGTCATTTTGAAGTCCAAACAAATTAGGGCTCACATTAGTTTAGCGCATCTCCAACCGAGAACGCGATTTTTTTCACGGCAAAATACTGTAAAACTCCAAAATGCCGTAATTCTGCTCAAATCGAACTCCATTTTAGATGCTTCTGCGAAGGTAACGATCCTTCTCCCATTTCGCGCGTTTTTTCGCCAAATCCGGTTGAGAGAGCAAAATAGCGTGGGTGAACAGTGCAACGCCAATATCGACGTCGCACTGTTCACCCGTAAGTAAATGGCGGAAGATATGGCGTTCGGCTGGAGCGGCTGAACGACGCCATACGCATGTTTGGCGTTCGGTTGGAGATGCTCTTATAATCGTTACAATTTTCTTGACTTGATGCTTGTTTTAATTTTAATTACGTGAAAATGAGACATTTAACCCTCAGAAATATTTTTTGAAAATTATTAGTTATATTCATTAGTGCACTTTTTCTAATTCATTTAGACTTGAATTCAGATGATCTTAATATTTGCGACATCGTCTCAATGAACCCTTCATTTTTATTTTAAATTCTTTGAACCTGAATTTACATGATTCCTAATTAAAATTAAAGTTTCTAACTTATAATTTGAACATCTTTAGCCAATAATTTGTGTCAAAACTAAAGCACATTAAGCATCTTAGGATCAAATGAACAATAGATGTTATTGAGTCAAGGCCGAATCAACTCCAGATAAAATTATGAGTAACCTTATAAGCATGGGCGGATCCCCATTGAGTTGAGGGATTTGCCCCCCCTCAAAAAAAAAATTTTTTAATTTTAAAGGGATATTTTGGAATATTTTGGGTATTTTGAGTATTTTTGCCCCCTCTCAAAAATTTTTTTTGCCCTCATTTAATCAATCCTAAGCATCTTTGCCCATCCCCCACAAAATTTTTTTTTTGCCCACCCTGAAAAAGGAAGCTGAATCCGCCCCTGTTATAAGAAAGGCACCGTTCAATCAACTCAAGTTAAAACTATGGATAACTCTATAAGAAAGGAGCTTAAAATGAATAAATTAATAAATATTATTATTCTTTTATGATTATAATATTTTTCTAGTTTTTTTCACATGCTTTATTTTTATGAAAACTTTATGGCAACTCCAATTAATAAGAAATTATAAGGTGCAAATTCAGTATGCAGCTCTTACGTGCAGTATATATTTGTGTTCTTATGTACTTCATTTGTTTAGAGTACAGAATGAGTACGGAGTCATATATTAAAAAAATATAGCACACAAAGAGTGCACATGTGTTCTATGGTACTTCATATGTAGACCAATCTTTTCAGAGCCCAATGATGAACTTTAATATTGCCTCTTGGAACACAAGAAACTTCATTGGCCTAGATAGGGTTTTTATCTACAAGAATCTTATTTAGAATTTTAATTGTTTCTCTACCGCCGCGACTACTCCAGGACGTAACAGTTTGGTCCACGTAAAATCTTGGTGTCTCCTATAAATGATACAATCTTTCTTTCATTTGTGTGCGTGCTGGAACTTCGTACAAAGTTAAGACGTTAAAATTTATGTTTCTCTACCGCCGCGAATACTCCAAGACACAACATTAATATTATTATTTTTTTGTATTCTTGAAGCAATAATCAACATTTCACACTTGGGGGATGTTTGATTTTTGAATTCTCACAAGCTTTTCACAAACGAAGGAAACAACTTACAACTTCTTTACTTCACATCATGGTAGAATCTGATTTAAATGGAATGCTGATTTGCTGCATTTTGATCCCTTTTCTCTTGGGTCTCAATTTATTCACGGGGAGATAAAAGGTTGTAATTCATCTTTTATTCTATTTGCGGTTTATGCCTTGTATGACAGCACAAGAAGAATGGAGCTGATGGAGACATCAGCTTGTGGAAGGTTTATTAAAGGCATGGCCGCCGATCTACGGCCACGATCGAGTTCTTATATTTCTGAGTTATTTATGTTATTTTCCAATTCATGTATTTTTCTATTTTCTTGTGTCATGTATTTATTTTTATTATTTTTCCAGTTGTACCTTTTTAGTGGGGAATGTCGTATGTAAGCCCGGAGGGCAAGATTGTCTTTTATCTTCTTGAGTCCTTATACTTGGATATTTATAACCTCTTGTCTTATGTTTTGAGGTTGATGAATGATTATGAAAATTTTCCTGCACTTGTTTTCTTGAAGCTTATGTGAGAGCTTTAGAGAGAGAGTTATAGATCTTGGTGGAGCCTAGGATAGGCCACCCGTCGTACCCAACAGTCACCACCAGTGGATCTTGGTTCGCCTCCCTTTTCCCTCCCTTCCCCTTATCTCCACCGCCGGCCAACCCTGTCCCAACCGACCCCTCTTCTCTTCACCAAGCCGCTGGCCTCTCCACCACCCTGATCTTCTCCTCCCCTCTCAACCTCACGGACCAAACCCTTACCCGAACCCATGCCGCCGGCCCCAATCCCCTAGCCACTGGTCAAGCCCCTTCCCCACTTCTCTCTTCCCCTTGTGTTTCCTAATTGGGTCATAGATTAATGAGGTTAATTTTGAAATTCAAAATTCTGAATTTGATTTCAAAATATTTTCTAAATTAACTCTTCTATTTTAGGAAAGTATTTATTTAAGGCCTATTTTGAATTTTAAATTCAAATGGACCTTAAGGAAATATTTCCTAATCTTAGAACCAAATTTTAGAAGCCTTAATCCCTCCATTAATTGCCTCCCTAGCCCATCTTGCCGCCAGCCCCTATTGGAGTCAATTAGGATTTATTTCCTAATCCCCCAACCTCCGCTTGGAAACAATTCTATTTTCTCCTACCCTCCACTTGGCCGAAATTTTCAACTCCCATAATTCCTCAAAATTATTTCCAAAACTAAGCAATTGATTTAGGAAATCAATTTCTCAACCTTCCTCATCCCACCACCCCCTTCCTACCTATTCTTCTCTAGCCGCCCCTCTCTCTCCACTTATCCCTCTACGAGACTTAGGGATTGGATCCTCCTTAAAGTCTCTTTCTTTGAACGAGACACGTTCTTCGTTACTTTTTTTTTTTGGTGAACGAGAAACCTCTTTCTCTCCACAATAGTGAAGAAGACGCACCCATTGAAAGAATCATCTCCTAGCACCTATGAATGGCGGATCCAGAAACTGAGTACGGTTTAACTTGGGACGAAGACAGCTTCACCGATATTCTACGATTAACTTTCTTCGATGTGAATCCAAGGATTGATCATACCGTTGAGGACTACTTGGAGCGTATTCTGGACATCTTAGTGGAAGCAATCGACGAGCACTTCGAAGGCGTCGAGTGGAGGATCTCCACCACTCCTTGGCGAGAGGTTCTATTTTCCCCTTTTCATTATATTTCTCTAGTCTAACTCTATTTTGTGCTTGATTGTAGTCACGAAGGACGACTCTCTCTGCTACGGCTAAGCTTAGTAAACATAGGGTTTTGGAGCGTGCCTTTATGCTTACAAATTTTCATTGTTAGATTAGGGATTATTTTGAAACTACTACTACGGCGTTAAGTAATTTACTAATTGTTTTGAAAGCTTTTCCCACTCTCTGGATATGTAATTTAGCCTAAGCGGGTGTGACCCCTTATTGTTTTGATTCGTTGCTTTGAACTGCTACTAGTCTTGTTCTATGATTATTCTAATCAAGAGTTGTGCAAATTTCATATGAATTAACTGCATTCATATTTAGTCCTGCATCAGGAGCCTTGGAATTCTTTGAGAAATGTTAAGTGTTTTTGTATCTTCCTCTAACCTTTCTTGATGGTCCTTGGAGACTTCAATTGCTGTAAGGATGCTTCAAATAAAGCTGAGGGCAATAATATTCACCACATTAAATTGTGGGATTTTAACAATTATATTCACCACATTAATATTCACCAAATTAACTCTCTTATTCATATTAAGCTTAGTAGGGTGCTTGTTAATGAGGCTTGGTTTGATAAGTTCCCTAATTCATATTGTAAAGTGGAAGCTCCAAGATGCTCGGATCACTCTCCTCTTATTATCCATAATGATTTTTGTGCAAGGTTGAATTACATATTTTTATATAAAAATTATTGGGTTAATAACTTTAATTACTTGGACATATTATACTCTTTTTTTGGTTGGCTCCATATGGAGGAGATCATATTTTCTTTTTTCACTCAAATTGAGGAAGTTCAAACAGAATATTAGGAATTTGAATTTGAATTCAGCTTATCATCATTCTCATCATAATTTTGTGCTTGAAAAGCTTTAAGCTTACTGCTTAGAGCTTCTAAATTCTAATCCTTTGAACTCCAGCTTGAATGCCTCTGCTAAACAAGTGGGGGGTAAAAGCTTGATTCTACTTATTTGGATTGGGCTACCTAGATTACTCAGCGAGGTAAAACTAAGGTTACGTTTTGGACGACTTTCTTTCTATTTCTTAAAATTTTTAATTTTTGTATTAAAATGCTGCTTTATGAAGCAGTAAGAAAGCCGTCCCAAACGGAGCCTAAGTGCTAACAGAAAGTGAAGATGATTTAAAATTTTTATAGGGCAAGATTAAGGGGAGAATGAATGATAATATCATCAAAGAGATTATCTTTAATCATACAACTTATACTTTTCATTCAGATATTTCAAGCATTTTCATTCTTACTATAAAGATCTTTTTAATGGTCCTAGCATTAATGTGAAATTGTGAATTCTGTGATCTTCCTCAGGCTGGATATAAAGTTCCTTTTCACTTGGTGCCTTCCCTAACGGCTCTTATTTCTGATGCTGAAATCAAAGATGTTGTTTTCTCCTTTTCTAGAAATACAACTTCTGATCGAGATGGTTTCTCCTTTAGGTTATACTTTTCAGGTTGGCACATCATTGGGCCTCAAGTTTGCACGTGACAACTCTTATCAAGTACGAATCATTTTTACTAGTGGCGTCAATATTTGACATAACACGAAAACTCGACTCGAACCCGACCCAATTTCAAAACGGGTCGGATTTGGGTTCCAAAATTCGACCCGTTTGAAAAACGGGTCGGGTTCAGGTTGACCCTTCGGGTTGCCAGGTCAACTTGATAACCCGTTTAAATCAGTTGCATGCGAACTTTGCTCTAGCTGCCCGCGCGAACCTGCGCCCTGCCAGCCCGCGCGCCTGTCTAGGTCGCCCGCCGCCCTCGCGCCTGATGCTGCCTGCGCACGTAGGGTTGTCAATTCGGGTCAGCGGGTCGGGTTCGGGTCGAACCCGGAACTGACCCGGCACTGTTCGGGTCAACCGGAACCCGACCCGTTTTTAAAAACGGGTTTGGTTTCCAGACCCGAACCCGACCCGATTCGGGTCCGGGTCAACCCGACCCGACACGAATGACCCGAAGTTAACCTAAAATTGCTAATTTTCTGATCAAAATCGGGTCAATATTCAATTTTCCGGTCAAAATCGGGTAAAAAACGGGTCAATCTCTGGTTTTCTGGTCAAATATGATTTTTTGTGTCACTTTCGGGTCAATTTCGGGTTGCTGGGTCAACCCAATTCCGACCCGATTTTTAAAACAGGTTGATTTGTTCAACCTGAACCCGACCCGTTTCGGGTTCGGGTTGACCCGAACCCGGATTTTTTTGGGTCGGATTCGGGTCGTGTTTCGGGTCGCATCAAAAATTGACACCCCTATGCGCACGCCCGTGCACCTGCCCACACAGCTGCCCGCTCGCGCCTGCCTGCACGCGTTCTGTGTCGGTCGGGTCCGGGTCCGCTTTTTCGACACTTTTACATACCCGGGTCGGGTTAGGGTTGACTCGTTTGAACTCAGGTCAATTCCTGGTTCAACTCGAACCTGACCCGTAACCCAAAATTGACACCCCTAATTTTTTCTTTATTTTATGAGAAATTTAAATTCATTACACTAAAAATTTTTAAGTCACATATCTTAAGTCAATCTTAAAAATGAAAACTAAGAAATTCATGTATTTGCATATATCATTCTTAATTCATTAAAAATTTACTAAAACATATAATATAGATTAAAGTTTTATTGTGCTCATCAAAATTTAGATGATAGTCTTATTTTGAATAAGATAATTAATATTAATTTTATAAATACACAAAATTTAATTGTAATATACAAAATTGCCTGTTTTATTTTACATATAGCAAGCTCATCTAGGAAATTTTGGAGCCTTTAACATAAGTTATTGAAACATCTTCTTCAGCTCTTGTAGGGGAGATTTTAAATCCTATAAATTCAAAATTATTAAATTTTGTTTTTTAAAATTTGAAAATTATTTAATGTGATAGGTGTAAAATTCATCTAAGTTATTTGACTATTTATTTCATAATTTAATAATTTAGATGATTGTGGTTTCTTATTACATTTGTTTAGCTTATATAAACTTTAATTAGACACAATAGTTTAAATAAATACTGTAATTAATCATTTTTCTAATAAATTAAATAAAAAATAACAATTTGTTTAAATTATTATATTTTTAATGAACTGAAATTCATTATCAAGATTAATTTATTTTTAATTGGCACATTTATATTTAATTCATTTTATTATGATTAAGTATAATTAGTAATTAATTATATAAATAAATTATGATGAATTGAATTATATTCTAATTAGTAATTAATTATAATATTTAAATTAATAAAAAATAAGAAAATTTATTTAATCATGAAATCATAAACAATGTTAACTTTTAAAATTCATATATTGTTTGTTAATTTTTTATTAATTCGTAAGATTAATTTAATTTTTTAGTTAATTATTTTTTTTATTAATAATAGTTTTAAGATAATCAAAATTTATAAAAGCAAAATAATTTTACGAATAAAAGCAAAATCATACCTAATGTTCGAAACCCTCGGGGTTGTTTGTCAAGAAGTGCGATTTAACTTTAGTGGGATTTAGTAAATCATGTAAATCCGAGTTTAGTAAATCCTGAGTGCGTTAAATCTTAAAAAAATGTTTGGTATGACTAATGTAAAATCTTGTTAAATCTTAAGAAACTGTTTGATAACATATTTCAGAATTTATAACAGGTAGTGATTTAAATGTGAAGAAGATAAATATAAATTAAAATATAATTATATAATTAAAATAATAATGTGTTATGAATTTAATAATATGTTCATTACAAGTTACTCATAGGGCTGTCAATTCGGGTTGCCGGGTCGGGTTCGGGTCGAACCCGAACTGACCCGAAGCTAAACGGGTCGACCTGAACCCGACCCGTTTAGTTATACGGGTCCAATTGTTGAACCCGGACCCGACCCGGGTTAATCACTGGCCGGGTTGACCCGACCCGCCAACCCGAAATTTTTTGAGAAAAAAAATATTAAACAGAAAAATTTATGAAATAATATGACTAATAAACAAAAAAACAATGAAATAATAAATGAATACAAAAAAATTATGATTAACAAACAAAAACTCTAATTTCTATAATACAAGATACATTACATTTACAATTTATAAATTTACAATTTACAAATATAATATACAAATATACAATGATACATTACAAATTTACAATTTACAAATACACAAAAAAATTAGTAAATTACAACCAGAGTTGCTGTTGCTCATTGCTCAAGCCTCAAGTAGTTAGATTCTTTGTCATTGATCTGAACAATGAACAACTAGGGCTGTCACTCACTCAGCAACAAAATTAAGTAAAAGCCACAAGCTCAAGGTCAATGAATCACCGGCTTAGGCTTTAGGGCCTTTGGCTCAGAATGAACCTAGTGAAAATTGAAGCATCATTTGATAGTCTGCAACAATTTTAAAATTTTGCTCCCCAAGATTACAAATTGAGCATACAGATTTTATAATTTTAGTATCTATTCAGTGAAATAGTATATGCTCAAATCAAAAAAATCTTATTTCCTCAATTTGTAAAATGGTTGCAAAACATTTTTATTTATGTATTGCCACTGTTCTATAAATTCACAAAGTTCTTCATCATTGTCATATTATAATAATAAACTAACATCAACAGAATTTCAGAAGATAAGACCAAGTGAGCAACAGAGCAACCAGAAAATGTTTTTTTTGCAAGCTGCACTACTGCAGGCTTGCAGAGTTGCAGACAAATATGCAAGCAGCAAGCTGCACTGCTGCCGACGACAATGGCCACAACAGACTACAAGCCAACAATGAACAATCGAGCATAAGTACATAACCATCAACCAGTAGGATTCAGGCATCAAAGGCCTAAATAGGCCAACAATCCAACATAACCAATTAACTATTTAACCATCAGGATTCTTGCATCAAAGGCACCAACAGGAGTACAGGACAACATGACAACAATCCAACATAACCAGCAGGATTCACCGATTCACTGATTCACTATTCAGGCATAAAAAATTCAAAGGCCCCAGGCCCCCATCAGGCCAACATAACCACAGACCTTGAGACCTTTTCTCTTTTCATATGAATAATTGAATATTATAACATATAAGAAAACATTATACCTGAATAAAAGTTGATGTGT
The DNA here is from genome assembly GCA_022539455.1 of Dendrobium nobile. Lineage (NCBI taxonomy): Eukaryota > Viridiplantae > Streptophyta > Magnoliopsida > Asparagales > Orchidaceae > Dendrobium > Dendrobium nobile. The sequence continues at coordinate 54,834,517 of CM039728.1, read as the reverse complement.
CCTGGAGTATTCGCGGCGGTAGAGAAATATATAGTTTAATGTCTTAGTATTGTACGAAGATCCAGCACACAATCAGATAAGTGAGAGGGTGTAGCATTCATAAGAAGCACCAAAGTTTTTATGTGGAAAACCCCTAAAAAGGGGGAAAAACCACGGGACCTGGCCCAGTTTGAATGAATCCACTAGTATTTGCAGTCGATTACAAATGAGGCCCTTCCTTGGGAGAAAGCCTTGGATTGATGTAGCATATGTACATCATATAGATTGCATTACATGGTGGGAGTTACATATACATGTTTGTTTGGTCGGAAGGATCGTAGTCGGCAGGAGACCGGGGTTAGAAAGACCGTTGTCTGTTGATGAAGGTCGGAAGGACCATAGTAGGCGACGGAGGTTGGAAGGACCGTAGTCCGCAGGAGACCAGGGTTAGAAAGACCGTTGTCAGTTGATGGAGGTCAGAAGGACCATAGTAGGCGACGGAGATCGAAAGGACCGTAGTCGGCAGGAGACCGGGGTCAGAAAGACTGTTGTCTGTTGATGAAGGTCAGAAGGACCATAGTAGGCGACGGATGTCAGAAGGACCGTAGTCGGCAAGAGACCTGGGTCAGAAAGACCGTTGTCAGTTTATGGAGGTCAGAAGGACAATAGTAGGCGACGGAGGTCGGAAGGACCGTAGTCAGCAGGAGACCGGGGTCAGAAAGACTGTTGTCTGGTGATGGAGGTCGGAAGGACCGTAGTAGGTGACGAAGGTATGAAGGACTATAGTCGACAGTATTTTGGGAGAACTTTGGGCATCAGGTGGTGGCCTGGTGGAGCTCAAGACCTCAAGTAGTGGTCCGGCGGAAGTCTGGGCCTCATGTGATGTTCTGGTGGAGCACACGGCCTTTGATGATGATCTGGCGAAGAGAAGGGCATCTGGCGAAGGTGAGGGCCTCAGGTGAAGGTGAGGGCCTTTGGCGAAGGTGAGGGCCTCTGGTGAAGGTGAGGGCCTCTGGCGAAGGTGAGGGCCTCAGGTGAAGGTGAGGGCATTTGGTGAAGGTGAGGGCCTCAGGTGGTGGTCCGGCGAGGTTCCGATGGTGGCCCCGGCTAGGCTCCGGCGGTGGTCCGGCGAAGTTCCGGGGTGGTCCGGCAAGGGTGAGGGCCTCAGGTGGTGGTCCAGCGAAGCTCCGGTGGTGGTCCGGCGAGACTCCGGCTGTGGTCCGGCAAGGCTCCAGCGGTGGTTCGGCGAGGCTCCTGCGGTGGTCCGACGAGGTTCCGGCGGTGGTCGAGGAGGAGCTTCTTCCTTCTCTTCCTTATCTTCTTCATTCTCTACTCCTCTTCTCTTCTTGCTTGGGTCCCCCTCTCAAGAGAAATGAGGGGTCTATTTATAGATTTTCTGGAGTGGCATAACTCGTAAATAGGCGTGAGATCAAGGGCGAATAGGGAGTGGTCGAATGGACGACCGATATTGAATCCTACGATCGTGCACCGTTCATTGGACATTTGAAGGCCTTAGTAATGTCGGAATTTGACGATCTCGGGTTCGTTGGATTTGTCTCGTCGAGCCGCTCGATTCGACTATAAGCTCGCTAAAATCGGACACCGTTTGGTAACTCAAATTGTGGTACGAGCTTTCCAACAACACTTCGGGTGCTTGATTTGGGCTCAATTGGGCTCGGATCGAGTTGAATTTGATGTCTTTGGGTTCGTATTTCTGAGATGCTCAGTTTGAGTATAAGCTTGCTGAAATCGGAGTACAGACGCTCCTGAATTTAATTTTTGAAATTTCTGGATTTATTTTTGCTTCGAGATTCGTGCCCGATCAATATAATTTCAGGATGACGTATCAAAAGTTATAATAATTAAAATAATTATATTAATATTTAATTGCTAATTATTCAATCAACTTAAATTAGATAATTAAGTTATGTACTAATTATATTATTAATTATTTAATTAATTTACTTAATTATTATTAATATTTTAAATTATATTAATTAACTTAATCAATAGGCGTCTAGGGTTTTCCTTTCGTCTTTTCTTTTCGTCATTTCTGTTCGGCTTGGTTGTTTCGCAGGAGGTGTAGAGATTGCACGGTTGGCTTCTTCGGCTCCTTCGTCACTGTTCGACTAAGCACCTTCGACGGCTTTCCCTTCCTGTCGGATCGGAAGTTACGACATTTTGATCGGAAGCAACAACGGGAGCTCGCTGGCTGTGAAGGTAACTTTCTCCCTTTCATGCGCTTCTTCGGCCAAATCCCGTAAATCCGCCGAACCGAGGGATTTTGTAAATCCCGGATTTATGCCGTAAATCTTTAAATCCGGGATTTATCTATCGTGGAAAACCGTTTGGCTGGATTTAGCTTAAATCCCGCTGTAAATCCGATACCAAACAGCCTCCTAATGTCCGAAACCTGTCTTTCTTATGGCACAGAGGCGAGGAAGTTGCAGTGGGAGCTCGCTGTAGAATTCATCAAGCCGGAGTGTGAAGGCATAGGCGGGAGCTCTCTTCTTCCTTGCAATACGAGATGGGCATCAACCTCTTCGACGATGATGAACCCAGCACCGATGAAGCGGACTTGTCCAAGATTGAGATCAACAAGGATTTTGCTAAGCGATTTGAGTACAACAAGAAGCGCGAGGCTCTCCAGAAGTGCGAGGAGCTCAAGAAGCGCGGCGTCATCTCCGACTCCGACGAGTCTTCTGATGAATCCTCCGACGACGAAGAAGTAAAGGATGACTTCCAGTTCTATGATGCTCTTGTTAAGGTGAAGAAGAATGACCCCGCCATCATGCTAAAGGATGCGAAGCTTTTTGCCTCATCTTCTGAAGACGAAGAAGAAGAGGCAGAGGAGAACAAGTCTAAAGCAACCAAAAAGATGAAACCTTTGTACTTGAAGGACGTCATGGCTAGGCAATTGATTGAAGAGGGGCCGGAGTTTGAGGAAGAACCGCTGCAAAAGAACCCTAAGGTGTATAGCAGAGAGCAGGTTGAAGGCCTAAAGGCTTTTCTGCAAGCAGAGAAGGAAGCATTTGGGTCTGATGATGATCATGATGTGATAATTGAGCAGAAGGAGAGCGCTAGAAAAGACACTGACGATGATGAGGAAGTTGAGAGGATTCATAAGGTGGACGAATTCTTTGGAGAAGATGGGAATCTGAACGACGATGAGATGTTCTTGAAAAATTATTGCCTTAACACGATGTGGGTTGAGAAGGAGGACAAAAGAACTTATGATGATATTGGGGTTTCAGAGGATGATGATGAGCTGGAAAAGCAGGAACAATATGAGGCAGAGTATAACTTCCGTCATGAGGAAGGGAAAGAGGATCGAGTTTTGGGTCATTCTAGGATTACAGAGGGTTCAGTGAGGAAGAAAAGCAGCAACAGAAAGACACAAAGGAAGAGCAAGGAAGAGAGGATGGCACAAGCAGAGTTTGAGAGGAAGGAGGAGCTGAAACAGCTGAAGAATTTGAAAAAGAAAGAGATTCAGGAGAAGCTTGAGAAGATTCGGGCTACTGCTGGGATTGGAGAGGAAAGTGCCTGCAATCTTGATGCGGCTTGCCTTGAGGAAGATTTTGACCCACAAGAATATGATAAGGCCATGAAGGAGATGTTTAGTGCAGATTATTACAATACTGAGGACGTTGATCCTGGTTTTGGAAGTGATGAGGGGGATGACCTAGAGAAGCCAGACTTTGAGAAGGAAGACAAACTTCTAGGTTTGACAAAAGGTTGGGATTCCGTTGATACAATGGAGGGGTTTGAGGGTATGAGAAATATAATGTTGAAGAAAAATGATGAAGAGGAAGAGCCCTCCCATGTGGAAGGTAAGAGGAAGAGAAAACGAAAGATTTCTTTGAGAGAAAAAGTGCAACTTGACAAGGAACTGGATGAGTATTATAAGTTGGACTACGAGGGTACCATTGGAGATCTGAAAACTAGATTCAAGTATAGGTCCGTGCCAGCTGATTCATATGGGCTACAGACCGAGGAGATATTAATGGCCAATGAAAAAGACTTGAATCAGTATGTTTCACTCAAGAAGTTAGCACCTTACCGTGAGAAGGAATGGAAGGTGACATATCACCAAAAGTTGAAGAAGAATATGATTCTACAAGGAGTGAAATTAGATGGTAAAATTTCTAGCAAGAAACACAGGACAGGAGAAATCAAACTCGCCGGAGATATAGATAAATTAGGGGAAGCTAATGGAGATGCAAATGCCTCATCCAAGCGCAGCAGAAAGAGGCACATGCATGCCCACTTGAAATTGTCCAAATCTCGGTTAATTGCTTATGGAAAGATCCCCTCTAAGTCCCAGAACAAGCATTAACACAGGAGTTTAGAAAAAAACTTCCGTGAAAGGTTGGTTTTTTGTGAACCCAAAGATTGATTTTGGCCAGAAAAAATATCTTTTTACTACTAGAATATGTCTACAATGCAGGAAATAAGTTGCTCTAGTCTTCCTGTCATTAATAACATACTTTTAATTGAAAAAACCAATGCAGGAAATAAATTGCTCTAGTCTTCCTGTCATGTATTTTTAAAAGCAGCGTTCTAGGTCCTAAATTTATTCCTGATATCTTGACAATTGTTGCACATATGCGCTTTTGCAGGTCATCATAAAATTATTAACTAGCTTAAGGAAGCTATGGTTTGAATGTTGCTGTGCTTGTTTACTTGTGGCTCATCATGATTTGTGTTTTTCATGTATTTTGAAGGAAAATTTTTTATATAGAAATAATTTATTTTGTTATTAAAAATGATTATTTTTTGTTAGATCAATATGAGTTATGATAAAATTCATGATGTGTGGATAATATGAGATAGAAATGTAACAAGTGACATTATACTTGCTTTACTATAGATTATAATCTTATAAGAAAAGCTTAATTGGAGTTGAACTTGTTGCCTTCCTCAATTTGGTGTGGAGTGGTGTGGAGGGTAGACGAGTTTTTCTTCTAAGTGTTTGGAAGAGAAATATTCTATAATTAGTAGAATAAATATTGAGTATATTATATATAATTTTAGTGGAATGCATTATATAAATTAATTAAGATATCAGTGATAAATTTTTGTTGGAGTTTACATTTGATTGTTAGAATAAAAAGATAAATTATGATAAAAAATATCTTGTAAGTTTAATGATAAATTTTATAAAATTTTAATTTGGTTGATCATTTTATGTGGATTAAAATGCTAACATATAAAAATACCTTTAAGTTACATGGATAAATGTTCAAAATAATTTACTATAATACAGTTTAACCTCCCAATACTCATCAATAATCAAAATATCAAATCAAAATAATTGAGAAAATAGCATGAAGATGATGATGATGATATATATTTTGTAGGATTCATTGAGAATGGGCCCCTGAGCTCATGAACATACCACCACCATGAGGCTTGAGCAAAAACACAGCATTGTACTTATTACAACAACAACAACAACAAGTCTTTATCTCACTACATGGGGTTGGCTACATGAATCCTTTTTCTCCATTGTGTCCTATTAAAGGTCAAATTCTTGTTTAAATCTAATAAAGAAATGTTATTCTTAATATTTTCTAACAAAGTCTTTTTAGGTCTGCCTCTACCTTTCTTAATATAAGTCAAATCTAATACCTTTACTCTCCTGACTGGGTCATCAGAAGGCCGCCGTTTTATGTGACCAAACCATCTAAGGTGACTCTCTCTAATCTTATCTTCTACTGGAGCTACTCCAACCTTTTCACGTATATGCTCATTTCGTATCCTATCTTTAAGGGTAAAGCCACTTCTATAGCAATAATGATCATATCATTAAGTAATAATAAATATATAATATTTATATTATATATTCTCATTATTTTTATAATCAAATATTAATTGAATTTTTACCGGGCTTATTTATATAGAATTGTTTTTGTCAAGCCTCTTATCAAGCTTTGGGTCAAAATTATTCATGAGTTCTAAGCAGTATGGTTGATAAACATAAATGAGCCAAATACATAATTATTCAAATTTATTTTTTTAAGCATCAAGTATTTATAAAAAAAGTTAAAGCCTGCCTGATTACTTAATTGAGTCGAATAACATGTAGTTCATGGAAAGTTCGAATAACATGTATTTATAAAAGAATTTAGCTGTGCTTTCTGATTGGCCAATGTTTCAAAAAAATTTCCCCTAAAAATCTGAAATTAGCCTGTTGCTCACTAACATATGAGATAACTTTGTATCTTCCAAAAAAAGAAAATCACAATAAATCAGATAAAATTTACACATCAATTAAAAAAAAAAACGACATTTGATACCCGTATTTGCTTCCGACGGTTTAGGGAACTTTTAATACGTCCGGAGTAAGGACGTAGAGGAACGTCCGGTTAGAGACAAAATCCCACCAAAAAACTCGTTATTTGCTCGGTACAACTAGGTATTATTTGATAATAACGAGGAATACCGCTCTCTGAAGACCAATACCGAGCTGTACCGAGAAATACCAAATTGTACCGAGTTTTTCCTAGAAAAACTCGGTACAACTTTTGTATAACTCGATATTGCTCGATATAACTCGGTATTCGGTCTTCAAATGATGATATTCCTCGTTATTGTTTGATATTGCTTGGTATTTGCTCGGTACAACTCATTTTTTGGCGGGATTTTGCCTCCGACCGGACTTTCCTCTATGTCCGGTCTGAGGACGTAATAATTGCTCCGGTTTAGGGCTTCTGCGCCCTTTCATGAGATCGCAATTTCTGTTAAATAAATAAGTCCTACAAACTACAGTCTGCGCTATCAAAAGAATATGGTTGAAGAGGATTGCAGGTCCACCAAAACTCCCTTCACCCAACATATTGGGGCAAATAAATACATATGAAGGATATCTACAACAGCAAAATAACTTGCAAAATATCTGCGCTTTGTTCTAGTTTTAATAGATTAAAGCTTCGTTTAAGATAACTTTTGACTATTATTTTTTTGTTATTTTTATTGAATTTTTCTGCTAAAAATTTACTTTTGAAAGTAGTAAGAAAACTGACCCAAATGAAGCTTAAATATTTGCTTCTCTTAGAGGAACTCGTTCAGCATCCCTCCAATGTAAGCAACAACGCTCAAGTTAATTGCAAGCATTTGGAGATAGTTCAGTTCAACAAATTGCACCAATAATAGAATTAGTTCCAGATTTGATGACTGAATTAGCAACATAATTAAAGTCGCACTTAAGGATTGAAAAGAATTATATGAAAACAATGAAAATGTTGTTCGAGAAAGGGAAGGGATTTATACGTGAAATGCTTACATGTTTGGAATCTCTATTGCATACGGAATGTCAGAATCCTGAGGTCCTCTGATCATCTTGCAAAGATTACAAACGCAATTTATGATGTCATATATGAAAATTCAACGAGTACAGATGGCCTTTCTAGAGAGATTATTACATGTGGAGTCCAGACACACACCGTTGCGCTTTTACTATTCACTACTGTACTTTTACTATTCGTTGTCACAAAGCCAAACAGTTCTCTGTGTCCGGACTCCACACGTAATAATATCTCGCCTTACTATATGTATTTTTCTTTTATATACACCAATGTATATAATATATTGCAATCAACTCTATGCTACGACTTTTTTTTTTAGATATTTAAATTAATTAAGACAAATTCACACACACTAGCTTCGAATATAAAACCTCCTGCAACTATCTCACCATGGTAAGATCGAGCTAGAAATAACTGGTAGTTACCTATATGTCTTTTCTGACATTGATACAGTACATTAGTTCCTGAAAGAGACCAAAGTAAATTCGCTTCAGATAGATTAAAATATTATCCAGCTGAAACTTGGAAAATTAACATAAATAATAAATGGGAAATGCTTGTTCAAACGCATAGCATGAAATCTAAAGATCTATTGGATGGATGACGTGTGACATGTACATACCATGCCATCCATTAGAGCGATTTGAAGATTTTATCTAAGCTGATTTTTGAGGGCATTACTCAAAAATCATATATATATATATATATATATATATATATATATATATATATATATATATATATATATATATATATATATATATATATATATATATATATATATATAATATCAAAAGTACTTTATTTCATATCAATATATAAACAAAATAAATTAAAAATAAAAATGATCCGAAACAGTCCCTACACAGTCAAATAATTTGAGAATCCTCACCAGATCACCTTGGCTAGATGTGAAAGAAGTCAGCAATCCAGCAAGTGATTCTTCTGCCCCCAATATCTGCATTTCCTCAAAGGCATCAAATGGGACCTTCTCAACTTGTTTGGACGGCTGAAAGGTAAGACTTTGAGGGTTTCTCACAAACACGTCAATTCCTTCAACTTGTTCTGATGTTTGAATAGCAATAAACTGCAAGAGTTCATAGATATGTACATATTGGAGTAAGTAATTACTATTTAATTATTTAGAAAAGAAAACTTTAAAAAGGATGGATTGGAAGCAATATTCACTTGTTGTATGTGTCTAATTTGTAAGGTTGATGGGCAGTAAAGATAAGGATTTTTTAATGGCATGTTCTGTTCGTTCAAAGGAAGCAGCTTCAGATGTACGTCAAACTGAGAAGGAATAAAACGTTACATGAGACAATGATTTAAGACTTCAAGAGTTCTTAAATTTTTTATAAGAAATTAGTCACATGTAAGATTCAAGTTCTCAAATTCTTACAAGAATTTTTTTAAGATTAAGTTCTTTAACTATTACAAGTACTCGCAACATGCATCATGAGTTCTCTAACTCTTGCAATAACTTGCATCATAAATTATGTAAAAGAAATCGAAACGAAAAAAACATGAATTTCACAAGATCTTAAACAAAATGATTTTCACAAGCTTTTAATCGGAAGAAAACATACCTTGATTCATGTTAAATTCGTTGAATTTCAAAATACGGTTTCTTTCCGTTTTTCCTTTCACTTTCTTCTTTCAAGAGTTAATTCTCTATGGAACAAACTAACTCCTCATAATGAGAGAGAGAGAGGACCGGTAGTTATTTCCTACGGTTTAGTTATAATAACTGTTCATAGGAGTTATTTGATCAAACGGTTCATAAATGATTTATCAAATTTTCTCTTCTTGACCAATAAGATTTCATATAATAATTAAATTTCAATAATTTAAATATATGGGTCACTTAATGGCTTATATAATTAAATATACATACTTAAATAATTATTGAGACGTCTCACATAATTATTATATTTAATTATTCTAACAAATGAATTTCAAAATAAAAGTATGGAACTTCCCTAATTGATAGCGTCATACCTTATCTTCATTGTCATCTAAATTATGCAGGTATTCTATCAACCTGGCTAATCTTGGAGCCCTTGCAAATCTTCCATGAGAACCATTACCGCTACCATGCCGAGTTTGGCTACGAACGCCACCTTTACCCCATGAAAGTTCTTTGCTCCCTGCTGGCAAAGGGGAAGTGTGGATCATCTCTGTAGATCCAAGATCTAATCTAGCTGTGGAAGATCCAGGAACTATCATTCGCCTTCTCTTGTGTATTCTATCAGTACAAAGCTCCTCTGAAGAGGAAGAGAGTTTAATGGCATCATTGCCCTCAACATCTTCATCTTCATCATAATCAGAGAGTAAAGGTGAAACATTACGAGCAGCAGATCTACTTCGTCTGGGATAGTAACTATTTTTTCCAGGCTGGTAACCGCCTTGAGATCTTTTCGTACGAGCAACAGCAGTAACTTTAGGTGTTGAGCTTCTTTGGCCAAGTGCTCCTGACTGTTGTAGAAATGTCTTAATCATGGAAGCTTGAATCTGCTTAGGATGTATATTTTTAAGTTTGGAATACGTGTAACATTCAAAGGTAATATAAACAATTACTTGAAGAGTGTTAAGATAGATAAAATTTTGAGCAAAATCAAATGACTTTAAAGAATATACACATCAAAGATCACAATCACAAGACATAAGTTTAAATGATTCGATGATATTCAACTACAAGTAAAACCACAAAAATTCAAATACATTAATGACCCTTCTCTATGCCAAGGATAGAAGAAACGAAATGATAGATCTATCACTTTTTTAAAGCCCTTAACCACTAATCTTTAAAGAGTGCATCAATGACTTTTTTGTGCATATAATAATGATAGAGCTGCACTTTTCCATATTAATAATAAAAAATAAGTTGATGTTACTATTATCATCATCTCTCTTTGACCACAAGGGCTTCTTCCTCTCTTCGACTACAAGAGCTTATCCCTACTATAGCTTTAAGCTCAAGCCCCTCTTCCCCTCCCCCTCTCTCTCTCTCTCTCTCTCTCTCTCTCTCTCTCTCTCTCTCTCTCTCTCTCTCTCTCTCCTCTATTCAGTTGTGGCTAAAGGAAAGTTAAATACAATGGAATCTTAATACTTAGAGGTGATAGATAACAAACTAGGAATTTATTAGGTAGATACGCTAGGTATCATAATATAAATGTTGGGGACGAGTAAACACCACAGTGACAAAACAAGCAAGAAAGTAAAGCGGAAAGTAAATGACACAGGATTTCATGTAGAAAAACTCAAATTAGAGAAAGAAATCATGGAGTCACACCACACCAAAAAATTTACTATGAAAAGGAGAGAAATAAGTACAGATCTCTCTTCTCTCTCGCTCTCACCTTGCTTCTCTTCTCACATGCACCATCCTCTATGTCTAACATAACCAGAAATAGAAGAGAAAACCAAGTAAATAACCCAAAGGTACGCAACCCTTAAAAAAAACGAGAAAGGAAACGTCCAGTCCGTCTTGCAGGGCTGCGACGCTCAAGCCTCTATTTGATAACGTTGCGGCACCTAACATGTAGCACTGGTGCGCCAAATCTAGAGCGGTGTGGCACTCTGCTCTCGGTCGATCAGCGCAGGGTCGTTTGGGTACACAGCGTCGGGGTGCTTAGGTACACAGAGCCAGGGCATATAAAAAAAGAGAGAGAGAGAGAATTTATGAACTTCTTTGCACCTGAACCCAAGCATGGGGCAACCCCGCCACCCCCCCCCCCCCCCCAGCAAGCACGATAAAATTAAGGTTTGAGTCAACAAAACAACCTGATTGATCAACACAAACAAATTCCACACATAACAATAAATATTGGGTAAAAGATCGATGGTCAATGTAAAATTTATCGGAGGCAGATAGAGGATAGTATGTAGGAAATCTATATGAGTTACAATTAAAAAATTTATCTTCATATGTTAATCATCTGCCACTTAGAAAAAAAAATTATGTACATGTTCAATGATCAGTTGTTGGTGGAATTTTTATATTTTTAACGAATTTAAATATTTTGTCATCGAGTGCGGCATAAAAAATAACACATTATTTTAGGGAATTATAAAATTTTACTATGAAGTGAATTATAAAACTTGCATTTTTTAATTTAAAAAGAAATTTTTCCCCTAGGGTTTATTTTTATTTTGCGGCACATGTTCTCCATAGAGACAATCCCTTATGATTAATTAAATCCCACAAATTTACCCTTTAAAAAAACTTTTGATTAAAATAATAGTTTGTATCAAATTATCAAAATATTGGCTAAAACTTACTGCACGTTTAAGAAATTTGCGTTAAATATTTTGTCCTTAGAAGTATTTCAAAGGTGATTGGATCAATTTAAATATAATTTTTAATGAACATTAAAGGGAGGAAATGTTGGTACTTGATTCTAAGAAGCTCAGAGGTACTCAAAATTATGATATGTGGGGTTTCACATTTTAAATTCAAATTTGTATTAAAGTTAACCAATTTAATTTAGAATATTAGTTTATATTCAGATAATACAAATCAAAAGAAATGCCCAAAAATGTGAGGGATTTCAATGTAAAAAAAACATCAACCTCAAACACTTATCTAAGGTGAGAACAACCGATATGTAGCACTTCTAATCTAAATTTATCAGAATACAAAGGACTTACGAACTTAAAATCCCTCATGGAGTTAAGTCAATTTGATTTTGAACTTACAATTTGCCTAAAAAGAATGGCCAACTAAACCTGCCTTAAGTATTTTTAAAATCATACAAATCTGATCTCAATGTGTATGCAAGATATGCTAAGTTATTTTGATTTTAAGAAATAAGGCTTACAACTTATCTCTAAAGCCAAGATGTCTGACTAAGTGACTATTCACATATTAACTCACAATGCAATTTTTTTATCATCTAATCCTTAATATGAAGTTTTTATTTCTATATGCGACTCACTAGGCGATGATATATATTCATCAATTTAATATACGGGTTTTGATGCTAATTTGAAAGAACAGACATATGGATAAGCCATAAGTTAAATGGTAAGTTGCATACTCGAGATTCATTAGAAGACTTTGAATTATTATTTTTTTAATGAAAAATTTGGCTTATTTTTAGATAAGCCATGCAATTTTTGTTTGAAAAATTTATTATTCTATAGTTTATTTTAAATTACTTACATTTTAATCAGTAAAAATTTTCTTTTCCTAAGAGCTTGCCGCACAAAACGTCCAAGCCACCCCCAAATAAAATAAGAAAAAAAAAACCTAGAAAAAAATATATGTATTTCTAATGCACACTCAAAAGAAACAAGCAATCAAGTGAATAAAAATCAACCACAAAATAATATTAGAGGCCTTTTACTATTATGGCCATAAAATAAAGAAAAAATGATAGCTAAATTGTTTGCCTTATACAACTCAATTAAAATTATAAACTTGGCCTATAGTTCTTAAAAGTTTGGCTTCTAATGGACAAGTTTAGTTTTTCAAAATGACTTTCTGACCTGAAAAAATTTAGTTTTTCAAACTTGGCCACCATGTCCAGCAGATCTTGAAATGTGGAAATTATAGCCATGCATAGGAAGGGTTGCATCTTGTCATCAATGTTTCCCATTAACAACTGCACAGCATGCTCATCTACAAGTTGTTCACATTTCATGCTCAAATTTCGCCAGTGAGTGATATATTTAGTAACTGATTCATCCCTTCTTCTCTTCTCCAGGGCGAGGTCAGCGACCGTTATCTTCTCAGTTGCACTAGCGAACCTCTTCACGAACATAGATTCCAACTCTGCAAATGTTTTTACAGAATCATTTGGTAATTCAGCATACCATTCGAAAGCAGTTGTTGTCAAACTGCTAACAAATTATCGGAAGAGCAGGGCATCGTTGCCTCCTGTAATCCCGCAGGTGGCTTTAAACTGTGTTAAATGTTATCTGGGATTGTTATTGCCATTGAAAGTATTGAACTTTGGCATAGAATATACTTTCAGATACGCACCTAGTCATATTCTGCAGGGTACGGACGACCATTGCCCATCAGTTTCTCTGCCTGATCAACAACTATAATAGCCTTGATCTTCTCCGTAATTATTCCCTCGAGCTGCGCAGCAGTCACAGGCTCGGAGGTACTGGCAATATTCTGCGGAGTGGGTTGGCGAACGATATTATGGACTTCGTGACCACCTTCAGGAACTCCCCTTATTCCTGATACTTTTGGCATTTGGAAGTTTGGAGGATCCGGAGGAGGATTGGGCATGGGACCGACTACAGCATTTCCCTGCACCATCTGCATCATTGTTGCCATTTGGGTCATCATCTCAGTCATCTTCTCATTTAACTAAGAGATTTTCCTATCCTTTGCCCTCATTTGTCGTCTCATCTGTCGCCGCATTTCAACGAGTGTGACGTTTTCGGCATCAAAAGGATTCTCATCTACTTCCTCCTTGGAAATGGCCACTTCTGCCAGTGATAGACCCATCTTTGCAGCGGCGCCAGTATACTTGTTTAGGTGGATGTCGCCAACGATCGTCATCTTCATCGTCGTCATAATCGGCGCCATCATCAATGTCTATATGTGTCACCATATAAACAACTTTCATGTCCAAAGTCCTATTTATTTCTTCCAATTCTTCTTCTAGGTATTCTTCCATATTTTCTTCAATGTTTTCTTTTATATTTTCTTCTCATTCTAGTACTCGGATCTCCGAGCGCCGACGCCACTGGATCTCCAGTTCTTGGTTAGGCAAGGGGATTTCTTCGACCTTTGGGCTGCAGTCGAAGTTAGTCTCTTTTTTGGAGGGGATAGCGAGCGACAGGATCCCCTGGAGGATTCTCCAAGGTGTTGACCATCAGGAAGGGTATCATTGTGGATCTTCCTTGGGACCCATCTCTGACGTTATTTGTTGTTTAGGGCGGATTTCCAGGAAGCATCACCAAATGTCACACCCAAATCAACTCTTCTTTCTTTTCTTTCTTTTTCATTTCTTCGAGGTTTTGGCCTCCAGACTTATTTTCCTTTCCACCGGAACCTTTCAGCAGCGGATCCCCGAACATATGGTTCAGGTGTCACACCCCAATGTTCACCGCATGGAATTTGCTTTCTTTCTCTTCTTTCCGCCACAATAGATAGGCGCTCCCTTGGCGGAGTTCTACTGGTCTCGACCACTAGTGGCCGCTGGAAACTTCTCTTTTTCAGCCCTTTCTGCTTCACTATTTTCAGAACTCGGTATACTCGAGATGAAAGAGTCTCACGCTCTTTCTTCCTCAGAGGAATTGGGGCTTCAAGCCGTTGATCCCAAAAAGATTGCTTTAGCTCTCTAGTAGAGCTATTTCTCTTTACCCATATTAAGTTTGCGAACCCGTTCCGGGTCAGAATGTTGGCTTCAGACTCTTGGATAGACAAGTTGGATGGATAAACCGGGAGTTGTTGTTGCTGAGCTCGGAGTTCAGCATTCATTTTCCTTCTCTGCCTTCTAGTGAGTCTTCCTCTAGATGATGAGACCTCAACGTCATTCTTCTTGGGTGCATGTAACCCAGTTGGCAGGGATGTGGTGTTTGCAACCACCACAGAAATATTTCCACCAGCTACGACCCTCTTAGTAGCTGGGGCTTGAGGTTGCGACAACCTTTCGAATATGGAAACCCTCTTATGAGGATTTTCAGTAGCACTAGTAGCCCGTTACGCTGGCAGATGCGTCCGACGTGTAGCAACTTCAGTAGTGGGTAACTGCGCTGGCAGATGCGCGCGATGGATAGGAGCTCTGGCAGTTCTTGCAATAACTACAGGAAAATCAACACTACCAAACTGGATAGTAGCTTCAGTATTCCCGGTCTCAATAATAGCATTTGCCAGCTGAATCCTAGCTCCTCGTCCGAGCTGGACGGTCATCGGGGTGTTCTATAGATTAATCCGCATAAATGAAAGGTAAGGCTTAGTAATCAGAATCTGATACATCACCCCACACTTTCAAAATGCAGAGACTTGCACATAACACAAAGACAAAAATAGACAAATATAATTAGCATAAGCAAGCAATAAAAATAAATTTAAAAAACTCTGTTGAATGCCATATGAATTTGTTGAATGATTATTTTTAGAAAATTCAAGGTTTTGAATCGTTAAATGATCATTTGAAAGAATCAAAATTTGAGTACGAGTTAATATAACTGCTACTATAACACTGAGACGACTAGCCAAAGATGGAAAGAGAAACCATTCCCCAGCGGAGTCGCCAGAAATCTGTGGGCTCCGAAAATTCGGCTCCGGCCTCCGCCCGCTACTGTTGCTTTTTCTTTCGGCGAGGGGAGATCGAAAGGGAAGAGGGAGGTGGAGACCGTCGATTCATTGTTGCGGCTTGGAGGCGTCGGGGTGTGTGAATGAGAAGGAGAGAGGCCAACCGAAGGCTTCTCGTTTCTATCTCATTTTAAAGATACGAAATAAGTGACGATCGAGGCGGGTTCTGAGCGCAAATCGCGGAGAAGCAATGCAAACGACGCCGAGCTATAGGATTTTTACGGGATTTCTGCATGAATTCGGCTGGATTTCAGGTACGATTTAAGCCACTTTTTTCATTCCTTTTGGCTGTGATATGGATATTAACATATGACTCCCATGTGGCGTCATAGTTGAGTGGGTTCTTCCATTTTATCAGTACTTCCTTAATCCCTCCTCCCTGTCACACTCATTTCAGCTCCAATGGTTCCAACACCACCTCCAACTTATCTGTTAGTGTAATGGGTAACTCTGCACTAGATGCTTGATCCCTTATAGCTCTCTTCAATTGTGACACATGGAACACTGCATGTATAGTAGCAACCGGAGATAACTTCAATCAATAAGCCACCGCTCCAATCCTTTTCAATATCTCATAAGGACAATAATATCTTGGGGGCAGCTTCTCATTCATCATGTTAGCTACCACCATTTATCTGTAGGAACGAAACTTCAAGTAAACCCTATCATCTATCTTAAACTGGATGTCCTTTCTGCATTCATTCGTCTGCTTCTTCATTATCTATTAAGCCCTCAACAAATGTATTTTTAGTTCAACCAACATCCTATCCCTCTCCTCCAAGTACTGCTCTATCAAAGAGACTGATTTGCTACTATGTCCAACATGCACCAAGTGAGATGGATCCCTTCCGTTTAACACTTTGAAAGAAGTCATCCGTGAAGCCGAATGTTATAACGTGTTATACCAGTACTCCACCCACACCAACCACTTAGCCCACAGCCGAGGTGTCTCTGAAGCAAAGCATCTCATGTACGTCTCAAGGCTCCTATTTACCACTTTCATATGTCCATCCATCTAGGGGTGGTAAGCAGTGCTCCTCTTTAATAATGTCCCCTACCGTCTAAACAGCCCCCTCCAAAATAATTGAGGAACACCTTCTCTTGGCCGGGCATTATAGACTTTAGTATCTCATGCAATCTGACCACCTCTTTGATGAAGGATGCTGCCACTATCATTGATGTGTACAGATGTCGTAGGGGAATGAAATGAGCATACTTAATCTATCCACAATCATAAAAAATTACTGTAAATCCATCAGATCTAGGTAACTCATTAGGTTGAAGTCTTGTCAATTTTAATCCTTTTAAGAAGGAGAATCAGACTTGAAGTTGAAATTCACTTTTACTTTAACCTGTGTAATATTCTCGGATCTGAAAATTAAAAGTTTAATGTATTGATCGGAGCACACATAAATATTTTAATTTTAAATGCAAACATTAGTTCAACTTGCTTTTAACCCAGCGTAGCATTTTCAAACCCAAAGTATATGAATTTAATACATGATTGGAGCACATACGAGAAATTTTGGATTTAAATGAAATATATGAATTTTAAATAAAAAAGTAATAATGCATTTTTCAAATTTAGTTCATTTCATTTTTAACCCACATGGCATTCTTGAACACAAAAATTAAAAATCTGAAATATTGGTCAGACCACATGTGGGTTATTGATTTCAATTTAAAAAAGGGGATTTTACGGCAATTTGCTTTTATCCTCACACATCATTCCTAGACTTTGTATTTGAATGTTTGGGATGATTATCGGAGCACATGCGACTTATTTTGATTTTAATATTTTGATGCATTGTGCATACTTTCTTAAGCATTGTGCATACTTTTTTATGCCTTTGCACAATATATTTGGATGTTTCACGGTGCATTCCTACAATACACTTACATAAGGCAGTTGCACAAATCTTGATGCATTTACATGTACACACTTGCACGAACTTCGATGCACTTACATAATGTGATTCCATAGTCAATAGTATAGTTGTATGCCCTTTTGTGAAACACAAAGCATTTGTAAGTATCGATGCAATTGAACTATTCATTTGGGGACCCCTAAATAAGATTTCTTTCAGTGATTTAACATGTCCCGCACACTTTGTTAAAATGATTGTGCAATCCTTGATGCACAACAGTGCATTGTTTTGTCTCATTGAAAAAGTATTTTTTCATGGGATGCATTATACGTTCACAAGGCATATTGTTAGCTCATAGGGTCCAAATACATCATAGTCGTGGACTTCTATCACACCACACTAGAAAAGGTGTATAAGTTTTCATAACATGTTTGAAGGCTCGCAATATTTCCCCTCAGCGTCAAAAATGACGCTCAAGGTACTTAGAATTTTCCCGTCGTACTAAAAAAAGCACGCATAGAGTTTGCTCGTTGCATCACAAACATTGCCTACGAGTTTCCCCTGTGTTGACCCGTCAGCTGTACTAAAACAAAAAAAAAAAGAGAAAGAAAATCCCGCTTACCTGCTCTGCCATCTCGCACGTCGTCGCCACGCCTCGCGTCATTTCTCCCCACGTCGTCTGCACGATTCAATCGCGTCGTTAAATGGTCGAAGAAACGAGACCGCCTGCTCTCTCACGATCCCGACATCTCTCTCTCCCGATTCTCCCTCTCCCTTCTCTGTTCGACGCCGCCCCTGCCGGGATCGTAAGTTACGACATTTTGAAAGGAAGCACGACGGGAGCTCGCTGTGATCGCAACTTTCTCCCTATCACGCCCGTCTTCAGCTCCTCCGTGGCCGAACGACTTCGCCTCTCCGACGACTTCTCCTTCCATCCCGATCGGAAGTTACGGCATTTGGATCGGAAGTGCCGACCGGAGCTCATCGTTTCTCCGGCTCTTTCCTTGCTGCTTCGACTTAGCTCCTTCGACGACGTTCCCTTCCTCTCCGTCGGAAGTTCCGACATTTTGATCGGAAACTACAACGGGAGCTCGCTACGGCAGTAACTTTCTCCCTTGTCGAGCGCTTCTTCGATTCCCCGTGGCTGTTCGAGCTTGCACCTTCGACGACCCTGCTGTAGGATCGGGAGTTGGGACATTTGATCGGAAGCATCAACGGGAGCTCGCCACTGTGAAGGCAACTTTCTCCCTTACCTGCACTTCTTCGGCCAAATCCTTGTTACTAAACAGCCTTTAGGGCTGTTTTTATTATATTATTATTATTATTATTATTATTATTATTATTAAATGTTTTAATAATGATAATAATAATCATTAATATAATTAGTTATAATTAACTATGTTTAATTATAATTAATTATATTATTATAATTAATTATAATTACTTAATTTAATTATATATTAATTATTTTTAAATGATAATTAATTAATAAAAATAATTAGTTATGATTAATTAATTTTAATTATAATTAGTTATTCTAATTTAATTAATTATTATTAATTATAATTGATTATAATTAATTAAGTTAATTATAAATTAATTATTTTTAATTATAATTAATCGATATTTATCATAATTAATTATAATTAATTAAATTTAATTATAATTAATTATTTTAATTATTATTAATTATAATTAGTTGCAAAAAAAAAGGAATAAAAAATGGAATCCTCCTTTTGCCTCGATCCACGAGCCACCGCCAGAGTCGCCAAGGTATAAATTCTAACTTAAATCCCGTTCTCGACGTTTGCAGCGGACCGGGGAACCACCTATACGCGCTCTTGTAGCACGGTGGGAGGGAGCCCGGTGCGAAGCATACGACGAGGCGGGTAAGCCCTATACACGCTCTTGTAGCGTGGTGGGGACGGTCCTCGGCCTCGACCTCGACACCGACACCGCCGACACTGCTACGCAAAGGTATGATGGTCCAAAATCCCATTCTCGACGTTTGCAGTGGACCGGAGAACCACCTATACGCGCTTTTGTAGCACGGTAGGAGGGAGCCCGGTGCGACGCATACGACGAGGTGGGAGAGCCCTATACACGCTCTTGTAGCGTGGTGGGGAGTCACTGCTGTTCTGCTATGTCACTGCTGTTCTGGTACGGGTACTGCTGAAGGCCCCATACACGCTCTTGTAGCGTGGTGGGATGAAATTTTGTACGGCCGCGGTGTCCAAGGACACCTACCATACACGCTCTAGTAGCGTGGTGGGAAGGCCCAGCTCCCCAATTTTCCCCCAAACAGGGGATATGCCGGGGTGCTGCCGAAATTTTCACTGAAATGCATAAAGACTTGAACAATTCGAAGACCTTCTTGGACAACAATATAGAAGACCTGTACTCGAACAAAAATACACAGAACTTGAACCAAATGACCAGAGGACCTATACGAAGAACAGTGGACTTGTGGACTAAAACTCTAAGTGATTTTTAAAGGTCAAATTCAAATGAAATAAAATCAAATTGGAATCAAATGCAAATCAATTTGAATATTCAATTGAACTTGCAAGAACTTCAGAAAATCCTGAACCAAAATCAACTTGAACTTGTATTCTAAACTCAAAACTGGAACGAGAAGTGGAAAGCAAGGAACTCAAATTGAACTCAAGCTAGACCGAAACTTGATATGAATGATAAAGGACCTGCATTCAAAAGGACAAAAGATCAAATCACGCACGAGGGAATTCAAACTACAAGGACATTCGTACGTTCAGTAGTGACACAAAGTATGTTGTAAGACCTCGATGCAAGAATTCCTACAACAATTCCTACAATGCCTGTTGATTGAGATGGCAACAGTAGAGACCAACAATCAAAGCTTCATCCTCTACAAATAAATCAGACCACCTGAGATTGGTGAAAGGTGGATATGATGAAAACGACAACGGCCCTCCTACGAATACTCCTAGGAGGTCGTAGCGGATGCAATGGGTCCTTGCAGACAAAAACAAGCAACTTGTGGATAACAACAGTGGGTACCTCGTAGATACAACGAGCCACTATGGGCACAAGTACAGTCAACAACCACCTGAGATTGGTGAAAGGTGGTTTCAATACAAAAGCAAGGGTTCTCCTACAAATACCGCTAGGGTCGTAGCAAGTACAACGGATCCCTACAAATGAGTACAAACCACTTGTGGATAACAACAGTGTATTGAAAGAACAACGAATCACTGTGGACACAAGTACAGATATCACCTACGACGGCGGTGACCAAAATCTCCAAGTATGCCGAGTACAAGGGCGACTCTATATACAAAAAGGATACCCCCTGGCAGAAGGGAGAAGATGTTTGAACAAATTAGAACCAAACTTCCTGGTGTTTCAAAGTCTCTTCTTAGTTCTATAATAAAGAAGAAAACAGTTCTGGTGCCCACAAACTCCAGAAATAATGAATCTACTACACTGACGGTCTCAAAAGGAGTTCTCCTCAAAACAGTAGACTCCAAAGTCCAAAAGAAATCCATTCCTCGGTGAATGAGAAAGGGGAGTCAATATCAAGATGCACGCCACCAGATCCGCAACACTCGTATTAGCGGACAGAAGGCGTGTATAAGCTTTCAAATGAAAAGTTGTATGCATCCAAACGATAGTTATCTACACAACTACAAAATATTTTAAAGTACCCCCACATGAGTACACCGTAGTTTGTATACACATAGGTACACAATGGGGTACTTCTAAATCAGTATAAAAATCACCCGCATGGGCCCCGGCGAGCGTGTTATTGGTACACACGTGACGCCTAGGGATGCTGCGTGGGTCGATAAGTGAATTCTAGTTCGAACCCGATCCTTCTATACGGATCAATAGAAGTCGACAGGGTTCGAACCTTTAAACAAATACACGGCTGTGGAAACCAGTGTATTTGTTTCAATACATTCGTATTAGGCATTCCATGCCTAAAATCAAGAGAATTCACTAAACAAAAGGCATGAAGCCTACGAAACCCGATCCTCCTATATAGAGGAATAGGAGTAGACAGGATTCGAGATATTGAATAAATATACGGTCATGAATGTGATCGGAATATTTATTTTAATACATTCATATTCGGCCTTTAAGGCCTTCAACAAAGAAAGTTCATGAACAAAGGCATGAAGCCTACAGAACCTGATCCTTCTATGCGGATTGATAGGAGTCGACAGGGTTCGAACTATCTAACAAAATACACGGTTGTAGCGACCGGTGTATTTGTTTAAATACATTCTTTTTAGGCCTTCAATGCCTAAATTCAAGAGAATTCACTAAACAAAAGGCATAAAGCCTACGAAACCCAATCCTCCTATATAGAGGAATAGGAGTAGAAAGGGTTCGAGATATTGAATAAATATGCGGTCATGAATGTGATCGGAATATTTATTTTAATACATTCATATTCGGCCTTTAAGGCCTTCAACAAAGAAAGTTCATGAACAAAGGCATGAAGCCTAAAGAACCCGATCCTTCTATACGGATCAATAGGAGTCGACAGGGTTCGAACTATCAAATAGATACACGGTTGTAGCGACGGTGTATTTGTTTAAATACATTCTTTTTAGGCCTTCAATGCCTAAAATCAAGAAAATTCATGAACAAAGGCACAAAGCCTACAGAAACCCGATCCCCTATCGATAAGTTGATAGGGTCGACAAGGTTCAATCAACAAAAGGAAATGATCCCAAAACACCCCGATGATGGCCGTGTTGATTTCTTATCTCAACCGGAGGGGTTTCTCAAATATTTTCAAATGTCATCCCGAAAGTCCACCTCAAATACTCCAAACTCCAAAAATCCACAAAATCCAAAATTCTACAAATCTCAAATTCTAAAGATATTTAAATTGAAATCTATCTATCAGCACTTAAAGCAAAATCCATCCGCCCTCCGCAACAGTCTGTCGGGGTGGACAAATTTAAATAGAACTTCAGCTCACAAAGAGCCGAATGCCTAGTCGAAAATATCACTAGGATCCATTCTCAAACAATCTCCTGCCAGTAAGGACGTGGTACGTGTCCTCTAACCGGCGGTCTGCCGCCAAATGGCCACCGCAGGATAAACGGTTACGACGACCCGGGGCCCTCTGAACCGAGTGGTTTTGCCACCAAATGGCACCACGATATACCGGTTATGGCCAGAGCCAATACGCTCCTTATTGGCATCAAATCCTTGAGATATGAATCAATAGGATATAATCGATAGGGCACAAAGCCCTCTGTAAGCTAAGGTGGATTTAAATTTGTCCCCTTAGACAAACATTCAACCCCAGGTCTACAAGGTCCCCTTGAACGAAGCAACCCATGGCTGCCGACAAGGATCCTTCTGTCAGGTTGGGTCGACTACCTTCTCTGACTAAGTAGACCAGGGACCATGATGGCCCGGGACGACGGAACCATGGGATCTTGATCGGGTCCATCATCCATTCCCCCACCATCTGCTTTAAGTGAAAGATGGTGCAATTTCTATTTTAAATATTAAATCTTTCAATCCAAAATCCAAAAGCCCAACAATTCCCAAATCCAAACCTCCAAACCCAAATCCATTGCTGCTACTATATGCCAGATAACACGTATATTCTACGTATCTGATCGATGACTAGCCTTAATCGAAAGTTCTCTCTCGTGATCGAGAGGGGTAATTAACTATAGGGGCTTGCGCCTATAGGAAACCAGAACTCAGATCATAAAGTCCTCGCAAAATGAGGGCGAAATCTCTGGGTAGTGTCTTATCTACAAACCCATCTGCCTTCCAAAATTTACCTCGGAACCTAATCAGTTAAAACTCCCTCGCCGAGTAACAATAAGAAGAAATCGCGCGGCGGGGAGGCCGGGGTCGAATTTTCGGAGCCCACACCCTGCCATTTTGTTTGTTCCACTGAATGCTTCGTGTTCAAGATTTTAGGGATTTTTGAGTTTGCGAGTTTGATACCTTCGCGCACATTGCGGTGACGACAATGATGAAGACTGGGAGACAACAATGCATATATATTCTTTTTTCTCTTTTTTTCTTATTTATGGAAAGAATTAAAGAGAGAGTGTGTGTGGAGAGAGAGAAGAGAGTAGTGAGAAAGAGGGTGAAGGCAAAGAGAGATAGGAGTTGGGGGTAGGAGAGAAGAGAGAAATAGAGAAAAAGGGTTAGAGAGATAAAGAAGGCTATAGAGAAAACTAGATGAGAAAGAGTGAGAGTATGAGAGAGAGAAGACTCTCTTTATTAGAGAGGAGAGAAAATTGGAGAGAGATAGAGAGAAGGTCGAGGTGGAGTGAGCTAGAAAGAAATAAAGTGATTGAGAGAAAGAGAGAATTGAATAGAAAAAAGGAGGTAGAAAGAAATAGAAAGATGGAGTGAAGGAGAAAGGGAGGATGCAGCTAGAATGGCCAGCTACAAGCTAAAGAAGAGGGATCAACAATAGGTAGGGAGCAGCAACGGCGTGTCGAGCAAGTGGTGGTTGTTGTGCATGGAGGGCGCAGGCGATGGGCGAGCTACTGTAGGGAGCCTAAGAGGAGGCTTAGGGCTTGTCGCAGGCTGGTTTGAGCTAATGTTGGACATGGCTAGGGCTCCTCAGCGAGTATGGCAGGCTAGGGACGTACGATAGAGAGCATGGCAAGGGATGGAGAGTGCTAGTTGATGAGAAATAGAGTATGGGAGAGTCAGAGAGAATGGAGGGAATTGGGGGGGGGTGTCGCATTTAGATCAAGTACAGGCGATGCGCATGCCATGAGCTGCAGCATGAACTCGACATGGAAGGGAATGGAGGATTAGGAATTGTTTGTTTTTTATATTGTGAAATTATTATTTACTATTATATTATTATTATTATTATTATTATTATTATTATTATTATTATTATTATTATATATTTATTTAATTTTTTGGGCAAAAAATGTCATCACGCATGCAAATCGATATTGCGTCATCACCTACCACGTGTGAAATTTCTTTAACTTTCACCACACAAGGACCCCAAGCAACATGGTTGTTGATCTTGATTATTTTTGTTATCGATAACACGATGGCACAGTCCATGTCATGAATAAATGTTATTTGAGTTATTTCAATTTTCTATCAACTTGTTTTGGATTATTTTCACACAAAATTGCATCTTTCATTAATTGCTTTCATCATACTTGGATTGGATTGACCCCAGAGTGATTATAGGTTCACATTGAACTCGTTGATGTGATCAATAATAGATGCTCTTTTAAACATCCAAAGATTAAAAAAATGTACACATAAGATGTACCTTATTAACAAAAGAGGACATCTAATACATATTTCATAATGACTTCATCACACCTTTTGTGGTCTTCTCATTGAGAATGTTGAAAGCAACATTCTCAATAAGATATAGAAAAATAACTTCTTGTGCTTGATTGTCCATTAACTCTCACTCATATTAATAAAGCCAATAACTCACACTCATCCTGGTCAATAGTAGAAGGTTTTGATTCGTTCAAAGGTTAATGAAGCTTTTTTGATAAAAATAATTTTCTAGTTGCACCTTCTAATAATCAAAGTTTTGGCCATCAAATTATTCTAAATATTTTCATCTTACATTGCTCATATATCTATGAAGCTTAACCAAAAGCTCTGATAGCAACAGTTAGGATAATGATAAAATTTTGAACAAAATCAAATAAAAATGAAAAATAAATACGTAAGAAGATCACAATGTGGGCTCCAAAAATTCGGCCCCGCTTTCGCCCGACAGTTTTGCTTTTTCTTCTTCGGGGGAGTTTTAACGGATTAAGTTCCGGGGTAAATTTTGGAAGGCAGATGGGTTTGTAAATAAGACACTACCCAGAGATTTCGCCCTCATTTTATGAGGACTTTATGATCTAAGTTTTGGTTTCCTATAGGCGCAAGCCCCTATAGTTAATTACCCCTCCCGATAACGAGAGAAAACGTTCGATTAAGGCTATTCATCAATCAGATACGTAAAGATACGTGTTATCTGGCATATAGTAGCAACATGGGCATAGGTATTTGAAAAGTTCGGATGTTTGGAATTTGGGTTCGAAGATTTGATATTTAAAATGAAAATTTCACCATCTTGCACTTAAAGCGAATGGTGGGGGAATTGATGATGGACCCGATCAAGATCCCATGGTTCCGTCGTCCCGGGCCATCGTGGTCCCTAGTCTACTTAATCAGAGGAGGTAGTCGACCCAACCTAATAGAAGGATCCTTGTCGGCAGGTATGGATTGCTTCGTCCAAGGGGACCTTGTAGACTTAGGGTGAATGTTTGTCTAAGGGGACAAATTTGAATCCACCTTAGCTAACAGAGGGCTTTGTGCCCTATCGATCATATCCTATTGATTCATATCTTAATGATTTGATGTCGCTAAGGAGCGTATTGGCTCTAATCATAACCGGTATTTCGTAGTGTCATTTGGCGGCAAAACAACTCGGTTCAGAGGGCCCCGAGTCATAACCGTTTATATTGTGGTGTCATTTGGTGGAAAACATGCCGGTTAGAGGACACGAACCACATCCTTATTGGCAGGAGATTGTTTGAGAATGGATTCTAGTGATATTTTCGACCAGGCATTAGCTCTACGTGAACTGAAGTAAATTTTAATTTATCAACCCCGACAAACTGTTGTGAAGGGTGGATGTATTTTGTTTTAAATGGTTGGATGGTTGAATTTCAATTTTAAATATCTTGAAATTTGGATTTTTGAATTTTTTGAGGCATTTGAAAGTATTTGGAATGGACCCCTCCGGTTGAGATTTTCGTTCAACGCGACCATCATCAGGGTGGTTGGGATCATTTCCATTTGATTAAACCTTGTCGATCTTATCAACTTGCCGATAGGGGATCGGGTTTCATAGGATTTTTGCCTTTATTAGTGAATTCATATTGTTATAGGCCTTGAAAGCCTAATATGAATGTATTAAAATAAATATATCAGTCGCCGCAACCGTATATTTGTTTGATGGTTCGAACCCTGTCGACTCCTATTGATCTGTATAGAAGGATCGGTTCGAACTTGAATTCACTTATTGACCTACACAACATCCCTAAACGTCACGTGTGTACCAATAATACGCTCGTCGGGGCCCATGCAGGTGTTTGATTGTACATACCCCTTGTGTACCTATGTGTATACAAACTACGGAGCATGTACATGGGTACTTTGAAATATTTTAGTTGTGCAGGTAACTGCCATTTGAGTGCACACAACTTTTTCATTTAAGAGCTTATATACGTCTTCTGTCCGCTAATGCGAGTGTTGCGAATCCGGTAGCGTGTTGTAGTAGCTTCCAAATAGAATTGTGCGCTCCTTTATACAGATAGACTGTCGTGCACTACTTACATGATTTTTGCAGGTATATTGTAGTACACTAACGAATATCTTGCTTTTGGATTTAGGTGAATCATAGCGTTGTCACCTGAATCTCATGAGATATTTCATTATTATGATACAAACTTCCTTTTCTCATTCATCGGAAGGTCCTTCTAGACATTGAAATCAGTGATCGCTGCCTTAAAAAGAACTCCTTTCTAGCTCTTTAATGTAGTAGACTTGTTATTTCCGGTGTTTGTGGATACCATAACTGTTTTCTTCCTAAGTATAAGACCAAGAAGAAATCTTGGAACACCATGAAGTTTAGTTCTAATTTGTTCAAACATCCCTTCCCTTCTGCCATGGGGTGTCCTTTTTCGTATATCGAGTTATCTTTATACCCAACGTTCTTTGCAACATCTCAATCACCACTGTTGTAGGTGATACTTGTACTTGTGTCCACAAGGGTTCGTTGCGCTTACGATATACTCATTGTTGTTATCTACGAGTGGCTCGTGTTTATTTGAAGGAACTCATTGCATTCACTACGAGCTTCTAGAAGTGTTCGTAAAATAGCCATTATTTCTGCATCGTATCCACCTTTCACCAATCTCAGGTGGTGTGATGTACTTGTTTGCCACTTTCAATTAACAGTGTTACCATTTCATTCTTGTAGGGATTGTCGTAGGAGTCTATTGCATCTGCATTATGTCTGCCTTTGTCACTCGATAGGTCCTTTACTATTGATCTCCGGTATCACCTTCTTCAATCAACAGGCGTTGTCACTTGTGTTGGAGATTCTAATAGCACAAACAGGACACACATATGCATTCTGCATCCATCTGTAGTCCATGCAAGTATGGCGCATTTGACCTCGTAGGGGCTCGTATGTGCTTCAAATGTATTTCATTGTGTATGTTTGTAAGAACGTTTTGTTGCTTTGATTGCATATTTCAAATCACTTGGGTTTCCTTGATCATCTCTTGCATGCATTGAGATTTCACCTCCCACTTGCAACTTGTACAACGACGTCGGACATAGAGATATTGTTGCATTTGTCACTGATCTTTATCAACAAGATTAGCATCATTATCTAGCCAAACTACAATTTTTATCTTAGACATTTAAGTTATGCTTCGTGCCACTTGTTTGATACTCAAGCTATAATCTAGTTCGATATTTGAGTTCATTACAAATTCAAGTGTTCAAGTAATGTTAGGAATTGCAAGTCCAGTGCATACGCACTATGTCATATTTAAGTCCAAGTTTCACTTGAAGTTGTACAGTTTGAGTTCAAGTGCTTGTTCAGATTGATTTTAATTCAGCTCCAATTTGATTTTATTTTTACTTTGGTTTGACCTTTTATTTATCATTTAGATTTTGTTCGGGTCCACAAGTCATTGTTCATTTGAGTCCAAGTTCTAGTGCATGTCCTTTTTGAGTTCAAACAAGTCCAAGTGCGGTCATATATTCACCCGAAATTTCGGTAGCCTCCCGGCATCTCCCCTGTTTAGAGAAAAAATACGAAAAACTGGGCCTTCCGCCATGCTAGAGAAAAGCTTGTACGGTAGGTGCCCTCGTACGAGGACACCGCGGCCGTGAAAACTTCAACCCCACCACGCTAGATAAATGCGTGTATGGGTCTTCGGTACCTGTTACAAGAGAGAAGCAGTTGTTTCCCCGCAGGTGCAGAGCCGCATACGAGTACATAAAAGATATCCCGGCAATGCTAAGAAAAGCGTGCACCAGGCCTACCCGCCTCGTCGTAGGTGTTGCACCGAGTTCCCTCCCACCACGCTAGAGAAAAGCGTGCATAGGTGGTTTGTCGGCTCGACACGTACGCCGAGAACATAATTTTGGGACCGAGGGCTGCTCACTTATCTCGTCGTAGGTGTCGCACCGGGTTCCCTTTCCACCACGCTAGAGAAAAGCGTGTATGGTCTAGGGGTGTTAATATTGGACCCGACTCGAAAACCCGACCCAAACCCAACCCAAAAATTTTGGGTTTAGGTTGACCTGAACCCGATGCAGGTCGAGTTCGAGTCCAAAAAATCAGCCCGTTTGCAAAACTGGGTCGGGTTTGAGTTGACCCGAAAACCTGAAAATGACCCGGAAAACCCGTCTGCTTGCTCTGCTCGCGTTTCCTGCCCCGCGGCCCACCTGTCTGATTGTCCCGGCTGCCCGCGTGCATCGAGCTACGAAAACTGTCCGCGTAGCCTGCCCGCCTGTCCCTTGTTGTTGCGTGACCAGCTGTCGTGTGCCCGCCTGCCCCCGCTGTCGCGTAGTCGAGCTGCAGATACTGCCCGCGTACCCGTTCAGCCAGCTGCGTTGTCGCGCGATGCCGAAGCCAACCCGAATGACGGCTGCCGAAGTAGTGTGATTTGTGCCATTGCTGAAGCCGAAACGGGTCGGGTTCGGGTCCGGAAAATCGACCCATATGCAAAAACGGGTCAGGTTTTGATTGACATGAATAGTGCTGGGTTAGTTCCGGATTCGACCCGAACCCGACCCGTGACCCGAAATTGACACCCCTAATATGAGTTGTTTGTCGGCTTGACACGCACATCGAGGTAAAGGAGGGTTTAAGTTTAAGAAATTATACCTTTGGCGGCCGGCGAACCGGCGGTGGAGGCTCGTGCATCGAGGTGGAGGAGAGACACAATTTTTTATTAATTATAATTAATATCAATTAATTAAATAATTATTTTTAATTAATCATTTGTAATTAATTAATTAAAATTTATTTAAATTAATTAAAACAATAAGTTATAATTAATTTAAAATTAATTATAATTAATGTTAATAAAATATAATTAATTAATTAATAACTAATTTATAAATTATGATTAATCAAAAAAAATAATCATAATTAATTATACTTAATTAATATAACTATAATTAAAATTATATTACATTACTTATATTAAAAAAATTTTAATCCCTCGGTTCGGCGAATTCACGGGATTAAGTTGGAGATGCGCGTGAAAGGTAGCAAGTTACCTTCCCACACAACAAGCTCCCGTTCGTGCTTCCGATCCGGCAGGTAGGGAATGTCGTCGAGGGAGCAAGGTCGGACGGCAACATAGGAGTCGGAGTAGCAACAGGAAGGGGAGGAAGTTACTTCGCAGCCGACGAGCCTCCGTATTGCTTCCGATCAAAATGTCGGATTTCCGACCCGACGGGAAGGGAAAGTCTTCGGAGCGAAGTCGCGCTCAACAGGGAGAAAGTTATCTTCACACAAGCGAGATCCTGTTCAGGCTTCTGAACAAAATGTTGTAAGCTCCGTTCCTACGAGGAGGGTCGTCGAAGGAGCGTAGTCGAACCGCACGAAGGAGCCAAATTAGCAATGGGAAGGGAGAAAGTTTTCTCCACAACGAGTGAGCTCCAAGTCGTCGCTGGAGGGAGCGAGAGAAAGAGAGCGGGAGCGAGAGAAAGAGAGCGGGAGCAAGGGTCGAGAGCCAAAAGAGCGAGCGCGAGAGAGAGAGAGGTCGAAGGCCTCGTCTCTTCGGTCTTTTAACGATGCAAACGAGTCGTGCGGGCAACGTGGGAGAAGCGACATCTGCGCGCAGGGGATGGCGACAATGTGCGAACGACGTGCGGACGTGCGTGATGGCCTCAGCAGAGAGCAGGTATGATAAATTTTTTTTCTCTTTTTTTTCGGTTCACAGGTCAACACACAATAAGAAAACAAACATTTTTACATAGTTTAGTGATATTCACTTATTTCTATGGTCACACAGAGATCCGATATTTTACTAAATTTTGAAAGAGTACATAAAAAAAAAATTCATACACAAGAAAATAAAGCTAGAGCTACAAATTCCTCTATATCAATGCCAGAGAGAATGCAACTACCTACTACAAAAATAAGGGAGGCATGTGGAGAATAAGATATTGTTGTTTATATTATAGCTTTGTTTCTCAGCTGAGAAAACTTATTTCTCTTTTCTCAAATCAACTACAAAAGTTTCTCCCTATTATGACTGAAAGCTTAAGCCTTTTCTCTCACCATCTTTATTTTTATTTTTTTTTTGCTTGTAATTGTGGTATGCTTCAACAAAATAGAATTCGTCTTCTTGTAGTGCTTCAAGGTGATAGAAAGTAAGTTTCAATTTATTAGATAAATAGTCGTAGGTATCATAATATAGATATTAGGTAAATAGTGATATGTAATAAATTTTAGGAGGTAGGCAGTTGATAGCAGGTAAGAAACTTGTATGAGTTAGATGAAGTAATTTTATCTTCATACTTTAATAGACAGATCCAATTTTGATTGCTCGACAACCTACTAACATTTATTCTTCTCTTCTTCATGGAAGCCTGTCCTACAGCTTGATATCCAAGTCAAACATCATCTCCAATGAAAAAAGAAAAAGAATGAACACACCAAAGTTCAAAGATAAATCAGAATTTGTTTGCGTATAAATATAGTTCCGCATGTATTTGTATGTCTAACAGTCATTTTCATAGCATGCTTACCTCCTCATGCTTGTCTATATCGGGAATAAAGCCGCAATCAAGGCATCAAAGTTGGGATCATCTCTTAACGAACGCCTAGTTGCACAGCGAGTGCGACAAACTGGACATTCCTTGTTCCTGCAGAAGTTACAATAAAGTTAAAAAAATAATCTGTACATGCCACAATAATAATATAAAGAAGCTAATAAAAATTATCCGAATAATTTCATGGCGTGTATAATTTTTGATAGATAAATAATTAAGTAGCTACATAGCGTACCCAACGCGCATAGCTTTGTCAATACATTCTTTGCAAAGCGATGTAAGCACTCCATAAATGCTCTCGTCTTCCGAATAATCTCTAATTTTTTCTTTATTTATGAGAAATTTAATTTCACTTACACTATAAAAATTTTTACAGTCACATATTCTTAAATCAATCTTAAAAATAAAAAACTAAGAAATTCATGTATTTGCATATTCTTTCTTAATTCATTAAAAATTTACTAAAAATTATAATAATAGATTAAAGTTTATATTGTGCTCATCAAAATTTAGATGATTAGTCTTATTTGAATAGATAATTAATATTAATTTTATAAATACACAAAATTTAATTGTAATATTACAAAATTGCCTGTTTTATTTTACATATAAGCAGCATCTAGAAATTTGGAGCCTTTAACAAAAGTTATTGAAACATCTTCTTACAGCTCTTGTAGGTGATTTATAATATCCTAATAAATTCAAAATTATTAAATTGTGTTTTTTAAAATTTGAAAATTATTTAATGTGAATAGGGGTAAAATTATCTAGTTATGTGATATTTATTTCATAATTTATAAATTTATAATGATTGAGGTTTCTTAATTACATTTGTATTAGCTTATTAAACATTTAATTAGACAGCAAGGTAGTTTAAATAAGCATCTGCGTAATTAGATCATGTTTTCTAAATAAATTATAATAATAAACAATACCGTTGTGTTAAACTTCGATATATTTTAGCGAGAACTGAAAAATTCATTTCAAGAACATGCAAATTATTTTGATTTTTAATTGGCACATTTATATTAATATTTAACTTATGATTATGATAATTAAATATTTAGTAATTAAATTATAAAGAAAATAATTAATCTGAAATAATTAGTTAATTAAAATTATAATATTTAAAATAATAAAAAATAAGAAAATTTACTTTAATCTGAAACATAAACAATGTTAACTTTATAATACATATATTGTTTGTTAATTTTTATAAGTTTAATTCGTAGAATGAATTTAATTTTTTATGTTTTAGTTTTATTTATTAATATAATTTTAAGATATCAAAATATTTATAAAAAGCAAATAATTTTACGAATAAAGCAAAATCATAACCTATGTTGAAACACCGTCGGGCGTTGTTTGCAGAAAGTGCGATTTACTTAAGTGGGTATAGTAAATCATTAATGTAAATCGCAGTTTAGTAAATCCTGGAGTGCGTGTAAATCTTAAAAAAATGTTTGGTATGCAGCGTGTAAAATCTGTTAAATCTTAAGAAACGTTTGATAACTATTTCGAGAATTTATATCAGGTAGTAGATTTAATGTGAAAGAAGATAATATAAATTAAAATGATAAATTATAAATTAAAAAATAATAATGTGTTATAAGAATTTAATAATATGTATCATTACACGACTACTCATAGGGCTGTCAATCGGGTTGCCGGGTCGGTTCGGTCGAACCCGAACTGGTCCCGAAAGCTAAAACGGGTCGACCTGAAACCCGACCCGTTTAGTTATACGGGTTCCAATTGTTTGACCCGATCCGACGGCTTTAATCAGCCAGCGGTTGACCCGAACCTCCGCCAACCCGAAATTTTTTGATGAAAAAAAAAATTTAAAACATAAAAATTTATGAAATTAATTGACTAATAAACCAAAAAAACAATGAAAATAATAATGAAATACAAAAAATTATGATTAACAAACAAAAACTGCTAATTTCTATAATACAAATACATTACATTTACAATATAAATTTACAATTTACAAATAAATATCCGGACAACATATGGAGCGCAGAGATGAGCACACACGATTACAATTTACAAATACACAAAGCTGGCAAAATGAGCGTAAATTAACAACCAAGAGTTGTGTTGCCAGCTCAAAGCTCAAGTGCTACTAAGTCATTAGATCTGACAATGAACAAGCTAGGTTCATTCGACTCTCGAACAAATTAACACGTTGCAAGGCTGACGCAGCCGCAAAATTATGACGGGTAAAGCCACAGCTCAGGTCAAGGAATCACCGCTTAGGCTGTAGGGGGCATTTGGCTCAGAATGAAACCTAGTGAAAATTAAGCATCATTGTTAGTCAGCAACAATATTTAAAAATTTTGCTCTCGCCAAGATTACAAAATGAGCATACAGATTT
Organism: Dendrobium nobile; assembly: GCA_022539455.1. Taxonomy (NCBI): domain Eukaryota; kingdom Viridiplantae; phylum Streptophyta; class Magnoliopsida; order Asparagales; family Orchidaceae; genus Dendrobium; species Dendrobium nobile. The sequence goes on along the minus strand of CM039728.1, from coordinate 54,800,869 downwards.
TATAATTTTAGTACTATTCAGTGAAATTAGTATATAGCTCAAATCAAAAAATCTTATTCTCATTGTAAACATGGTTGCAAAAATTTTTATTTATGTATTGCCACTGTTCTATAAATTCATAATGTCTTTCATCTATTGCTATATAGTAATAATAAATCTAACATTACACTAGAAAATTTCAGAAGTATGAAGACCAAGTGAGCACATGAGCAACCAAAAAATGTTTTTTTTTTGCAATGGACTGCCTAGCAGGCTTGCAGAGTGCAGACAATATATGCAAGCAGCAAGCGGCACCTGCTTCCGGACGACACTGGCCACTACAGTCTACAAAGCCATACAAAGTAACAATCAGAGCATAAGTACATAACCACTCATCCAGTAGGATTCAGGCATCAAAGGCCTAAATAGGCCAACAATCCAACATAACCAATTAACTATTTAACCATCAGGTTTCTGCATCAAGGGCACCTAACAGGAGTACATGCAAATGGTACAACAATCAACATAACGCTATGCGGATTCACCATTCTTTTATTTTTTTTCACTGATTCACTTATTCAGGCTATAACAAAATTCAAAGGCCCCAGGCCCCCCATCAGTGCCAACATAACCATCAACCTGAGACCTTTTCTCTTTCATAAGAATAATGATAATATAACATTAAAAAAACATATACTTGAAAAAAGTTGATGCGTCTTTAGGAGTTATACGCGCGGTAGTGAAATATATAGTTTAATGTCTTCATATGGACGAAGATCATCACCGACAACAGATTAGTGAGGAGGGAGTAGCATTCAATAAGAGAGCACCAAGTTTTATACTGGAAAACCCAAAAGGGGAAAACGCACGGGGCTGGCCCAGTTTGAATGAATCCACATATTTGCAGTCGATTACAATGAGGCCCGTCCTCTGGAGAAAGCATTGGATATGAGTATCCATGTACATCATATTATAATGCTACATGGGGAGTTCATATATCATAGTTTGTTTGGTCTGAAGGAATCGTAGTTGTCAGGAGACGCGGGTTAGAAAGAAGTTAGTCTGTTGATGAAGGTCGGGAAGGACCATAGTAGGCGACAGAGGTTGGAAGCACCGTAGTCTCGCCGAGATACGCAGGTTAGAAAGATCGTTGTCATAGATGAGAGTCAGAAGGCACATAGTATGACGGGAGGTCGGAAAGACGTGTAGTCGGCGAAGAACCGGGGTCAAAAGTACTGTTGTCCTTTGATGAAGGCGGAAGGCCTTGATAGAGCGACGGAGTTCTAAAGGACGTATTTCAGGCAAGACTGCTGTCAAAAGACCGATTGTTCAGTTGATGGAGTGTCAGAAGGAAAAACAATAGTAAGGACGACGGAGGTCGGAAGGACCGTAGTTCGCTATGAGGACCGGGGTCAGAAAGGACCGTTGTCCTGGTGATGGAGGTCGTAAGGACCGTAGTTGGTGCGAAGGTATGAAGGACCATAGTCGACAGTATTATTGGAGAACTCTGGGCATCAAGGTGGGGTCCTGGTGGAGCTCAGACCTCAGTAGTGGTCCGCGGAAGTCTGGGCTCATGTGATGTTTTCTGGTGGAGCACAAACGGCACTTTTGATGATGATCTGGCGTAAAGAGGGCAGTCTGGCGAAGTGGGGACCTCATGTAGGGTGGCTGCGAGGTGAGGGCCCTGGTGAAGGTGAGGGCCTCTAGGCGAAGTGAGGGCCTCAGGAGATAGGTGAGAGTGCTTGTGAAGGTGCAGGGCCTCAGTGGTGGATCCGGACGAGTCCCTCGACAAGGTCCGCGGTTCCTGGTAGGCCTGCAGGCTCGGTGGTCCGGCGAAGTTCCGGCGGTGGTTCCGCAGGGTGTAGGGGCCTCAGGGTGGTGGTCGTCAGCTCCGTGGTGGTCCGGCGAGCTCGCGGGTGGTCCGGAACTCCGCTCGGCGAGTCCGACGGTGGTTCGGCGAGGCTCTCGGTGGTGCCGACGAGGTCTCCGGCGTGGTCGAGGAGGAGCTTCTCATCTCTTCCTATCTCCTTCATTCTCTTCTCTCTTCTTTTCTTTGCTTGGGTCCCCCTCCTCAAGAAGAAATGGAAGGGTCTTTTTATAGATTTTTCTGGAGTGGCATTGACTCGTTAAATAGGCATGAGATCAGATGCGAATATAGGGAGTGGTCGAATGGACGTACGATATTGAATCCTCGATGTGCACCTTTCATTGACATTGAAGGCGTAGTAATCGGAATTCAACAATCTTGGGCTCGTTGGATTTCGTCTATCAGCCGCTCGATTCGACTATAAGTCGCTAACATTGACTCGTTTGTAATAAATTTGTTCGACTTTCCAAAGTGCATCAGGGGCTTGATTGGGCCAATTGGGCTCGGATCAAGAAATTTGTGTCATTGGGTTCGTATTTTGAGATCTCAGTTTTGTATTAAATGCTGAAATCGAGGACAGATGCTCCTGAATTTAATTTTGATATTTCTTCGGATTGTATTTTGCTTCGTAGATTCTGCCCGTTCCAATAAATTTCAGATGACGAATCAAAAGTTATAATAATTAGATAATAATTAATTAGATATTTTAATTGCTATTATTCAATCAACTTAAATTAGATAATTAAGTTAATGTACTAAAATTATAATAAATTATTTAATTATTCTTACCTTATTAATTAATATTTTAAATTAATTAATTAAGCTTAATCACATAGGCGTCCTAGGTTTTCCTCATTTCGTCTTTTACTTTTCGTCCATTTTATGTTCAGGCTTGGTTGTTTCGGCAGGAAGGATGTAGTAGTATTGCACGGATGGGCTTCTTTACGGCTCCTCCGCACTGTGTTCGATAAGCACCTTCGACGGCTCTTTCCATTCCTGCGGATCGGGATTTACGTACTTTTGATACGTAGCAACAACGGGCTCGCTGGCTGTGAGGTAGCTTTCTCCCTTTCAGCGCTTCTCGGCCAAATCCCGTAAATCCGCCGAACCAGGGATTTTGTAAATCCTCGGGATTTATGCCGTAAAATCTTTAAATCCGGGAATTATCTATCGTGATAAAACCGTTTGTCTATTAGCTAAATCCCGCTGTAAAATCCATACCAACAGCCTCCTAATGTCCGAAACCTGTCTTTCTTAGGCACAGAGGCGAGGAAGTTGCAGTGGGAGCTCGCTGTAGAATTCATCATGCCGGATGTGGAAGGCATAGGCGGGAAGCTCTTCTTCTCTTGCCAAAACCGTGGATGTGGAATCACCTCTTCGACGATGAGAACCCGCAAACCGATGAAGCGGAACTTGTCCCAAGATGAGATCAACAAGGATTTGCTAAGCGAATTGAGTACAACAAGAAGCCGAGAGGGCTCACCAGAAGTGCAGTGCTCAAAGAAGCCGCGGCGTCATCTCCGACTCCGACAGGTCTTCTGAGAATCCTCCGACGAAAGAAGTAAAGATGACTACCATTTCTATGATGCTCTTGTTAAGGTGAGAAGAATGGAACCCGCCATCATGCTAAAAGGATGCGAAAAGCCCTTTTTGCCTACATCTTGAGACGAAGAGAAGTAGGCAGAGGAGAACAAGTCTAAAGCCAACCAAAAATGAAAAACCTTTGTACTGGAAGGACGTTCATGGCTAGCAATTGGCTTGAAGAGGGCCGGTAGTTGAGGAAGAACCGCTGCTAGAAAAACCCGTAAGGTGTATAGCAGAGAGCAGGTTGAAGGCATAAAGGCTTTTCTGCAAGCAGTAGAAGGAAAGCATTGGGTCTGATGATGATCATATCGTGATTAATGAGCAGAAGATTAGAGCGCTAGAAAATGACACGTGACGTTGTTGAGGAATGTAGAGAGGATTCATAGGTGGACGAATTCTTTGGAGAAGATGGTGAACGAACGACGATGATATGTTCTATGAAAAATTATTGCTTAACACAGTGGGTGAGAAGGAGGCACAAAAGAACATTATGATGATATTGGGGTTACAGAGGGTGATGATGAGCTGGAAAAGGCAGGTAACAATATGAGGAAGAGTATAACCTTCCCGTCATGAGAAGGGAAAAGAGGATCGAGTATTGGGTCATTCTAGGATTACAGAGGGTATCAGTGAGGAAGAAAGCAGGGTCCAACAGAAAGACACAAAAGGAAGAGCAAGGAAGTAGAGGATGGCACAAGCAGAGTTGAGGAGGAAGGAGGAGCTGAAAAACAGCTTAATGAATTTGAAAAGAATGAAGATTACAGGAGAAGCTTGAGTAGATCGGGCTACTGCTGGGTTGGAGAGGAAGTGCCTGCATCATGATGCGTGCTTGCCTTGAGGAAGTTTTGACCCACAAGAATATGCATAAGGGCCTATGGAAGAGAGATTTTAGTGCAGTAAATTACAATATTGGGACGTTGTATCCTGGATTTTGGAAGTTATGAGGGGATGACCTAGAGAAGCCAGACTTTGAGAAGGAGACAAACTTCTAGGGTTTGTACAAAAGGTTGGGGAATTCCGTTGATACATATGGAGGGGTTTGAGGGTATGAGAAATATAATGTTGAAGAAAAATTGATGAAGAGGATAGAGCCCTCCCATGTGGAGGTAAGAGGTAGAGGAAAACGAAAGATTTATTGAGAGAAAAATGCAACTGAACAGGAATTGGGGGGGGGGGGGGGGGGGGGGGGGGGGTTCTGGATGAGATTATAAGCTTGACTACGAGGGAACCATTGGAAGATCAGAAAACTAGATTCAAGTATAGGTCCGTCCAGCTGCTTCATATGGGCTACAGACCGAGGAGATATTAATGGCAATGAATAAAGACTTGTAATCAGTATGTTTCACTCAAGAAGTTAGCACCTTACCGTGAGAAGGAATGGAGGTGACATTTCACCAATGTTTGGAAGAAGAAATGATTCTACAAGGGTGAATTAGATGTAAAATATCTAGCAAGAACACAGGACAGGAAAATCAAACTCGCCGGAGAGTATAGGATAAATAGGTGCAAGCTAATGGAGATGCAATACCTCATCCAAGCGCAGCAGAAAGAGGCTACATGCATGCCCACTGAAATTGTCCAAATTCTCGGTTTAGTGCTATGGTAAAGATACCCTCTAAGTCCCTAGAAACATAAGCATTAAACACAGAATTTAGAAAAAAACTTCGTGAAAGTGTTGGTTTTTTGTGAACGCAGAAAGATTGTTTTTGGCCAGAAAAAAATACTTTTACTACTAGAATAGGTTCTACAATGCAGGAAATAAGTTGCTCTAGTCTTCCTGTCATAATAACATACTTTTAATTGAAAAAACCAACGCATGATAAGGAAGCTGTTTGTTAGCTGTACTTATATATGTTTTCTTTAAGAGCTAAAATCTATATGTATCCATTGCTAGTCTGGTTGAATGAGTGCTGATTCTTTCATTTATCACTGGCATAATGAAAGGAAGAATCTCTAGATACCTTTTTGAGAGTTGTAAATGCAAATTTTTCTTTCGGCTTCTTAATTGCTATTAATGGAATCATCAGAAAGCTATCAGCTCTGTTACTCTATTATTCCTTTTATTCATAGGCAAATCCGTCAGGTCAGATTTTAACTGCCTCACAAACAAGCTCTCCTGCTTTTGCTGCTGCCAATACCCCATGGCCATGAAACTTCATACTGAGTTCCATTACTCCAGTTTGTTCTTTGTGACTAGGACAAAAAAAAAAAAAAAAAAAATCGTGTTATTAGTCTAAGCCTACCTGGGGTTGGTCTCCTTGGCCCAATTCCTGCAAACACACTTGGTAAATAAGCTTGATGCTCTTCAGTTTTAAGGCCTCGAATCAATGGCCTTGCCTCTAATATTCCTCCTGTTGTCCATCATATTCCTTCTCTGCACTCACTCTTCCTTCAATACATAACAATTTATCTGGTGACTTACCCAATTTGCTCACACCAAACCTTAACCTTCTTTGACGTTTCTTATAACTCTTTTTTAGGAGAAATTCCCTTAGAAATCCACATTCTAAATCACCTAACTGTGCATTTGTTTTTACAGAACAACTCATCAGATAATATTCCTGCCTCAAGCTACCCAAAACTAAAGCATTTAAATTTGAGCTCTTTCATATCAATCTTAGTGGGTATATACCAATCTCCCTCTAAATCTTCCCAAAAGAGTTATACTTCTGGAAATAACCAGATGGCAAGAATATCCATACGATATCTAAGTTAAGATGGAAGTGGCAAGTATACGAGTATACAATGTTGGCAAATAGTTCATATATTCTTAAAATGTACTTAATCGAAAGCTTATAGTATGATAAACAGTAATGTTTGCATTAAAGAATTTATAATTACTTATATCTGAATGTCAACTTTTGTCATGTAGAAATATGTTCAATTACTTTTACAGATAGATTGGCATATCTTAATTTTTTATGAATAAGGCATTTTTCTGTTGGTGTAACCTATTTTCATTTTTCAGCTTACTTTAAGATGGGGTTCATGTATGGCTGTGGCTCTGAAAGAACTGTGAAGAAGAGCCGTCTGGGAATAAGGTAAGTCCATTACGTTGCAGCTAATTATTAGCTCCATTGTTGGAAAAAAGGTCAACTTTTTAACAATCAGTTGAATGCATTTTAGTTCAGGATAAATTTTCACAATCAACTGAATGCCTTTTAATAAAAGTTGCACTTCAAGGTATGTTGTGTACATTAAGCATGTTAGTATGTTACAGAACTAGAATTTTTTGTTCTCTGTTTGTGTAGATAGCATCACTGCTTCATATACAATGAATAGAAAGATTTTCTATTTGCTATCAAATAATGGGAATTCTTGTTGAAATGAATAAAATATTACTTAGCTAATTTAGTTTGCATGAACAGTGTTCATGGTATAAACAATTAACTTCTTGTTTTTTGATTGTTAGAATAATGGGAATTCTTGTTGAAATGAATCAAAGGCCATGCATTAAGATAACAAATGGTTTCATGTAAGAAGCAAAATGTAAATTAATGCCCGCGTTGTTCAATAAAAAAAAAACAGAGCAACAGGCCAGATAATGAACAATTGAAAGAGCAATAGGGGCCGACAAAACATAAACAAATTTGATTAAAGAGTTCAGAAGAAACATCATAAATGCATTTTGTAGATAATTTATGAAGTAATTAGTTGAAAGTGATGTGTGGAGTCGTTGTGGGATGGTGCCGAATGCGAAAAATGAAAGGTGGTGGGAGAGTATGATCCAAGCTAGGTCAAATGAGAATATCCTGTTTGCTGCCGATAATTGAAGCACTGGATGAACGTAAATGTTGCAATGGATAAGGGTTGAAGGTGGAAGGAGGAAGCCGAAATGATGGACATAACTGTTAAATTGCGAAGGAGGGAACGAGCTGGACGACGTGCTTGAAAAGGTTGCTCGGGGACGTGCCGTCGGGCGTGCGAACATGGTGGGGGTAAAAAAGGGTTTTTCATTTTTAAATTGACGTATCATTCGGAGTAAGTGGCATTTTTTCCCTTGTCCGACCGACAAAACAATGAAGTTATAGGATAACGTATTGTACAAAAGTCATGTTAACAAACAATGAGTACTAACTGTTTTTCTCCGATGCGAATTGAAAACGGCATAATTAATCAGAAAAAAACGAGCCCCTCATCTTCTATTGCTGGATTTGAAATAAGCAATTTATGTTTGACCAAATTCCAATTTAAACTGTTCTACCTTTGACAGTTTTTGAAGGTATCATACTCATCCTACATCTTTTTCTTAGTAAAACTTTCTTATACTCCTGTGAGGGTGAACCTTTCCTCCCAGTTAGTTAATAATGTTATTCTGATTAAAAAATCTACTTACATTCATACCTTTTGTTGGGATTGTGTGCATTCTCTAATCATTCTAATGGAAGCATTTATTCTTTATTTTGCTGTTAGGAAAAAAAATTAGTTCATTACTTTTGGAGCAAAATTTTTATTAGGATCCAGGACAAAATTAACTAATTTGCAAGTCAACTTTGAATTTTTTTTTTTTTTTGCATAAATTTTTCTATTTTGCAAGATAGCAAACAGCAGAACTAAAAGAAATTATCTTGTAATATTTAGAGCTATTTTGTATAATATTTAGAGATGAGTTGTAAACATTTTAAATTGTCTTATATTTGAACTTTTTTTTGTTGTGAGTTATCCAGACTTTTTAAAATGTGCATATGATTAAAGTCTTGTTTGGGACATCTTTTTTACTATTTTTAAACAGCAGGCGCTTTCTAGGTCCTAATTTATTCTGATATCTATAGACAATTGTTGCACATATGCGCTTTGGCAGGTCATCCTATAAATTTTAACTAGCTTAGGCGAGGCTATGGTTTGAATGTTGCTGTGCTTGTTTACTTGTGGCTCATTCATGATTTGTGTTTTTCATGTTTTTGAATAGGAATTTTTATCTATGGTATTTAATTTTTTATATAGAAATAATTTATGTTTTGTTTAAAAATGATTATTTTTTGTTTAGATCAATATGAGTTATGATAAAATTCATGATGTTGGATAATTATGAGATAGTAATGTAACAAAAGTGACATATACTTGCTTTATATAGATTATAATCTATAGAAAAGCTAATTGGAGTTGTAATTTTGCCCTTCCCGAATTTGGTGTGGAGTGGGTGTGGAGGGTAGACGAAAGTTTTTCTTCTAAGTGTTGGAAGAGAAATATTCTATAATTTAGTAGAATAAATATTGGAGTATATTATATATATTTCTAGGGAATGCATTATTTAATTAATTTAAGATTATTCAGCCTGTACGCTAATTTCTTGCTTGGTAGTTTAATACCTCCGCGATTGTTCAGAATATAAAAGTATAAATTTATGATAAAAAAATTTCTTGTAAGGTTTAATGATAAATTTTTATAAAATTTTAATTTGGGTGATCATTTTATGTCGGATTTAATAATGCTTAAACATATAAAACTTCCTTTAATGTTACATGGCATAAATTGTTACAAAATAATTTAATATATTACAGTTTAACCTCCCAATACTTATCATGAACTCAAAATATAAATCAAAATAATTGAGAACCATGATGAAGATGATGATGGATGATATATATTTTGTAGGTATTCATTGGAATGGCCCCTGAGGTCATGAACATACCACACCATGGGCGCTTGAGCGAAAAAACAGCATTGTACTTCAAACAACAAACAACATACATCAAGTATTTTCCTACTACGTGGGTGCTCATGAATCTTTTTTCTCCATTGTGTCCTATTAAAGTAAATTCTCGTTTAAATCTATTAATGAAAGTCATTCTAATATTTTCTAACCAGTCTTTTAGGTCTCCTCTCTACCTTTCTTACATAAGTCAAATCTAATACCTTACTCTTCCTAACCGGGTCATGAAGGCCGCCGTTTTATTGTGACAAATCCATCTAAGGGACTCTCTCTAATCTTATCTTCTACTGGAGCTACTCCAACCTTTTCACGTATAATGCTCATTTCGTATCCTATCTCTTAAGGGTAAGCCATCTTCTATAGCTAATAAGATGTCAATTCATTAAGTAATAATAAATATATAATATTTTATTATATATTCTCATTATTTTTTTAATCAAAATATAATATGAATTTTTTACGGGCTTTTTTATTAGATTTGTTTTTAGTCAAGCCTTCTTATCAAGCTTTTGGTCAAAATTATTCAATGAGTCATAAAGCAGTATGGTTGATAATTCATAAATGAGCCAAATACTATATTATTCAATTTATTCTTTTTAAGCATCCAAAGTATTTTATAAAAAAAGTATAAAGCTGCCTATTACTTAATTGAGTCGAATAACATGTAGTTCATGGAGGCAAGTTGAATACACATGTATTTATAAAGAATTTAGCTGTGACTTTACTGATTGGCCATGTTCAAAAAAATTTCCCCTAAAAATATCTGAATTTAGTCCTGTTGCTCACTAACTATATGAGATAACTTTGTATCTCCAAAAAAGAAAATCACAATAAATTCAGAATTAAATTTACACATCAATTAAAAAAAAAAACGCTCATTTGTACCGTATTTGCTTCCGACGGTTTAGGGAACTTTTAATTACGTCCGGAGTAAGGACGTAGTAGGAACGTCCGGTTCAGAGACAATACCCATCAAAAAACTCGTTATTTGCTCGGTACAACTAGGTATATTTGATAATTAACGAGGTATACCGCTCTCTGAAGATCATACCGAAGCGTTACGAGAAATACCAAATTGTACCGAGATTTTCTTCTAGAAAAACTTGGTACAACTTTTGTATAAATCGATATTGCTCGATATAAACTCGGTATTCGGTCTTCAAATGATGATATTCCTCGTATTGTTTGATATTGATGGTATTTGTCTGGTTACAACTCATTTTTTGGCGGGATTTTGCCTTCCGACCGGACTTTCCTCTATGTCCGGTCTGTAGGTCGTAATAATTGCATCCGGTTTAGGTGCTCCTGCGCCCTTTCTTTTATGAGATGCATATTTCTGTTAATAAAATAGTCCATACAAACTCAGTCTACTGCGCTATCAAAAGGGAATATGGTTGAAGAGGATTGCAAGGTCACAAAACTCCCTTCACCCAACTATTTGGTGGCAAATATACATATTTTGAAGGATATCTACAACAGCCAAAATAAACTTGCAAATATCTGCGCTTGTTCTAGATTTTAACTAGATTAAAGCTTCGTTTTAAGTTACTTGTGACTATATTTTTTTGTTATTTTTATTGAATTTTTCTGCTAATAATGTTACTTTGAAGTAGTAAAGAAAATGACCCAACTATGGGCAAGCTTAAATATTTGCTTTAGCCTTAGAGGAACTCAGTTCTGATCCTCCAATGTAAGACAAACAACGCTCAAGTTATGCAACGCATTTGGAGATAGTTCAGTTAACAAGATTGCACTCAATAATGATTAGTTCCAGATTTGATGACTGAATTAGCCAACATAAATTAAAGTCGCACTTTAGGATTGAAAGAATTATATTGAAAACAATGAAAATGTTGTCGTCGAGAAAGGGAAGGGATTTATACGTAAATGCTTACATGTTTGGGAATCTCTATTGCAATACGGAATTGTCAGAATCCTGAGGCCTCTGTTCATCTTGCAAAAGATTACAAACGCAATTTATGGTGTCATATATGGAAAATTCAACGAGTACAGATGGCTTTCTAAGAAGATTATTTACTAAGTGGAGTCCAGAACACACCGTTTGCGCTTTACTATTCACTACTGTACTTTTACTATTCTTGTCCACAAAGCCAATAACAGTTCTCTGTGTCGAACTCCACAGTAATATTATCTCCCTTTCTATTATGTATTGTTCTTTTTGATACACTATGGTATACTAATATATTGCCAATCAAACTCTTATGCTCGACTTTTTTTTTTTAGATTTAATATTTCAATACAACATTCACACACATACTTCGAATATAAAACTCCTGCCAAACTATCTCACATGGTTAGATCGAGCTAGAGAATAACACCGGTAGTTACCTATATTGTCTTTTCTGACTTGATAAGTTCTTTAGTTCCTGAATAGAACCAAAAGTATAATTCGCCTTCGGATAGATTAAAATATCTATCCAGCTAAACTTGGAAAATTAACATAAATAATAAATGGGAATGCTTGTTCACACGCTAGCATGAAATGCTAAAGTCTCTATTGGATGGATAGGACGTGTGACATGTACATTCCATTGCCATCCATTAGAGCGATTTGAGATTTTATCTAAGTGATTTTTGAGGGCATTACTCAAAAATCATATATATCATATAGATATATATATATATTATATATATATATATATATATAGATATCTATATTATATTTATATATATATATATATATATATTAGATTATATAATATCAAAGTACTTTATTTACTCATAATATATAAACAAATAAATTTAAAAATATAAAAATGATCCGAAACTGTCCCTTACACAGTCAAATAATTTGAGAATCCTCACCAGATCACTTGGCTAGATGTGAAGAAGTCAGCAATCCAGCAAGTTGATTCTTCTCGCCCCAATTTCTGCATTTTCCTCAAAGGCATCAAATGGGACCTTCTCACTTTGTTTGGACGGCTGAAGGTCCCATAACGACTATTGAGGGTTTCTCTCATAAACACGTCTTCTCTTCCAACTTAGTTTGAGTTTGGAATAGCAAAATCTGCACAAGAGTTCATAGATATGTACATATTGGAGTAAGTAATTACTATATTAATTATTTAGGAAAGAAAAACTTTAAAAAGGGATGGGATGGAAGCAATATTCACTTGTTGTATTGTGTCATAATTTGTAAGGGTTGATGGGCAGTAAGATAAGGATTTTTTAAGGCATGTTCTGTTCGTTCAAGGAAGCAGTTCTGAGGACGTCAAACTGGCAAGGAATAAATACGTTACATGAGACAATGATTTAGAGACTTCAAGAGTTCTTAAATTTTTTATAAGAAATAGTCACATTGTAAGATTTCAAGTTTCAAATTCTTACAAGAAATTTTTTTAAGATTAAGTTCTTTAACTATATACTAAGTACTCGCAAATGCATCATGAGTTCTCTAACTCTTGCAATATTGCATCATATAATTATGTAAAGAAATCGAAACGAAAATTAAAACCATGAATTTCACAAAGATCTTAAACAAAAATGATTTCACAAGCCTTTTAATCGGAATGAAAACATACCTTGAGTCATTGTTTAATTCGTTTTGAATTTCAAAATACGGTTTCTTTCCGTTTGTCCTTCCCTTTACTTCTGCTTTCACAGAGTTATATTCCTATGGAACTAACTACCCTCCATAATGAGATGATGAGAGGGACCGGTAGTTATTTCCTCGGTTTTAGTTATAATAACTTGTCATTGGAGTTATTGATCACAACGGTCATATCGATGATTTATCAAATTTTCTCTCTTGACCAATATAAGATTTCATTATATTATTAAATTTCAATAATTTAATTATATTGGGTCACTTAATGGCTATATAATTTAAATATAATATTAAATAATTATTGGAGAGTTACCATAATTGATTATATTTTAATTATTCTAAAAAGGAATTTCAAAAATAAAAGTATGGAAACTTCCCTAAATTGATAGCGTCATACCTTATCTTTCATTGTCATCTAAAATTATGCTAGGTAATTCTATCAACCTGGCTATCTTGGAGCACTGCAAATCTTCATGAGAAACCATTCCGCTACCATGCCGAGTTTGGCTCGAACGCCACCTTTACCCCATGAAAGTTCCTTTGCTCCCTGCTGCAAAGGGGAAAGTGTGGATTCATCTCTGTAGATCCAAGATCTATCTAGCTGTGGAAGGATCCAGGAACTATCATTCCCGCTCTCTTGTGTATTCTATAGTAACACGCTCCTCTGAAGAGGAAGAAGTTTAATGGCATTCATTGCCATCACATCTTATCATTCATCATAATTCAGAGAGTAAAGGTGAAACATTACGAGCAGCAGATCTTACTTCGTCTGGGATAGTAACTATTTTTTCCAGGCTGGTAACCGCCTTGCGAGTCTTTTCGTATCGAGCCAACAGCAGTAAACGTTTAGGTGTTGTAAGCTTCTTTGGCCAATGTGCTCCTGATTACTGTTGTGAAATGTCTGAATCATGGAAGCTTGAATTGCTTGGATGTATATTTTTAAGTTTGGAATTACCGTGTAAACATTCAAAAGGCTATATTAAACAATTTCTGAAGAGTGTTAAGATAGATAAAATTTGAGCAAAATCAAATGGACTTTAAAAGAATATCACATTCAAGATCACCAATGCACAAGACATAAGTTTAAACTGATTCGATGATATTCAATCAGTAAAACCACAAAAATTCAACTAAACATTAATGACCTTCTCTATGCCAAGCGATAGAAGAAAACGAAATGATAGATCTTATCCACTTTTTTAAGCCCTTACCACTCTCTTTAAAGAGTGCCTCAATGATTTTTTGATGCATATAATAATGATAGAGCTGCTACTTTTCCATATTAATAATAAAAATAATAAGTTGAATGTTACTATTATCATCATCTCTCTTTGGCCACAAGGGCTTCTTCCCTTCTTCGACTACAAGAGATATCCCTACATAGCCTTTAAGGCTCAAGCCCATCTTCCCCTCACCCCTCTCTCTCTCCTCTCTCTCTCTCTCTCTCTCTCTCTCTCTCTCTACTCTCTCTCTCTCCCTCTATTCAGTTGTGGCTAAGGAAAGGTTAATTACAATGGAATCTTTAATACTTAGAGGTGATAGATAAAAAATACTGGAATTTATTAGGTAGATTACGCTAGTATCATATATAAATGTTGGGGTCGAGTAAACACCACAGTGACAAACAAGCAAGAAGAGTTAAAGCGGAAAGTAAATGACCACAGGATTTCATGTAGAAAAACTCAAATTTGCGAAAGAAATGATGGAGTCACACCACACCAAAAAATTTTACTTATGAAAAGGAGAGAAATAAGTACAGATCTCTCTTCTCTCTCGCTCTCACCTTGCTTCTCTTCATCACATGCCACATCCTCTATGTCTAACATAACCAGAAATAGAAGAGAAAGCCAAGTAAATAACCCCAAGGTACGCAAACCCTATAAAATAAACGAGAAAGAAACGTCCAGTCCGTTCTTGCATGGGCTGCGCGCTCAAAGCCTCTATTTGTTAACGTGTGCGGCACTAACATTGTAGCATGGTGCGCCAAATTAGAGCGGATGTGGCACTCTGCTCTCGGTCGATCAGCGCAGGGTCGTTTGGGTATCACAGTCGTCGGGGTGCTTAGGTAACAGAGCCAGGGCAATATAAAAAAGAGAGAGAGAGAGTGAATTTATGACTCTTTTGCCACTGAACCAGCATGGGGCACCCCGCCACCCCCCCCCCCCCCCACAGCAAGGCCGATAAAATTAAGGTTTGAGGCAACCAAAACACAATGATGATCAACACAAACAAATTCACACTAACAATTAAATATTGGGTTAAAAGATCGATGGTCAATGTAAAGATTTTCGGAGGCAGATAGAGGCTTGTATGTAGGAAATCTATATGAGTTACATTCAAAAAATTTATCTTCATATGTTAACTCATCTGCCATTAGAAAAAAAATATTTGTACATGTTCAATGATCAGTGTTGGTGGATTTTATATTTTTAACGAATTTAAATATTTTTGTCATCGAGTGCGGCATAAAATATAACACATTTTTTTAGGGAATTATAAAATTTTACTATGAAGTGAATTATAAAACTTGCATTTTTAATTTAAAAAGAATTTTTCCCCTAGGGTTTATGTTTTATTTTGCGGCACATGTTCTCCATAGAGACAATCCCTTATGGATTAATTATAATCCACCTCAAATTTACCCTTTAAAAAAATCTTTTGATTACAATATAGTTTGTATCAAATTATCAAAATATTGGCTAAAACTTACTGCACGTTTAAGAAATTTGCGTTAATATTTTGTCCTTGAGTATTCAAAGGTGATTGGATCAATTTAACTTATAATTTTTAATGAATTAAGGAGGAAATGTTGGTACTTGATTCTAGAAGCTCAGAGGTACTCAAAATTATGTATGTGGGTGTTTACATTTTAAATTCAAATTTGTAGTAAAGTTAACCAATTTAATTTGAATATTAGTTTATATTCAGATAAATACAATTCAAAGAAATGCCAAAAATGTGAGGGATTTCAATGTAAAAAAAACATAACTCAAACAACTTATCTAAGGCTGGAGAACAACCCGATATGTAGCACTTCTAATTCAAATTTATCAGAATACAATGGACTTACGAACTTAAAATCCCTCAGAAAATGAGTTAAGTCAATTTGATTTGAACTTACACTTTGCCTAAAAAGAATGGCCAACCTAAAACTGCCTTAGTATTTTTAAAAATATACAAAAATCTGATCTCAATGTGTTATGAAGATTATGCTAAGTTTTTTGATTTTAGAATAGGCTTACGAACTTATGCTCTAAAGCCAAAGATGTCTGACTAAGTGTCTATTCACATATTAACTCACAATGAATTTTTTCTATTATTCTAATCTTAATTATGAAGTTTTTATTTCTATAGGCGACTCACTAGGCGATGATATATATTCATCAATTAATTACGGGTTTTGATGGCTAATTTGAAAGAAAAGACATAGGATAAGCCATAAGTTTAAAATGGTAAGTTGCATACTCGAGTGATCTCATTATGAAGACTTTGAATTATATTTTTTTTAATGAAAAAAATTGCTTATTTTAAGATAAGCATGCAATTTTTGTTTGAAAATATTTTTATTTATAGTTTATTTAAAATTATTACATGTTTAATCAGTAAAAATTTTCTTTTCCTATGAGCTTGCCGCACAAAACGTCCAAGCCACACCCATAATAAAATAAAAAAAAAAAACCTAGGAAAAAAAAATATGTATTGTCTAATGCACACTCTAAAGAACAAGCATCAGTGAATTATTCAAAATCATCACAAATAATATTTAGAGGCCTTATACTATTATGGCATAATTAAGTAGATAAATGATAGCTAAATTGTTTGCCTTATACATACTCATTAAAAATTTAACTTGGTTATAGTCTTAAAAAGTTTGGCTTCTAATGACATAGTTTAGTTTTTCAAATGACTTTCTGACATGAAAAAATTTAGTTTTTCAAACTTGGCCACCCATGTCCAGCAGAATTCTTGCTAATGTGGAAATATCTAGCCATGCATTAGGAAGGGTTGCATCTTGTCATTCAATGTTTCCCATTAACAATGCACAGCATGCTCTTCTACAAGTTGTGTTCACATTTCATGCTCAAATTTCGCAGTGAGTGATATATTAGTAACAATTGATTCATCCCTTCTCCTTCTCAGGGCGCGGTCAGCGGACCGTTCTATCTTCTCAGTTGCACTAGCTGGAACTCTTCACGAACATAGATTCACAACTCTGCCAAATGTTTTTACTGATTCATTGGTAATTCAGCATACATTCGAAAGCAGGTTGTTGTCAAATGCAATCAAATATCGGTATGAGGAGGCATCGTTGCTCTCTGTAATCCCGCAGGTGGCTTTAAACTGTGTTAAATGTTATCTGGGGATTGTTATTGCCATTGAAAGTATTGAACCTTTGGCTATAGAATATACTTTCAGAACGGACTAGTCTATTCTGCGAGGTACGGACAGACATTTGCCTCCAGTTTCTTCTGCTGTCAAAAATATAATAGCCTGATCTTCTCCGATCATTTCCCTCGACTGCGCAGCAGAGTCACAGGCTGGAGGTACTGGCAATTTCTTGCGGAGTGGGTGGCGGAACGATATTATGGATCTTCGTGACCACCTTCAGGAACTCCCCTTATTCCTGTACTTTGGCCATTTGGAAAGTTGGAGGATCGGGGAGGATTGGGCATGGGACGACACAGCATTTCCCTGCACCCATCTGCATCATTGTGGCATTTGGTGTCATCATCTCAGTCATCTTCTCATTTAACTAAGAGAGTTTTCTATCCTTTGCCCTCAGTTTGTCTAGTCTCATCTGTCGCGATTTCAACGAGTGTGACGTTTTCGGCTCAAAAGGATTCTCATCTACTTCCTCCTTGGAATGGGGCCAACTTGACAGCAGTGCTCAGACCCTCTTTGCAGCGGCGCCAAGTATACTTGTTAGGGTGGCTGTCAGCCTACGATCGTCTCTTCATCTGTCATAATGGCGCCATCATCAATGTCTATATGTGTCCACATATATAACAACTTTCTTATTTTCATGTCCAAAGGTCCTATTATATTCTATCCAATTCTTCTTCTAGGTATTCTTCCTATTTTTCTTCAAATGTTTTCTTTCTATATTTTCTTCTCATTTCTAGTATCTCGGATCTCCGAGCGCCGACGCCACTGGATCTCCAGTTTCTTGGTTTGGCAAGGGAGATTTCTTCGACCTTTGGGCTGCAAGTCGAAAGTTAGTCCTCTTTTTTGATGAGGGATAGCGAGCGACAGGTCCCTGGAAGGATTCTCCCAAGGTGTTGGTGACCTCAGGGAAGGGTATCTCCCCCCACCACCTCTTTGGATCTTCTTGGGACCACTTTCTTGTACGTTATTTGTTGTTTAGGGCGGATCTCCAGGAAGCATCACCCAAAGTTCACACCCAAATCAACTCTCTCTTTCATTTTCTTTCTTTTTCATTTCTTCGAGGTTTTGGCCTCCAGACTTAATTTTCCTTTCCACCGGAAACTTTCAGCGGCGGAGTCCCGTACATATGGTTCAGGGTGTCACACCCCCAAGTTCACCGCATGGAATTGCTGCTTTCTTTCTCTTCTTTCCGCCACAATAGATAGGCGCTCCTTGCGGAGTTCTACCTGGTCTCGCCCATCCAGTGGCCGCTGAACTTCTCTTTTTAGCCCTTTTCTTCACTTTTTCAGAACTCGGTCCTATACTCGAGATGAAAGAGTCTCACGCTCTTTCTTCTCACGAGGGAATGGGCGGTTCAAGCCCTTGATCCCAAAAACAAGATGCTTTCAGCTCTTAGTAGGCTATTCTCTCTACCTATTAGTTTGCGAACCGTTCCGGTCAGATTGTTGGCTTCAGACTCTGGATGACATGTTGGGATGGAATAAACGGGAGGAGTTGTTGTTGCTGAGCCGTCGCTTTGGTTGTTTTCAGCATTCATTTTCCTTCTCTGCCTTCTAGTGAGTCTTCCTCGATGATGGACCTCAACGTCATTCTTCTTGGGGCAATGTAACCAGTTGGCAGAAGGGATGTGGTGTTTGCAACCCACCCAGAAAATATTTCACCAGCTACGACCCTCTTAGTACGTGGGGCTTGAGGTTGCGACAACTTTGAATATGGAATACCCTCTTATGAGGATTTTCTGTAGCAAAAATTAGTAGCCGTTACCGTCTGAGATGCGTTCCGACGTTGTAGCACTTCAGTGTGGGTAAACTGCGTGGCAATGAGAACGCGAGATGGATAGGAGCTCTGGCAGTTCTTGCAATAATACTACAGGAAATCAACACTACCAAACCCCGGATAGTAGTCCAGTTATTCCCGGTCTCAATAAATAGCATTTGCCAGCTGAATTCCTAGCTACCTCGTCCGGCTGGACGGGTCATCGGGGATGTGTCTATAGATTAATCCGCATAAATGAAGGTTAAGGCTTAGTATTCAGGAATCTGTACATCCACCCCACACTTCAATAATGCAAGAGACTTGCCAAATACACAAAGACAAAAATAGACAAATCATAATTGCAATAAGCAAGCAATTAAAAATAAATTTAAAAAACTCTGTTGTAATGCCATATGAATTTGTTGAATGATTATTTTTAGAAAAATTCAAGGTTTTGAATCGTTAAATGTATCATTTGAATAAATCAAAATTTGAGTACGAGTTATTAATAACTGCTTTACTATAACTCTGCGACGACTAAGCCAATGATGGAAAGAGAAAACAATCACCAGCCGGAGTGCAGTCATCTGTGGGCTCCGATAAATTCGGCTCGCGCCTCCGCCCGCTTACTGTAGCTTTTTCTTTCGGCGGGGAGGGAGATCGAAAGGGACAGAGGGGAAGGTGGAGACCGGTCGTTATTGTTGCGGCTTGGAGGAGTCGGGGTGTTGTGTATGATGAAGGAGAGGTCCAACGAAGGCTTCTCGTTTCTTTCTCATTTTAAATGATACGAAATTAAGTGACGATCGAGGCGGGTTCTGAAGCGCAAATCGCGGAGAAGTGAAAGCAATGCAAAATCGATCGCCGAAGCAATAGGATTTTTGCGGGATTTTCTGACATTGAATTCGGCTGGATTTAGGTACGATTTAACGCCACTTTTCTTATTCCTTTTGGTGTGATTATGGATATTATATGAATCCATATGGCTCATAGTTGAGTGGGATTCTTCCATTTTATCGGTATATCCTTAATCCTCCCTCCCTGTCACATCCATTTCATCTCCATGTTTTTTGGTTCCACACACCTCCCAACTTACTGTTAGTGTATGGGTTAACTCTGCACTTGATGCTTGATCCCTTATAGCTCTCTTCAATTGTGGGACACATGGAACCTGCATGTATAGTTAGCAACCGGAGATAAACTCAATCATAGCACCGCTCCCAATCCTTTTCACTATTCATAAGGACATATAAGATCTTGGGGGCAGCCTGCATTCATCACTGTTAGCTACCACCATTTATCTGTAGGAACGAAACTTCAAGTAAACCCTATAATCTATCTTAACTGGATGTCCTTTCTGCTTCATTCGTCTGCTGTTTTCTATCTATTAAGCCCTCAACAAATGTATTTTTAGTTCAAACAATTCCTATCCCTCTTCCTCAGTTGTGCTTCTATCAAAAGGACTGATTGCTTACTTGTCCACATGCACCATTGAGATGGATCCTCCGTTTAACACTTTGAAGAAGAAGTCATCGTTTGAAGACGAATGTTATTAACGTGTATATACCAGTACCTCCACCCACACCAACCACTAGCCCACAGCGTGGTGTCTCTGAGCAAAGCATCTAATGTACGTCCAAGGCTCCTATTCCACTTTCATCTTGTCCATCCATCTAGGGGGGTGGTAAGCAGTGTGCCTCTTTAATAATGTCCCCTTTACCGTCTAAACAGCCCCCTCAAAAATATTGAGGAACACTTATCTGGCCGAGTGCATTATATGACTTTAGATATACTCATGCAAATCTGACACCTCTTTGTGAAGGAGCTGCCACTATTCATTGATGTGTACAGTGTGTAGGGGTATGAAATGAGCATACTAATCTATCCACAATCATAAAAAATTACTGTAATCCATCAGATCTAAGGTTAACTCATTAGGTGTTGAAGTCTTGTCAATGTTAATCTTTTAAGAAGGAAGATCAGATTGAGTTGAAATCAACTTTCTATTTAACTGTGTATATTCTCGGATCTGATAAATTAAAAAGTTTACATGTATTGATCGGTGCACACCATAAATATTTTAAATTTAAATGCAAAATACATTAGTTCAACTTGCTTTTAATCCCAGGTGCATTTTCAAACCCAAAAGTATTATGTAATTTAATAATGATTGGAGCAATCTGAGAAATTTGGATTTAAGAATGAAATATGTGACATTTAAATAAAAAAGTAATAATGCATTTTTCAAATTGTAGTTCATTTCATTTTATACCCACATGGCATTCTTGAACACAAAAATTAAAAATTTGAATATTGGTCTGACCCCATGGTGGTGTATTGATTTCAATTTAAAAAAGGGGATTTTAAGGCAATTTGCTTATATCCTCACACATCATTCTAGGACTTTGTATTTGAATGTTTGGGATGAATATCGGAGCAATGCGGACTTATTTTGATTTTTAATATTTTGTGCATTGTGCATTACTTTCTTAAGCTGTGCATACTTTTTTTGCCTTTGCACATTTATTTGGCATGTTTTCACGGTGCATTCCTACAATACACTTACCATAATGGCAGTTGCACACAATCTTTGATGCATTTACATGTACACACTTGCACGAACTTCGATGCCCTTACATATGTGAGTCCATAGTCAATAGTTATAGTTGTATGCCTTTTGTGAAACAAAAGCATTGTAAGTATCGATGCAATGAACTATTCATTTGGGCCCCTAAATAAGATTTCTTTCGGTGATTTACATGTCACCGCCACACTTGTTACAATGATTGTGCAATCCTTGATGCACAACAGTGCATTGTTTTGACTCATTTGAAAAAGTATTTTTTCATGGGATGCATTTACGTTCACAAGGCATATTGTTAGCTCTAGGGTCCAAATACATCCATCAGTCGTGGACTTCTTATCACACCCACACTAGAAAAAGGTGTATAAGTTTGTTCATAACATGTTTTTGAAGGGTCCCCCTGCAATATTCCCTCAGCGTCAAAAATGCGCTCACAGGGCTAACTTAGAATTTCCCGTTCGTACTATAAAAAGCATGCATAGAGTTTGCTCGTTGCACATAACATTGCCTACGAGTTTCCACCTGTGTTGACCGTCAGCTGTACTAAACAAAAAAAAAAAGAGAAAGAAAACCCGCTTACCTGCTTCTGCCATCTCGACGTGTCGCCACGCCTCGCGTCTATTCTCTCCCACGTCGTCTGCACGTCTATCGACACCCAACCGTCGTTAAATGGTCGATGAAACGAGACCGCCTGCTCTCTCTCACGATCCCGACATCTCTCTCCCGATTCTCCCTCCCCTTTCTGTTCGACGCCGCCCCTGCCGGGAGTAAGTTACGGACATTTTGAAAGGAAGCCGACGGGTGAGCTCGCTGTTGATCGCAACTTTTCCCTATCCGACCCGTTTCAGCTCCTCGTGGCGAAGACTTGCCTCTCTGACGTACTTCTCCTTCCATTCCGGATCGGAAGTTTACGGCATTTGGATCGGAAGTGCCCGACGGAGCTCATCGTTTCTCGGCTTCTTTCCTTGCTGCTTCGTACTAGCTCTTCGACGACGTTCCCTTCCTTCCGTCGGAGTTCCGAATTTTGATCGGGAAACTACCAACGGGATGCTCGACTACGGCAGTTTTTTAGCAGGCTCTTCGATTCCGTGGCTTGACTGCCTTCACTCCGTTTGATCGGTGGCATTTGTCGAGCTTAGGGTCGTGGACGCATTGGCATTCACGATAGGGGGCTACAAAACGTAAGGTCCTTTGTATCGGTATTTCATAAACTCTATTGCACTTTAGGCAAACGAACCTTCTCTAGGATCGCGAAGAGTTGTCGGACCAATATGGAAATCAACGGGCTCGCATGGCAACTACTTTCTCCCTTACCTGCACATTCTTCGCCACATCCTTGTTACTAATAGACTTAGGGCTGTTTTTATTTATTATATTTGATTATTATTATTATTATTAATTATTATTTTATTAAATGTTTTAATAATGATAATAATAATCATTTATATAATTAGTTATAATTAAACTATGTTTAATTTATAATTATATTATTATATTATAATATCAATTATTAATTACTAAGTTAATTATGATATTAAGTATATTTTAAATGATAATTAATTAATAAATATTAATTTTAGTTATTGATTAATTATTTTAATTTAATTAGTTATTCTAATTTAATTAATTATTATTAATTATGAATGATTATAATTAATTAGTTATTTAATTTTAATTTTTTATTATTTAAGTTAATCGTATTTATCATATTAATTATAATTATTTAAATGTAATTATAATTAATTTATTTTAATGTTATTGAATTATAATAGTTGACAATAAAAAGGATAAATAAATGGAATCCTCCTTTTGCCTCGATCCACGAGCCACCGCCAGAGTCGCAAGGGGTTAAATTCTAACTTAAAATCCCGTTCTCGGCGTTTTGCAGCGGACCGGGGGGAACACCTATACGCGCTCTGTTGCTGGTGGGGAGGGAGACCGGTGCGAAGCATACGTTCGACGGGCGGGTAAGTCCTATTCACGCTCTTGTGCGTGGTGGGGACGGTCCTCGGCCTCGACCTCGACACCGACTCCGCCGACATGCTACGCAAGGTATGTTGGTCCAAAAATCCCATTCTCGACGTTTGCAGTCGACCGGAGAACACCTATCGCGCTTTGTGGCAAGGTAGGAGGGCGCCGGTTTGCCTGAGCATACGACTACGAGGTGGGAGAGCCCTATCCACGCTCTTGTGCGTGCGTGGGGTGTCACTGTGTTCTGCTTTCAGCGGGTACGGGTACTGCTGAGGCCCGCATACACGCTCTTGTGCGTGGTTTGGGATGAATTTTGTTACTGGCGCGGATGTTCCAAAGGACCTACCATACACGCTCTGTAGCGTGGTGGGAGGCCCAGCTCCCCACATTTTCCCCAAACAGGGGATTATGTCGGGGGCATGCTGCCGAAATTTGCACTGAATGCATTATAGACTTGACAATTCGAAGACCTTCTTGACAACATATAGAGACCTGTATCTCGAACAAAAATCACAGAACTTGAACCCCAAATGACCAGAGGACCTATCGAAGAACAGTGGACTTGTGGGACTAAAACTCTATTGTGATTTTTAAAGGTCAAATTCAAATGAAATAAAATCAAATTGAATCAATGCAAATCAATTTGAATATTCATGAACTTGCAAGAACTTCGAAAATACTGAACCAAAATCACTTGAACTTGTATTTAATCAAAACTGGCGAGTAGTGGACAAGCAAGGGAACTCAATTGAACTCTAAGCTAGACGAAACTTGATATGAATGAAAAGGACCTGGCATTCAAAAGGACAAAAGATCAAATCACGCACGAGGGAATTCAAACTACTGGGACATTCGTACGTTCTGTATGACACAAAGATGGTGTAGACCATCGATGCATGAATTCCTACAACAATTCCTACAATGCCTGTGATTGAGATGGCAACAGTAGAGACCAACAATAAAAGCTTCATCGCTCACATAAATAAATCAGACCACTTGAGATTGGTGGAAAGATGGATATGATTGAAAAACGACAACGGCCCTCCTAGAATACTCTAGGAGGGTCTGTGACGGAATGCAATGGGTCCTTGCGGACACAAAACAAGCACTTGTGGATTAACAACATGGGGTACTCGTAGATACAAACGAGCCTATGGGACACAAGTACATGTCAACAACACTCTGAGATTGGATTGAAAGGTGGTTTCCAATACAAATGCAAGGGTTCTCCTACAATACCCGCTAGGGGTCGTAGAAGTACAACGGATCCCTACAATGAGTACAAACACTTGTGGATAACTACAGTGTATTGAAAGAACAACGAATCACTGTGACACAAGTACGATATCACCTACCACGGCGGTGCCAAATCTCAAGTATGCCGAGTACAAGGGCGACTCTATATACAAAAAGGAATTACCCCCTGGACAGAAGCGAGAAGATGTTTGAACAATTAGAACCAAAACTTCCTGGTGTTTCAAGTCTTTTTAGTTCTATAATTAAAGAAGAAAACAGTTCTGGTGCCCTCAAACTCCAGAAATAATGAATTTACTAACTGACGGGTCTCAAAAGGGTTGACTCAAAACCGTAGACTCCACAAAGGGGGCTCAAAAGGGATAACCATTCCTCGGTGATGAGAATAGGGGAGTCAATATCAAGATGCACGCCCCAGATCCGCAACACTGTATTAGCGACAGAGGCGTGTATAACTTTCAAAGGATAAATGTTGTATGCATCCTCGATAGTTATTACAAACTACAAAATATTTAAAGCTACCCCACATGAGTTACTCCGTATGTTAGTATACACATAGGTTACACAATGGGGTGTACTTCTTATAATTAGTATAAAGAATACCCGCATGGGCCCCGCGCGAGCGTGTTATTGGTACACACGTTGACGCCTGGGATGCTAGGTGGTCGATAAGGTGATTCTAGTTTCGACCCGATCCTTCTATAGGATCAATGATGAAGTCGACAGTGGTTAGACCTTTAAACAATCACGGCTGTGGAAACCAGTGTACTTTGTTTCAATATACATTACGTATTAGGCATTCCATGCCTATAATCAAGAGAATTCACTAATACAAAAGGCATGAAGGCCTACGAAACCCGTCTCCTATCATAGAGGAATAGGAGTAGACAGGATTCGAGATATTGGAATAAATATAGGTCATGTACGTGTTGCGGAATATTTATTTTAAACTTTCATATTCGGCCTTTTAAGGCCTTAACAAGTAAAGTTCATGAACAAAGGCATATGAAGCTACTGAAACCTGATCCTTCTATTGGGTATTGATAGGTGAGACAGGGGTTCGACTTTTAACAAAATTAACATCGGTTGTAGGACCGGTGTATTTGTTTAATATACATTCTTTTTAGGCCTTCATGCCTAAATATCAAGAGATTCACATAACACAAAGGCATAAAGCCTACGAAACCCCATCCTCACCTATTAGAGGAATAGGAGTATAAAGGGTTCGAGATATGAATAAATAATGCGGTCATGAATTGATCGGAATATTTATTATTAATACATTCATATTGGCCTTTAGGGGCCTTCAACAAAGAAAGTTCATGAACAAAGCCTGAAGCTCTAAGAACCGATCCTTCTATACGGATCAATAGGAGTCGCAAGGGATCGAACTATCAAATGATACCGGTTTGTTAGCGACCGGTGTTATTTGTTTATATACTTTTTTTAGGCCTTCATAGCCTAAAATCAAGGAAAATTCATGAACAAAGCACAAAGCCTACAGCAGAACCCGTCCCTATCGCAGAAGTTGATAGGGTCGACAGGTTCAATCAACAAAGAATTGAATCCCAAAAACACCCCGTGATGGCCGTGTTGTATTTCTTATCTCTAACCGGATGGGGTTTCTCAAAATATTTTCAAATGTCATCCACGAAAGTCACTCAAATACTCCAAACTCCAAAATCTCATCAAAATTCAAAATTCTTACAAATCTCAAATTCTAAAGATATTGAATTGATATCTATCTATCTGCACCTAAAGCAAATCCATTCGCACCTCCGCAACAGGTCTGTCGGGGAGGAAAATTTAAATAAACTTCAGGCTCACAAAGAGCGATGCCTAGTCGAAAATTCACTAGGATCCATGCTCAAACAAATCTCCTGCCAGTCAAGGACGATGGTACCTGTCTCTTATATACGGCGGTCTGACGTCCATATGGCCACCGCTGGATAAACGGTTACGGACGACCGGGTGGCCTATGAACCGAGTGGTTTTGCCCGCAAATTGGCGTCCAACGATATACGGTTATGGGCCAGAGCCATACGCTCCTTATTGGCATCAAAGCCTCTGAGGATTTGAATAATAGTTATATAATCGATAGGGCCAAAATGCCTATCTGTAAGCTAGGGTGGTTTAAATTTGTCCCTTAGACAAACATTCAAACCCAGGGTTACAATGGTCCCTTGAACGAAAGCAAACCCATGGCTGCCTGGACTCCGATAGGTCCTTCTGTCAGGTTGGGTCGACTACCTTCTGACTAAGTAGACCAGGGACATGATGGCCCGGGACGAGGAACCATGGGATCTTGATCGGGTCCAATCAATTCCATTCCCACCATCATGCTTTAGTGAAAGATGGTGCAATTTCGATTTTTCATATTATATCTTTCAATACAATATCCAATAGCCCAACACTTCCCAAAATCCAAACCTCCAAATCCAAATCATTGTTGCTACTATATGCAGTAAAAACGTTATTTACAGTATCTGTTCGATGACTAGCCTTAATCGAAAGTTCTCTCTCGTATGAGAGGGTAATAACTATAGGGGCTTGCGCCTTAGGAAACCAGAACTCAGATAAAAAGTCCTCGCAAAATGAGGGCGAAATCTCTGGGTAGTGTCTTATCTAAAACCCATTGCCTTAAATTTCCCGGAACCTAAACTCGTTAAAACTCCTCGGCACGAGTCAATATAAAGTAATCGCGCGGGGGAGAGAGCCGGGTCGAATTTTCGGAGCCCACACACATGCATTTTGTATTGTTTCCATGAAATGTTCGTGTTCAAGCATTTTAGGGATTTTTGAGTTGCGAGTTTGATACTTCGCGCACATAGCGGTGAACGAACAATGATGAAGTCTGGGAGACAACAATGCATATATTTCTTTTTTCTCTTTTTTTTCTTTATTTATGGAAGGATTAAAGGAGAGTGTGTGTGGAGTGGAGAGAGAAGAGCAGTAGAGGAAAGAGGGTGAAAGGAAAGAGGATATGAGTTGGGGTAGGGAGAAGAGAGAAATAGGAAAAAGGGTTAGAGGGATAAAGAACGGCTATAGAGAAAAATAGATGAGAAGAGTGAGAGTTATGAGAGGAGAGAAGCCTCTCTTATTAGAGAGGAGAGAAAATTGGAGAGAGATAGAGAGAAGGTCGAGGTGGGGGTGAGCTAGCAAGAATAAGTGCATGAGAGAAAGAGAGAGATTTCGATAGAAAAAAGGAAACCGGTAGAACAGAAATTGAAAGATGATGAAGGAGGAAAGGGAGGATGCAAGCTAGAATGGCCAGCTACAAGTAATAGAAGAGGGATCAAACAATAGGTAGGAGCGAGCAACGGCGTGTCGAGACAAGTGGGGTTGTTGGTGACATTGGAGGCGCAGGCGAATGGCGGAGTTACTGGTAGGGAGCCTAAGAGGGAGGCTTAGGGCTTGTGCAGGTGGTTTGAGCTAATGTTGGAATGTGGGCTAGGCCTCAGCGGGTATGGCAGGGCTAGGGACGTACGATAGAGAGCATGGCAGGGATGGAGGAGTGCTAGTTGATGAGAATAGAGTATGGGAGAGTCAGAGAGAATGGAGGGAATGGGGGGGGGGTGTCGCATTTAGATCAAGTACTGGCGGCTGCTGCATTGCATGAGCTGCAGGCATTGGAACTCGACATGAGAAGGGAATGGAGGATTAGGAATGTTTGTTTTTTTATTGTGAATTATTTTTACTATTTTATTATTATTAATTATTATTTATTTTTTTATTATTATTATTATTATATATTCTTATTTTTTTGGGCAACAAAATGTCAAATTCCGCTGCAAATCGATATTCGCGTCATCACTACCACGTGTGAAATTTCTTTAACTTTTCACACACAAGGACCCTTAAGTTCTTGGGTTGTGATCTTGATTTTTTTTGTTATCGATAACACGATGGCACAAGTCCATGTCATGAATAAATGTTATTTGAGTTATTTCAATTTTCTATAACTTGTTTTGGATTATTTTCACACAAATTGCATCTTTCATTAATTTGCTTTCATCATACTTTGGATTGGATTGACCCCAGAGTGATTATAGGTTACACATTGAACTCGTTGATGTGATCAATAATAGATTCTCTTTTAAACATCCAAATGATTAAATAAAATGTACACATAAGATGTACCTTAGCTTAACAAAAGAGGGACATCTAATAATATTTCATAATCGATTCATACACCTTTTGTGGTCTTCTCATTGAGAACTGTTGACAGCAAACATTTCTCATAATATAGAGAAAAATAACTTCTTGTGCTTGATTGTCCCATTAACTCTCACTCATATTAATAGAAAGCTTAACTCACACTCATCCTGTTCAATGTAGAAGGTTTTGATTCGTTCAAAGGTTAATGAGCTTTTTTTTATAAAAAATTAATTTTCTAGTGCCTTCTAATAAATCAATAGTTTTGGCCATCAAATTATTTCAATTTTTCATCTTATCATTGCCTCATTATCTATGAAGCTTAACCAAAAGCTCTGATGCAATACAGTTAGGATAATGTATAAAATTTTGTGAACAAAATCAAATAAAAGATGAAAACTATAATACGTAAGAAGTTCACAATGGGCTCCAAAAATTCGGCCCCGCTTTCGCCGCCAGTTTTTGCTTTTCTTCTTCGGGGGAGTTTTAACGAGATTTTTTCCGGGGTAAATTTTTGGAAGGCATATGGGTTTGTAAAGTAAGCACTACCCAAGAGATTTCGCCCTCATTTTATATGATGGTCTTTATGATCTAAGTTTTGGTTTCTATAGGCGCAGGCCCCTATAGTTAATTACCCCTCCCAGATAACGATGAGAAAAACGTTCGATTAAGGCATTCATCAATCAGATACGTAATAGATACGTGTTATCTGGTCATATAGGTAGCAATGTGCTTAGGTATTTGAAAAGTTCGGATGTTTGGAAATTTGGGTTCGGAAGATTTGACATTTAATGAAAAATTTCATCCAATCTTGGCACTTAAAGTCGAATGGTGGGGGAATTGATGATAGGTACCCGATCAAGATCCCATTGGTTCGTCGTTTCCCGAGGCCATCGTGGGTCCCTGTCTACTTATCCAGTAGGAGGGTTGTCGACCAACCTGTTTAGAAGGATCCTTGCGGCAGGTATGGATTGCTTCGTCCAGGGAACCTGTTAGATTAGGGTGAAAGTTTGTCTAAGGGGACAAATTGAATACACCTTAGCATAAGAGGCTTTGTGCCCTATCGATCATCTTCTATGATTCATATTTAAATGATTTGATGTCTATGGGAGCGTTATTGGGCTCTATTCATAATAACCGGATTCGTAGTGGTCATTTGGCGGCCAAAAACAACTCGGTTCAGAGGGCCCGAGTCATAACAGTTTATATTGTGCGTGTGTCATTTGGTGGGAAAAACCATGCCGGATAGAGGACATCGAACCCATCCTTATTGGATGGAGATTGTTTGAGAATGGATTTCTAGTGATATTTTCGACAGGCATTGCTTTACGTGAACTGAAAGTAAATTTTAGTTATGCAACCCCGACAAACTGTTGTGAAGGGGGATGATATTTTGGTTTATAAATGGTTGGATGGTTGAATTTCAATTTTAAATATCTTGAAATTTGGGAATTTTTTGAATTTTTTGAGGCATTTGAAAAGTATATTGGAATGGACCCTATCGGTTGAGATTTCGAATCTCATCGCGACCATCTCAGGGTGGGTGGGATCATTTCCATTTGATTAAACCTTGTCGATCTTATCAACTTGCCGCATGGGGATCGGGTTTCATACGATTTTCTGCCTTTATTAGTGAATTTCATATTGTTATAGGCCTTGAAAGCCTAATATGAATGTAATTAAAATAATATATCAGTCGCCGCAACCGTATATTATGTTTGGATGGTTCGAATCCCTGTCGACTCTATTGATCTGATATTAGAAAGGATCGGTTCGAAACTTGAAATTCACTTATTGACCTACCACAACATCCCTAGGAACGTCACTGTGTACCAATAATACGCTGTCGGGGCATGCAGGTGTTTGATTGTAAGACCCCTTGTGTACAACTTTGTTATACAAACTACGGAGCATGTCATGGGTACTTTGAATATATTTTACGTTGTGCAGGTAACTGCCATTTGAGCGTGCACACAACTTTTTCATTTAAGAGCTTTATACGTCTTCTGTCCGCTAATGCGAAGTGTTGCGAATCCGGTAGCGTGTTGAAGTTAGCATTCCAAAATAGGAATTGTGCGCCCTTTATACATGATAGACTGTCGTGCCACTACTTACATGATATTTGCAGGTTATTTCGTAGTCACTACGAGCTACTTGCTTTTGGATTTAGGTGAATATATAGCGTTGTCACCATGGAATTCATGAGATATTTCATTATTATGATACAAAACTTCCTTTTTCATTATCGGAAGGCTCCTTCTTTGACATTGAAATCAGTGATCGCTGCTTAAAAAGAACTCCTTCTAGCTCCTTTAATGTAGTTAGACTTGTTATTTCCGAGTGTTTGTGGATACATAAATGTTTTCTTCCTAAGTATAAGACCAAAGATGAAATCTTGGACACCATGAAGTTTAGTTAATTTAGTTACACAAATCCCTTCCACTTCTGCACATGGGGTGTCCTTTTTCGTTATAGCGAGGTATATCTTTATACCCAAACGTTCTTTGCATACAATCTCTATCACCACTGTTGTGTAGGTGATACTTGTACTTGTGTCCCCAAGGGTCGTGCGCTTACGATTATCTCATTGTTGTTATCTACGTGTGGCTCGTGTTTATGGTGAAGGAACTATTGCATTCACTAGAGGCTTCTAGAAGTGTTGTTAAAATAGCCATTTATTTCTGCGTTCGAATTCCACTTTCACAATCTCAGGTGGTAGTGATTGTACTGTGTTTGAGGAATATCCCACTTTCATTTAACAGTGTTACCATTTCATTCTTGTAGGGATTGTCGTGAGAGTCTATGCATCTGCATTATGTCTCGCCTTTGTCACTCGATAGGTCCTTTAATATTGATTCCGGTATCACTTACTTCAATCAATCAGGCGTTGTCACTTGTGTGGAGATCTAATAGCTCAAACAGGACACACATATGCATTCTGCTCCATCTGCTAGTCCATGCATAGTATGGCGCATTTGACCTCGTAGGGCTCGTATGTGCTTCAATGTATTTCATTGGTGTATGTTTGTAAGACGTTTGTTGCTTTGATGCATTATTTCTAATCACTTGGGTTTCCTTGATCATCTCTTGCAGGCTTGGATTTCACCTCCCACTTGCAACTTGTTAACAACGACGTCGGACATAGAGATATTGTTGCATTTGTTCACTGATCTTTATCTACAAGATTCAGGCAACTTATTAGCACAAAACTACAATTTTTATCTTGAACATTTTAAGTTATGCTTCGTGCCACTTGTTTGATACTCAAGCTATAATCTAGTTCGATATTTGAGTTCATTCAAAATTAAGTGTGTTCAAGTAAATGTTAGGAATTGCAAGTCCAGTGCTTACGCACTATGTCCAATTTAAGTCCAAGTTTCACTTGAAGATTGTACGTTTGAGTTCAAGTGCTTGTTTCAGATTTGATTTTAATTCAGCTCCATTGATTTTATTTTATACTTTGGTTTGACTTTTATTATCTTTATTGCATTTGTTCGGGTCCACAAGTCATTGTTCATTTTGAGTCCAAGTTCTAGTGCATGTCCTTTTGTAGTTCAAACAAGTCCAAGTTAGAGGTCATCAATATTCATCCCGAAAATTTCGGTCTGCTCCCGGCAATCTCCCCTGTTTAGAGAAAAAATACGAAAAATGAGGCCTTCGCCACGCTTGAGAAAAGCTTGTAACGGTAGGTTGCCTCGTACGAGGACACCGCGCGGCCAGTTGAAAACTTCAACCCCACCACGCTAGATAATCGGTATGGGTCTTTCGGTACTGTTACAAAGGAGAGAAGCAGTTGTTTCCCGCCGGTGCAGAGCGCATACGTAGTTACATTAAAGATATCCCGGCAATGCTAAAGAAAAGCGTTGCACAGGAGCCTCACGATCCGTCCTCGTCGTAGGTGTTGCTCACCGAGTTCCCTCCACCAACGCTAGAGAAAAGGTTCATAGGTGGTTTGTCGGCTCGACACGTACGCCGAGAACTAATTTTGGGACCGAGGGCTGCCTCACTTATCTCGTCGTAGGTGTCGCACCGGGTTGCCTTGTCCACGCTAGAGGAAACGGTGTATGGTCTAGGGGTGTTAATATTGGACCCGACTCGAAACCCGACCCAAACACCAATCCCAAAAATTTTGGGTTTGGTATTGACTGAACCCGTGCAGGTCGAGTCGAGTCCAAAAAAATCAGGCCCGTTTGCACAAACTGGGTCGGGTTTGAGTTGACCCGAAAAACTGAAAATTGACCGGAAACCCGTCAGCTTGCTTGCTCGCGTTTCTGCCCGCGGACCCACCTGTCTGATTGTCCGGCTGGCCGCGTGCAGTCGAGCTACGAAAACTGTCCCTCACGTAGCCTGCCGCCTGTCCCTTGTTGTTGCGTGACCAGCTGTCGGTCGTGCCCGCTGCCCCCGCTGTCGCGTAAGTCGAGCTGCAGATACTGCCCGCGTAACCCAGTTCACCAGCCGCGTCGTTTGAACTCGGGTCAGTTCGGGTTCGACCCGAACCCGACCCGTGACCCGAAATTGACACCCCTACATAAAACCATCAGAAGTTATTAGCTTCCTGGGAAAGAAAGTGTCCTTGCATCTTGCATATACATGATAGCCTTCTTCTACATTGAAAATCCTACGGATCTTGAAAATCAATTGGACTTATATTACTATAATTATATATGGAATACAGAAATTGCTGATCTGTGCGTTATGATTACCGACTAACGTAAAGCTCACAGTGCTTCCATGTGGCAGGACTGGCATTGGATATAGCTGAGAGATTTCCACATCTAAGAACAAGGAGAAACACAGCTGCTGTGACTCCCCTGCAACTTATGGTGACAATTCCAGGAGCATTCAAGAGTGAAATGGAATTTGGCTTGTTGGAAACCATCATCTATAAGTGTGAGAACAAATTAATATTCACACCCACCTGCTAAAGAATCATATCAATTAAATAAATTTACTGTTCACTGTAAGTAATACTAAGATTTGAAGGTCATCAGGTATCCCTCTTTATGATGATGGAGACAAGAGAGAGCGGGATGCGTCCTTCGCTATCAAAGACGATTATGGCCCGGGCCCGGTAAAATGAAAAAAAAAAAGGCTAATCAAAATTTCTAATCATGACGAGTTTAAAAGAAAGCAACGATTTGTTAATATACTGATCCTTCATTTTCTCTTAGGCGATTGATGGCGTGCAGCCTATACCTGAAATCCAACACGACGAGGAGAACCCACAGCTTCAAAGAACAAAAAGCTTTCCTCCCAATTACGCCACAATGTTTAACCTGTTAAAATGGACTAAAATTCCAGGCAAGAAGTAATATACTGACGAGCAATGCTTACTTTATCTTTTAAATCTAATAACATTTTGTTATGTTTTGAATGTGTTCTCTAAAATTTGCAATCACAACAAGTGGTAATTAATTAATGAAGTTAGTTTTGTCCTACAGCCGGATGGGCGATACTGCATATTTTCAGGATCTTAAAGCTATGTGAGTTCCAACTAATTTAAGTTATATTCAGTAATTAATTGACAAGTATGATAAATTTGTGTATGCATGCTGATGCAGTTTTCCCAGAATAAAGTACTTGGAGCAGCAGAAAAGAAACCATAAAGAAACCATGGCGCTCATCGTCTGTTTGGCAGGGGATTTCGAGTACTGGATTTTATCGGTAAGGGGAAGACAGGCCAAAGCAGAAGTTTCAGCGCCGACAAACCCCCTATAGTGGACGACAGGCCACCTATAGTTGATGAAAGCAGAAGTTTCAGCGCCGACGAATCCCCTATAGTGGATGACAAGCCACCTATAGTTGATGCTGCACTTCAGCGCTGGAACGACTCGCCGCTGATAACAGGTGCCAAGCTGGGGCTCCACGAATTCGTCGACAAGATCTTGGAAGTCTACCCGCAGTCCGTCAACATCCTCGACGTTCAAGGAAACAATGTAATTCAGGTGGCCATTCTGCTCGGAAGCAAGAAGATTTTTGAGTTGGTGGCATCGAAACTTACCGGAAGAAATCCCGTGCTTCCTTCGCGACTGCTGTACGCCATAGACAACAAGAGCAACACCATTCTCCACTACGCCGCCGAAGTGACCGTCGATGAGGAAGTGGCCGGTGGTCTCCAGATGCAGAAAGATCTGCAGTGGTTTGAGAAAGTGAAGAAATTGATGCCCAGGGACCTTCAGTACAGCCGCAACGCGGTGGAGATGACGGCGCAGGAGTGCTTCTCAAAGAACCACAAGAACATGGCGAGGAAAGGCAAGGAACAGCTCACCCAGCTGGGGCAGACTTGCGCCAGCCTTGTGGCAGCATTCGTCTTCGCTTCGAGTTTTTTCCATTCCTAGTTCCGACGACAGCGGAGGCGGCGGCAATATCTACGGCAAGGCGGCATTTATTGTGTTCAAGAACGCATTCGTGTTCGGGTTATCCTGCGCCGCAACGGCGCTGGTTCTGTTCTTGTCTTTGGTTATCTCGTCGTACAGAGAGAGCGAATTCCGGCGTTCAATCCCGACCAAGTTCTTCTTCGCAGTTTTATCATTCGTGCTGGCGCTAATCTCCCTCCTCGTGGCCTTCGCCTGTAATATCTTTTTACAGATTTACAGCGGGAGGAGGATAGGTGCAAAGGCACTCATTCCCTTCGTGTGCGAGCTGACCGTCTTCCCGGCCTTCGTGTGGTTTCTGCTGCTGTACCGTGGTTGTTCCTTCGGCATCATTTCGCTCTTTAAGCAGGTATGGCGTTAGATCGAGCAGGGTAATGCAAATCAATGAGAAGACGTCAAGAAAGAAAAACAATAGAGCTGCGCCATTGTTTGAGCTCCTTGAGAAACAATTTTTAATGTTTTGTAGTTAATTTCTCGATCATTTATTGTTCAAAGTTGCAGGCAACGCTGACAGTTTCATAACATTCAACTTCGTTTCGAATTCAATAACAACTAAATAATCATGGTCATGGCTGTCATAATAAAACAGGCATTGAAATCATAGCCTTAAAGACCATTATTGAAAGATTTCAATTTTCAAATTCAGAAGGCAAGTATTGATTAACAAGGAAGAACATTAACATAAAATCGTAATATTAACGATGTTAATTTCGAAAAGCAGGAACAATAAAAATGTGATAAAGAAATCGGATCACAATAACTAACAATCTCTGTCTTGATCCAATTTTAATAAATTATATATATCAATGCAATTAATCAAGTTCAAATAGTTTTTGAACTTTGCTATCGGTAAGAATTTTGTCAGAGCATCTGATGGATTTTCTTCTGATGCAATTTTCTCCACTTCAACATTTTCAGTTGCAATAATATCTCTAATAAAATGTAGCTTTATTTCTATATAATTTAATCTTTCATAAAAAAACATGATTTTTCATTGTTTGTATAGCACCTTGATTGTCACAAAATACCGTGAGTTTGTCTTGAGAAAACCCAAGCTCTCTATTGAATCCATGCAACCAAATGCCTTATGTAATTGCTTCAGTGGTAGCAGTAAACTCTGCTTCTATGGTAGACAATTGATGTAGGAACATCTTTAGTTATATTGTCCTTAGGATTACTTTATCTTAATTTGTTACCACTAGTTTCTAGAATACTCCTTTTACCCTATAAATATACAAGCTATTGTAAGAGAGGGATCATTGAATGATATATACACCTTTTGAAGCTTGAAAAGCTTTCTTCTTCTTCTTCCCTGGATTGGGAGTTTTCAAATCCTTCTTGCAGGTATCGACTTCCGCCGATCCACCACATCAGTTGGTATCAGAGCCTGGAGCTTGAGAAGATCGATGTATTGCAGAAGGTCGGCTGTCGACGACGTTCGAAGCCGTAGATCAAGGGCGGTCGACGAAGATCGACGCCAAATAAGATGGGCGGTCGACGAGGATCGCCACCGATGGAGATGGGCGTGCGACGGCGATCGGCGCCGAAGAAGACGGGAGATCGATGACTATCTTCCTCTCGAGCTTCCACTCCAATGGCGTGATCCGCCACCGGTATACCCTTCCCCCTTCTACTCCGCTGCCCGCAAAGGGATCCGTAATCAACCGATTGTGGTTGACGATTACCCGCCGCTCGAACTCCCTCTCCGATGGCGTGACCCGCCGCCGGAGTATCCGCCGCTCGAGCTTCCGCTCAAATGGCGTGATCCTCCTCCGCTTCAACGCCAGATCCGTGATTCCCGTCGGTTCCAACATTCGAATCGAGCTCCTCCGCCTCCCGTCGATCTGGCGATACCGGCAACAGCCGCCGTTCTGGCGATGCCGGCAGCAGCCGATCAGATCCCCGTCGATCCCGATCTCTCACGCCCCATTCGCGCCCGCACCGACTCCGACTCTTACCCTCATTCACCTGCCGACAGTGACACCGACCAGACTGTTTCCGCATCCGAGCCTGGCGACGACCGCGACTCCATACCCGACGAAACAATCGTCCAGATCTCGCACATTCCGCCTGATCTTGCACACTCCGCCTGCTTCGACTCCGATCTGGAGTTGACGACAGCAACCCACCAGGTCCCCGCCGATCGGACTCCCGCACACTCCGCTGCCGATACCACTCCGCCGTTAGCGTCCGGCGACACCATTCATCCGTTGCCGCACACCCCACTCCGACGGCAGCAGACAGAAAAACCACTTGGCTATGGCGACTTTGCTCCAAGCATTGAGCTCGATCTATCCCGATCGGATTTGCTCGCTTCGGCAATCAACCAACAGTCCGCTGCTGGTTGTTTTCACGGTGGACCTACGGCTTTCTCGGCACTCCACGCGACCGGATCATGTCCGCCAAAGCATGGACCTAGTACCAGACCACGAGAGACACCTCCAAAGCTTATGGCGAGTGTATCTAATGTTGGTCATACTGTGTTACCTGATGCAGCAAAATACTTTGGGATTCCATGCCCCAATACAGAGTCTCAAAACGGCGAATGTCGTGTTGATTGCCCTGATAATGATGCCGAAGAAAGGAATGTCGAGATTTTCTCGACCGACAATGGTTGTATCGCCATTGGAGTTGCAAATAATGATTCTCCTTTGAGTAGTGGTTCAGCTGATGTGCCTACCGTGACAAATGCAGCAAATTCTCAGGTTGTTTCAGAACCATCAGGCACTACTGAATCTCCAACTGAGAAAAACAAAACTAGTAAAGTTGCAGATAGTGATACCAGTTCTCCTGATGCACCAGAAAAGCCATATGTTCCTCCTGTGATCAAGATCAATCTTGAGCCCGAGCAACCAGTGATACAACAGGAGATTGTTGACTTGTACATGAAAAGCATGCAGCAATTTACAGAGTCATTAGCTAAGATTGAAACTTCTGAGAACGGTGAGAATGGGAGCAAGCAACAAGATGTTTTTATAATGAGCAGTGGTGATGGGGATGTTTCTACTGCAGATGTGCAAAGGCCCGGTCAAAATTTTACTGTCAAAATATATCCAGTGGAATGCTGTCCAACTGTTCGACGAAATGTCACTAAAGCATACAACGTTTTGCTAGATGCTTTTGCAATTTCTGGAAGTATTTTACTTGGATTTCTAGGTGGTACTGATGGTTTGTTTGCACAGAAAACTATAGAAATCACTTATGATATTCTTTCTTCTTTCAAAAACCAAGGTGGTTTTGATTTGCTGGGCCGAATCCAAGATCAGATTAGAACAAGTGAGCAAGTCAATGCTGCTAAGGTTGCATGTGAAGCATTGAAATTGAATGGTCTTGGCATTATTGG
The DNA here is from genome assembly GCA_022539455.1 of Dendrobium nobile. Taxonomy (NCBI): domain Eukaryota; kingdom Viridiplantae; phylum Streptophyta; class Magnoliopsida; order Asparagales; family Orchidaceae; genus Dendrobium; species Dendrobium nobile. The sequence continues at coordinate 54,762,399 of CM039728.1, read as the reverse complement.
GGGTGTCACATCCAATACAGATGCTGCTCATCTAGCCGAGACTTTTGTGGAGGCTGATGTTGGCTTTGACACTATATGCCGGGTTAATTCACAGCTTATAAGCAACATTTGCTTGGATGCTCTTTCCGCAGAGAAGTATTATTATTTCATTCTCTTGATGGGACACAAGGCATCTCATGTTGTTGTGGAATGTACTCTGCATATAAATCCAAACATGATATTCGTAGCTGAAGAGGTGGCCATGTCAAAAGTTAACCTCTTTGATATTACAAATCAAATAAGTGATGCAGTCCAAGCAAGAGCAGAACAAGGAAAGTATCATGGTGTCATGCTCATCCCTGAGGGACTAGTAGAAAGCATTCCAGAACTATTTGCGCTGTTGCAGGAAATTCGTGGCCTCCAAAGCCAAGGAGTTGATATGGAGAGCATATCTTCTCCTCTTTCTCCCTGGGCATCTGCAATATTTGAATTTTTGCCACCATGTATCAGAAAACAGTTTTTACTTCCTCCTGAATCTGATAATTCAGCACAGTTTTCTGAGATTGAGATAGAAAAGCTTTTAGCTCAGCTGATGGATGCAGAAATGAACAAGAGAATTGGAGATCTTTCGTCACTTGATGAAAATGAACACAAGGTCTTCAATTGGGGAAATCCACTTCATGTCTTAATTTTAAAATCTGCATTTAAAGTATTCGACCCGGGAATCTAGTTGGGATGTTCGCATCTACCTTCCTCCTAAATCACGAGCCTCGAACGGAGTCGAGCTCTTTTTGCGCAAGGGGAGAATGATGTAGGAACATCTTTAGTTATATTGTCCTTAGGATTACTTTATCTTAATTTGTTACCACTAGTTTCTAGAATACTCCTTTTACCCTATAAATATACAAGCTATTGTAAGAGAGGGATCATTGAATGATATATACACCTTTTGAAGCTTGAAAAGCTTTCTTCTTCTTCTTCCCTGGATTGGGAGTTTTCAAATCCTTCTTGCAGGTATCGACTTCCGCCGATCCACCACATCAACAATGCAACTACTCGTTGCAAAGATCAATTCCAACTTATTAGATTGCCAAATACAGTAAACATGTATCCAGAAATTGAACTCCTCGTGTCCAAACATCCTGCAAAATCTTAATCAGTGTAGTCTTATATAATACTGCTACTGATCAACTTGTTATTTGCAAATAACAAGCCTTGATTAATTCAATGAGTCATTAATGTATCTCAATATCCATTTGACAACAAGCCAATGCATTTTTCCTGGTTTTGCCATAAACCGACTAACCATGCTAATAGAGTAAGCAAGATCTGATCTAGTACACACCATTCCATACATTAAGCTTTCAACAACATTTTCATATGGAACCTTTTCATTTATACTTTTTTTGGTTTCATATTTTGTGGCATCAAAAGTACCTAGTTTGAAATGGGTGGCAATGGGAGTATGTACAGGCTTGGCATCAAGTATTCCAAATCTGTGTAGTACACTTCTTGTGACACCTCCAAATTCAGAAATCACTTCTAACCTATTCTGTCCCAATTTGAAAGAGGTAAATGCTTTAATTTATGTATTTTAAACTCTTTTATATGTGTTTGAAAGTATTTTTTATGTATGAAAAAGGTCTGCCTTTATTCTAAAGTGAGTTCCAGTGGTCTGAATGCATATTGGTAAAATCTAAAATTTCCCTAGAGCGCCTAGATGTTGGGGGCTCTGACACATTAGCACTATGCTCTTTGATTTTTGGAATTTAAACTAATGCTGCGGTGCTCAAATAGTGGCGCCTAGGTGTTGGGCCATTTTCTGCACTTAAATATATTAAAATCCACTATTCCATTCATTCATTCATTTTGGCAGCCGAGCAAGAGAGAGAAAGGTGGATTTTGGAGAGATTTGAAAGAGATTTGAGTCGCTTCAGGTCTTTTTTAGTCATCGGTCTAATTATGAAAGTTGTCCGGAACGTATGTCACACTATGTCTATATCAATTTTTAAAAATATGAAGTTTTCTAAAATTTTTAATTAAATTTATATTTCGTTACAAAAAAATGAGGAAAACTTTGTTTTGATAAAACTTTCACGTCATAACTACTAATATGCTACACATATTGATATTCTAAATATTTTGAATATTTTTTGAAAATTTTATACCATGTATTTTGAAATATGCGCCTTTTAAATTGAAAATAAAATAACCGAAATTATGAATAATAGTTGTGTAGTATTATTAAAGTCTTAAAATATTTTTATACACAATGATGATAATTTGATTATATTTTGAAAATATTAATTTCTGCTCAGTAGTGTGTTATGTTGTCTACTATTATAGCAAGTTAGAAAATTTTGCACTGAGTTTCTTTATGCTTTAATGGTCATCCTGAAAGAAAAATGTGTTATATTTGATTGAATTAAGTGAGTTTTGATATGAAAAATATTTACTGGGAGATATTATGGGCAAAAATTCTTTGAGATTATGTTTGAGACTAGGAATCTAAATTTGAAAATATCTAAAATTTTATCTGTTGGGAGTCAAAGGGATCATGCTTTGAATTTTGTTTTCAAATAGGAAAAATTCTATTGAGAATCAGAAGGGACAATAATCTTAAAATCTATTCGAAAGAAAGAGGAAATCTGCATTTTGTTCTGTGAAGTAAAGGGAATATTAAATTCAATTTATTTAACTGCTTAGTAATATTATTTAAATTCTTGGATAGCTATAATGCCTTTATTACTCTATTCCGCACAGTGAATCGTTATGTTGCAATTAATATTTTTGAAAAATGTTTAATAAATGAAACATTTTAAAAATTTAGATCGGTATTTGTATCATGTTGAGCTATTTTAGCTCACAACAATTTTGCATTGTATAAAAATATATATATTCTTCTTTGATTTTGTAGTCATTACTAGCTTTCATTATATTTTGCTCTGCTCTATATTCTGTAGTCATATATTATAATGTAATTAATGTATACATATTTTGATAATGAAATGAAATAAATTTTGTTGATGAGTTTATATATTTTTTGTTATTTGACATTGTTATTAGTTATGTGGTTCGTTGTTTGTTTTAAAACTTTTATTAAAAAAAAAATCTATTTCTTTTTTAAACTAGATCTTAGTATTTTTCTATCATAAGCCAACATGATAGGACATGTCCCATAAGTGGATCTTGATGGGTTGGATTGCTAACACTTATCATATATAACATATAATGCTTGTGAAATAAATTTTTAATTTAAAAAATTTTTATACTAAAAACAATTTTAAAAACTAGTAAGAAAGTTGTCCCAAACGAAACCTAAAAGTTCTCTATCATCGCTATGTAGGTCCTTGATGCCTAATTATAATTTTTGTTCTTCTACAATATGCTCCTCACTAACTAGGACTATCTCCTTTGAGTATCTACAACTAAAGGAAATTGGGGCATTAGTTAGATTTATGATTTAGTTTAAAATCTATAAAATATTATAATGTTGTGAGTTTGTTGTCTGGATTGCCTTCATTTGATTTGGGGGTTTGGTATCCGCATGTGAACTGTGAAGCATTTATTTTATTTGAAGAATGTTGGTGTCTTTGTATTTGATGGTCCAATTCTTCCCAAGTCGAAGGAGATGGAGGAAGGGTTTCTTCTATGCTAGTGGTGCCCACAGAATGCAATTAATCTCGAGGAAAGAGAGAAAAGAAAAGAGGATGCAGAATCAGATCATTGTAGAAGCTTCTTCTCATTGATTAGTTTAAGGGAGGTGCAATGAGATTGATTTTAGTGTTGCAGTGTCACCTACACTTCCATGGTACCACAGATGAGTACAAAAAGAGCAAGGAGAAGCTGCTTCATAAAATGCAAAAAAAAAAAAAAAAAGAGGAAAGTTTGAACATATTTGACCCCAATGTGATCGATGTAGGAACATCTTAGTTAAAATACTCCTTAGAGATAAATGTTTTAGTTTGTAAGATATTTCTAGAACTTTCTAGGTTTATCTAGATTTGTTTGCTTGATTAGTATAAATAAAATGGTTGTAAGGAGAGATAATATATCAATATTTTTGGAATTTATAAAGTTTGGTTGTTTTGATGTCCTAGAGCTGTTTAGCTCTTCTTTATCATGCTGCTGGTGATTCTCCCCCACATCACAATGCTTATCACTTCTTATCTAAGGGAAATCTAGATGTTCCTGTAGCGAATTTTGGAATTATTGAAAAACTTCCTCAGGAGCAGCATATGGAAGATGGAATGAAGACAGAGCGGGTTGTTAAGGGAGATGGGGGCCCTTGGAACTATGATTAACATAATTAGGTCCTTGACTTCTTGCTCTGTCTCAAGATCAGCAGTAAATTACATGATTGGATGTCAAATAGCTGCTTGCAATATCGTCAATATTGCTTTAAAAATCGAAATGCAGCTTAATCTACACTCTCGAAGTTATTCTTCCAGAAGATCATCTCATGAGCCAAATGCTGAACAAAAACACACAGAACCTGCTATCAACCCTGCTGCTAACCCTTTAACTTATGAGCCAAACAGTTTTTTACTTGCATAAATAAAAGCTGATGCCTGAACAAATTCCAGTTAGAGAAATCTTCGACCACCAGAATTACTTATGATTTTTACACCTACATCGCTTCCGATACACAATAACTATCATCTCAACAGAGTCGAGCTTTTCTAACGTGAGGGGAATATGATGTAGGAACATCATAGTTTTAATTAGCTTAAGGACTAGCATACAATTGTATTACAAATTTTCTTTTAATTTCTAGAATCTTCTAATTCAAGGATGAATATAATTTTTATAAGGGAGGAGCATGAAGAGAACATTATATTATTTTAAAGCCTTTTGAGTTTGTATTAGATTTCCTATTTTGTGTTTCTCTTCCATAATGCACTACATCAGAAAACAAGTTAAGCTCTAGCTTATCATGGATTGCATCAGTTAAGGGCCCCCATGGCAACTACTTCAATTGGAACTAACTCCGCACTTATTTTATTAATTGATAAAATATAAGCTTTGATTGATTGTACAAATCATCATATATCATAACATCAATTTTCAACATTAATTATGTTAATTTTCCCCAATAATTTAAACCAACTAAGTTATATTATGCATCATATTAATTTTATTTGACTGATTTCCCCAGCATAAGCATAGAAGAATTTTGAAGAAATTATTTTGGACGCAGCTTGACTCCAACCAAAATAAACCACATTATTCTAATTTGTATACACTGACATAACCTACAAGTGTATCTGACGTAACCTATTTTGATTGAAGCCCAAACGCCCAGAGATGAAGATGTCGAAATCTCCACATCAAATTGAAAATTTCCACAGTACTATAGATGGCCTCGTAATCAAAGATAACAAAACAGTAGCAAACAGAACGAAAACAATTATCAAACAATCAAACCAAGAAAGAAAATACATCAATCGCGAAAGCAAAGGAACCCAGTTGTCTTTTACAATGGCCGCGCGCAAGATTAATCGGCAAAAGATCAACCAGTCAAACTATTATTCATGAAATTTTGATAAAGTTCAGCGATAAGCATGACCTTTAAGTTCAGTAGTAACAAGGTTATACATGCAATCTATTTATTTGCACTCTCATATTCAAAAGCAGAGATTTAGAAGAACTATAAGTATTTTCCAGCATTAGGATTGACGCCCGAAGACGGGTAAGTTGTAGCACCGGTTCCGAGCGGCGCCGCCCCCACTGCATGGTGGTGATGTGGACCTGTGAGGGGTACATGGTGTACGCCGTCATGATGAACGGCGGACTCCGCCTGGTGATCAGCCTTCTCCTGGTGCAGATCAGCCTTCGCCTCGGCCTTCTTGGCCTTGGCTGTCTCTTTCGCCATTTCTTTCTCGTGCTTGTTCGTAGCAGTTGCCTTCCCCGTCTTCTCCTCGGCTTCTGCGGTGCCTATCCTCAACTTCTCTTTGGCTGCGCTGCCCACGTCCTTCAGCTTCTCCTTCGCTGCTTGCATCTTGTTTGATATGTGTCGGGTTAGGAGGGTTTGAGTTGTGGGTTTTCTGCTACGGACTTGGGGTGAATGTGATCTTATAAGGCTAATTGAGAAGATAAAGTCTAATGATTGGCTTTTAACGTGGCAGGCATGCAGTATAGTTTATGCGTTGTCTCGTGAGTTTATCTGCATGTGGCAGTAGCCCCAAATTTGATCCTCCACCTGTTCCATGAATTTAGAATTACCAGATCAAATTTTGCTGGAGGCAGCTAATTTATTGATTTTTTTTTTGAAAGAATTGTCATCAACTTTTTGGGATCTAATTCTAAATTAAATGTGTGTTTTGAGACTTGGTTTTTTTTTACCCTTTTTGCAACTATTTTTTTGATTGTTTTCAAAAAAATTTGTTTTTTTAAAAATATTATAAAAAATAATAAGAAAATTGTCCAAATAAAATTTTACTTTCTCTTGAATGTGTGTCTATCTTGACCTTGCATATTGCATCCCATTGAATGACCTTCTTAGCAATAAGGGGTTGCCGTTTTTGAAAATTTTGCTTTTGACTCTCTTTATGTTTTCAAGATATTTGTTGTAATTTTTAAGCTTTGCATGATTTTTAGAAGGTCAGGATAGATAGAGTGAGGTTGACATTCATCATCATCCAACAATGACTCCCAAAGGAGGAAAATACTTACTGATTAGTATCATGAATATCTTGATATTTACTAGATTTTTTAATTTGAAGATTGATTGCCATACTACTAAAGATATTTGACTTGCAACAATTCATAGTGGCAATTTAAAAACCGGCCATAGCTATAATCCACTTTAACAGTGGTTTTTAGCAGCTAATTTTGCATAAGATGGTCGAATGGCCATGGTTATACCCAAATCATCTGTTGCTCCGTCATGCCAGAGAGTAAACGGTGCAACAAATGAAAAGGTTGAAGAGATTCTTAGTAAGTTAGCACAAAAAGGATGCCATAAGACAAAATGCTTGTGTGGTATTATTTTTAATTTCAATACCAAAGCTCATATGGATGCAAATCACTGTAATATATATATATATATATATATATATATATATATATATATATATATATATATATATATATATATATATATATATATATATATATATATATATAACTTTTTCTAGATGTAAGCACGTACTTAGCTAGAATTTGTGGTATTAATGTTGACTGGGTTAATAGTGCTATGGAGGATTCTGTTATTGTTTGGAGGAAGCCTATTCATCCTTTTGTGAAATTAAATACTGACGGTATGGTGGGTTTGACGAAGGCTGGTGTGGGTGGTCTTATTCGGGATTGTAATGGAGACATGTTAGCTGCTTTTGCTGCTCCTATGAAACATTTGGATGTGCTGGTGGCTGAGTTATATGCTCTGTTATGCGGCTTAGAATTGTGTATTAAAACTGGGTATAATTGGGTTTGGATTGAAGTGGATTCTTTGTGGCTGGTTCAAATTTTTAGAGATGGTTCTTATGGAAATGCGCAATGTTTTTATATTATTAGGAAAATTAATTTGCTATTGAATATTATAAAGTTTGAAATCTCTCATATTTTTAGGGAAGGAAATGGATGTGCCGATTGGTTAGCTAAGAAGGGAGCAAATCTTAATGTTTATGAGGAAGTGGATGCGCTGAATTTAGATAATGCTTTTAAAGGTTTGTTGATGTCTGATAAATCTTCTCTGCCTCACGTCAGGTATGAGTAATTTCTGTTTTATTTCTTTTGTAGTGGCTAATTGTCTGTGGTGATATCTGCTATTGTTGTTTGTGGTCTGGTGGCTGATGATTGGAATATTTTGGTTTTTGGCTGGTCATTGCTGGTTTTGGAATTATTTCTGTATGGTTTTGCTGGGTGTTCCCGGTTATTCTGTTATTAGTGGTTGTTTTGTTGTTATTACTTTGGACATGTACAGGGATAGCTTGCCCTTTTGGTGGATTAATCTCTATCGAGGGAATTTCGTTATTCTATTTCGTTTGGTTGCTGCGCACCTATGGATGGCTGGTGGTTGTTTTTGGCTGAGTTTTGGACATTACACTGTGCTCTTTAATTTGGCTAAACTCTATACTGTTGCTGCTGCTGCGGGGTATTATTTTGTTTGCTCCAGTTTTTCGTATGAGGGGTTATTTACTGGTAACATCTTTCTTTCGTTGGTTCCCCTGGGTTATTTGCATTGGAGTGGTGATTTTGGTAAGATTATTTTTGCTCATCCTTGTATGCTGGGGGAGGTGGTGTTGTCGTGCTTTGTTGCGGCTTATATTTGGGAGAGCTGGTACCATTGGATTTATATTTGTTTTTTGGGGAATACTGTTGTTAAATTATATGATTATTATGCTATTCTCGTGATATATACCTGCAGGATGTTATTCACTAGTTACGACAAATTATGCTATGAAGGCAAGGTATGTTTATTTTCGAATTTTGCAAATTTTGGTTGTTGTAATTGGTTTTTTTGCAGGAAGACTGAGCGGAATGAATACATCATGAGCTTCCTTTTTTGGGATCTGTTGACTCACAGATCGGACTTAATTTTGAATTATTTTTGTAATTGTAGGAAAAGGAACCATCGGCTCATAGGTTTTTATTTTCCTTTTTTATGTGTAGCTCTTCCGAGCTGTAGTGAGCTGAAGGTTCCTTCTAAAGACCTTGTAACCGTTTTTTTGAATATTAACGCGTAGGCCCCATGAGTGGGTTTTAACCAATATATATATATATATATATATACTTTAGATATGAAAACATTGAGAACTTCTATAATATCATAGCTTGAATTAGCAGTCAAAGGAAACTTGAGTAGTTTTAAGTTTCTTATATATCCATCCAAGATTATCAAATAAGCTTCTTGAAAATTAATCTACCCTAGATATGAAGTTGCATATCTTTACACTCGATTATGCATGTTCTTGTAGATTGTTCCCCTAATAGTTGCAATTATGAAAGAAGAAGTTCATAACCCTTATTCTAAGAGTTGTTATGAATATGACATAGAAAAAAATGAGTTAATTCTGATGAAAGGAGAGATTGATTAACTTCTTTCCTTCAGTTATTGGAGAGTTATATAACACTTTTAAATCCATTTTCCATAAGTTCTCAATGTTATGTGATGTCTCCTTTGACTCAAATACACTAGACCACTCATTTGATTGTGCTAATCTAGGAAGTTAAAAGCTATGACACGGTTATTAGAGGCTTGATGATTACTTATTAATTCAGGATACCTATAGATATAATGAGGTTATGTTTTATTTGATTGTGTGCAAATGTACTAAGATCAGGACTTGATTGTGACCTGCTAGAATATTTCACTCCAAGAAAAATTATGAATTCATTAAAAATAATCATACGCCATCGAATCCGCAACATGTATGCAAGCAGACAAAATACGTTCGTAGGCCCTTAAATACAATATCGGGTATTTTTCTATAAAAAACATTGCATAAATGAATCATATTTAAATATTTTAAAATGCCACTAATATATTAAATATGATCCCTTAAACTGAAGCCCAAAAACCTTCATGTGATCCGATCGTCGCATCGAGATCCCAAATCCAATGATCCAAGAATACTGTGCGGGTCAAATATTCAAGTTTCATCCTCCTCATCGAAAGGATTGGAGTCGAGCTGGCTTGAATAATAAAATGCCCCCCATAATTCTGCATGCACGTTGGTCAATGTGTTAAAGGTACAAACACCGATGTTCGAGAATGCTGCGTAGGGTCAAATGCTATAACCCGCATGTACTCCGGTCGTCGCATATGAATCTCAAATCCAACGATCTGAAAATATTGTGCGGATCAAATATTCAAGTTTTATCATCCTCCTCGAAAGGATTGGGTCAATCTGGCTTGAATAATAAAATACCCCCCAAATACCCTTATGGGCCCCAATTAATATGTTATAAAAACACATGTGACATCCAGGGATGATGCACGAGTCAACAAGTGAAGTCAAGTATGAACCCGATTCTCTGTAGGCAAGTTGACAAAGTCGATAAGGTTCAATCCATAAATAAAAAATACCCATAAGTCACCTCGATGATGGCCGTATTAATAGAAAATCTCAACCAGAATGATCAAATCTCAAATCCATTAAAATTCTAAATCCTTAAAATGAAATATATCTTCTAAAAATTTAAAACTAAAACCCATCTACCTCTTGTAACATTTGTCGGGGGCGGTAGATTTGAAATAAATCTCATCTCACAAAGAGCAAATGTTATATCGGGTGTATCACTACGATTCATCCTCAAATAATCCATTGCCAGTAAGGACGTGGTACGTGCCCTCTGATAAGGTGATTTTACTGTAAAATGACATCATTATATTACGATCACGATCAAAGCCTGTATATTCTCTAAAGGAATCAAACCCTTGAACGATGAATCATAGGGTATACCTGATAGGCATAAAGCCCTATGTCAACTAAGATGGATTCAGATATATCCTCTTAGACAAACATTAACTAATATTTATAAGATATTTTTGGACGAAACAACCCATGGTTGCCGACAAGGTGCCTTTTGTCAAGTTGAGTCGACTACCTCCTCTAACTAAGTATAACTGGGAACATGGCAGCCCGGGATGATGGAACCATGAAATCTTGATTGGGCGCATCTTCATCCCCCCTACCACCAGTTTTAAGTTTATGGTGATAAACTCTAGATTCCAAACTTCAAAATCCAAATTCAAAATTCAAATCCTAAAACTATTGTTATTATATGATAGGTTCATAACCTATGCGACCGCTTTAACGACTAGCCTTAATCGAAAGTTCTCTCTCGTTATTGGGAGGGGTAATTAACTATAGGGGCTTGCGCCTGTAGGAAACTAGAACTCAGATAAAAAAGTCCTCACAAAATGAGGGCGAAATCTCTGGGTAGTGTCTTATCTAAAACCCATATGCCTTTTAAAAATTCTCCCGGAACCTAAACTCGTTAAAACTCTCCGTCGTTGTCACAAACACTTAAAATAAAAATAGTTCGATAGAGCAGAGAGGCCGGGATCACACACCAAAATGAAATTTTCGGAGCCCACGGTGGTGAGACTGGCAATGCTTTATATGCATAATGTTGTCCATTAAAAGAGAAACATAATATTAAGTTAAATGTTGCAGAGATGAGGATGTTTGGGTGGATGAGTGGCTTTACTCTTAGAGACAAGAAGCAAACATATACATGAAAAGGTTGGAGTAGCTCTAGTGAAAGATAAGATTAGAGAGAGTTGCCTTAGATGGTTTGGTCACATAAAACGATTGCATTAATTCTGATGATCCTATTAGGAGAGTAGATGTATTAGATTTGGCTTATGCTAAGAAAGGTAGAGATAGACCAAAAAAAGGCTTGATTAGAAAATATTTAAAATGACATTTCTTTATTAAATTTAAATGAGAATTTGATTTTTAACATGATACAATAGATAAAAAGGATGCATGTAGCCAATCACATATAATGGGATAAAAGCTTGATGTTGTTGTTGTTGTATTGGATAAATTGAGTTTATCCAAGTAAATTTTGTTTATTTTAGTCCATCTATTTGTAAAGAATTTTATTTAGTGTTTTCATGATTAGTGTAATTGATAACTATTAATCCCCTTGCCTTTGGAATAGGTGCACAATCTCTCATATATGGATGTTTTTTTTCTACCTTTTTTAATCATGCATGTTCTGTTCTCATGAAAGAGAAATTATAGTTTTGTTGTTAGTGTTGTGTGGAATCTGATTGTGTTGATCTATCGTATTGTACTGTTGTCTTGGACCTCAATTATTCTATATATTGAGCTTGCTTGGGGGTTGTAGCGGTACTAATAAACTTTTTCATACAACCATACATCACTGTAGCGTTGTGTACTCGTAACACTATACAATTTACTTGGAGAGACAGAGAGCGGAGCGTTGTAGCACTCCAAACCCTGGCACTACTAAGGAGCGTTGTGACATCCAAAGCTTGTCACTATCTTGTAGACAAGAGGCAGAGAGTTGACTGCGGAGGCATTCCAGATTTGACGCTATGATATAGACAGACAGTTTTTTTTTTCTAATTTTTTTATTAAGGGTTGTGTACCTTTGTTTTTCATATTTTCTCTTTGTTTTGTTTGTAAGAGAATGAAGCAAGGGTGAAGAGAGACAAGGAGAGAACGAGAGAGAAGAGAGATTTGTTCTATCTCTCTCAAAATTTTATTGAAATTTTCTTATTGTAATATGGCTTCTTGATTTTTTCTCTTTCTTGTATGTATTTGCTGTGTGGTTTACTTCCCAATATTTACAATCTTTCATTCAATACGATGTGTTCTTCGTTTCTATTCATGTAGTCTTTTGCTAAAAACTGACTAGATTGTTCTCTTGTGTCAAGTGGATTTAGAGAGGAATAGATGGTTTAATTTACATGCCCTTTAAAATGTTAATGTCTGCATATAATAGATATATATATTAATATACTTCTTCTATTAGATTTCAGCCATATCAAATATTCAATTTGCCCTAAAAAATTCATTAATTAATATGATGTGACTGACTATAAATCCAATTCGATTTTTTGAACAACTATTGTTAGAACTCTTGCATCATATTTTTACTCTTCATGTCACCATATATATATATGCTACGTGAACTCTGTAGTCTCCACAAAATAAACCGGCATAAGATCAACCAGAAAAAACTACAATCCATGGAATTCTGATACAATACACATATACACATACATGAAATGTAAGTTCAGCACTTACAAAGTATATATGCAAATTATTTCATTACACACTCTTATTAAACGGTACAGACTTATATACGCAAACTATCAGTAATTCCCAGCATATGGATAGGCCCCGCCTGTATACGCATGAGTTGTAGGAGCAGCAGTTCCAGCATGTGGATGATGGTGGTGGTGATGGTGGCCGGTGAGAGGAACATGTTGTAGGCCGGCATGATGAGCAGCTGACGTAGCCCCGTGATTGGCCTTCTCCTGGTGGAGCTCGGCCTTGGCCTGAGCCTTCTTAGCCTTAGCTCTCTCCTCCGCAATCTTTTTCTCCTGCCTGTTTCTAGCAGTAGCCTTCTCCTTCTTCTCCTGGGTTGCTATGGTGCTTTCTTTCAACTTATATTTGGCCTCGCTGCTCATGTCCTTCAGCTTATGCATCCTGTTTGGGTTGGGTCGGTTAGCTTTCTTCTTCGCAGTCTTCGCAGGCTTTCAGTGTTGGAGAGGGTAATGGAAATGGTATACTTATTCTGCTTTGGACATGAGGAAAGTCGCTTATTTTATAGGGCTGCTGAGACGATTAGTCATCAATTGGATTTTCGCGTGGCAGGCATACAGTGAGGTTTAGGTGTTCTATCTTTTTTTTTTTGGGGGAATGTTTAGGTGTTCTATCACGAGTTGATCTCTTTGCCATGTGGCGATTGATCCTCCACCTGTCCTAACTATTTCTATTTAAAGATAGAATAAAGCCACATATTTGGGGTAAATGAATAGAAAGGGTGACACACCTCTCCTTGGCCTATTGGTTGAGAGTTTAGGCTTCCAACTAAGAAGTCCAAGGTTCGAGTCCATGTGTATGCCTTGTGTGTGTGAGTTTGCCTTAAATGGCCTAAATGTCCCAAAAAAAAAAAAATAGAAAGGGTGACGCACGCTCTGTAAATGAAGAAATCTGCAATCGCCTTGAAAAAAAAAAACGAAATTTATTAAGTAAGATGATTAATAAATACTTTAATTTTAAAATTATTTGAATTGAACAACTACAATTTTAAAAGAAATTATTTATTGTAATTTAAAATTTTCACTTTTTAGACTCAGTTTTTTCTTCGTAGATAAATTATGTTTTTATTTTTTAATTAATATGATATATAGTTTTTCTTGTTTGAAATGGATTTTGAAATTTAGATTACATCATAGTGAGTAATATCATGGTAATTTAATTATGACGAGAAAGTATCAAATGCATTATAAAATCGATTTTCTATCGTAAGCAGTCATAACTGTTTATTAAAAAGCAATTTTGAAGTAGAACAAATTAGATTCCTGATTAAGAAAGCAAAACACTTTTTTTTTTTTTTTTTAAAGAGAGCAAATGTGAATTCATTGACGTATAGTGTAGTGCCCTTTTTATTCTCTTAAATGTGGTGTTTTGAGCATGCTCTGGAATTTTAAAGAAAGTTTAGGGGTCTACTTTGATGGAAATGTTTGTTGTTTGAATTGGAAGCAATCAAGGTTTTGTGGACCCTAAAATGATGATGAAGGTGCATAGTGAGTTCAATTTTTTAAGTGGTTTGAAGTAATGCACATGTATATTGTTACTTTTGTGTGGAATCTAATTACTATTTAGTGGTGCCAATTGCCTAAAGTCCATAGTATTTTAAAGCTTTTTTTTTTTGGGGGGGGGGGGGTCATAGCGCTGTAACTTTGTACACTATATCATCATAGGTTGCAGCGCGGCGGGGTTGTAGTCTTTACTTGGAGAAAAATAGAAGTGTTGCGACACTCTAGAGCTAGCACCACGACATTGCAAGTCCGGCTAGAGAAAAAGAATAGAGTGCCGCAAGTCAGGCTAGGTAGTTTTCTTTCTCGGTTTCTAAGCTTAACTTGAAGGGTTGCATTCCTTGGAATGGTGTAATTTAAGTGTATCACTTTGTCTATCACGTGAAGTGAAATGAGATAAGGAGAGATTGAGATATTAAGAGATTTATAAAATTTTTTTAATTTTCATAGTGATTTTTTTATGTGGCTCTCTGGTTTTCCAACCTTTCGAATTTTTCTTATTAAATATTGTTACTCATTTTCATTTCTTATTTGTTTCACTGTATAGTTTTACTTCACAACGCCAAACATTAATGCAAAAAAGGATAGTGCATGGGGCTGAAATTAATAATTAGTTAAAATAAAATATAAATATTCTAGAATGATTTATTTTTTCATAAAATATTATGTTTAATTAATTTTATATTTTAAAAATTAATAAACTTTTTATTAAATTAATTAATTTAACATAAAAATAAATATTAAAACTAATTATTTTATTTTATTTAACAATATTTTTTTAAAATCAGCCGAAAATTCTGTCATAATTATTCCATTAAAAAATCGGTTAGAAATTTTGTCGAATTTTTAAATGAATTTTTTCCAATAGAAATTCGTCAAAAATTCTACCAGAAATCCATTGGAAATTTCGCCGATAATTCACATTTTTCTAGTAGTGCCTGCTCGTGCCCGACCTCCATTATGCATTCCAATCCATGTCCCAGCTCGTGCTCCCTCACATTCCAAACTACACAGGCATGTGCCAGTCGTTGTTATTCCCGTGATTATCGTCGTGCCTTGTGCAGCTTCCTGCCCATGGACCTTCTCTCATGCTTCACGCCTGTTCTCCAACACCGAGTACCCACTAGCTCACCCATCTTTCCCGGGCACCTGCACGCTACGACCTACGAACTTCGCAGTAGCAACCATTCGATCGCGAGTTTGGTACCCGCTTCTTGAGCAAAATCGCGCACACTACCTCTCACATGAGAAACCAATGATTCTTGAATCCACACAAGAATCCTCCACCTACTCTCATTTCCTCCCCATCAGTCTGCAGTACGAAAACATGTGCACCTCTCCCGTGCGCTTGGCTTCACGTGTAAGTCCACGACACCCAATTCCGTATGCAGCACCTACAGGGTCTTTTGATCACGACACCAGACCACTCTGAACTCCACCACACTAGGTTTATTCGCTCGCACCCACACGCGAACGCCTGTGCCTGCGGTCCAGACCACCTGCTGCTTTTTCTTCATTACAAGAACACCTTCCTCCTCCTTCTTGATCGCCGCCACCAGGCTCTAATACCAATTTGTTCGAATTCTTGAGGATGGGCTGTGCTTCTTGAATGTAGAGAGAGAGGGAGAATAGAAAGGGGGAGAGCTAAATATGAAATGCAATATTATTGCTTATATTCACAACTAATATAGCCTTGTACACTTATTTATAGACAAACCAATGAACAACTCTAATCAATGGATATACAAGGCTACAAAAAGAAGAACCTACATAAAGTACAACATGATCATAAAGAACAACTAACCTAAAACTTGACCAAAACCTAACATAAAGTTGTTAAATATAGATTGTTTGGAAATATAGCTTTTTCAAAATAAAAAAATTAATGAATATGAATGATGATCTTATAATGATTGATATGCTCATAAAGATTAGAAGATCCAACATAAGGATCAGTATTTGGTAGCTTGAAACTAAGGGTGTCAATTTCGGGTCACGGGTCGAGTTCGGGTCGAACCCGGAACTGACTCGGGTTCAGTCGGGTCAACCCTAACCCAACCTCGGTAGGTAAATGGGTCGGAAACTCGGACCCAGACCCGACTAGTCGGGTTGCCGGGTTGACCTGACCCAAAACGAGAACGTATGCGAGTGGAATGCGGGCACTCAAGCTTGCGAACTCGGATGCTCAGGCGGGCGCGTTGGCAGGCACTCAGGAGGGCGCGCGGACGCGGGCGAGCAGACCGAGCCGGAGCAGGCAGCGCGAGCATGAAGCGTCTGTTCGAGCCTCAAGTAGTGCGCAGGAAGCCTTGGCGGCCGCGGGGGCAGCTACACGGGTAGCCAAGGCAGGTGCGGGCAACGTTGGCAGCTCACTTAAACAGATTTTCGGGTTGACCTGGCAACCCGTCAGGTCAACTAGAACCCGACTATTTTTCAAACGGGTCGGGTTTTCATGTCGTTTCAAATATTGACACCCCTACTTGAAACCCACTAAAATGGAATATTAAAGAATTTTATTAGTTTGGGGTGAAGACACCTAATAGCTATATTGGGAAGTAAGATTATTTTTATCCCAAAAAAATTCATTATGAATAAAATATTGTTGGGGATCAAACTATATTTGAATTAAAGCTTCTAGACATTAAATTGATAACCAGATGGTATCCAAAATAGATTGTTTTCCTCTCTTTTAATGAAAATGAGCTGGCTCGTGAGCCAACTCAAGCTCATAAAATTAAATTAGAGCACGAATTTAAACTTAATTATTTAACAAGCTCAAACTCAAGTCAAAGATAAAGAATTTTATTAGTTTGGGGTGAAGACACCTAATAGCTATATTGGGAAGTAAGATTATTTTTATCCCAAAAAATTCATTATGAATAAAATATTGTTGCTCTCTCATGTCGTTTCATCATGAGGAGTATCCATAAGCTATGACCAAGTCAAGTCCACCAAGATTGGTAGAGGATTTGGGTTGTTCAGGCCATACCAGAAGGATGAGTTGAACTAGCTAGTAGTGTCAACAAGTTATAGGTTAGATTACGATGAAGGAAAAACTATAACTTGAATGACGTTCTTCATGGCATTAAATTTTCCTACCTCATGTTTTATTTATTTTCTGGCTTGTGAGTTACATCATACTGTGGTGGCATTCTTTAGCAGCTAGCCACTTTCATAAGTTGAATGATTCTGGCTTGTTATTCCCCCTTCATGAATATATGATTGTTGCGGGTTAGAATATACGCGGCGATAGAGTTAGAAAATATTAATCTTTTCATCTTAGCCTTGTATGAATAACTAGCACACAAACATAATAAAAAAGGAACACCAAAATTTCATGTGAAAACCCTAGAAAAGGGAAAACCATGGCGCCACGCCCAGTTGAATGGATTCCATTAATGTTTTCTTAGATTACAAGTGGCTGACTCGTCACGATCAGATTGCAATAATCAACTCTCAGGTTGAAATTCAGTTACAAACGGATCGAAAATCTGACGACGTTCTGGTGTTCGGGCGGAAATCCAGCTTCAATTGATGGTCAGGCAAAAATCTGGTGTCAAGTCGACTGTCGAGCAGAATTCTGACATCAGTCACCAGTCAGGTGGAAGTCTAGCGGTGGTCGAGGAGGAGTCCAATGGCTACAGAGCTCTCTTCCTTCTCTTCTCTTCTCTTCTCGCTTAAGTCCCCTCCCATGAGAAATGAGGGGTATATTTATAATTTTTTAAGAGTGACATGACCAGTAAATAAGAGGAAGATTATGACAAATTGGGGTGGTTTGAATGGACGACTGATGTTGAATCCCTTGATCATTAACCTTTTATTGAGTATTTGAATATCTTATTGACATCAGAATTCGGCTATCTTGAGCTTGTTGGATTCGTCTCGTCTAGCCGCTCAATTTGACTATAAGCACGCCCCATTTGGAAACTATTTGGTAATCTAAATTATGGATTGAACCTTCCTAATGGGCTTTGAGTCTTTGATTTGGACTTATCTGAGCTCGGATTGGATCGAATTTGGTGTCGTTGGGTTTGTACTTTCAAGATATTCAATTCAACTATAAGTTTGCCGAAATTGGAGTTCAAATGGCTTCCAATTCAATTTTTTTAAGTTTTCAACTTGATTTTTGCCTCGAGATTCGTGCCCGATCAAGATAATTTTTTTGATGATATATCAATGATCATCCAAGGATTGGTCTATAGGGACTAGCTGCATTGCCTAATTACAATTAATATTCTTGATTGTAAGCATATTCTGATTTTAATGACTATTAGAAAGAGAAAATTTACAGCTCTAGCATTACTTCTACCAATCATTAAATTTGTATTGCTAAGATGTACATATAAATTTCTCAATGCAATGCTAAATAATTGCATGCTAACAAATTTATGATGACAAAAAAGGATTTTATGTTATAGTTTTGTATGAAAATACAGCATATAAATAAAAGAAAATTATGCGAGAGATGACTGAGTTTTTATGTGAATAACTTAAAAAGATAAAAATATTTTAGGGCTTAGCCTAATTGAAATAGTTCATTACTTCAAGATATAGAAGACCGTTCTTCCCTACAACTTAAAAAGACTAGATTATAAAATAAAAAGTACTTGCTTGCTTAATCTTCTACAATTTTAGAAGAGATCATGAGATAAGAAATGATGAAAATTAAATAATGGTAATCATGCAATAATGATAAGATGATTATAGTCAATCAACGATGTGGTTAGATGATGACCATCGGTCAACCATGATCAGATAGTCATAATCTGATTAAAACAGTCATACCACGAAAGTTAGGTAATGGTAATGACCAGTAAACATATAACGTCAATCAGCGCTTTATAGTTCTCAGATCTCCAAAACTCTCTAACCTCAAATCTCACAACTATTTATGTTAAAAATATGAATATATTTATAATATTTTGGAGAATTTTTTTATAATAAATTCAACTAAATTTTCATAACTCTATTAAATACCACAAATTGAATACTGATTATATATAATTTATTCATCATTTGAATATCACACACACTGTCGTCAAGTTCACCCAGGTGTTCTAAGATGTATGAAGGAACCCTGTTATCTTTTACAGCGGTCTGCGCAAGATAAAGCAGCACAAGAACCACCAGACCATGGCTGATGGAATTTTGGTACATTACATACATAAACATTATTATATAAGCTTAGTGCTGAATAACAAGGCCATAACTGAAATCTATTTCATTACACACTCTTATTCAATAGTAGGGACTTTTATACAACCAGAAACTATATATTCTAGCACAGTACTGACATAAATTACAAGGTAATTATATATGCAACACATTTCATTAACACTCTTATTCACACGAACATTTAGTAATTTCCAGCATATGGATGGGCCCCGGAATACAGATGAGTAGTAGGAGCAGCAGCTCCGACATGTGGGTGGTGTTGGTGGTGGTGGCGGCGGCGGTGGCCGCTGAGGGGAACGTGGTGTAAGCCGGCATGATGAACAGCTGATGCGACCCGATGATCGGCCTTCTCCTGGTGCAGATCGGCCTTGGCTTGAGCCTTCTTAGCCTTAGCTCTCTCCTCCGCAATCTCCTTCTCCTGCCTGTTCCTCGCAGTAGCCTTCTCCTTCTTCTCCTGAGTTGCTATGGCGCTTTTCCTCAACTTAAATTTGGCGACGCTGCTCATATCCTTCAACTTATGCATATTGTGTGATGGGGGACGGTTGGATTTCTTCTTCACAGGCTTTCAGCTTAAGAGGTTTATGAAAACGGTAGGTTTATGTGCTTTGGAAGATGGAGATCAGTGTTACTTTTATAGAGCTACTGAGAGGATAAGTCTGTCCATTGTTTTTTACGTGGCAGGCTACACTACAGTTCTGGTGTCGTGGCATGAGTTCTATCACTTTGTCCATGTGGCAATTTTTCCAAAGGTAATAGTCCACCTGTCCTTACTGCTTATTATATTTTTATTTAAGATAGAATCATGTTTGATATTTTATGTAAAAAGATAGAAAGGATGGCTATGTTTCTTGTACATAACGGCATCTAATAAACGGTTTTTTAGTTTAAATTTTTTTAAATTCAAATTTTTTTTTTACTATAAAACTATTTTAAAAAATAAGAAAAAATGGTCCCAAACAAAATTAAATAGAAAAGTATATGAATTTAACAACCACTGATTAAAAAAATATATATTTATTATAATTTAGTCATGCAACTTAAAATGTTAATTTAAAATTTTAGCTTTTATAAGATTCTTTTTTTTTCTTAATATATAAACTCATTTTTTTTTATTTTAATAAATATGACAGAGATTTTAATGTTTGAAATAAATTGTAATATTTATATTTTATTGAAATTGAGTAATATCATGGGAATTTAATTATTAGACTTATAACATGTTCTTAAATATAATTTTGAACATGACCTTGTATTTTAAAGAAAGTTTAGGCGCCTAGTTTGTTGTAAGTGCCTGTTGTTTGAACTGGATGCAAGCAAGTTAACCTAAAAGGCTAAAATGGCGATGAAGGTGCCAAGTGAAAGTCAATTTCTAGGTGGTCTGAAGTTCTTTCCAAGGCTAATGTTAATACTGAAAAGATGGAACATGTATTCAGCTATCAGGATTTGAAATTTTATGCAAAATGTCGATTGAAATATTTGTTTGTTAATTGAGAAAGAATTCATACGCTAGAAAGCTGGTCTTATCAAATAAAATTGGAAGATCCTACTAATAAATTAGGCTTTCGCAGCACTTTTTAAGACGTACTGTAACGATTTAAACACCTGCTGATTTATTTGTAACGGTTTAGGAACTTAAAATGCTCCAATTTCCTACCATTGTATGTGTTTGCTTGAAAGACTTTAGCGACTAAAAATGCTCCAATTTTCTACCATTGCCGCAACCAACATACCAAAGCCCCACTCCATATCCCCAAATGTCTATCGCCTAGAGCTCTCGCATGAACAGTGAGAGAGAGGGAGGAATTGGGATCACGACATAGAGGGATTGGGATGATGAGCTAGGGCATCAAACATTAAAACGGGGGATGCGAAATGGCTGCGAAAGTTATGAATACTTAGGAGATTTCAATAGCGGATAAAACTGTTTCTATACCTCTCTATAGTAGTGATTTATTAACTGCTGCAAAAACGTCATGTTTTTTTTAGTTTAGATAAGTGACCAAGATGCCAAGCCCACCAAGCAAATCGGCGTTTCTATGAAGGACGGTCCCAGTTCATTCGAATGGAAATAAACTTTTGAACAGTGAACACAATCATAGCTCCCATCTCCTCAAACCGAAAACAGAGGTTTATCCTTCATTCCTTTTCCCTTAAAATCAATCACCTAAATTGGCCAGAAAGCAAAAAAAGAATGAATTAAGGGAATGAGAAAGCTGCTGCTACAGGTAGCAGCAGCTTTCTCCTTCATTCCATTTCCCTTAAGCTGTAGTGCACAGGAATGCTGCTGCTACAACCCACATTATTGACTACATCAAAGTGGGCATAGTCCAGCTGCAAATTTGAGTTTTGTCCATCAGTTCATCTTATAGGGTTTAAGCCGAAAATGTAAAAAGTAAGGGGAGGATCTGTGCAATCAATTTTAAAACACAAGAGTGGAAAATCTTTGGCCCATAAAAACTTTAACAGACTAAATGCAATCAGTGTAGTTATTTTACAAATAATTCAGAAGTAATGAGATTAATAATCATGTAAAGTATACAGATATGTCTCCCTTATGCAAATCTTAAATTAAACAAGTTCAGAAACAGCATACATAACAGCGCCAACCATAGCTTTTAAGATACTCTGAAACCTCAGGACACATTAGTTAATCAATATTGATTGGTCGATCCAAGCTCCCTTTTTTGAAAAACTTGGAGGGGATTTGCCCATCAAGGATTTGCACGCGGAACGTCAGTTCCTTATCATCCACAAGCTCAAAAACACATCCATCTCCCACCTGCAATTCGTTGTCCTCTACAAACTTACGCCATCCACAACTAAATCTTCTCAAGGGGGAATCACCACAGTATCTTATTTGCCATGTATTACCTCGGCATTGAAGGATTCCCTGAACAGTAGCAAGTGGAAGAACTTTGTGGAAATGAGTTGGGACAACCTAGTCGATTCACAATGGAAAGAAAGAAAAAAAAAAGTTAACCAAGTTGAGATGCACAAGCTAAGATGAGTTTTATTAACAAGAGAGATCCAAAATGATGAAGTACCAGTTGATATGGCAATTGAACATGTGACTTTGCCATGATGGATATGAAGTATGGACTTCCCAGAAGAGGTTGGATTTTGCTATCGAATGTTAATTTGTTGGGTACTTGAGTTCTGGATGCAGAATTAGGAACTGCATGTCATTTTCATGGAGATTATCACCTTCTGATTCAAAGGAAGAATCTCCTTTATATTCTTGAAATACTCAACATCTAACAATTGCTTCTAGGCTAAGAACACATTTGATTGCTGGTGTAAATAACATTTGTTTTGGAAAATAACGATATTTGTTAGATTACCTTACTTGTTTGGTTGTAATTAGAAACCCTTCAAATATAACTGATGATTTTGTTTTCACATTCTGAAATGTGTTTTATATCAGCTGCAACTAAATAGGCCCTGAGAAAATTGTAATTAACAGATCAAACCGATAAGATCAGGGATGTACTGACCTGCATTATTCGATTCCAGGGTTGAGAGACTCTGCTCTTGGAGAAGGTTTTCACATAAACTAGGTTGGTTGATGGATTCCTTATCTGAAGTATTCGACTGTATAGGACATTATGCATGCATTACATATAGTAGCATGAAATCAGATAGGAAAAGAAAAATTAATTCTACTAAAACAACAACAACATCAAGCCTTTGTCCCACTACGTGGGGTCGGCTACATGAATCCTTTTTCTCCATTGTGTCATGTTAAAAGTAAAATTCTCGTTTAAAACTAATAAAGAAATATCATTCTAATATATTTTAACCAAGCCTTTTTAGGTCTACCTCTATCTTTCTTAACATAAGTCAAATCTAATACCTCTACTTTCCTAACCGGGTCATCAGAAGGCCGCCGTTTTATGTGACTAAACCATCTAAGACGACTCACTCTAATCTTATCTTTCACTTGAGCTACTCCAACCTTTTCACGTATATGCTCATTTCATATCCTATCTCTAAGGGTAAAGCCACTCATCCACCTGAGCATTCTCATCTCTGCAACACTTAACTTAGTATTATGCTTCGCATTTAATGGCCAACATTCGACACCATAAAGAAAAATTAATTCTACATATGCTTAATTAAGAAACAGTCTTCCTTCCATGATAAACACAAGCAGAAGTCATTGGCACCTTAATGAGGGAGTTCTCTTCGTAACTTGCAAATACAAGCAAATCTTATTATATTGCCACAAATCTTAATACATGAAGCAAAGGGAGCCCATGAAAGAATGCTAATGCCAGTTTTAAGCCCATATGGTTGGACAATATCGGTATGAAAGTCTGGATTTGTTTATACTATAGGGATGTAAGAACTCTCATACAGTGTAGAATCAATAAATCTGATCATTTCACAACATAAAGCTTGACACATCAGGTATCACAAGATGTATCTCATATCTTTCCCAAGCAAGGTCTATTTGACAAAGAAAAATCTTACATAAAAATTTATCAAGCCTTTTTTAAGTGTTTAGCATGTTTAGAATGAACATTTTAATTGTGCATTGCTCATCATATAGAAAAAGAGGGCATTTTTAAGTGTTCAACCACAAGCTTATTTTGCTTACATGCATAAGAAAATTCAGAGTAAATGCGGTGTCTTGAATCAAAATAATACATCAAACATTAAATATATTATCAATTCAACAAGTTATTAGGGAGTGTGGATCGCCAAAAGATAAATTTGGGCCAGAATTCTCTTAACAAAAAGGTTAATTGAACCCAAAAGTTAAAAGTTAAAACATATGGATATCTTCCACTACTAGTATATCAACCCTCAACACATTATTCAACCATTCATTGTGTGAATAGTCATATAACTCAAAATTTTTCTTGTATACGAGAATTATTGATGCAGGACTACTTAGATGCTATGGTTATGATTTCATTTGAACATTGCACAACTATTAGATTAGAATAATTTCAGAACAAAATTATAAGCAATCTTCAAACGACGATTAAGACAAATGAAGCGATCAATTGCGTAGGCGAAATCACATGCTCCGAATTTGAACTATCACGATAATTAAGAAATAGAAGCAATACAGAATAGTAGTTTTCAAGTTAAATCCCTAATCTAACAACGAGACGTAGGATGCATAGTAGATTGCACTCAATTCCTACAAATGACTAGGCTTGGCAAGAGCAATTGACGGCGCGTTCGTGATTACAATCATCCAATGACAATTTAGATTCAGAAGAAATAAAATGCAAATGAAAATGAAAACCTTTGCTTAAGGAGACGCGGCGATCTTCCACTTGATGCCTCCAACGCCTTGTCCATGACTTCCGTCGAAGCAACAATATGATACGTCTCTTGAATATAGGTGGGGGTCTAATTCCAATGTTGATTCCAAAACCTGAAATTGTGTTCAGGATCTTCCTCAAGAAATCTGAAATATCCCTGAATTTCCTCTCAAAAATCTGAGAAGAAACTTAGCTTTCAATGTTTGGGAGGAATGGATTAGAGGGGAGCAAGAGCCTGGACGTGAATCACAAGAGATTTAATGTGGAGAGGAGTTGTGAGATTGAAAACAAATCCAAGAAAAAGAGAGGGTCGGCGGGATGCTGGGGATGGCTGAGGCAAGTTTATTTTAATTCCCTAAATCAATTAGTGGATTCAGGGAATAACTTGGGAATTATGGCTTTGGAAAATTCGGCCAGAGGTTTAGGAAATTTGAGAAATATTTCCATAGGCATTGAGTGGAGTTAGGAAAGAAATCTTAAGTGGTCCCCATAGGGAGCTAGCGGGATTTCTGAGCAAGGGGAGATTAATGAGGCTAATAAAGTTTATTAACTCATGTTTTAGATTTAGGAAAGGTTTAATTAAAATCCAATTGAAATTTGAATTTCAAATTAGATTAAAATAGAAGCTTTCCTAAAATAGATGAGTTATTTTAGGCAGGGTTTTGAAATTCAAATTCAAGGATTTGAAATTCAAAATTATCCCAAATCTTCTCACCCAAGTAGGAAACTCATGAGGGGAAAGGGGCTTGAATGGGGCCGGTGGTTTGGGCTCGGGTGGAGGTGGGGATGTTGGGCCATGAGGTTCAAGGGGAAAAGTGGGTGGGTGAGGTGGAGGAAACCGGTGAGTAAAGGTTGGGGAAAAGAGATAGGAGAAAAACAAAGAGGATTAAGAAAGAGCCACGAACTCGACTTATCTAAGTTGGTGGGTATTGCGCCATCTCCTTCCTCTCCAAGGAAGCTCTCTCCACTAGAACTCACAAGTTCTCACAATGCTCCAAGCAAGAAAACAAAATTCTCAAAAAATCATTCCTCAAAATAATACAAAGGGGGCTTTAAATAGCCTCATACAAAAGACTCCAAATAAAATGACACAAAAGCCTTAGGCTTGCACATGACAACTCCCATAAAAAGGGTACAACGGAAATAATAAAACACACATAAGCAAATAATAAAATGCATGAAAATAAAATACGTCGACTCAAAGATATAAAGACTCGATCGTGGCCGTAGATCGGCGCCACGTCGCTGGTAAACTTTCCATGATGATCTGATGTCCCCATCAATTATTCACATCAGTCATCATCCTCATCAAATCAAAAGGTTTTTATAATTATAGTTAATTATTTTGAACATTTATCCATGTAACTTACAGGTATTTTATATGTTAGCATTTTAATCCACATAAAATGATCAACCAAATTAAAATTTATAAAATTTATCATTAAACTTACAAGATATTTTTTATCAGTAATTAACTT